>CM042482.1:36387500-36987500 GCA_023621385.1 Quercus gilva | reverse complement strand
TTCTAACCGAACTAGCAGATTCCAAACCAAACTTTTTCACAAGATTCTTAGCATATTTAGACTGAGATAGGAATATACCTGAATCTTGTTGACAAATCTACAAACCAAGGAAATGAGTTAGCTCTCCAATCATGCTCATCTCGAACTCGGCCTGCATGAGTTTGGAGAAGCTATGAGCAAGTTCATCCTTTGTAAACCCAAAGATGATATCATCAACATAGACTTGAGCCACGATCAA
This sequence comes from Quercus gilva, assembly GCA_023621385.1. Taxonomy (NCBI): domain Eukaryota; kingdom Viridiplantae; phylum Streptophyta; class Magnoliopsida; order Fagales; family Fagaceae; genus Quercus; species Quercus gilva. Next base: position 36,987,262 of record CM042482.1, on the reverse strand, counting down.
CTCACCATCTTCCCTTTTGATTAAGAGAGTTTGATCAGCCTTTCCTCTTGTGAACCCATGTGACACCAGATATTGTGTAAGCCTATCATACTAAGCTCTAGGGGCTTGTTTCAACCCATAAAGTGCCTTCTTGATGTACAAATGACACTTTTGGACTTTTGGAGTCCAAACGTCACCCAAACACTAAAGAGTGTTTGAAGTCATAGGGCCAATTCGGAGGACTTGAATCAACTTGTACAAGAACTTGGAAAACACAGCGATGAAGAATCCTTAGGGATTGTTAAGGAATCAGATGCTAAAAAGGATAAAAATACAGCTAGTCTTTAAGAGAATTACACCTAACTTCTTGAGAGATTAGGAGAGTATAAAAAAGTGGCGAAGGCGGCTGTGAAGAAGATGAAGAAAGCTGAGGAGGATTACAGGAGTCTCCTGGTCAGATATAAGGAGGCAAAGTGTGAGATTGAGACACTAAATGGTGAGCTATCTAAAGCTTATACCAAAGTAAGATTTCTTAAGCAAGAGGTAGTGCAAGCACAAGCCAAGATAGAAAGGGTCTCCTCCAAGAAGCTGGAAGATGTTATTTCATCTTAAAAATATTTCTCAGATAAGTCTGGGTTGGGTTATACCGGAGGGAGTAGCTCATCGGCCAATGTCACCAAAGAAGTGAAATTTGTGAAGGCCAAAAAGAGGGTTGTAGAAGAGCCTATTCCTAAGAAAGTTAAGGTTGAGAAGAAGACGAAGATGGCTGATCAACGGGTGTTTAATAAGTCCCGTAATCAATCAGAAGCCAGATTTAAAGCTAGAGGAAGATCTCTTCCAAGACCACAACAGGGTCCTAGAACGAATTATGTTTGTCACCATTGGGGATTGCAAGGACATACTAGAACCAACTGCCAGAAGTTGAGAGCATTGAACAATGCAAGTGCTTCTTGGTCATGAGGAAGAAGAAATGACAATAGGTTTTGGAGTGGTGAGCAACCGAGAAGTTAAAACGGTGATCCCAGAATGATGGACGTAATAAAGATGATCGGTGCTTTCACCAATTGCCTGGAAAGCTTCACACGAAGGTTTGAAAGTCCTAACTCTCGTACCCAATCTGTCAAGGATATCACCCCAAACGCACGTGATGTGTGGGTGACGAAGGGTACTCATCCATAAGCATTACAACATGTCCATGCATTAATACTTCCCATGTTTTGTATATGCTTGGTTGTGTGCTTCTTGCAAGTTTGATTTAAAATATTATTTGTTTGTTTGTTTTGTTTTTGTTTCAAATGTTTTTACATTGTTGTTTTTAATCAATCTCCGTCTTACTTTTGTGTCAAAAATCCAAAAATACATAAAAAGTAAAAAATCCAAAAGGTTTGATCGACTTTGTTGAGTTTTGTCTCAAAGCATGTTTTGCCTTGTACTTTTGTACTAATGGCTTTGTGCATCCACGAGGTTAGCTTGTTTCTATTGGACTCATATCATTATGGGAGAAATTTTGAAATCTATGTGACTGTTGTAAATAGATCTTCAACCTTGTCATGAATGATTAGTGAATGGTTTTGTTGATTTTGAGACATGCATAGACTTATGCCTATATATCTCCCCACTCTTTATTTTTTATTTTTACTTAAAAGAGCTCTCAAAATGTAAATCTCCAAATGAAAAAAGATATTGAACTGCAAAAGCCTGTCGCACATACTAGTATTTGACTAGAAAAAAGGGAAAGCGACCAATACAATATGCATGATGCCCAAAAAGCCAAAGGCTAACTCATCAATTGAAATATCAAAAATTTCAGGCATCGATCTCACAATGAGATGTTATGATTCAAAAAATGCAAATGATATGATGTATATGGAGCCAAATGAAAAGTTTCAAAGAATTGTAATCAAGTTTATATGGGAGGTCATATATGCATATTTCTATAATTGAGATGGGTCACATTATCTAATGCTAGTTATGTATGTCTTGATTGAATTGATCATTGAAGCTTCACATTGGACTAAGGACTATCTCATTTTTTATTTTCACACACATCACACAAGTCTATGTTTAATGAATGCCTTATTCATTTGTGTGATTGTACTTGATTAAATGTGTTTTCACATGCTCAATCTTTGTTGATCAAACACAAAAAGATTTTTGAATGTTTATAGCTGTTTTTGAAAAGTATTTTGTTTTTACAAAAATGTCAAAATTTCAAAAACTCTTTTACCCTATTGGCAACTCAGTTGTGGGTTGACCCAGTCGCATGACCCAGTCGTACGCTCGCGGGTTAGTTTTAGCGACTTGTTCACGGATGGAAGGTCCAGTTGCGAGAGCATACAATGATTTTCACAGCTCAGCTCACGACTCCCTCGCAGGTAGACCTTCCAATTGCGAAAAACACTTAGAAAAATTTTCAAACTTTTCTCTTTTGAGTGTTTTAGTGGCTGACCCTGGCGGCTTGGACGCGGCTTGTTCCAATCGCAAAAACGCGTGTTTTGCATTTTCAAGTCAGTTTTTAAAACTTTTTAGTTTTTCCCTCGAAATTTTGTGACTGTTCATTGTCTTCCCCATTTCACTCTTTCAAACACTCTGTGTATGTCTTCAAAAATCCACCATTTTTGCATCATTTCTTCTCAAATCTTCAAGAAAAAGGTATGGGTTTTTCTCTCTCACTTCATACTTACTGATTTGATCTTTATTTTCTTGTTTTGTGAGATGCCACTGTGATCTACGAAATACTATGTTCGAACATGGGTTTTTGCTTAAAATGTTGGGTTTGGTTGATTGGGGTTGTTTTCTTTTGTTGCTGAATATTTTTGATATCATGAATTAATATCTTTATGCTAGTCTTGTTCTGAGCTTTGATATTCATTAGATTTCATACCCATTAAGTATATGGGTTTGGGGTTTTCTGTGTTTTACTCTGAATGTGGTTTTGGGTATTTCAGACTGTATGAGTTTTTGGATTGTGTGGCAAACATTGCTTTGATTTTATGTTACCATATCATGTGTGTGCTTCTGCCTTGGGGGTTTATCTTGCACATTTCTTATTCATTAAGACATGTCTCATAGACATATGCTCTCTTTTGTCTAAATGTGGTTTTCACTGTCCTTATATATCTGTCTTATGCTTGTCCCAGTTTGCCTTAATACAGACTGAACTTGTTTCAGTTGTTGTGCTATAATTTGAATTATCCTCTCTTGGTGCTCAACTATGCTTGATCTATGTGTTGGCTTGACACTCTGTTACTCTTTGTGCAACTAACTTGTTACTAATCTATGTCTTTTTCCATATATTGTATTCTGCTCTTATTGTGGCCTCTTCTGCTTGTTTACAGATGGCTCCCACACTTACAAAGAAGAAGACTCTTGCCAAGAAAGCTAACAAAAGATTGAAAATGGACCATAACCTGTTTAGGTCTGTTCAACACTTTGAGAGATATAAAGATTCTTCATGAAGGGGACCATTATTCAAGAAAGATTTGTAGATTTAAGGAATCTAAAGGATACCTTCATTCCAAGTTGCTTTGAGGGCAGAGGTTGGGAAAAGCTATTAAGTGACTTATCTGGAGTGTGTGAGCCACTGATAAGAGAGTTTTACTCTAATGTTAAGATTAGAGAGGATGAGCTAGATTGTTGGGTAAGAGGACATGAGTTCACCCTAGATGCACATGATATTGATGAGGTATTTGGTCTTGAGGGTTTAGAGGAGTATAAGTTCATTAATTACAAAAACAGGATGTTGTCATTAGAAACTGTCCAAAATCGCATTGGTGGATAGAGAGAAGGGAAATGTCTCAATACTACAGCATTTCCAGTTGACATGAGGTGCCTCACTATCATCATGATGAATAACCTGTATCCAGTGAAGAAGTTAACTACAATCAACAATGCCAGAGCCATTTTTCTTATGGAACTCAAGGAGAAAACATCCATTGATATCAGCTCTCATATATTTGACACAATAATGGATGAGACCAGAACAAATTCACAAGCAAAGCTAGTTTTTCCTAGCCTTCTCATGCGGATTTTTAGAGCAAAAGGTGTTCCAATTGCTCAAGATCTCAGCCTAATGCCTACACCCTCAGCTATTAACAAGCAAACCATCATAAGGATACAAGTACGTCTTCCGGGTGATGTAGATGAGGAAGGGGCTGACCAAGAAGAAGGTGATCCAATGGAAACTGAAACAGAGGCTGCAAGACAGACTTCCAAATCCAGAAGCAAAGCCAAGAGGAGCAGGGCTTCTACCTCATTAGTTGTACCTCCTGATGCATTTCAGATCATCCTAGAGAGGATTGATGGACTTAGTGAGGTTCAAAATCAGCATACTGAAAGGATGACAGCAATGCAGGAACAACTTGATGTACTTTCTACTAAGTTTGACAGCATCTACACCAACCAAGAGCAATGACCCTTTGGCCATTCTGGTCAAAAAATGGGAGAATTATTGGGGGCAGCACTTGAGGGAGGAGTGCTTGTTTGAGGGGGGAGCTTTCATAATCATATGTTGTCATGTTTGATACACTGTGGTTTTCGTTAATGTTTGGCTTAAACTCATAACTCTTGAATGGTTTTGAAACTTTGGTATTTATTAACTTTGGTATCTATTTATATATTGTTGATGTTCTTCAGTATATTTTTATGTTTGTACCCATGTTGCTTTTGTAAGATTTTATTTGTTTCCATGCATTTTGTAGGCTTTTATGGTTTGTACCATGCTTATGCAGCCTTTATGTTTTGTGGCTTAAGTACTTGATGTTAAATGTCTTGCATTTTTCTTTAGTACTTCACTCTTATGCCCTTGTAGGATTGTTTCTAGATGCATATATGTTTTATGCATTGGTTGAGTGTTGGACATGCAAATGATGCTTTGCCAATAAGCTTATTAGCTTGCATGTCCGGATGTTCATTCCTTGTGAGAATAAGCATTGTGATCACTTTTGTATAGTGATTTCCTGTTTTGGTCAAGCCATGATTTATTGCTTTATTGCTTAAGTCCATTTTTGCTTGATCATATTATGCTTGTTCCATATGCATTTCAAGTTTTTCTGTATACAATGATATTGTTGTGTTGTTGTGTTTCAGGAGATAATTGTTCATATGTTTCAAGAGCTTATCAGAATCTAGAGTTAGGTGTGAGTGAGTTTTGCTCAACTGTTCCCAACTCACGCATTAAGTCTAGAGTCTGTTGTAGGGTTTTGTCACGGAATAGCCAAAGGGGGAGATTGTAAGGTTGAATTGAATCAACCATCTTGTTGACTTTATTCCGTGCCAAATTTGTTTGTATTATAGCAATTACTAACCCTATATTTAGGTGGAATTCTTGTAAGGGTAGTGTGTGAGAAGATGTGAAGAAAAGCTCAAGTTTGTGCAAGGAGGCAGAGTCTCACAGCTAGGACTCACGACTGGAAGCCACCAACTGCAGCACACGTGAGAAGCATGCGGGGAGCTGAAGGGTCACGCCAGCTATCGCACTACAGGACAAAAGTTCCAAGCTGGCCAGGCCGTTACCTCGCGGTTGGAACTCGTGACTCAAACCAGTCGCGAGGCCAAGCTGCCAACCAGCCCTGTTTGGGAAAAACTGACTCTTCGCATTCCAAACACTCACCACTATATATAGACCCTTATACCCATGAAACGTAGAAAGCTTCCAGAGAGAATTTTGAGAGAGAAACCCTAGAAAAAAATAAGATTGATTCATCCACAATTTTTACCTAAGAGACTCTTCAAATTTCTCTACTCTCACCCTCTCCATTGATACATCCTTGAGAGGTTCTTTACCAAATCATTTTCTCACCATACCCATATCCATGAGAAGGTTTATTTGGTGCTTTGGGAAGCAGTTAGGAAGGAACCAATGTCTATTGATTAATGCTATGGTTGATAGCGGAATCTGGTAAGTTAAAGAAGAAATAGGTTCGGCGCAACCTCGTTGGAGCAAGAAGCTTGGAGGGCTTAGGTACACTGGGTAGATTAGGCTTGGAGGGTTTTCTGCTGTTCTTTTATCCCAACTACATTCTTTAGTGGATTATTTACCGCTTGGAGGGCGGTGGAAAGGTTTCACGCCGAGGGCTTTGGTTTTCTCTTCGATAACACATCGTGTATTGTCTGTGTGTTTGCATCTTCCTTCTCTTTATCTTTGCCATTTATTTTCTGTTGTGGATGTGTTTATATTTGGCTTAGATTGCTTATCAATTATGTGTTTGGCTTATGTTCATGTTCCGCACGTTAATCGTTTGATATTAAGCTTGAATTGATATTTTGTAATTGGGATCTAAACATTCAATGGTGTTTTACACACATTTTGAATATTCAATCCAGAAAAGAGATATAAAAAAATCATAGACGAAGGATGAAAATGCGTCTAGGTATAAGGACTGGCCATAAAACCCTAGAAGAGAAGTCCAAATGGCACTCGAACACGAAAGAGTGTTCGAAGCCATAGGGCCAATTCAGCACTTTTGGAGTGCCGAACGGCACTCTAAAAGGGCCGAATTCCCATGTTTTGGGTTTTGGCCCAACGGCCTTTGGGTGACGATAAGGCATACCCTTTTCGATATTTTCGCAAAAGGATGCGTCCGAATTCAAACCCTAATCGTCCGTACCTATTTTATAGAGTCCTTTCACCTCTATAAATAGAGACTGAACTTCATAATTCAGCTCCTTTTTTTTATGCTCTAAGAGGCATACGTTTTGGAGACTCAAAAATTGCTGAGATTAATTGATCCTCTCCGAGATTTGTTACAAGAATTAGGGTTTTTAGGTTTCAAAGATAGCTAAACAAGTTTCTTTGAACCCTAAAACATCCTCTCAAGTAGAAAAGTACTCATGCAAGAGGTTGGTTTCTAACCCTTTTATTCTTATATTCTTTAATCAGGATGATGCATGCTTTCTTGTTTTAAATATTCATGTTCTGATTTGTTAATTCAGATTATCAAAATATGTTCTTGATTCTTTTATCATTACTATAATCTATTTCTTAGTTTTAGAGATCTGCATGTACTAAATTGATTTTTTTTTTTTTTTTTAAATGATAAAACGGATCTACATCTTTCTTAGATGTAGATTTGAATTTTTTTTTTTTTTTTTTAAATAATAAAACGGATCTACATCTTTCTTAGATGTAGATCTGAGTTTTTCATCAAACAAAAAAAAGGATCTACATCCTTTTTAGATGTAGATCTGAATTTTTCTTTAAAGAATGGATTTTGTATCTTCTATAGATACAGATCTGATTTTTTAATGCATGCAGATTTTTGAAATAAAGAAAGAGATCTTGAATTGTTGTTTTGTTGTTTGTTTTGTTTAAGTCATGTAACATGAAATTATTTTGTGAATGAGATTCTCTTCATAAAAAATATGCCTTTTTCAAATATAAAAACAAATTTGATTTCTCTGTTATATAAAAAATCATTTTTTTTATCGTCATCAAAACAGATCTGATCTTTTACAAAACTCAAAACCATTTTTTTTTTTATCTCTTAAAAAACATATCTGAATTTTTTTAACAAACCAAAAGACTTTGTGTTTTATTAATAAAAACAGATTTGAATTTTCTCTTCAAAAACCTTTTTTTTTTTCACACTACAAAACAGATCTGATTTTTTTTATAAGTCAAAATCAAATTTTTTTAATCATTAAAACATATCTGAATTTTTTTAAAACAAAAGGAGGATACATTCATAAATGGTTTTGTGTGATTTATTTAACATTTTCAACATATCATTCATAACAAGTATAAAATAGTAAATTGATCACAAGAGTCTAGAAGACCAGACTCTGTCTGGGCGGAATTGGTGCCCAACACCTTCCCATTCCATAACCTAGCCTTTGGATTTAGGTCTTTGGCTAAGTAGATTTAGCCTTATCTTTGTTTGTTTTGGGTAAAATGTAACTAGGACAAAAAAGCCATGTATTTTGGTAGATTGTAACTGTTGGGATTTATGCCCTAAAATCCAATCTATTGGCATGTCATAAATAATTAAATTGTTTAGTTATATGAGACTATTTATAAATGAACTAATGGGACATTATCTTAGTCCATGAGATGCATAGTATATGATTTATGTGATTTAGTCACAGAAGATATAAATCACAAGTTCTTTGTAAACTCAGAATTTTAGTTCGTAGTCGATGATGAAATTGGGCATTTCATCTGTGAAGACTATAACATATCAACTAAGATGATTTGTCTTGATCATGGAAATTGAGACTTCTAGTTGGTATGTTGATATGTTTTAAGAGTTAAAACATATTGAACTGGACCGCTGTGAGATTTATTATTCTCCTAATGATTGTCAATTGAATAATAAATCTCACGACTTCTATTTACATCAACTCTAAATTCTGAGAGAATAATGGACTTGATCATGAGATGTAGGTTGCTTTGATATATCAGGAGTGAGATCTATAAGTAACGGTCAAAACCTCAGTATGTTGGGCAACCACATTTAGTGTTGATGGAACATATATTCTCAAGATGGAATTCATAATCTCTTAACGGAGATATAAAATATTCTCTTGAGATAAGTTTAATAGGTTTGGTTATTCAAAGTGTTGGGCCTAACCACTTTAGTAAGGAGTTACTAAAGTATATATTTATGGAATTAGATTTCATAAATATATGATGAATAATATAAAGGATTAAACTGGGTAGTCAATGATTAAGATGTAGTAATCTTCAAAGTGGCAATCACATTTATAACTTCGTATTATTACGAATATTTTAATGAAGGGGTTGTATGTATAATAAAGTCTTGAGATATAATTTATTAATAAGACTTAGAGTGCAATTATATTCTTATAGTGGTATTGAATATAATTAATGGTAACTTTAGACTTGTCAAGAGTTGACGGAAAAGACCAAGGCCCATTGGAGCTAGAGTCTTATTTGTTCTCTTTGGTCCCATCTTAAGCCACAAACTAAAACCCAATTGGGTAGGCCCAAAAGGCTAACCCAATTAGATAATCAGTCATTATTTAATAAGAGTTATTAAATAAAGAAACTATGAGAATAGTTTTTAACATACGTATGATAAAAATAAATAAATAAAAAATTAGTTTTTCTCCATAAGGAGAAGAAGAAGAATTTTCTTTGAGAATCTATGTACAGAAAGGACTAATTGAGAGACCACACATCTTGGGCACCATGTGGAATTGAGATGAAGATTAAAGGTTTTCTCAAGTTTTTGTTTTGAAATTCACTACATCAAGGTACGCTTTCTATTCTTTATTCTAGAATTCATGGTTACATATTTATCTTTCATGATTGAAGTAGATCCATATTTGTTGCTTCCGCTGTGTGTTTTGTATAAGATACAAAACCAGATTTTCCAACAAATAGTATCAGAGCCATCTTCAATATCATGCTTATATAACATGTGATTGAGTTTTAGAATTAAAGAAAAACCATTTTCTTGGTGTTCTAGTTTTCTGCAGTAAAATTTTCTGCATAATTTTGTTCAAGAACCACTGTTTGTTTAAACTAGATGCCGTGATTTATATATATATTGATTGTTGATTGTTGATTCGGAATCCATTGGCTTGATGTTTAGTTTAATTATGGGGCTGACATGATTTGTAAAGGCAATGGCTGTTTCAATAGTTGAGGCTTTGGCTTAAGGTTTAAAAATATAATTGTAACTGGTATAACTGTCATATGCGTGCATTTCGTTTTGCACCGGTTGGATATGCTTGGCATAGTTATTAGTTTTATTCAATAACTAGTGTTGCCATTAACGTATATCTTGGCATGATATATTGTTTTACTAATCTATATTGTGGACCCATGTGGCATATGGCATATTCAACTTTGCCGTTCACATGCTTTTGTTCATAAGTTTTAATTAAAGCTTGATTATTTTATTGTTTATTACAAGTAGCGTTTGCTTTTGGTCTGAACATACATGTATGATTGTATGTTTTTCATTCTTCAATGGTGAATGTGTACTGTTGGCAATCTTGCTTTATATATATTTTTATGATCAAACTTTATGTGAGTGCTAGGATTATCAAATTTATTCCTAATGAGATTAGGATTGTGTTTTCAAGGTTTCTAGCATGATTATGGTTCTTGATCTAGATATTGAAAACCCTAATGTTTGATCTGTAAATCTTTGTTGATAAAATCAAAAAATGTTTTTGATGGAAGAACAATGAAAAATGTCAAAAACGGTTAACAGAAAAACGGCTATTTCTGGGCATTTTTTGCGACTGGCGAGTCGCGAGTGAGTCGCGAAAGCTTTTGGATGAACTTGCAACTGGGTCTCGCAACTGGGGCTAGTCCCCAAAATGAGTCGCCAACTTGCGACTGGAGTCTCGCGACTGGGCAAGTCGCCAAAACGAGTACCCAAAACTGGCTACTCGCGTGAGTAGCCAGAATGAGTAGCCAAAAATTCTGACACCTGTTTTTTACATGTATAAAGAGCAAAACCATGTGATTAATTTTAAAGTCCTTAAAAGTTAAGGACATTTATTAATCATTATATTATCTAACTAAAAGACGTAATGAGATCAAAGATGTTAGTTAAATAGAACTCTTAGTACTAAATTATTTAAATGATTAAAAGTCCTTAATTTATTTAATTAGTGATTTTTAATGAGATTAAAATTCTAATTAAAAGAATATATAGTTTCTAATAAGATTAGAATACTTTATCTAGTAAAATAAGGATAGAGTTCTATATAACTAATTTTTGATTCATTAGTATTTAAGGAATCCTAAATAGTTTAGGACATCCATTTTAGTTAGTGATTCTAATAAGATTAGAGTCTTTAACAAGTGCAAGGTTATTAGTTGTGATGGGATCACAATTATTTAAGAAAAACCCAAATAATGAGTGGGAGTTCTTGAAATAACCATTTTGTTAAGTTTATTGTAATGTGAGTAGATACCTCGTCTTGACTTCGAGTCTTGCATTCCATGCGGAGGGTATTTACTTCATGGATTACAAGGTTAAACTTCTTTGTGATTGCGCGAATGTTCATTACGCTACTATGACGTGACTTAGTTACATCACATTAGATTTAAACAATTAAACATATTTAATGTGTATGGTTAAAATTGTGATTAGATCACAATGATTTCAGGACAATCCACTTGTTTTAAAATTTCTAGTGGGAGAGAGATACAAGGGTTGGATCTCACGGCCTCCATTATCGGTTCATAGTGGTATAGGGTAAGCACCTCGTCTTGGCGTATATGCCTCGCGATCCCAAAGGAGGGTGTTTACTTCATGGTACTACAAGATTGAACTTACCCGTTTAAAGTAGTGTGAACAAGCACCTCGTCTTGGCGTATATGCCTCGCGATCCCAAAGGAGAGTGTTTTGTTTCATGGTACTACAAGTTTAAACACTATAAAGGGAGATGAAATGTGGCTACACATGATTCTAGATAATGGTGTACACTAGACTAAGTGTAATGTTAACCTCCCAAAGGAGCTATGTCATTATTACTTAGAGGCTGGAGATTATACGGCATATTATTAGTGTATGATAAGAGTTATCATGATAGCACTAATAATGAGAATAATTCTCAACCAATTAATGTGTTTATAATAAACTTGCTACCAAGGAATTATAGACATGGATTGGGTTGTCGTTGCACCTAGTATAGTATGTTTTATAGGTTCCATATGATATGGTTATGGATGTAAAATGATAATGTCCTGGTATTTAAGTTCATGGTCTCATTATAAAATTGTCATAAATTTTGACCTCTAGCTACTATTTTAGTTGAATCACATTAACTAAGAAATAATTATAGACATGGTGCTTAAAGGAGCTAAAGTACATAAATATGTTTTCGATTCAGCATTGTCATAATTTCCTTTGCATGATGCATTGATGGAAGATAGCTTATGATATGATCATAGTCTTCATTGAAATGCTGTAATGTTTTAATTGGCTTCTATCTCAATTGTGCTACTGCATGAGATGCAAGAGTTAGTACTAGACTTAGACTTTATATTAAGTCTAAATGAGATGTTTGGTATGAATCATATTGAGTGCTAAGAAAAATTCTATATCATTGTATGAAAAATTTTATTTTTAAAATGAATTGGAATTCTTGGATGAAGAGATTTAATCTCATATGGATATGATCCATAAGTCCTTGTTAAAATCATTTGATCAATTTAGATTGTTTTGAAAATAATTGAATTCTTTTATATTATATGAATTGATGAGTGAGTTCTATGTAACAAAAGACATCCTAAAAGCTAAAGTTAGGATCAATATGATTTAATTCAAATTCTTAGCCTAAACCGAAAGGTAAGGGTGATAAGAAGAGGAATTATAATACTAAACAGTTGGACAAGCTAATTGCCCTAATAGTCGCCAAAAGGAAATTAAGACTTAAAAATAATGACCAAAAGGAAAGTGTTTCTGTTTTGGTAAAGCTAAGCATTGTCCATGATTGTCTTCTAGTTGGAAATTTACATGTTTTACCTTTTAAAGAGAAAGTTTCCATCTTTTGTATTGTATGTTTTGGCACTTACGTCTAGATCTTATTAATCTAAGTGTTATTCAAGATTGGTGAAAGATGGGCTTTTATAACCATTATTTTGCTATATTCACAATCTATGAATTCTATTTAGAGGATAATATGATCTAGTGCTCCTTTTCATAAAGGAATGAAGTTCCAATGACTTCTTTAAGTCAGTGTATACATAAAGGAGGAATAGGGCTCTTTTAAAGTAAAAGTTGATTATTCTAGAAGAAAAATGTCAAAATTTGTTGTAGGACAACTATAAATACATTTGGAAAAGAGATGGTTGTATTAGATACACCATAAGACGTTATTCTGTAGATAACTATTACATCGGTATAATATCGTAGTGGGAGGATATGAATTTGATCCTCGGTCCTACGTAAAGGCAATAGATGATATGAGTATGAATTACTGGATCATATTTATGTGAATAGAATTAGATTCTATTTAAAGTCTAGAACTTGTAGAGGCGTCTAATGGCATTAAGCCTATTGTTTTCAAATAGGTCTACAAGTAAATGAGATTGATAGATTTGAAGGTACAAACCTTCAAAGTCAAGACTAGTGGAGAAAAGATTTATTCAGAACGAAATGGTTTGATTATGAAAAGATTTTTTCACCAATAGTCAAGTTTGACTCTATCTAGATTCTCTCATCCATTATATGTCATTTGGATGAAATATGGCAATGGATATCAAGAAAGCTTCTTTTAGTAGCAATCTTGAGGAAGACATCTATATGATGTAACTAGACTTGTTCATAGCAAAGAACCAGTGGTAATTAGCATGCAAGTTGCTTAAAGTCCATTTATGGACTAATGCAAGCATCGAGGTCATAAATATCATCTTTGATCAAGCAATCAAATTATTTGATTTTGATCAAGTATTAAAAGGCCTTAAGTGTGTAAAAGTTATATAGAATAATAAATTTCTTAATGTATGTTGATGACATTCTAATCATTTAGGATGATGTGGGGTTATTGTCATCAATAGAATTTTTTGTTGTCTAGTCCAGTATGATATAAAGTACTTGGGAAAGACTAATCACATCCTAAGAATTATAACTTTGTTAAAATTCAGAAATTAGGATGTTGGGTCTATCTCAAACTGCTTAAATAGATTAGATTCTAGCCAAGTATAGCATGTAATACTTCAAGAAAGGATTCTTTCCTTTTAAGTTTGAAGTTCCTTTATAAAAAGGACTATGGTCCTAAGACATATAAAAGAAAGAGCATATAAGATGGTTCTTTATATCAAATCGATAGGAAGTCTTTATGTTATGCTAAATACTAGGCTAAGTGTCTATTTTGCAATGAGCATAGTAAGCAAATATCAAGTGAATCAAAGATCACTTAATTTAGTGGGAGTAAAGCATATACTCAAATATTTTAGGATAATGAAGGATTATATGCTTGTCCACAAAAGTGAAGTTTTGATGTTTACTGGATGTAGAAATACTGATTTGTAGTTTGATTGTGAATCATGAAGTTGGACTTCAAGATATGTGTTTATCCTAGGTGATGAAGATACACATTAAGCGTAAGTAGTAGTAGAAAATATAATTTATGCAATAAATCTAACTGAAACTTGTTTTCAAACCTTGCCTTAGAGTGAATATGAATTACTCTAAAGGGAGATAAGTGTCGGATATATTGTAAATTGTCTTTGAGGGCAAGTGGGAGATTGTTGGGATTTACGCCCTAAAATCCAATTTATTGGCATGTCATAAATAATTAAATTGTTTAGTTATATGAGACTATTTATAAATGAACTAATGGGACATTATCTTAGTCCATGAGATGCATAGTATGTGATTTATGTGATTTAGTCACAGAAGATATAAATCACAAGTTCTTTGTAAACTCAGAATTTTAGTTCGTAGTCGGTGATGAAATTGGGCATTTCATCTGCGAAGACTATAACATATCAACTAAGATGATTTGTCTTGATCATGGAAGTGGAGACTTCTAGTTGGTATGTTAATGTTAGGATTTAGATGATTTAGAAGTTTTGTAGGTTACTTTGAGGGAACCTAGGCCTCCATAGCAGAAATGAGAGAGAGAGATATAGAAAGAGATAGACAGGAAAGCTAGGTAAAGAAATCAACAATCTTCAATTAATCCCCAATACCATCCGTGGTGGACCTATATACATCTTGTAACCAACCACACTTCTAACTAACTCCCTGCCTTGCTAACTAACTACCTTATTATGGTTACAATAGAATGTAATGTATTTAGTGAGTACAATTATTTATTGTTATACTAACAGGTCTTGTACAATACTAACACAGGTGTCTAACATTACTTTCCCCATTTAAAACACCTTGCCCACAAGGTGAGGAAATGTATTCTGAAGCAGGTGTAGAGACTCCCAAGTGGCATTTTCAGGACAGCAGCCCAGCCATTATACCAACACTTCAGTTACCTCTCTAGATCTCAGTGACTTGGTTCGAGATTGCAGCACAGCAACAGGCTCACTAGACACCTGACCATCATCAACCACTGGCGGCAAAGTGGGTATGGAATGATTATTTGGTCCAAGCTTCATCTTTAAACAAGAGACATGGAACACCGGGTGCAATCTGGACTCAGGAGGCAAAGCTAACTTATAAGACACAGCCCCTACCTTGGTGACAGCTTCCATTTCCCTTTATAAGCCAAAGTCTTCTGTCTATAGGGTTGCAGCCTCAAATAGACCTAATCACCCACCTTAAAGGTCCTGTCCTGCCTGTGTTTGTCTGCTTGGAACTTCATCTTTTCTTGTGCAGCAGCCAAATGTGACCTCAAAGTAGTTAGAACTGCCTCCCTTTGACATAAAAGAGAATCCAAAGCATCCACACGGGTAGTACCAGGGATGTAACTTTGCAATTTGGGAGGAGCAAAACCATATAATGCTTCAAAAGGTGTAGACTTTAGACTGGTATGGAAATTAGTATTGAACCAAAATTCTGCCAAAGCCAACCACTCAACCCATCTATATGGCCTATCAGCAGTGAAAGCTTGCAGATATTGTTCCAAACTCTTATTAACAATCTCAGTTTGGCCATCAGACTGAGGGTGATAAGCTATAGACATAGCCAAAGTAGTACCTTGCAACCTGAACAACTCAGACCAGAAGAGGGAAGTAAAGGTAGCATCCCTATCACTAACCAATGTTGCAGGCAACCCATGTAATTTAAAAACATATTGCATATACAATGAAGCCACTTTGGCATCAGTATATGGATGAGAAATAGGAATGAAATGGGCATATTTAGTCAATCTATCAACTACTACCAAAATCACCTCAAAGCCTTGTAACTTTGGCAACCCTTCAATGAAATCCAAACTAACATCAGTCCAAGGAGTAGTAGGAATCTCCAATGGTTGCAGTAACCCAGCAGGAACAGAAGTTTCAGATTTCACTTGTTGGCACACATCACACTCCTTCACAAATTGTTTGATGGCAGCCTTCATACCTTGCCAATAAAACTCCCTTTTAGCCCTTTGATAAGTCTTGAGGAACCCAGAATGACCAGCAACAGGACTGCTATGAACATGATGAAGAACTTGGGGAATCAAAGAACAACTTGGTCCCAAAAAAAAACCTTCCTTTGTAGAAGATCAAATCATTTTGCCAAGTAAACCCCTTGGGGGCAGTACCGGACTGAATGGACTGAATCAATTGCTGTAATGATTGATCTTGAATATAGCTCTCCTTAAGGGTAGTTAACCAAATGGGGTTGGGAACAGAAAGAAGGAACAAACAACTAGACTTCTGAGAATCACACTGCTGTCCAAACTCAGAAACATCCTCAGACCTCCTAGAAAGAGCATCAGCCACCTTATTGTCCTTACCTTTCTTATACTCTACCACAAAAGCATACCCTAAGAGCTTTGCAAGCCATTTTTGCTGAGCAGGTGTGGCAATCTTTTGCTCCAGCAAGAATTTAAGGCTTTGATGATCAGTCTTCATAACAAAGGGTCTACCCAACAAATAGGGCCTCCACTTCTTGACAGTAGTAGCCAAAGCCAATAATTCAATTTCATAGGTAGATAAGTGGAGATGCTTACCCTTCAAAACTTGACTATGGAAGGCTATGGGTCTATTATCTTGCATCAATACAGCTCCCAACCCAAAACTAGATGCATCACACTCAATTATAAAGGGTTTAGAAAAATTAGGAAAAGCCAAGACAGGTGGCTGAGCTACTGCTGCCTTGAGTTGATTAAAGGCAGCAAGAGCTTTATCAGTCCATATAAACCCATCTTTTTTCAGTAGTTCAGTCAAGGGCTGAGCAATGGCACCATACCATCTAATGAACTTCCTATAGTAGCCAGTGAGGTCTAGAAAACCCCTTAAAGCCTTCACAGTAGTAGGGACAGGCCACTGTTGCATTGCAATAGTCTTTTTAGGGTCAGCCTTAACCCCATTCCCAGAAATTATATGGCCTAAATACTCCACCTCATCACAAGCAAATATACACTTAGACATCTTAGCATACAACTGATGGGAAAGAAGAATCTCCAACACAGTCCTCAAGTAGGACAGATGATCATTTAAGCAAGAACTGAAGACTAAAATATCATCAAAGAAAACCAAAACAAACTTTCTAAGGTAAGGTTTGAAAATTGTATTCATAAGAGCTTGAAATGTGGAAGGGGCATTAGTTAGGCCAAAGGGCATTACAAGGAACTCATAATGACCTTCATGAGTACGAAAGGCTGTCTTAGGAATATCCTCAAACTTCATACGGATTTGGTGATACCCTGACCTTAAATCCAACTTAGAAAAAAGTGTGGCACCAGCCAATTCATCTAGTAACTCATCAACCACAGGGATAGGAAATTTGTCCTTAACAGTAGCCTTATTTAAAGCTCTATAGTCTATACACATTCTCCAGCTTCCATCAGCCTTCCTCACAAGCAAAACAGGTGAGGAAAAAGGACTCTGACTTGGCTGAATAGAACCAGCCTCCAATAAGTCATGCACTATTTTCTCAATTTCAGCTTTTTGGAAGTAGGGGTACCTGTAAGGTCTCTCACAGATAGGAGGAGTGCCTTCTTTAAGTATAATTTGATGCTCATGACCTCGGAATGGAGGCAGATGAGATGGTACTTCAAACACCTTAGAAAACTGCTTTAACAAGTCTGACAATGCAGCAGGCAAAGAAGGCTAATCATGACCTGAAGTGGTGACAGCTTCAATGTGAAGAACCAGCCCTTTCTTGATTGAACCATCAAAGAACTTGTCAGCATCTAAAAGAATAGACTCTGATAACTGCAGACCTTGCAATAACACCCTTTTACCCAAGTAAGAAAATTTCATGGTTAATAACTTAAAGTCCCAACTGATTTCCCCCAAAGTACTTAACCATTAGGTACCAAGAACCACTGCACAGCCTCCCAAATGCAGAAGATTGAAATCCACCACAAAGTTATACCCTTGCATAGAAATAGTAACTCCATGACACACACCCAAAGTTTTAACAATGCTTCCATCAGCTACCTTAACCTCCAGAACTTGAGAGGTATCCAAATACAGTAGTAAAGTAGACAATTCAGTAGCATCCAAAAAATTGTGAGTGCTCCCAGAGTTAATGAGAGACACTACTTCATGATTTAAAATCCTGCCCTTAACCCTCGTGGTCTAAGATGCAGGGCTACCTACTAAGGCATATAGTGTAATCTCAGCAGGTAAAGTCAAATCTTCTTGCTTCTCACTTGCTTGATGTTCCAACACCACTCCATCATCCTCTAATTCTACTAGATGCACACCTGGCTTATGTTCAACTCCCACATCCCAGCCCTCCAATAAAAACAACTTTGCTCCCTTACACTTATGTCCCATCTGCCACTTTTCATCACAGTTATAACATAAACCTAATTTCCTTCTTTCCTCCATCTAAGTACTAGTCAACCTTTGAAGTGGCAATTTCATCTTGTTATCAGTCCTACCTTCCAATTTAGGCAAACCCAATATAGAAGGTTTTCCATTATCTATCCCGTTCTTGAAAGTTTTCTTGCTACTCCTTAGGTATTCTTCCTGAATCTTAGCTAAACCAAAGGCTTCATTAGGTGATTTAGGCATTAGCATTCTGACTGGTAACCTAATCTCATCTCTTAAACCACTTAAAAAACAACTCAACTTATGAGACTCAGACAAACCCATGACTCTATTAGAAAGAATCTCAAAATTACCTTTGTAAGAAATCACTGTGGTAGTTTGTTTGAGACGAATGAGGGCTTCCATGGGATCATCATAAGCTGTAACACCAAAACGGGTCTGAAGAGCCTTAATGAAGACCTCCCAACTTGCAAATCCACCCACTTGCTCAGCATCTTGGAACCAAATCCAAGCTTCATCATCAAGGTGAAAAGAAGCCACAATCACCTTCTGATGCCCAGGGGTGTTATGATAGGAAAAATACTGGTTTGCCTTGTATACCCAACACGTAGGGTCTTCTCCATGGAATCTTGGAAACTCTAGCTTCAGGTTCTTGATAAAATTCTGTGATAAAGCATCTGAATTTCCCATCTGGAGGGCTCGAGAACCTGAATTTAAGGCTTGTTGTCGTTTCTCCTCTGTTTCCACCATTCTTTGCATAAACCCATTAATGGCTTGCAACTGCTTCTGAATTTCCTGTAAAGCATGCTCATGATTTTCTGACACCTTAGTTAGAGCTACGATTTTCTCTGAATTTTGCGAATTGGAACGAGTTTCAGTCATAGTGGTGTGGAGGGATCGATTGCTCTGATACCAATGTTAGGATTTAGATGATTTAGAAGTTTTGTAGGTTACTTTGAGGGAACCTAGGCCTCCATAGCAGAAATGAGAGAGAGAGATATAGAAAGAGATAGACAGGAAAGCTAGGTAAAGAAATCAACAATCTTCAATTAATCCCCAATACCATCCGTGGTGGACCTATATACATCTTGTAACCAACCACACTTCTAACTAACTCCCTGCCTTGCTAACTAACTGCCTTATTATAGTTACAATAGAATGTAGTGTATTTAGTGAGTACAATTATTTATTGTTATACTAACAGGTCTTGTACAATACTAACACAGGTGTCTAACAGTTGATATGTTTTAAGAGTTAAAATATATTAAACTGGACCGCTGTGAAATTTATTATTCTCCTAATGATTGTCAATTGAATAATAAATCTCACGACTTCTATTTACATCAACTCTAAATCCTGAGAGAATAATGGACCTGATCATGAAATGTAGGTTGCTTTGATATATCAGGAGTGAGATCTATAAGTAACGGTCAAAACTTCAGTATGTTGGGCAACCACATTTAGTGTTGATGGAACATATATTCTCAAAATGGGATTCATAATCTCTTAACGGAGATATAAAATATTCCCTTGAGATAAGTTTAATGGGTTTGGTTATTCAAAGTGTTAGGCCTAACCACTTTAGTAAGGAGTTACTAAAGTATATATTTATGGAATTGGATTTCATAAATATATGATGAATAATATAAAGGATTAAACTGGGTACTCAAGGATTAAGATGTAGTAATCTTCAAAATGGCAGTCACATTTATGACTTTGTATTACTACGAATATTTTAATAAAGGGGTTGTATGTATAATAAAATCTTGGGATATAATTTATTAATAAGGCCTAGTGCAATTATATTCTTATAGTGGTATTGAATATAATTAATGATAACTTTAGACTTGTTAAGAGTTAACGGAAAAGCCCAAGGCCCATTGGAGCTAGAGTCTTATTTGTTCCCTTTGGTCCTAACCACTTTAGTAAGGAGTTACTAAAGTATATATTTATGGAATTGGATTTCATAAATATATGATGAATAATATAAAGGATTAAACTGGGTACTCAAGGATTAAGATGTAGTAATCTTCAAAATGACAGTCACATTTATGACTTTGTATTACTACGAATATTTTAATAAAGGGGTTGTATGTATAATAAAATCTTGGGATATAATTTATTAATAAGGCCTAGTGCAATTATATTCTTATAGTGGTATTGAATATAATTAATGATAACTTTGGACTTGTTAAGAGTTAACGGAAAAGCCCAAGGCCCATTGGAGCTAGAGTCTTATTTGTTCCCTTTGGTCCTATTTCAAGCCACAAACTAAAGCCCAATTGGGTAGGCCCAAAAGGCTAACCCAATTAGATAATCAATCATTATTTAATAAGAGTTATTAAATAAAGAAACTATGAGAATTGTTTTTAACATACGTATGATAAAAAAAAAAAAAAATTAGTTTTTCTCCATAAGGAGAAGAAGAAGAATTTTCTTTGAGAATCTATGTACAAAAAGGACTGATTGAGAGACCACACATCTTGGGCACCATGTGGAATTAAGATGAAGATTAAAGGTTTTCTCAAGTTTTTGTTTTGAAATTCACTGCATCAAGGTACGCTTTCTATTCTTTATTCTAGAATTCATGGTTACATATTTATCTTTCATGATTGAAGTAGATCCGTATTTGTTGCTTCCGCTGTGTGTTTTGGATGAGATACAAAACCAGATTTTCCAACAGTAACTAGGACCCAAAGCCACATAACTTTTCAAATTTCCAATTATGTAATTTTTATTCAATCAATGAAGAGAACAATTCAGTCATGTATTTGTATATATTTAGTTTTTTTTACTTTTTTTTGTATAAAAAAAAAAAATAAAATAAGTGGCGACTTCATACCACTTACCCCAAAAAGAGAGGTGCCCTAAAAGGTACTCGAATCTCTTTTTTAAGGGACATTCACTAATCTTTGGGCTTTTCATTTTTATTCATTATTTAATCATTTTTTCTTGAAATAGCCCTCTAGATAGAATACATTGTAGCCTTCCTCTCAATGTCTATGAAATTCTCATCATTTTGGGCCTAGGCATGCAACAAAGAGACCCAAGATTAGGGAGTTTCATTTTTGGCTTTGAAGGATGTTGGATGCTAAGTCTATAGCGTATTTGTTACCTTAGGCCCAAAGTCCTCTTTTTCAAAAGGGATTTTCCACTTGGGCCTATGATAGCAATTAAGCTATGGTCTTATGAACATTTCAAGTTAAGATATGCCTTTAGATTTAGGGACAAACCTCTTATATGCGAGAACTTCTTTTTCTTTTATCCCATAATATCTTAGGGTATACCATAACTCTAAGGCTATCCCTTCTATTTTTAATATCTTTTATTTGTCTTTTAGAATTTGGTGAACACATGGTATATAGTTGAACAAACAAGAGATATATAAAGGGTATTCTTTGTGATAAGGTCTAGAATCTCTCTAGTGTGGGTAGGTTCTCTAAGGCTAAAGGGATAGATAAGTAGGTCACTCATAACTTGGTGGACTATGATTCCAATCAAGGGCCTAAATGGACCTCATAGTGGATTGGTAGCAAACTTTTAACGTGCTCAAAGCCCACAGGCGATGGCACCGATTGTGAGTTGGAGGGATGAACTTCGAAAAATTTGGCCCGAATGGAGCCTTCCATCTTCCCACTCATCACCAACCAAGGTTAAGGGACAAAAGAGAAAAAGTGATATGTGTGTGAGAGACCTCAAAAAAAGAATGTCCCTAAAAAAAAAAGATTCGGATACCTTTTAGGGCACCTCTCTTTTTGGGTAAGTGGTATGGAGTCACCACTTATTTTTTCATAAAAAAAAATAAGAAAAATAAATACATGACTGAATTGTTCTCTTCATTGATTGAATAAAAATTTCATATTTGATAAACTTGAAAAGTACATAGCTTTGGGTCCTACTTACAATCTACCAAATATTTACATGGCTTGTTGTCCTAGTTACATTCTACCCAAAACAAACAAAGACAAGGATAGATCTACTTAACCAAAAACCTAAATCCGAAGGTTAGGTTACGGAATGGGATGATGTTAGGCACCCATTCCGCCAAAACAGAGTCTGGTCTTCTAGACTCTTGTAACCAATGTACTTTTTTATGCATGTTATGAATGATATGTTGAACATGTGACACTAAAATTAAATCACACAAATTTATTTGTGAATGAGGTCTCTTCTTTTGTTTTTTAAAAAAATTCAGATCTGTTTTGATTGGCAAAAAAAATTGATTTTGATTTGTCAAAATATCAGATCTGTTTTGTAGTATTAAGAAAAAGTGGTTTTTGATGACAAAAATTCAGAAATGTTTTGTAGTATTTAAAAAAAGGATTTTTAATGGCAGAAAAACTAAATCTGTTTTACTTATATGTTAAAAAAAATGAAAATGATTTTTCTTTTGAGAAGTGAGTTTCACTCATAATTTGAATTTATGCAATCACACAATCATGTTTAATCTCTTTCTTTACTTCAAAAATCTGCATAAAAAAAAAAATCAGATTTGTATTTTAAGAAAGATACAAATCAGTTTTAACTAGAGAAAAATTTAGATCTGCATCTCACAAAGATGCAGATCTCTTCTTGTTTGAGAAAAATTTAGATCTACATCTAAGAAAGATGCAGATCAATTTTTATATTGAGAAAAACTTAGATCTACATCTAGGAAAGATGCAGATTTGTTTTTGTATTGAGAAAAATTCAGATCTACATCTAGAAAAGATGCAGATATGTTTTTATATTGAGAAAAACTCAGATCTACATCTAGAAAAGATGCAGATCTGTTTTTATATTGAGAAAAATTCAGATCTACATCTAGAAAAGTTGCAGATTTGTTTTATTTTAATAAAAAAACTATTCACATGCAGATTATTAACATTTAAGAAGGAGATTATAACAATCAGATTAAAAAAAAAATCATGCTGTATGTTAGGGTTTGTGCCCTAAAATCCAATTTATTAGCATGTTATAAATAATTAAATTGTTTAATTATATGAGACTATTTATAAATGAACTAATGGGACATTATTATAGTCCTTGAGATGCATTGTATGTGATTTATGTGATTTAGTTACAGAATATATAAATCACAAGTTCCTTGTAAACTCAAAACATAGTTCGTAGTCGGTGATGAAATTGAGCATTTCATCTGCGAAGACTATAACGCATCAACTAAGATGGTTTGTCTTAATCATGGAAGTGGAGACTTCTAGTTGATGTGTTGATATGTCTTAAGTTTGTAAGACATATTGAACTAGACCGCTGTGAGATTAATTATTCAATTAACAACTGTTACCTGAATAATTAATCTCACGACTTCTAATTTCATAAACTCTCAATCCTGAGAAGAAAGTGAACCCGATCATGAAATGTAAGTTACTTTGATATATCAGGAGTGAGATCTAGTTTAACGGTCAAAACCTCAGTATGTTGGGTAACCACACGCAGTGTTAAGGGAACACATATTCTCAAGATGGAATCCATAATCTCTTTCTATAGAGACACGAAATATCCCCTTGAGAGAAGTTTAATGAGAACTGGTTATTCAGGGCTAGCCACTTTAGTAAAGGGTTACTAAAGTTTATATTTATGAAATTAGATTTCACAAATATGAATAACTAAAAGATTAAACTGGGTACTCACGGAATAAAATAGTTGTTTACAAAGTGATAGTTTATTATAACTTTATTCACTATGGATATTTCATGGAGGGGTTAAATGACATCATATTAGAGTCTTGGGATATAATTTATTAATAAGGCCTAAAGTGTAATTATATTTCCATAGTGGTACTTTTTATATAATTAATGGTAACTTTGGGTTTGTCAAGAGTTGACAGATAAGTCTGAGGCCCATTGGAGCTAGAGCCTTATTAGTCCCTTTGGTCCCATCTTAAGCCACACACTTAAGCCCAATTTGGTTGGCCCAAAAGGTTAACCCAATTAAATAATCAGTTATTTTTTTGACAAGAGTTATTAAATAAAATAACTGCCAAGGCAGTTAGAACATACGTATGATTAAAAGGAAGATAAAACATTTTTTCTCTACAGAATCTTGGAAATACACTTTTCCAAAGAAAAATCAACGTAAACAAGACTGATTGAGAGACCACTCATCTTGGGCACCGTGTGGAATTGAGATGAAGATTTAAGGCATTCTCAAGTCTTGTTTTTGTATTTTACAGCACCAAGGTATGCTTTATCTTCTTTGTTCTAGAATTCAAGGTTACATGTTATCTCTCATGAATAAAGTGGATCCTTGTGTTGCTTCCACTGTGGTTTTTGTATGAGATGCAAAACCAGTTTTTTTTTTCCAACACTGTAAACAAAATAACAATTAACAATTCATGTTATGGATATTTGAAAAAAAAAAAAGATATAACATGCATCATCACATCATAAGAAAAAAGGTTAAGAAACAACCTCTTATATGAGCACTCTTTGTTCTTGAGAGGATGTTTTAGGGTTCAAAGAAATTTATGCAATTTTCTTTGAAACCTAAAAACCGTAATTTAAGTAGCAACACTCAGAGAAGGGATCAGAAAATATGGGCAATTTGAGAGCCTAAAACGTATGCCTCCTAGAGCATGAAAAAAAAAAAGTGTTTCTCTCTAGAGGGTGAAAAGTGTGCTGAATTATGAGATGCCTCCTCTATTTATAGAGGTTGGAACGTTGAAAAAAATAAGCATAAAACCATATGGGGAAAAATCCTATAAAAAAAAAAAAAGAGATTTGGATAAGAGTAAGCTGATTTTTCAAATCAAAACCAGTTTTGCATATTGATCATATCTCTTTGCTCAAAATTCAGATTAAGCTGAAATTTTGATGGCTGAAGGAATATTCGACTCTCTACAACTTTTTCAGAAATAGCCTAGTCCGAATTTTGAGTTCTACTATGCCAAAAGTGCCTCAGAACGTGAATCTGAAATCTGTCACTTGATTAGCACATTTTTAAGGTGTCTTCCAACTCTAAGACTTTATTTGGACGAATTTCAGAGTTCTTTTCATGATAAATCTCATTCCAAAGTGATAATTATGACTTTTAAAATAATTATTTTGAATATAATTATCCCAAAAGCCTAATTATCCATAGTCTTTAAATATTATCAGCTTATTTGTTTAATCCCTTACAACAAATCTCACTTTAAGAAAAATACTCCACCAATCACATAAATTCATTTAATTAATTTTAATCATCAACCAATCAAAATTAATTTCAATTAATCACACGGGATTGGTTTCACCCCATACAATGCATGCTAACCGTGCAAACTTGATCATGCAATATTTTTCGATCTAACAGTCCGATTTGGAAACCGGGCATACAATCGCAACCGCTAGAACCTCAAGATCATTTTCATGGTATGCAATTAATGAATTAATGCATGTAATGCAAGAACAAATTGATGTATGTAATGCAAGAACAAATTGATGTATGTAATGCAATCATGATTTTTTTTCTCCTAAATTAAATCATGGGTGCAAAATTGAGTGTCTATAGAATGCCACTCATTGACAGAGCTTGAAAAGCAAATGTCAATGCAAAAGAAAGACACTGATTTTAGCAACCATGATTTAATTGAGGCTGAATTTTCAAAGATTACCTAGCCCTCGAACCTAAAACTTTGGAACATAGAACTAGCCTTATCTTTTGACAAAAAATGAAAATACCAGACTTAGCTAGTAGTTAATGATTCTAAAATAATTCCTAGCAACTGGGGTGACCAAAGGACTTTTCAATCCTGATCTTGAAAATGGAGTTGTTTGGGATGACGATCAAAGGTCTTCTTCTACTTTAATCTAGAATAGGAATGACGATCAAAGGTCCTCTTCTACTTCGATCTGGAATAGAATGATGATCAAAGGTCCTCCTTTACTTTGGTTATCTGGAACTGAAATGGCCATCAAAAGTCGTCCTCTACTTTGATCTAGAATGGGATGATAATCAAAGGTCCTCCTCTACTTTGATAATCTGGAACTGAAATGGTGATCAAAGGTCCTCCTCTACTTTGATAATCTTGAACTAAAATGGCAATCAAAGGTCCTCCTCTACTTTGATCTGGAATGGGATGATGATCAAAGGTCCTCCTCCACTTTGATTATCTGAAACTGAAATGGTGATCAAAGGTCCTCCTCTTCTTTAATCTAGAATGGGATGATGATCAAAGGTCCTCCTCTACTTGTGAGAGACGAGTCCGTCAAAAAAAGAGATTTGGGTACCTTTTAGGGCACCTCTCTTTTTGGGTAAGTGGTGTGGTGTTGCCACTTATTTTTTATGTACAAAAAATAAGAAAACTAATATACAAATATATGACTGAATTGCCTCGTTTCATTGATTGAATAAAAAAGATACAAAATTTGAAAATTTGAACTTTACATGGCTTTGGGTCCTAGTTATAATCTACCAAATGTACATGGCTTTTTATCCTAGTTACATTCTACCCAAAATAAACAAAGATAATACTAGATCTACTTAACCAAAGACCTAAATCCAAAAGCTAGGTTACGAAATGGGAAGGTGTTAAGCACCCATTCCGCCCAAATAGAGTCTGGTCTTCTAGACTATTGTGACCCAATGTACCATTTTATGCATGTCACGAATGATATGTTGAACATGTGAAATAAACTATTTACATAAAACCATTTATGAATGTATCTCTTTTCATTAAAAAAAAAAATCAGAGTTGTTTTAATGATTAAAAAAAAATTGATTTTGACATAAAAAACAAAAAATAAAAATAAAAAAATCAAATATGATTTTGTATGTGTAAAAAGAATGGTTTTTTGAAGAACAAATTCAGATCTGTTTTTATTTAATAAAACAAAGTTTTTTGATTTGTTTTAAAAAAATTCAGATCTGTTTTTATATTTGAAAAAAGATTTTTTATGAAGAGGATCTCATTCACAAAATAATTTCATGCTATATGACTCAAACAAAACAAACAACAAGACAACAAGACAACAATACATAATCTCTTTCTTTATTTCAAAAGTCTGCATATGTTATAAATCAAATTTATATCTATGAAAGATACAAATCAGTTTTTTACTTAAGAAAGTTCAAATCCGCATCTAATGAAGATGCAGATCCATTTTTTATTAAGAAAAATTCAGATCTACATCTAGGAAATATGTAGATCTGTTTTTATTTAAGAAAAATTCAAATCTTACATCTAAGAAAGATGTAGATCTGTTTTTGTTTCAAGAAAAATTCAGATCTACATCTAAATGAGATGCATATTCGTTTTTAAGTTAAGAAAAATTCAAATCTACATCTAAGAAAGATGTAGATCTGTTTTTTTAATTTCAAGAAAAAGCATTGATCATATGCAAATTATGGGAACTAAGAAAGAGATCATAACAATAAGGAGAGAAATCAAGAACATGTTTTGACATAATAAATCAATCAACTCATGATATTAAAAACAACTAAACTAAAAATATAGACAAACACATATCATCACAATAAGAGAAGCATAAGGAAAACAAAAAGTGTAATCAGAAAACAGCCTCTTGTATGGAGCAATCTTTTTCTTTAGAGAATATTTTAGGGTTCAAAGAAACTTGTTCAGCTATCCTAAAAACCCTAATTCTTGTAGCAAATCTCAGAGAGGATCAATTAATCTCAGCAATTTGTGAGTCTCCAAAATGTATGCCTCTAAGAGCATAGAAAGAAAGTGTTGAATTATGAAGTTCAGCCACTATTTATAGAGGCCATAAGACTCTAAAAAATAGGTATGGATGATTAGGGTTTGAATTTGGATGCATCCTTTTTGTGAAAAGGTCGAAAAGGGTGTGCCTTATCATCACTCGAAGGCCGTTGGGCCAAAGCCCATCACTTGAAAATTCAGCCCTTTTAGAGTGCCGTGTGGCACTCCAAAAGTGCCGAATTGGCCCTATGGCTCCGAACACTCTTTCGTGTTCGAGTGCCGTTTGGACTCCTCTTCTAGGGTTTTTTGGCTAGTCCTTGTACCTAGACGCGTTTTCATCCTCCGTCTACGATTTTTCATCTCTTTTCAGGATAATTCAGGCTATTTAAGAACAATTATTTTGAAGATAAATGTCTTAAAATAAATCTTGATAAAGTTAAGATTATCCACAATTTTATTGTTATCTAATCATCCATTTTATTCCCATGCATGCATCCCTATTTTAAACACTAATTATCAACCAATCATAGAATTATTTAATTAATTTTAAATTTTTAACCAATCAAAATTAATTTAAATTGATCATGTGCAGTTGATTCTACCTAGACACAATGCATGTTGACCATGCAAACTTGATCATGTGATATCTTTCAATCCGGTAGTCCGATTTGATAACCGGAAACACCACTGCAACCGTTAGAATCTCAAGATCATTTTTTTTATATGAAATAAATGAATTAATGCATGTAATGCAAAGACAAAATTATGCATGTAATACAAGAACAAATTAATGCATGTAATGCGGTTATGATTTTTGGGATATATGGATTGGTCATTCAAGTCATTCTCCTTGATTAAATTATGGGTACAAAATTGAGTGTCTATACTTCTTTGATAATCTAGAACTGAAATGGCGATCAAAGGTCTTCTTCTACTTTGATCTGCAATGGGATGATGATCAAAGGTCCTCTTCTACTTTGATTATCTGGAACTGAAATGGCAATCAAAGGTCCTCCTCTACTTTGATAATCTGCAACTGAAATGGCGATCAAAGGTCCTCATCTACTTTGATCTGGAATGGGATGATGATCAAAGGTCTTCCTCTACTTTAATTATCTGGAACTGAAATGGCGATCAATAGTCCTCCTCTACTTTGGAACTGAAATGGCAATCAAAGGTCCTCCTCTACTTTGATCTGGAATGAGATGATGATCAAAGGTCCTCCTCTACTTTGATCTGAAATGGAATGATGATCAAAGGGTCCTTTTCTACTTTGATCTGGAATAGGATGATGATCAAAGGTCCTCCTCTACTTTGATAATCTAGAACTAAAGTGGCGATCAAAGGTCCTCCTCTACTTTGATCTGGAATGGGATGATGATCAAAAGTTCTCCTCTACTTTAAGAATCTAGAATTGTTGAAATGTCGATCAAAGGTCCTCCTCTACTTCGATCTGGAATTGAAATAGCGATCAAAGGTCCTCCTCTACTTTGATCTGGAATTGAATGACGATCAAAGGTCTTCTTCTACATTGATTTGGAATTGTTGCCTGCAAAAAGTCAAAATTTAGAATTAGACTTTAACTGATAGGTGCTTCATGATCCCATTGTTCTCGAGATGTGTGATTTTCATTTGCTCATTCTTGATTTGAACTTTATCAAGAAAAATTGATTTTGATTTGTCAAAATATCAGATCTGTTTTGTAGTATTTAGAAAAAGTGATTTTTGATGACAAAAATTCAGATCTGTTTTGTAGTATTTTAAAAAAAAGGATTTTTAATAGCAGAAAAAATAGATTTGTTTTTCTTATATGTTAAAAAAAAATGAAAAGGATTTTTCTTTTGAGAAGAGAGTTTCACTTATAATATGAATTTATGTAATCATGAATTAAATAGACAAAAGCAAGCACAATCATGTTTAATCTCTTTCTTTACTTCAAAAATCTACATAAAAAAAAAAAAAAAATTAGATTTGTATCTTAAGAAAGATTAAGATACAAATAAGTTTTGACTAGAGAAAAATTTAGATCTGCATCTCATAAACATGCAGATCTCTTTTTGTTTGAGAAAAATTCAAATCTACATCTAAGAAAGATGAAGATCTGTTTTTAAATTGAGAAAAATTCAGATCTACGTCTAGAAAAGATGAAAATCTGTTTTTATATTGAGAAAAACTCAGATCTACATCTAGAAAAGATGCAGATCTGTTTTATTTTAATAAAAAAAACTATTCACATGTAGATTATTAACATTTAAGAAGGAGATTATAACAATAAAAAAAAAAAATCATGCTGTAAACAAAATAACAATTAACAATTCATGTTATGGATATTTGAAAAGGAAAGAGATATAACATGCATCATCACATCATAAGAAAAATGGTTAAGAAACAACCTCTTGCATGAGTACTCTTTGATCTTGAGATAATGTTTTAGGATTCAAAGAAATTTATGCAATTCTCTTTAAAACCTAAAAACCCTAATTTAAGCAGCAACACTCAAAGAAGGGATCAGAAAATATGGGCAATTTGAGAGCCTAAAACGTGTGCCTCCCAAAGCGTGAAAAAAATTGTTTCTCTCTAGAGGGTGAAAAGTGTGCTGAATTATGAGATGCCTCCTCTATTTATAGAGGTTGGAATGCTGAAAAAAATAAGCAAAAAAAAACGTTTGGGAAAAATCCTAAAAAAAAGAGATTTGGATAAGAGTAAGCTGATTTTTCAGATCAGAACCAGTTTCGTAATTTGTTCATATCTCTTTGCTCAAAATTCAGATTAAGCTGAAATTTTGACAGCTGAAGGAAAATTTGACTCTCTACAACGTTTCCAGAAATAGCCTAGTCCGAATTTTGAGTTCTACTATGCCAAAAGGGCCTCAGAACGTGAATCTGAAATCTGTTACTTGATTAGTACGTTTTTGAGGTGTTTATCAACTCTAAGACTGTATTTGGACGAATTTCAGAGTTATTTTCACTAGTAGCTAACCCGTGCGATGCACGGGCTAGTTTTAAATCAAATGTTAACATGTTCAAGTTTAAACATCTCTCTAATTTCAATTATTAAAAGCTAAATTTGCCCTAATATAAGATGAAACATGTAACATTATGAAGTAATATTAAATATAAGATAAATACAAATATCATGAAGTAATATATTACAATAATCATAATGTGCTCTTACATTTGGTTTAATAAGTATTACAAAAGAACCCGTGCGATGCACGGGAATGCTACTAATTTTTTTAATTAAAAATAAGTAAAAATTATATCCATAATAGAAGGACATGAAATATCATTACTGTCCCAAAAGATGACACATGCACCACAGAATCATTTGGTTGCTTGTTTAGCCAATCAAATAGCAAGCCATTCTTTGATGAGTTACTTGATTATGTTATTATTGGACCAACTGGGTACACTGGTCTTTTTAATACATAACCAAATAATTTATCATCTCTCAAAGCCGCAACTGTTATAGGCTGAAGCTCCTCCCAACAGTTTTTTATTTGCACATATTGGGCAAATGTCCCAATACCATTTATTTTTGCTATGGCTTTTTTTATTTTTCAATTTCATTTATTTCATGACTTCCACTAAATATTCAATGTATTCAGTCTATTTAAAAAACATTGAAGTAAAGCTGTATCCTCAAATAACTAAATATAAGAGTTTAATTCCTCTCTGTTTCAATTTAAAACCAAATTGTGCATAGAGGCAAAAAAAATTTCTTTGTTCCTATATGTGTTTAGTACCAAAATCACAAATCCATTAAAACCAAATTGTGTACAAAAAATCTTAGAGATTGAAATACAACTATAATTGTTTTTTGTATCTTCTTCCATTGTTGCTTTGTAGTAGTCCCTAAATATGCCCTTTTGTTTTCCTTGAGTACAGATGTTGGTGTGAGTTGCATTGCTTTGAACATCAAGTTTTTGAAATTTTGTTCAATCACCATCTTCTTCAGTTGATAAGTTGTTGCTACATTCATTTGAAGTATCACTGATGTAAGCTTGGCAATAAAACAGGTTGAGGAATGTATTACAACATATACATCTTAAATATCATATTTGTAATTTTGCTAAATTAAAGAATACGTACTTCTTTCATTCTATCAAGCTGAATTGCTTTGTCAGTTTCTTCAAAAGAGTCAAAAAGTTTCTTGACGCTGTAGAAATCTCATCCATACTTGAGATTATAGTCATTTAGTTGTATTTGGAAAACAAATTGTTTTCCTTTCATATTTTCTATTTGCACAGGAAGGATGACTTCATCGGGCTCCTAGCAAAAGTAACATTTTTCAAATTGTACACTCAAGTAAAGTTTAGTAAATATTAAATACTAATTTTATCTTCCACATTCTCACCTCTAAAGATTTGTTCAAAAAGTCTTTCGCTGATTTGTTGAGTAATTTTTCTGTTTCTAAATCAAATAAAATGAATGTGGCCATTCTTGAGCTATCTTCAACCTTTAATTGAATTCTATACCTGATAAAAGAAATAGCATGTATAATGTTAATATCATATTAGTTATTGTGTAATTTAATATAAAAAGTAAACATTTTCATTTTGTGTACCTTGGGACTAGGAAGCATGCCTTTTTGTTACAATTGTCGCACCATAAAAATTTTTCTCTTGACTTTACCTTTTTACGACATACTTTGCAAGAGACAAAGTACCAACCAGAATTATCTATGTCAATGTTTATAATCTTTCCTTAACAGGTAAATGTTGAAAAATCACATGTTTGTATCGCATACAAAACATACGTAGCAAAAAATTAACGGATTTACTTCATTCGCAATTGATAACATGCACTATGTAAATTTCAGAATATAGAACAAGAGAGTGTACCTTGATGTGGTGAAATTCAAAATCATGACTTGAGAATACCTTTAATCTTCATCTCAATTCTACATGGTGCCCAAGAAGTGTGGTATCTCAATTAGTCTTTTTGTACATAGATTCTCAAAGAAAAATTCTTCTTCTTCTCCTTGTGGAGAAAAACTGATTTCTTCTCTTTTCATCATACGTACTATGTAACTACCTTGGTAGTTTCTTTATTTAATAACTCTTATTAAATAAAAATTGATTATCTAATTGGGTTAGCCTTTTAGGCCTACCCAATTGGGCTTTAGTTTTTGGTTTAAAATGGGACCAATGAGCCTTGGGCTTTTCTGTCAACTCTTGACAAGTCCAAAGTTACCATCAATTATATTCAATACCACTATAAGAATATAATTGCACTCTAGGCCTTATTAATAAATTATATCCCAAGACTTTATTATACATGCAACCCTCTCATTAAAATATTCGTAGTAATACAAAGTTATGAATGTTGACTGCCACTTTAAAGATTACTACATCTTAATCCTTAAGTACCCGGTTTAATCCTTTATGTTATTCATTATATATTTATAAAATCCAATTTCATAAATATATACTTTAGTAACTCCTTACTAAAGTGGTCTGGCTCAACACTCTGAATAACTAAACCCATTAAACTTATCTCAAGGGAATATTTTATATCTCCTTTAGAAGATTATGAATTCTATCTTGAGAATATATGTTCCATCAACACTAAATGCGGCTGCCCAACATACTGAGGTTTTGACCGTAACTTATAGATCTCACTCCTGATATATCAAAGCAACCTACACTTCATGATCAGGTCCATTATTCTCTCAGGATTTAGAGTTGATGTAAATAAAAGTCGTGAGATTTATTATTCATTTGACAATCGTTAGGAGAATAATAAATCTCACAGCGGTCCAGTTCAATATGTCTTAACTCTTAAAACATATCAACATATCAATTAGAAGTCTCCACTTCCATGATCAAGACAAATCATCTTAGTTGATATATAGTCTTCGCAGATGAAATGCCCAATTTCATCACCGACTACGAACTAAAATTCTGAGTTTACAAAGAACTTGTGATTTATATCTTCTGTGACTAAATCACATAAATCACATACTATGTATCTCATGGACTAAGATAATGTCCCATTAGTTCATTTATAAATAGTCTCATATAATTAAACAATTTAATTATTTATGACATGCCAATAAATTGGATTTTAGGGCACAAACCCTAACAATCTCCCACTTGCCCTCAAAGACAATTTACCACATATCCGACACTTATCTCCCTTTAGAGTAATTCATAGTCACTCTAAGGTAAGGTTTGGAAACAAGTTTCAGTCAGATTTATTGCATAAATTATCTTTTCTACTACTACTTCTCACGTACTCATATCTCTCTAATGAGATAATATTTACGCTTAATGTGTATCTTCACCACCTAGGATGAACACAAATCTTGAAGTCCAACTTCATGAATCACAATCAAACTATAAGTTAGAATTTGTACATCTAGTAACTATCAAAACCTCACTTTGGTGGACAAGCACATAATCCCTCATTATCCTAAGATATATGAGTATATGCTTTACTCCTACTAAATTAAATGATTTTTTATTCAATTGATATTTGCTTACCATGCTCACCGCAAAATAGATATTTTGCTTAGTATATAGCATAGCATAAAGACTTCCTTTTGATATGGTATAAGGAACCGTCTTAATATGCTCTTCCTTTTATATGTCTTAGAACTATAGTCCTTTATAAAAGAACTTCAAACTTAAAAGGAAAGAATCCTTTCATGAAGTAATACATGCTATACTTGGTTAGAATCTAATCTATTTAAGCAGTTTGAGATAGACCCAACATCCTAATTTCTAAATTTTAACAAAGTTTAATTCTTAGGATGTGACCAGTCTTTCCCAAGTACTTTATATCAAACTGGACCAAACAACCAAAAACCCCTTTGATAACAACAACTCTACATCATTCTAAATGATTAGAATGTCATTAACATACATTAAGAAATTTATTATTCTATATAACTTTTACACACATAAGGCCTTTTAATACTTGATCAAAATCAAACAATTCAATTTCTTGATCGAATATGATATTTTATGACCTAGATGCTTGCATTAATCCATAAATGGACTTTAAGCAACTTGCATAATAAACACTACTGGTTCTTTGCTATGAACAAGTCTAGTTACATCATATAGATGTCTTCCTCAAGATTGCTACTAAAAAAAGGTTTCTTGATATCCATTACCATATGTCATCCAAATGAAATATAATGAATAAGAGAATCTAGATAGAGTCAAACTTGACTATTGATGAAAAAATCTTTTCATAGTCGAACAATTTCTTTTTGAATAAATCTTTTCGCCATTAGTCTTAACTTTGAAGGTTTGCACCTTCAAATCTATCAACCTCATTTACTTGTAGACCTATTTGGAAACAATAGGCTTAATGCCATTAGGTGCCTCTACAAGTTCTAGACTTTAAATAGAATCTAATTCTATTTACATAACCTTGATTCAGTAATCCATATTCATATCATCTATTGCCTTTACATAGGACCGAGGATCAAATTCATATCCTTGTGTAATAATTACAAAAGTTTATTCCAAAAGTATGAATTTATTTGGTAATCCTCCCACTACGATATTGTACAGGTGTAATAGTTATTTACAGAATAATGTCTTGTGGTGTATCTAATACAACCATCTCATTTCCAAATGTATTTTATAGTTGTCCTACAACAAATTCTGACATTTTTCTTCTAGAACAATCTACCTTTAAAAGAGCCCTATTCCTCCTTTATGTATGCACTAACTTAAAGAAGTCATTGGAACTTCATTCCTTTACAAAAAAAGAACCTTAGATCTTATTATCCACTAAATAGAATTCATAGATTGAGAATATAATAAAATAATGGTTCTAAGAACCCATCTTTGAATTCAACAGTCTCAGGAATGTCCGAATCAATATAAACCCTTGTTCCACTTGTTGACGATAAGTTATACTCTCCTGCAATGCACGGGATTCATTAGAAAAAAAAGTACATTGAAATTTCAATGGAATAATCATAGTATTGTAGAGACTGTAAATATATTAAAAATGTGAATCATGTAAAAAAAGTAACAAATAGATTTCAAAAGTAATGATACCACATAATAATAAAACATACACAACTTATTTTAAAAGGCTAATATATCACAACCCAAAAAACTTGACTATTGCACATGTCCTTTTAGGAATTACTGCATTCTAATTTGCAAGTTGCAAGTTGAACTTCTTTTTGATAGGACCTTATTAAAAAGACTCATTATCCACGCACTGCCAAAACAATCTTCATATCAAACAAACATTTTCCCATATTTTGTGCCACTTGGACTTTTTTACTTTAGGCCTTAAAAGGACTTCAAAACCTTCCTTAACGTACACCCCTTTGTTGTCACATGGGAAACATGTCTATCACCAACATCAAATAGTGAAACTAAGATGTGCCAAGACACCTATATTATAGTGTGATCATCCCACACCTTTCAAAGTAATAATAGCCCAAAAAGTGCTTTTGTGAGATCTCTAAAAAGAAGTTAAAACAAACAAAAAGGGATAGTGAATAAATCCCTCTAGAATTACAAAACAGCTTACTTCACCATCTGTTGCAAATGCAATTCACAGAGTTCCATCTTTGAGATAGCCCAAGACAACAAAGCCCCACATTCTAATACTGGTTATAACGTATCACACCACTTAATTCAAAGATACATCTTTCAATTTATGATACAAAAAAGAAAATAAAGCTCAATACATAAAATTTTATCAATATATACTCA
This sequence comes from Quercus gilva, assembly GCA_023621385.1. NCBI lineage: Eukaryota > Viridiplantae > Streptophyta > Magnoliopsida > Fagales > Fagaceae > Quercus > Quercus gilva. The sequence continues at coordinate 36,950,629 of CM042482.1, read as the reverse complement.
AAAACATTTTGCCAAAAATAGTAAATTGACCCAAAACCACCTACTCAAATCAATAATGCTTTCACAAAAGAAAATTCCCAAGTATATGTATAATGGTGTTTGTTAGGACATATGTGATTCACTTGTTAGGATCATATGTCACTATTTTATGTAATTGGCTAATCCTTTGACAAAACGCACTTGTATTTTGGTAGATCTAGGATGTGTTTAATACTTTAAGAAACTTTGTTTCAAGATCAAGTGTTGAAGTCATGCAAGTCTATTCAAGTTTCAAGCCAAGAAAGTGCCTGTCATTAAAGCTTGACAACTAGCCATCTATCGAGGTTTAAAGAGCTGTTCAGCCCCATGGCTCGACAGCAGCTCGATAGCTAGGCATCTATTGAGGTTTATGAAAAACAAATTTTCAATTAAGTTTTGACTCTAATCTGTGATTATGTGTTTGGAATTTCTTTTCTCACAACTCTAGACATATAAAATGATTATTTTAAGGGCCGTCAAAGTGGACACAAGTTGCACAAGTGTTGAGTAAAATTTGTTCAAGCAAATTGTGACCAGAGACAGAGTTTTGCCCTAGTTCATCATTCTTGTGAAGAAGTTGCTGTGTTTGTGCACTGTAGGGTTTTGTAACCAAGCATCTTCTTGATCTTCATCATCTAAATGAACTGAAGAACTTTGCAACCAACAACCTTCTCTAGTTGGTGATTGAAGTCACGTATTGGGATCTGCGCAATTGGTTAGTCACATACTGGGAGCCGTGCATTACAATGAGAGATTGTCACCACAGAACAAGTCCAATTGGGTATTGGGGTAAGGGTTCAACTGTAGGTTGGTAGAAGGTACTGGAATTCCTTTACTTGTAACCACTTGTTTTGATAATAGTGGATTCTCGGGAGTGGTGACCTTAAAATCACACAGTACAAATCACCGTGTTAATTTAATTTATGCTGCATACTTAGTTTAATTGGTGATTTGTTTGTGCTACCACACATTTGCATATTAATTTGATTAATTAATTAAACTTGACTAATTAATCAATTAATTAATTACAAGGGGTCAATATGTTTTTGACCTATCAAGTGGTATCAGAGCCGGCACACTCTGATTAGGGTTAATCTTTACTATGTGATCCATTGACCCCTGTTGTCATGGCTATAACCGGCTTGAAGAGATCTTTGTTTTCAAATACATCTTATTTTTCTAATCTCTATTTGTTTAAGTGTCTTAGAAAATACAAGTCTAAAAGTTATTTGAATTCTCTTATGTTGACTACTGGAAAAGATCTCAGTCTGACTAAGAAGAAACTAAATTGTCTTAGAATGAAAATGTGCAAAGGAGTTCGTCTGAGAATAGTAAAAATTAAAAGCTTAGCTCGTAAAAGGCAGATGAAAGAAAGTACCATTCCCACTGATCTGTCATCTAAGCACGAAGTATGTTTTATGATGAAGTCCACATTTAAAGTTATGGACACGTGCTTGTGGTACCTAAACAGCGGTTGCTCAAGAAACATGACTAGAAACCGATCTCTATTCAAGGTTTTCGATTCTAAGAAAGGTGGGAATGTCACTTTTGGTGATGGGAGCAAATCTCAGATTAAAGAGAAGGGAATCATCTCTCTACTTGGACTGCCGGACATTGCAAATTTTCTATATGTTGAAGGTCTGAGGGTGAACCTGTTGAGTATAAGTCAGATATATGATTAAGACTTCATGGTGCTATTCTCAAAAGGAAAGTGTCTTGTCATGGATGAGTCTGGAAAGAAACTCATAAGTGGTGTTCGCACTCTCGACAACTATTATGGATTGGTTCTTGATGCTGATATTGTGTACAATAGCATTCGTTTGCCAAATAAAGACCTATGGCATCAACAGATGGGACATGCTAGTTACAAACATCTTTCTATTGTATTTAAACATGAATCAGTCTTGGGGATACCAAAGCTTAGTAGAATGAGTAATGTGGTGTGTGGACCATGTCAGCTTGGGAAACAAACGAAAACTAAGCATCTAGGCACTCAGACATCAGCTACATCTAGGCCATTGGAGCTTCTACATCTAGATCTTATGGATCCAACTAGAACCGAGTCTCATGGTGGTAAGAGATACATCATGGTTGTGGTAGACGACTTCACTAGGTACACTTGTGTCATTCTCCTACGATCCAAATTTGATGCTCCTGAGCACATTGAAGCTTTGTGTACAAGACTGCAGAATGAAAAGAGCCTGAAGATTGATCGAATTCCAAGTGACCATGGTAAAGAATTTGAGAACTCGTATATGGAGTCCTTTTGCACAAGATCAGGAATATCTCAAGAATTCTCTGCTCCTATTACTCCTTAGCAGAATGGTGTAGTAGAAAGAAAGAATAGGATTATTCAGGAGATGGCCAGAGCCATGTTACACAACAAAGATGTGGCTAGAAACTTGTGGGGAGAAGCTGTTAACACTGCATGTCATACGATTATAGGGTGTACTTCAGACCCGGTACTAAGAAAACTCCATATGAGTTATGGAAAGGAAGGAAGCCGAATGTGAAGTATTTCAGAATCTTTGGAAATACTTGTTTCATCCTCAAAGATAGAGAGAATGAGGGAAAGTTTGACTCCCGGAGTGATGAAGGTATATTTCTAGGCTACTCCTCTACAAGTAAGGCTTATCGGGTATACAATAAAAGAACTATGAAGGTAATGGAGACAGTGAATGTTGTTATTGATGAGTCTTCAGATTCCAATTCTGAGAAAGGTATTAAGGAATTCCCCAAAGAAATTCTTCCTCCTAAGCCTAAGGAAGTTCAAGAAATTGTTGAACAAGAACCTGGATCTCCAAGTACTCCCGATACTCCCAGTGTTATGGAAGATTCTGCAAATATACCCACTTCACCAGATTCTGAATCTTATGAAGAGAAGGGACCTTCCTCTAGGATTAAATTAAATCATCCTCCAGAAGTGATTGTGGGAAACATGAATGAACTCACATTAAGGAAACGTACAGTTGATAAATGTGTTGCTAACTTTGTATCTTATTCTTGTTATTTGTCACAGGTTGAACCCACAAAAGTTGAGGAAGCTCTTCAGGATGAAAGTTGGGTCGAAGCAATGCATGATGAACTGCTTCAGTTCAGAGGAATGATGTTTGGACTTTAGTACCTAGACCAAAGGGCGACCACATCATTGGCACAAAGTGGATATTCCACAATAAGACTGATGAGGAGGGCAATGTGATCTGCAACAAGGCTCGGCTTGTAGCTCAAGGATACTCACAAATGGAAGGAGTTCATTATGATGAAATATTTGCCCTAGTTGCCCGTATGGAGTCCATCAGAATTTTCATTGCCCTAGCATGTCATCTGAAATTCAAACTTTATCAGATGGATGTAAAGACTGCTTTCTTGAATGGGTTACTTAAAGCTCAACCAAGAATAATGCTCGACCAAGATTCATATATCCGGTGCTTGACAAAGGATAGAGATTGCTACACATGATCATTGTGAATAGTCCCAATTCAGGAGAAAGGGATGCCACACTAATTGACTTCCTATTTGAGGAGAATTCCAAATTAGCTCCTAAAGCTTCTTTAAGAACCTCTTCATCTGGATTCAGCTCATCATATACCGATGGTAGGGGAAGAATTGGCCGGTTAATGTATAGAATTTCCGCCAAGTAAACCGGTGTTACGGAGAAACTCTTTCCTCTAACCCAACATTTTACCTCCTCTCCGTCAACAAAAGCATTGGCATAGAACTTTTTCACTAAGTCTTCGTATGCATCCTCCAGATTGGAAAGAAGAAAATTCTAATCCTTGGTGGCAAACCATATGAGAATATTTGTGTCAAGGAGAGATGGCTAATCCATGGCCCTTTCAACCAATAAAGGAGCTTCCATAAAATATTTCTGAAAGTTTTGAAATGCAGCATAGGATCTGAAGTAGTTCAGATCAAAAGTCCCTATTGGTGATCGAGTCTTCTTTGGCCTTGGTGAAAGGTTATCAACATCAATCACAGGCTCCTTTCCTTTGTTGCGGCCCCCTTTCACGGCTGAGGTCTTGTATGGAGACATCTACACAATTACACAGATAATAGAAAAAGAAAAATATGTGCAGAAACATGAAACAGAACACAAAACTTGATTAGATTCAAGTTAGTCCCAAAACAAAGGTAAAACAACCTAAAACAGAGCAAAATAACTCAAAACAACATGCTAAAATAGATAAAACAAGTGAACATAGACACAATGCATGAATTTAGTTAATTGTGCATGTGTGTGCATGTGCTGATGCATGAGAATGCAGCATGAGATGCATGGGCGGTGCCCAGAGGGGCCTAGGTGTGTGCCTAGTGTGTGCATGACATGGCATAATGTGTAAAACATAATCAGTGACCAAATCAAGTTAAACAAGGTCAAACAAGTGTAAACTCAAAGATTGGAATTCACTTGAATCCAATTTATCACAAAAATGTCACTAGGACATTTTGTCTAGCACTTGACATGCAACAATGCACAACAATTATGAAGAATGCATGAACATAGTGAAAATTTGCCTCAGTACATGCTCAGACTACCACACAGGGCCAACACAAGAACAATCACAACAAATGGATCACAACCCAATCAAAAATTTTGGAAAAATTTCACACAAATTGAGAAACCCAACCCTTTTTCAAAAAATTCCCAATTTACAAAACCCTAAGCTAAAATCTGCATAAACTCAGTAAAATGATAAGAGAGAGTGTCAGAAACTCATACCTTGAAGAGATTTTGCAAATAGAAACTTGAAATTAATGGGATTTGAGTAAAATTTGATTTTGGGTTGAGAATGGTTCGAGAGATGCTTAGCGAGGGAAAGTTTAAGTGTTTGAAAAACTATCACATCTGCTACATAAAAACTGAAAACACGCGTTTTTTGCGGGTTAGACAGTGGCGATACAGTCGCAAGACAGTCGCGAAAATGGCCACTGAAGCATACAAGCTTTCGCGAAAAGCTTTAAGTCGCGAATCAGTCGCGATACAGTCGCCAAAGTTTCTGTCTGAATTTGAAGAAATTCCAGTTTTTGCCTAAAACTCATTTCGCGAGAAACTGATAGCCTCGAAATACTCGTGAGACAGTCGCGAGAGACTCTGTGTAAAATGACAAAAATTTTATTCCCTTAAGAACTTTTTGCGGGAAGCTCTAAGTCGCGAGCTTCTCGCGAAATAACCTCTAAACCAGTTTCTGATGAAAAACACAAAAATACATTTTGAACAAAATCTAAAGACCCAAAAGTATAAAAAACACTTTCAAAAACTAATAAAAACACTCAAAAATCTTTTTGTGTTTGATCAACAAGTAATTGAGCATACACATCACATTTGAACATGTACAATCACACAAATGAGATAAGCATTAATTAAATCAAAGTCTTATGTGTTGTGTGTGACTATCAAATGTGGACTAGTCCTTAGACCAGAGTGAAACTTCAATGATCAATTCAATCAACTCATATACAACTAGCACTAAGTCAAGTGGACTATCTCAATTATAGAAATAAGCATATATGACCTCCCACATAAGAATGATTACATAACTTAGAAGCTTTTCATTTGGCTTCTGCATAAGACATAACATTTAATCCATTTTTTGGATAATACATCTCTTTTTGAGATTGATGCTCGAAATTTTTTATATTTCAACATTTAGACTTAGCCTTTGGCTTTTTGAGCACCATACAATTTCAAAACAAAAGTCGCTTTCCCTTTTTCCTAGTCAAATACTAGTATGTGTGACAAGCTTTTGCAACTCAATATCTCTTTTCATTTGGAGATTTACATTTGGTGAACTCTTTTGTAAAAACAAAAAAATAAAGTGGGAAGAGATATAGACACAAGTCTATACAAGTATCAAGACCATTAAGACCATTGACCAATCATTCATAACAAGCTTGAAGATCTATTAACAACAGTCACACATAGTTTTCAAGATTTCTTCCACATAGATAAATGTGCATACTGTTCAAGCTAAGCTCGTAAATGCACTACGCCATAAGTACGAAGGTATTAGGCCAAACTCACATGATATATGCACAACACAAGCGATCAAACTTTTAAAGATTTTTCAATTTTTATGGGTTTTTGAATTTTTGAACACACCCAAAAACAGTACAAGTAAAGTAAGATCAACAAAACAGATACAAACCAAACAAGTAAAAAACACATGCTAAAACTGAAATCAATGCATGACAAGATGCATGAACAAATGTTCCTAAACATCGGAAGTATTAGTGCATGGACATGTTGTAATGCTGATACATGAGTACCCCTTTTCACCCACACAGCACGCGTTTAGGGTGATATCCCTATAGGATTAGGTACGAGAGTTAGGACTTTCAAACCTTCTGGAGAAGCTTTCCAAGCAAGTGGTGAATGCACCGATCATTTTCATCACGTCCATCACACCTGAATCTCCATTTCAACCTCTTGATGACTCAGCAACCCAAGTCCTCTTGTCATTTCTTGGTCCTCTTGACCTTTGATCAGTTGCATTTTTCAATGCTTTAAGCTTATGACAATTGGGTCTGGTGTGTCCTTGAAGACCACAATGATGGCAAAAGTGGTTAGTTCTTGGACCTCGTTGCGATCTTGGACGAGATTTCCCCCTGGCTTCAAACCTGACCACAGATTGGTTCCGGGGCTTATTCAACACCCTTTGGTCAGCCACATTTTTTTTCTTGTCAACCTTTGCCTTTTTCACAGTAGGAGCAACTACAATCGGCTCTTTTGCCTTCACAAACTTTACTTCTTTGGAGATATTCACAGCTGCACTACTTTCTCCAATATATCCTAATCCAGTTTTGTCGAAGAAGGACTTTTGATGAGATAGGACATCATCAAGTTTCTTTGTGGATACTCGCTCTACCTTGGCATTTGCTTGAACTACATCAAGCTCTAGGAATCTCACTTTTGTGTAAGCTTCTAATGGGTCACCATTGTCTCAATCTCATACTTTGCCTTCTTATATCTATCTAGGAGACTTCTATAGTCCTCCTCTGCTTTCTTCATCTTTTTCACAGCCACCTTTGCCACCCTTGCATACTCTCCCAACTTCTCAAGGAATAAGGTGTAATTCTCTTGAAGACCAGCTGTATCTTAATCTTCTTTAGCATTTGATTCTTCCACAATCCCCATGGATTCTTCATCATTATGCTCCCCAAGCTCTTGTACAAGTTGATTCAAGTACTCTGAAGACTCAACATGTTCAACAGTCATAAAGGCGGAGTAATTCCCTTCTCCGTCACAGCTCTCTTCCGAATCAAAATTGGAAGAATTTGAATCACTAAGTGTTGTAGCATAAGCCCTGCCCTTTCCTCTTAGAAAATTGGGACACTCCTTCTTTAGATGTCCATGGTCATTGCATTCATAACACAGAATGCCTTGAGAAGATTAAGAATCCTTCCCATCTTTCTTCTTGAACTCTTTCCTATCACCTTTTAAGGATGAAAACTGTTGGGGTTTATGCCCTAAAATCCAATTTATTGGCATGTCATAAATAATTAAATTGTTTAATTATATGAGTCTATCTATTTATGAACTAATGGGACATTATCTTAGTCTATGAGATGCATAGTATGTGATTTATGTGAATAGTCACAGAAAGATATAAATCACAAGTTCTTTGTAAACACAGAATTTTAGTTCGTAGTTGGTGATGAAATTGGGCATTTCATCTGCGAAATCAGTGATGAAATTGGGCATTTTATCTGTGAAGACTATAACATATCAACTAAGATGATTTGTCTTGATCATAGAAGTGGAGACTTCTAGTTGTTATGTTAATGTGTTTTAAAAGTTAAGACATATTGAACTGGACCGCTGTGAGATTTATTATTCTCCTAACGACTGTCAAATGAATAATAAATCTCACGACTTCTATTTACATCAACTCTAAATCCTGAGAGAATAATGGACCTGATCATGAGGTGTAGGTTGCTTTGATATATCAGGAGTGAGATCTATAAGTTATGGTCAAAACCTCAGTATGTTGGGCAGCCACATTTAGTGTTGATAGAACATATATTCTCAAGATGGAATTCATAATCTCTTAACGGAGATATAAAATATTCCCTTGAGTTAAGTTTAATGGGTTTGTTATTCAGAGAGTTAGGCCTAACCACTTTAGTAAGTAGTTACTAAAGTATATATTTATGAAATTAGATTTCATAAATATATGATGAATAACTTAAAGGATTATGTAAACTTGTGAAAACTCTCTAGATATGGTATCTTAGCCATAATGATGCATATCCACATGGCCCATGCATCATAAATTGTTTTACAGCTTCATTAGCAACAGAATCCTCATCTGGATATGGTATCTTAGCCATAATGATACCGTCAATGTCTTTTGGACTTGGACATTTATCCTTTGGATCCAAGAATAGAAGTCCTATTTTTTGGAATTCAATTGTATACACACTTGCAATAACTCTTCCAAAATGAGATTTATGCCTCAAATCATGTAATAGCTCATCCAATTTTATCTTAAAAACCCTTGCTACAATATCTGGCCGATTCTCATATTTCAAGCCTTCTATAAATTCCAAAGAATGATTTATTTCTAGCCATTTTGGATTGCAAGTAAATGTAAGAAATAAATCTGGGTAACCTAACCATCTACATATCGCCATTGCATCTTAATAATTTTGAACCATGTAGGACTTCCAGTAAATGAGGATGGTAGGACTATTCGTTTGCCTACAATAATGGAATCTGTATCACCATGAAGAATGGCATCTTTCAAACCATAGTACAACTCTAACCTTAATTTTTTTTTATTGAATCTAACCCATTGTAGTCTTTCTTCTTCTATAGAAGTTTATGCATCCACTATAAATTGTTGAAAAAGCCTTCTACCAAGCAACAGTGTCTTGCTCTCATGAAAGCGTTGTTGAAGCCTATAAGCATAGTATTCCCTCATTGTTATTGATTCCCTTTTTCTAGAATTGCTCCCATTCAAATTCCTATAAGGTATACCAAGCATATACCCATCCTCACATAAGGAAAAAGTAATGGACATTGCAGTGCCATAAAGCTTGGATGACTCCCATTTATACGTTGCAATCCTAAACTTTGATTCTCAACAATAATATCTCTATCAGAACTTTCAATATTAAAATCTCCAACAATAAGAGCAGCTATCTCAGACATTACAGGTAAGTCATATTGCCTTTCACTAGAATTGCGACTTCGAATTAAACGAATTCAAACATTATGTATATCTGATTCATCAAATTTTTCCCTAGCCATTCTAAAATATTTAACCAATTGATTGCATTGGTCTAACATTTCCATCAACCCGATAACAATATCTGGATACACATAATTTCTATCATCTTCATGTATAACTGCATCAATTCTATTTTTAACTTCATTATCAGTTTCATAAATATAAAGTTGTGCATACTTAGGTTTCTGGCCATGGACAAGAAGACGTGATCCAATTCTATGATAAGTTTGACAATTTACACAAAACACATATGGACCAGAACCATTATTCACTGATCTATCAACATTACCTCCAAAGAAGTGAAAGCAAAGAAAGAGTTGTAGATTCTTATCCCTAGTTGAAAGTTTATTGATCTCTGATCACTATTAATATTGAGTAAGCTTCCAAGAAAGGGTGGAGGTTCTTTCAATAGAGGGAGTTCAACTCTTCCTTCATAACAGTACAAACTAAACTTCGGTTTTGTAGGCGTTTTTGACTTTATAGTTCTCTCTTCATACCAAAGGTGAGCTCCATAATGTTCACATACTATTGTTAGAGGTCCTAAATCCAATGGTTCTGTAAATTTTCCTATGACAACAAAAACAAAAATTTTCTTTTTCTTCCTAATTTTAGAACTTTTTTAGGAGAACTTAAAAATATAGCACTTACGTTGTTTTCTGCTTTCATCATTAGTGCTATATTGTCTACATCAAATACTCCTTTCAAATGGCTCATCATCTCTTTTTCTTGTTTGGCCTAGGTTACGCACTAATTATTAGGTTACATACTAATTATGAGTTTTTTAAAGAAAAATATTTTTTTAATATCTCAATATCGTACCCCTTGTATTTCTCTTTTCAGATAAAATTAATCTTCATCTCAATCTTGCATAGAAAGCTGACTCCATGCTTGGGGAATAAACTAAAAGCAAAGCATTCACAAAATTTTAATTCATAAATATAACTATATAGCAAAAACATATATTACAAATTAACAGTTATATGTTATAGAAAGGGGAAAAATTGAAGAAAAATATAGCATTCACATACTAACTTCAGAATTAAAAAAAAAAATCATAAAAACTTGATTATTTGATAAAATACAAATTGTACATAGAAGTAATTAAAACAATGGAAATCTTGAGATGAAACAATTAAACCAAACATAAAACCAAGTTTAAGATAACCAAGAAACTTAAATATGCAATCATATTCCAATTTCAAATTCTTTCTACAAACATATTACCAATAAATATTGCATGTCCATATGTTCATGTGTTTGAAGACAAAAATAATGTTGTTGAGCTATACAATTGTGCTAAGCATAGATATAAATTATTTTATAAACCTGCTCCATATATGTATATCATCTGAGACTGATTTTTAGAGAACAAAAAAAAAAAAAAAAACATATAATTCAATATGAACAATGTAATGAATAACTAACCTCAACGTACTCCACACCAATTTCGCTAAGATTATCAGGAATGTTGTATGATGAAAGCAAGCTATAACTCCACCTCGCTCAGTTTCTACTAAACAAATTCAAACCCATAGCTCAGCTTCCACACACAAAAAAATAAATAAATAAATAAATAAAAATTCAAATTGATTATCACCATTTTAATATTTATTTAAAATATTGAAGATGTAACTCACTTCAAAAAATAGTACAAATCCTCAATAAGATAATTACATTCACTTCGATGGACAATATATCAAACAAAAGCAATTTTGATTGCCACCTAATTTGATATGGCACATATTTTTCAGTTACAATAATCTATAGTCCACACTACCACATCTGTCATCCACAGACTCATAAAATCTAATGACTTGAAACTGGAGTTGAGAACATGGGAAAGATCTAGGACAACTTAGTACTCCATCAGATTCTTTATTCAACTATGGAACAGAAACATATATTGGCAAATGAAATAGCAAAGTATGAGATTTATGTAATGAGCATGAGAGTGAGAATAAGTTGCAATGATAGCAGGTTTCTCACAAAAAAATACAACATAACAATGAGGTGACTTACTTTAAACTGAAGTTCCAAACCTAAGACTTATCTAAGTGTGTGCACAAACTCAATTACAGATACAAAAGAAACACAGCTAAAACAACACATATTAAAATAATAACCTAATCTTTAAAACCTCAATAGTTCTTTTTTTTTTTTCTTTTCTTTTTTGCTTTTTGCTTGGAAATAGATTGATCATAGTTGATTTCTTTAGGTTTTGACAATTATGCATAAAATAGCATTGTTTAGGAACAGAACCTTCTTTTTACAAATTGAAGTATTTTTTCTGCTAAAACTGATATAACTAAACTAAAATTCAAAAAAAGCTAAGAAATCGAAACTGTTCTAAGTCTGAACTTGAAATAATCAAAACATAAACCTACCAGCTGTATTTTTTCGGCACAAACTGATATAACTACACTAAAATTTGAGTTTCATGAGGTCTTTAAATGTAAAGAGGACATTAAAATAGTTAGAAATTAGATGTACATAGATTATCATAGAGGCAAACGTTACAATTCAAATTGAGAGAACACTAAAATAGTTAGAAATTAGATGTACATAGATTATCACATAAGCAAATGAATTCCATACCTTTAACCCTAATTTGAATGGAGGAAAAGAACGAAGAGAAAGGCAATAAGAATAAACCTAGAAATTGAACAGCTGTGAAAAAAAAAAAAAAAAAAAAAGACTAATAAGAATTAACTATTTATAAGATAGTAGTTAAAGTCCTAACAGTTATAGAGTTTGGATTCAAAAAAATAAATAATATTAGAGTTCTAATTAAATTTGTTTATTAGTTACCTTTGGGCCAGTCTCAACAGGCTGGGTTGGGTGTATTGCCGATCGACATAGTTGATGGGCCATGGGCTGGATGAGACCCATGGCATATGGGGTGCCAATTCTGTTCTGAGGAATAGTGGAAACTAAGCGAGGTGGATATGGGTATGATGGGTATGGTGGTCATGGTGGGATCTATGGCCATGGGCTTGATAAGACCCACGGCAAATGGGGAGCCGTTTTTGGGTTGTAGAGGTTAGATGTGGGAGGTTTGTGGCAAATCGATGGTTGGATGTGGGTGGTTTGTGGCAAATCGGTGGTCTGAGGAAGCAGATCGATTCTGAGGAAGAAGGTGTCTGTTGGGTCTTTAGATGCAATGGTGGGTATGGTGGGTCTTTAGATGCGATGCAATGTCATGGGTTTGATGAAGGAGGAGCTGGTAGAGGAGGTGGTGGTAGAGGAAGGCAGGGAAGAGATGGCAGACCATTGTGAAAGGGAAAGGCAAAGCATCGGGAGGCAGAGCATCGTGAAAGGGAAGAGATGGTTTATTACATTTTTTTGGGTTTATTATGTTTTTTTGTTGGTTTTATTTTTTTATTTTTAATATTTGCTTACATGGAAAATTGTGAGAGCTTTAGAGGCTTTAGTTTTATATATATATATATATATAGATGATAAATCTCATTCCAAAGTGATAATTATGACTTTTAAAATAATTATTTTGAATATAATTATCCCAAAAGCCTAATTATCCACAGTCTTTAAATATTATCAACTTATTTGTTTTAATCCCATGCAACAAATCTCACTTTAAGAAAAATACTCCACCAATCACATAAATTCATTTAATTAATTTTAATCATCAAACAATCAAAATTAATTTCAATTAATCACACGTAATTGGTTTCACCCCATACAATGCATGCTGACCGTGCAAACTTGATCATGCGATATCTTTCGATCCGACAGTCCGATTTGGAAACCAGGCAATTGTCGCGACCGTTAAAACTTCAAGATCATTTTCATGATATGCAATGAATGAATTAATGCATGTAATGCAAGAACAAATTGATGTATGTAATGCAATCATGATTTTTAGGGTACATGGATGGTCATTCAAGCCATTCTCCTTGATTAAATCATGAGTGCAAAATTGAGTGTCTATAGTGTGTGGAAAACAAGTATTGAAATACTTTTTATTAAGGTTAAGAAACAAAACACATAGGAATTAAAACTCATCATCCCAAGTGGAGTCGCCACTATGGACACAAGGGGTTGTTTTGGAGTCGTCATCTAGTTTTTGCAATAGTCTAGGAACCATATATATAGCGTCCCTTCGGGGAAGGACCTTTAATCTTACTACCAGAGTATGGGTTCGGAGTTTAGGTACACTCTTGGGAAGGTGTTAGGCACCAAAGATCGCCCAACTCTAAGGTTGGCCTCTCATTATTGTGTCTTTTGTCTTAACCCTATTAAAAGCTAATTCAAAACTTATTCTAGACTCACACACACACTAACATGCATCTAACATACAACATGGCATCTTTCATCCCAAAACACATACATACCTATCCTAAAGTGAAAGAAAGCTAAACATACAAAAGAAACCCTAGCATTCGTCTAGCATATGAAAACCTTATCATACATCTAAAACAAGGCAACAAGCATATCATTAAACACAACACATATCATAAACAAGGCATTAGCATATTAGAAACCCTAATCATACATCTAAGCATGTTTCATCATATCATCAAAAGAAAACCATAACACAAAAAGAGAAGAAGTTTGGCTGGAACTAAAAATCCCTAAGCAAATTGCTAGGACAAACTGGCTTTGCATAAGGGATTAATCAAACTTTTTTGCATGAAGATAAATTTTCTTTTCATACTAGGAAAATAATTGGGGCAAAGTTGTTTCAACAAACTCTGAATGAGTTGGAGTTTTGTGAACTTGAGGCTAAAGGTCAAAAATATACCTAGATGAACAGAAGAGAGGATGAAACCTTTGTCATGGAAAAACTGGACAGGGCTTTTGCCACTATGGATTAGATCAATACTTACCCTCAATATACTCTCCACAAACAACCCATCCTAAGATCTAACCATGGAGCCATTCTCCTAGATTTAGAGAATAAACACCCTTTTAGGATAAAGCCTTTTAGATTTGAAAAGATGTGGATCAATCATGATGAATGTCATAATGTGGTCTAAAATGCCTGGAGAGTGGTCACTAATGGGTCAAAAGCTTTCCAATTAGAGAATAAATTGACTAATGTTAGAAAGCAGTTCATTGAATGGAATAAGAGGGTATTTGGAAGAGTGGAAAAGGAAATTAAGGCCAAACAGCAACTACTCTAGAACATGCAGGACTCTATTCACACTCTAAAGGATGTTAGAAAAGAAAAAGAACTTAGGGAGAATATAGAAGACTTACTAACTAAGGAAGAGATTAAGTGGGCCCAAAAGGCAAGGAGTGACTGGATTATCTAAGGGGATAGAAACACAAAGTACTTTCAAATTGTAGTTAAACAAAGAAGAGCCAAAAATAGGATTGTAAATCTTAGGCAAGACAATAGGACCCTAACTGAGAATCTTGAGGAGATAGAAAGAATTTTGGTGTCATACTTCAAGGATAGGTTTACTGAAACAAATCCTAAATCAGTTTAATGGATTCTTGGTGAGTTAGAATCTTTACCTATTCCCAAGTTAAACCATCAGTAGTTACTCCAACTTGAAAATCCACTTACGGATTTTGAGATTGAACTGGCAATCTTTCAATTGGGTCCACACAAGTCTCCTAGTCCTGATGGTATCCCAGCATTTTTCTATCAAAAGTACTAGAATATTGTTAAACAGGATATACTAAATTCTATCCATGCCTTCTTCCATTCAAGTTCACTGCTGAAAGCTTTAAATCAAACCTTCATTACCCTCATTCCTAAAGTGGTGGTACCAAAGAAGGTCTCTCATTTTAGGCCAATAAGCCTATGTAATGTCACACCTATAAGATCATATCCAAGATTATGGTTAATAGGTTGAAACCTTTAATGTATAAACTCATATCACCATATCAAAATGCTTTTATACAAGGTAGGAATATCTCTGATAATATTCTTCTTGCCCATGAAATTATAGATACTCTAAAGAAGAAGAAGGGTAGAAAGATAGGATATGGGGTTCTAAAAGTTGACATGTGCAAAGCTTATGATAGGGTAAGTTGGAATTTTCTTAAGGCAGTTTTGATCTCAATGAATTTGGCAATTATTGGGTCCACAGGATTATGGAATGTGTTTCCTTAGTGCAATATGCTCTACTCCTAAATGGAAATCCCACACAAACCTTCCTTCCAACCAGGGGAGTCAGACAAGGGGACCCAATCTCCCCCTATTTGTTCTTGTTATGTGCCAATATTCTGTCAATTGCACTCATACAAGCTGAAGGTTAAAAGAAAATTAAAGGAATCAAATTAGGTAGAAATGGACTCTCTTTCACACATCTCTTCTATGCCGATGATTCCTTATTTTTCTTCCAAAATGATAGACAATCTTTGAACAATTTAAAGGACATAATTCTTTGGTATTGCCCCCTCTCGGGTCAAAACATCAATTTCACAAAAACTGATTTGTTTTGCTCCCCTAATATCCCCTCTTCTATTCAGGAATCCTTAGCTGATGCCTTGCAGGTAAACTTAGTTCAAAATCCTAGCAGATACTTAGGTTTAAATTTTAAGTTAAGAGGTAGGATAGTAGCAGATTTTGAGGATTTGGTAGAGAGGCTACAAGCAAAACTTCAGGGTTGGAGTGCAAAATTGCTTTCTCAAGCAGGCAGGGCAACTCTAATCTCATCAATGCTTTAGTCCAGGCATTTATACACCTTTTCCTGCTTCTAAGTTCCAAAAGAAATTTGTAACAAACTAGATGCCACTGTTAGAGACTTCGGGTGGGGGCATAACAATGTTACTAGGAAAATGCATCTATTGGGTGGAACAAAATACGAAATCCTAAGAGTAAGGGAGGACTTGGTTTCAAAAGATTCAGTGATTTCAACCAGGCAATGCTAGCTAAATAGTATTGGAAGATTCATAACAACCCCAACTCCCTACTAACTAGAACCTATAAAGCCAAATACTTCCCTAGGACCCGTATAAAAGAATATGCTCCCAAGTCATATCATTCCTGGACCTGGAGGGCCATTGCAAATCCTCAAAGTACAGAGCTGCATCAAGGAAGATGGATAGTAGGGGTAGGGCACCAAATACATCTCACCCATCCTGACTAGTTTCAAGCTCCAAGTAATACCTTAAGGGAGCTCAATTTGACCAATGGAACAATGGCTGGCCTTATAGCTCCTAATCCTAAGTCTTGGAACTGTAACCTCCTAAGAAAACTATACCCATACCCCATCTACACAGAAATTATGAAAACTCCTATTCCTAAAACAGGGGACAACCCTGATAAGCTAGTCTAGAAATACTCAAAATCAGGGGATTATATTGTGGCTCAGGCTGACTCTCTTTTATAGCAACTCCAAATCACATCCACATATAGTAATCCTAGTCCCCCACAAATATCTCAATCCAATTGGAAGCTCTTCTGGAAGGTTAAACTGCCTGCTAGAATTCTCACTTGTGTTTGGAAAATTATGCAGGACAGCTTACCTATGTTTGAGATCCTTCATAGGAGAGGTGTCATGAACACTTCTAGCTGCTTGATGTGTGATTCAGAGGTGGAGTCTACCTCTCATCTTTTCTTACATTGCAATTTTGCAAGAGCTGTTTGGCATGGCTCAACTCTTGGAATCAGAATAACAGAGCTAAATAACTTATCAGTTAAGCAGTGGATATGGAATTATATCAACACCAATTGGATCACAGGCAGTGCAAAGATG
This sequence comes from Quercus gilva, assembly GCA_023621385.1. NCBI lineage: Eukaryota > Viridiplantae > Streptophyta > Magnoliopsida > Fagales > Fagaceae > Quercus > Quercus gilva. The sequence continues at coordinate 36,933,705 of CM042482.1, read as the reverse complement.
GAGCTTTTGCAGGCTGTGTTCACGAACCTCTGTTCAATTTGGAACCATAGAAATATGGTTCTTCACAAAGGAAGGGTCCCAAACCCATTGGAAGTTGTGCTAATGTCCCAATCTCTTATTTGCAGGTACAGAGAGGTGTTTCAAACTCACCAGGATCAGAGGCAAAGATACAAGCCAAAACCAAGTATTTCCAATCTCACGCAAAATTGGCAAGTCCTCATTAAGATGGTAGCTTCCAGGAATAAAAGAGCAAAAGATGTGGCTTTGCATTTGAAGCTAGGAGGATGGATGGTGCTCTACTATTTAGAAGTGGTGCTAGCTATGGAAGACCAACTCAGCATCTTGTAGCTCAAGAAGCTCTAGTGGAGGCTCTGATCAAACCAAGCCTTGGCAATGGATCTTCAAAATCTTCACCAACAGGGTCTGATCACACATTTTTTGTTAGTTCCTAATGTAGTGATAGGCCAAGTTTTTAATCACACATTTTTTGTTAGTTCCTAATGTAGTGATAGGCCAAGTTTTGTATCTAGCTAGGAAAGCCACAAAGTTCCCTGTCCGATGCTTCCAGCAATATATGTCTCTTAATGACTAATCCTTGTAGTTTGACTAAACTTTGTAGTCTCTAACTTTTATCTTATAATAGCTGTTGACTCAGTTTTTACCCCAAAAAAAAATAATAATATAGAAAAAGAATATCAACACTTTAATTAAATAACTTTGGGAGAAGCTCTTGTAGTTGTTGTATGACATTAAGTTCAAGATAATGAATCACTACTCTTGTAGATATTTTATGACAATGGGTACAAAATCAAATTTTTATTAAAATAAGAGGAATGAACGACCACCAAGGAAGGTGAGTATGAAACTAGTTGGGTTCTGTGATTAGTTAATATAAGTCATTCTCTAATCTATGGCTTCACTTTAGCATAATTACTTTAAGTATTTTTATTTTTATTTTTTTGATAACAGAAAAACTAAAAATGCAAAGAAAAAGAAATTGATGCAACATGAGAAACTCTTGGGAGAAACTCTTGTAGTTGTTGTATGACATTAGGTTCAAGATAATGAATCACTACTCTTGTAGATATTTTATGACAATGGGTACAAAATCAAATTTTTATTAAAATAAGAGGAATGAACGACCACCTAGGAAGGTGAGTATGAAACTAGTTGGGTTCTGTGATGAAACTAGGTGAGTATGAAACTAGTTGGTGCAACATGAGGACTTCCCAAGAAGTCACCAATCCTAGTACTACTCTCACTCAAACACGCTTAACTGCGGAGTTCTAATAGGATCTGGTGTGTTAGTCGTGGTATGATCACACCCATAAATACTCTAGTCTTTAAGTATCATATTGGTGAGGTGCGTGATCTTATATTATTATTCTCTCATGTCTAAAGTTTGATCCCCTCCTGACTAGTATGACCTACCCCTAACAAAGTTTGATGCATTTTTAATAGAATAATTAGAGTCATTAGAAGGAGAATGGTAAATGATTAGGAAAATTAATAAGCAAATGATAAATGTCATGGTAAACATTACGCCACATACAAATAATTAGATATAGTTCATGCATCTACTAGTTTTGGCCTGTTGAAATGTTAAATTTTCAACAACAAAAAAAATGGTTACTTGTCTAAGCAAGATTTATAAAAATTTATATATAAATTTTGGACAAGTTTGTGGGACAAAAAAATAAACTCCCTCTTCAAAATTAACAAAGCCAAAGCTAACTAATACTGTCACAATGTGCCCATTAAATAAAAAAAATAGAAATGGGAAAGGATGTAGTCGTGCAGGTGGGACGTGGCACCATTTAGTCAAATATTCCAAATAAGAGAAGTGTAAGAGCATCCCCAGCAACCTATCTAAATTTTTGTACTGTTTGGACAGTGAACAGCGATATTTAGCTTTTACCTACCTACTTTTTCAAATACACTTTCCAATAGATTTTCTATCATTTTCTCCATCTTATTTAAATATTATTTCTTCATTCATTCTTTATTCATTATTTATTCTTTTTTTAACAACTATATATCTTCCAACATTTTTTTATTCAATAGTTTATTATTATAATAGAAAAAAAACATTTGAAGTATGAACAGTAAATGCTACAGTGTTCTCTACTTGTAGAGAAGTACTGTAGCAATTCTAATCTAAAAATTAGAGATAGAGAAGCTGTCGGAGTGGAATTTTGGGGTGTTTTCTCTCTAAAATTGGCTTTAAAGAAGTTATTGGAGATGCCCTAAGCAACGTGGAAAGTGGGATGACACAATTAGGAAGGGGGAATGGGCAAACTAGCAATGAGATGGGCAACAATGTAGTAAGTTAGGCAACGTTTCAATGTTTTAAGGAAAATAGCATCTCGAGTTTTAGAAACTCGAGATTAATATTAAAACTCGAGTCCCAAAGACTCGCTTCGCGAGTGTTTTTGGACTGAAAATGCCACATGGATCTCGAGTTTTAGAAACTCGAGTTCTATGCAAAAAAAATTTTCGTTTGATCGCCCCTATAGTGGCGTTTTTAAGTCCTATGGTGACGTATTGAAGCCCTATAGCGGCATTTTTATGTAAAAAATTTTCTATAACTGTTTAGTACTAGGTTCAGAGAGCCCTATAGTGGCGTTTTTAAGCCCTATAGTGACGTTTTAAAACTCTATAGCGGCGTTTTTCTGCAAAAATTTTTTATAACTTGATTTTTAAGTCCTATAGTGACGTTTTTAAGCCCTATAGCGGCGTTTTTGGAACTCGAGTCTTTAAAACTCGATTTTCACGTGGATTTTTTTCCATATCACACCCATCCGCTTACAAATCGAGACTTAAAAACTCGATTTTTATCTTGAAACTCGAGTTTCAGAAACTCGAGATGCTAGTTTTCAACATTGTTTTGAAACGTGACAACTAACTAAATTTTTTTATATTTATTGTTAAACGGAAAAAAAAAATTCCAATTAGGAAACAAGGAACACAACTTAATGGTGGGCCCAGCTAAAATAAAAAAATAATACAAAATAAAGTAAAGCTAAAAAGTTGAAAAGTGGGGATGACACAAACAAAAAATAAGACACAGAACAAACAAAAAAGGAGCAAAAAGCTAAATAGTGGGCACAACTGAACATAAAATAAGGAACTGCTAAAGAGAAACTGACGCAAACTGCACCCTGAATTGATCAGTTAAGAGAGAAAAAAAGGGGGAAACAGTTTCTCAATTCCCCTATAAATTAAAGAGACTTCAGCAGGTTTCAAAAAAAGAAAGAAAACACGCAGATAGAGAGAAAACACACAGCAAAAATACAGAGAGAAAAGAAGAAGAAGAGAGACACAGACAGAGATAAAGAGCAACAAGCAAAGGAGCAACACGCATTAGGTTGGGATTTTATCAATCCCTTTCTACCAAAATCTCTCCTTCTCCCTCTCCCTCTCCCTCTCCCTCTTCTTCAAATCTGAATTTTTGTTTGGTAAAACAAATAAGGTTAGGTTTCATGAGAAATTTCTAACTCCATACATGAAGCTTTGATACGAGTCCCTGACTCGTAAATCCTATTTGAAAATTATTAAATAAAAATTCTCTCAAGTTTTATGTTAGGACATATGTGAATCATGTTAGGAACATATGTCAATATTTTATATACTTGGCTAATCCTTTGACAAAACGCACTTTACTTGTAATTGGGTAGATCTAGAATGTGTTTAATACTTCAAGAAATAAGGATTCAAGTTCAAGTGTTAAAGCCATGCAAATCTGTCTAAGAAACAAGTGAAGAAGTGCTGGATTTTGAAACTCTATAGCTAGCATCTATCGAGGTTTAAAAAACTGCTGAAGCTCAAAGCTCGACAGCTAGCTCAATAGATACCCTATTTGTCGAGGTTTATGGAATTCAATTTTTCAGAGCTAATTTTCATCCAATCCATGTGTATATGATTGGGTTTTCTTTTCTCACAACCCTAAACATATATAAGGATTATTTTAAGGGCCGTCAAAGGTGCGCAAGTGTGAAGCAAAGTTTTGTTCATGCAAATTGTGACCGGAGACAAAATTTGCCCTAGTTCATCTTTCTATTGAAAAAGCTGCTGTGTTTGTACACCATAGGGCTTTGTGATCAAGGAGCTTCTTGATCTTCATCATGTGATGAACCGAAGAACTTTGCAACCAACATCTTTTTCAAGTTGATAAGTAAGCCGCGTACTGTGATCCGCGCATCTATTGGTTAGTCACTTACTGGGAGCTGTGTATTGAAAATGAGAGATTATCACTAAAAAACAAGTCTAATTGGGTATTGGGATAATGGTTCAACTATAGATTGGTATAAGATATTGAGATTCATTTACTTGTAACCGCTTGTTGTGATAATAGTGAATTCACGGAAGTGATAACCTGAAAATCACCGGTGGGGTTTTTGCCTTGTAGGTTTTCCCCATTCATAAACAAATCACCATGTCAATTTATTTTTCACTGCACTTTAACTTAGTTGGTAATTTGTTTGTGCTACGTTTTGTATGTTAATTGAATTAATTAATTAACTTAGCTAAGTCAATTAGTTAATTTATCACAAAGTGTCAATATATTCTTGGCTTGTCAAATGTTATCAGAGCATGCACACTCTGATTAGGTTTTAATCTTTGTTGTGTGATCCATTGACCCATATTTGTCATGGATAGAGGACGGTTTCTTAGTAAGAGCATGGCAATGAAGGCCAAGAGTAGTGACACTGATGAGTCTTCAAACGAAGAAGATTCTAAGATGAAATCCTATATCACGAGGCAATTCGAGAAGTTTATGAAGAATGCCAATGCGAAAGGATTTGACAATGACCAAAAGCGATCCAATTCTTCACAGTTCAAGAGCCAAGACAAAGGGAAGAAGGATGCTAGGAATGGCAGTTAGTACACTGTTCCCTTAGGACCAAAATGCTTTGGGTGTCAAGGTTTTAGTAACATGAAACAAGAGTGCCCTACGTATCTCAAGACTATTAGGAAGAGCAAGGCACTTGCTGCTACGTTGAGCGACACTGAGCCTAAGGATGATTCTAATAATGAGAATGATGGAATCATAAATGCCTTTATTACCACTGTAAATCCTACTAAAAGGATTGTTGAAGATGTGGATGAAGAAGAGGAATTGATGGAGTCTAAGTTTGAAAAGATGGATGAGCAAGATGACATCCACACAACCAATGCAAAGTTATACAATGTCTCAGAGAAGCATGAGAAGTTGTATAGGTTGGCCACCAAGAAGCTTAGTAAAGTGGAGCTTGAATGAGAAGAAATTGTCACAAAGTTTGATTAAGCAAATCAGACCATTGGAGCACTGAGATTTGAGAATAATTTCTTAGCTGAAAAGACCAAGAAGCTTGAGGAAGAACTGTTCCAAGTCAAAGCCCAGTTGGAAAGGACTTCAAGTGCAAAGCTCGACGAAATGCTCAGTCTTTAGAAATCTGCTTTTGATCGAATCGGTTTAGGGTATGATTTCTCTTCTCCTAGTATTGCTACTTCTAGTACTGCTGTTTTTGTTCCTCCTACTAATAATGTTGAAACTGAAAACAATGATGTTAAAAATGAATTAGCTAGTGAGAACATAAATAAGGGTAAATCTATCTTAAGAGCACCCCCTAAGCTTGATAAGAAAGAGATTAAGAACCCTAGAGCTAAGAAGGGAAATACTTAAAAGCCCAAATAGAAAAAGCAGCATTTCTGTCATTATTGTGGAGCAGCTGGACATACTAGACCTAATTGCTATAAGTGGTTAGCCACTCAACAAAGCAAAAGCATGATTGCGTCGGGAAATTAGAATCAATTTCCATCTTCCTTTGCTCCTCTTGGAGATCTTCTCAAAGCCCTCATGTTCCTTTCGAACTTGAACGGTTTCAATTCTCCCCCCTTACTGTCAGATCAAGGATTTGCTAAACAGAAAGATTCTTCCAAGGTGTGGAAGGAAAAATGCTCCAAGTAATTCTGTCACTGTTTATCTCTCTCCCCTTCTTGTTTTTGTTTTTACATTACTTGTGTGCTTTGCTTTTGTGTTGTGAATCAATCTAGTTTTATGCTTTGCTTTGTTTAACATGTTTTTGTTTGTTTACTTTTCAATTTTGATTTATTTTGTTTTTCATATAAAATAAAATAAAAATTGAAAAATTAGAAAAATACAAAAACAGTGTGTATTTGTGTACATTGGTACTTATGTACCTTGGATGGCCATTGAAACAAAATTTTCTAAATTTTGTATCTTTTGTAGTTTAGATGAGCGTCTCTATGCACAACTAAGCAAGTGAGCTTTGTGGCTCGTGGTTGTGATGAGTAAGATTAAGTAATCTCTTGTACTTAATACTCATATCACTCTTTTTTTACTAGAAGGACTAGAAAATTCTAAGAGAAAGGCATAAATAACCATCTAACCATTGTTGCCCGCCAATCATGAAATGACATTTGTATGCTTCGGCATAGCAAAAGTGGAATGTCAAATGCTTAACATCATTGGGTATTTTTTTTCTATCTCTTATATGCCCATGCATGGTTTGTTTAAAAGAAAAATATGCAAAGAATAACAAAAAGGCAAAAAGAATCAAAATGTTTTATATATGGTTGCAAGCATGTATTCTAGAAGATGTGGGAGTTATAGGATGTACCTCGAAGGTGATAGTCCCTATCAAACAGTTATGATTATGTGTGAGTTAAAATGATTTTCTCATATCTCAAATCGTCATAACACGTAGACACTTGTGCAATCTTGCGATATTTTTCACACACAACACGCAATATTCTTTATTATTTTTGATACATATGCAATTACAATGTGATTTGGTCATCACAAGGAATACATGTGTTAATGTATGCTTACTAAACTGTCTTAACTTGTTTTTGAAATATAAAATTAGTTAGACTTGTTCAGTGTGTGTGTGTGTTTTGGATCTATGTGCTTAACATTTTGTTTTTGTTGAGAGATGATTTTGAGAACTTAAAATGTTGTTTGGATCTTTAGTTGTGTAGCATGCTTGATTGCATTTATATGTGTGTTTTTCTCTTCTTGAAAAAAAAAATGTTTTTAAGCAATCTCGATAGCTTCTCGAAACCTCTCGACAGTTATGCCATCTATCGAGACCCTTCAACTGCCTTTTATCGCATTCTTGATAGCTCTTTATAGCTACTTTGATCCATCGAGAAACCTTCTGGATGCTCGATAGCTACCTCGATTCATCAAGAATCTTTGCTGTGGACACCTTTAGTTAGATCCTCGATAGATCTTCGACAACTAAAACACGCGTTTTTAATTCTCGATACCTCTTGATCCATCAACTGAGATTTCCTATAAATAAAGTCCATGCGATTTCTGTCCCATTTCTCCCCGATCTCTCTCGACAGAAAGGGTTCTCTCCTTCTCCTAAACACCCAAAACTCAATCTTTTCATCTTCCTTACTTCATTTTCGATCTCAAGATCCTTGTTCTTCATCTGGTATGATGCTTTCTCCCTCTTTATCATGCATTTCATGATCTTTGACCTAACTTTTGGGGTTTTTGAAATTGTTTGAGATTTTTTCAAAACTTTTAAGTTTTTGTTAAAATTTTGGGATGGGTTTTTGTTCAAATGGTTTTAAAACATCATGCATTGCATCACATTTACATTATAATAATGTTTTATGCATTTAGATGTGTGTTTACTTTGTTGCAATGTTGTGTGCTAGTAGGTTTGGATTGGGCTGAGCCTATGATGTATTTAAGTTTGCATGTCACATGTTCATGCATTTTCATGCATACGTACCTTCAATTCTTTATATTCTTCTATATTGTGTTGTTAGTGCTTTTCTGATTGTCTCTCTCTCCCTCTCTCTCTTTCTTGCGTTAGTCTACACTATGGCACCCAAACGTAAATCCACTCTGTCCCAAAACCCTCTTCATTTTGGGGCATTTACTTCTTCTTCTAACCCTACACCCTCTCACGTATGGTTCCGTGATGATAAAGCTCAAAAGGACTTTTCGGAGAACTTCTCTAGACGAGGTGTTCATAAGTCATCTTATCGGATTTTTCAGATACTAACCTACCCACTGTCATCTATAGTAGAGGTTGGGAGTCACTGTGTGGCGTCCCGGTCACGTGCCCTTCCGTGATCATACAGGAGTTTTACTCCAATATGCACGGATTTTATACTTCTGTATCTCATTTCTTCTCTCGCGTTCGAGGTACACGCATCGTAGTTATTCCGAAAATTGTCTCCGAGGTACTACACGATCCTAGGGTAGCGCATCCTAACTACCTTAGCTGCAATCGTCTAAGGATTGAGTCCAAAGATGAACTCTCGTCTCTCTTTTGTAAAACACCTTCTTGGGGTTACTGTCAAAACACCTTTTACTTGGCCTTTGCAAAAGGTCCGAGATTTCTTAACATGGTAATGACATTCATTCTTCATCCTTTGTCTTACTATAACATTATCACAGAGCCTCATGTTTGATTTTTGCTATCCCTCTTAGAGGATATCTCTATTGACTTCCCTTCTCACTTCATTCTATCCCTTATAAATGTCTATAGGGATATGGCAACCCATGATAAGCTCATTTTTCCTTCGGCTATCACGCGGCTTCTTCGCTACTTTTCTGTCTCCTTTCCCAAGCCTCCTCATTTTTCGATTATGTGTGTCATAGATGCAGCTACCGTCAGACAGAGTGAGGCACAGTTCAGACCGAGGCGGCTCCGAACAGAGACAGCAACTCCTCCAGCATCTGCCGCTCCATCCACTTCCGCTCCTTCGTCTTCTGCGGGTGGAGTGACACTTGAGGCCATTATGGCACAGCTTGTGCACATGGATGCTCGCCTTAACACTCTCAGTGATGAGTTATGTCAAATGAACACCCATGTTGGTCGTATCGCTCGACGACAAGCTGTCATGGGTGGTTTCACTATTACTTCTTCTCCATCTCCACCAGTGTCCGAGGATGAGAGTGATGATGGCTCCGGCAATGATGATGCTGATAAGGATGATGATGCTAGCTCGCCCAGTGACGATGAGATGTCTACTTGATGTACTTACCCTTTGTCACTCATGACAAAAAGGGGAAGTAGTTTTGAGATGAGAGTAGCCATACTCATAAGGGAAGGGTTAGTATAGGAGATTTTTGTGATAAGGGGAGTGTATAAGAAGGATGTAGTGAGGATTTTTGTATATTTTATTTTCTTTCTATTTTAGATACATTATCTCTTGTACATTGGTCTTGTGACCACTTTGGTGATAACAAACATTGTACTTATCTTTGATATATATTTGATGAGGTTGTTATCACATTTCACCTATCTCTCCATGTGTTGTTTTTTTTTTTTTTTTCTCTATTTATGTACATGTTTCTTATTTAATGTATGCAATCTATTTTTTCTGGTTCACACTAAGATGTCTTAATAAGTTTTGTATAAAGTGTTTCAGAAATATAGGTTGTCAAAGTCTTCTTGCCATAACTCTCTTCTTGCAAAGTTTTTCAAGAGTTTATGTTATGATAGATTTATTGTGTTCAACAAGTGAGTATGAGTTGAGTGATTTATGACTTCTCTCGTATGTTTCTGTGTTTGTTGTGGTTTTGTCACGGATTGCCAAAGAGGGAGATTGTTAGGACATATGTGAATCATGTTAGGAACATATGTCAATATTTTATGTAATTGGATAATCCTTTAACAAAACGCACTTTACTTGTAATTTGGTAGATCTAGAATGTGTTTAATACTTCAAGAAACAAGGTTTCAAGTTTAAGTGTTAAAGCCATACAAATATGTCCAAGAAACAAGTGAAAAAGTGCTCGATTTTAAAGCTCGACAGCTAGCATCTATCGAGGTTTAAAAAACTGCTGAAACTCGAAACTTGACAGCTAGCTCGATAGATACCCTATTTGTCGAGGTTTATGGAATTCAGTTTTTCAGAGCTAATTTTCATCCAATTCGTGTGTATATGTTTGTGCTTTCTTTTCTCACAATCCTAAATATATGTAAGGATTATTTAAGGGTCGTCAAAGATGCGCAAGTGTGAAGTAAATTTTTGTTCATGCAAATGGTGACCAGAGACAGAATTTGCCTTAGTTCATCTTTCTATTAAAGAAGCTGCTATGTTTGTACACCATAGGGTTTTGTGACCAAGGAGCTTCTTGATCTTCATCGTGTGATGAACTGAAGAACTTTGCAGCCAACTTCTTTCTCAAGTTGGTGAGTAAGCTGCATACTGGAATCCGCGCATCTATTGGTTAGTCACATAATGGGAGCCGTGCATTGAAAATGAGAGATTGTCACTACAGAACAAATCCAGTTAGGTATTAGGATAAGGGTTCAACTATAGATTGGTATAAGGTACTGGGATTCCTTTACTTGTAACTGCTTGTTGTGATAATAGTGAATTCTCCGGAGTGGTGACCTTAAAATCACCTGGTGGGGTTTTTGCCGTGTAAGTTTTCCCCATTCGTAAACAAATCACCGTGTCAATTTATTTTCCGCTGCACTTTAACTTAGTTGGTAATTTGTTTGTGCTACCACGCATTTTGTATGTTAATTGAATTAATTAATTAACTTGGCTAAATCAATTGGTTAATTTATCACAAAGATGTCAATATATTCTTGGCCTGTCATTTTAGTTCAGTGTTTTCTAAACTAGAGTCCTTGACTCTACCAAATTAATAGAGTCCTTGATTCTACGCAAAATTAAGTAAGTCCTTAACTCTACACCAAATTAATAGATTCTCTGACTCTACCCAATTAATGGAGTCTTTGACTCTACCATACTTTAATGGATTCCTTGACTCTACCCAATTAATGGAGTCTTTGACTCTACCACATTTTAATGGAGTTCTTGACTCTACCAAACTAATGGAGTCCTTAACTCTACCAAATTAATGGAGTCCTTGACTCTTTCACATTTTAATGAAGTCCTTGACTCTGCTAAATTAATGGAGTCCTTGACTCTACCACATTTCAATGGAGTCTTTGACTCCCAAAATTATTTTAAATAAGGTAGGGATTCTAATTCCTTCAAATTCCAGCATGACTAATTCTTTGGCATTCCTAATTTCTTAATCAATATTGGAGTTAAGAATTCACAAAATAAAATGACCATAAAAATTGATTTGAGGAAACTTTTCAATTCCCTATTCCTAAAACATGTTCATAAAAAATAAAATTCCTAAAACAAAGGAGTTTTCTTTCCCTTAATTAAATTTGGGAACCTCAATCAAAATATCATTAAAATTCTAGAAAGAAGCAAATGAAAGAAAGGAAAAATTGCTTGGACATTAGACTTCTCAAAGAGGGAATCCTTGGTTCAATTTCCATAAAAACATGACTTATCCTTGAGATTAAAACCAATTATCTCACCCAAAAGCAAAATTAAGTCGATGCTTAATTAAACACCAAGTATTTGACTTAAATGTCCATTATTTAAATTGGGCAAAATCATATTTGAGGATTTTAAATCTAAAACCTCACATTAAGAACTACGAATTGACTTGATCCCTGTCAAGGGTACGTAAGCAACCTAAATAAATTATTAGATGCAGCCACAAATAAATAAAAACATATATCCCCTTAAACATGAAAATAAATAAACTTCTGTACAAAAACAACGTGGTTGGAATCAAAGGGTCTTCCCTTGAAATAAGGGATTATAATTAAGAGATAGATTATCTTGAATGGGTACTACTCACATCAATAAAACTCATACGCTAAAAGGCTTGGGTGAAATTATGTTTGATGAATTTGACTAAATAACAATTCTTGTTAAACATAATTTGACAATGGTTTGTTAAACATAATTTGACAATATTTGTTAAACATAATTTGACAATGTTTGTTAAACTTAATTTGACAACATTTGTTAAACATAATCTAACAATTATTGCTAAACATGGGTTAAAAATTTTCGTCAACATGGCCCTTTTGAGATTCAACTGTTATCTATATTATTTATAAGAAGATTCCTCTCTTTGAACTGGACTTTTATGCAATTCAAAAATACCCCCTAAACCTTTCTTATAAAAAAAAAAAAAAACCCTTAACCTTAGGTTTAATGGAAAAAAAACTTGAGGACAACAACTTAAAATACCTACAAAATAGGATACTCTCCTACTATTTATGTCTTCAAAACAAACTTATCCAAAAAAAATTTTAAAAATAAAAATTACGATAATAGACAAAAAAAAAAAAAAAAAAAAAAAAACTCATCACACATGCAAATATATAATTAGATGTGATATAGATCAACAATAATTTATGAAATTTGAATTGTTGCCATAGATAGATAGATAAATAAATATCTTCTAAACATAGGGTACAAACTTATCCAAAAAAAAAATTTTAAATGAAAATTACGATAATAGACAAAAAAAAAAAAAAACTCATCACACGTGCAAATATATAATTAGATATGATATAGATCAACAATAATTTATGAAATTTGAATTATTGCCATAGATAGATAGATAAATAAATATCTTCTAAACGTAGGGCATTAGAGTATTTTGGAATAAAAAAAATTCAGTCTAAAATAATACAGCCCTTTAAATAGTAGTACAAACAAATTTGGTATCCTTCCTTAACTACACTTGAAGGACCGGGAAAAGGTCAGGAAACTACCCCAATTTGAACATTTCCCCCAAATGACCATGTCCCCCTTTGCACTCTCTATTATGAATTTATTATTATTATTATTACATAAATATTTAAAACAAAAAACAAAAAAGTGCTTGCCTACAGGTTGTGTATGCAGGCAGGCCCAGTTGAGCCAATAAATCCAGAAAAACACGTATGACTTTGGTATTGAGGCTAATCATGTAGTGCCACAACAGCAAGTTATGATGCACATGCAAATTACACAATTATCCTCTATTTAAAAAAATTTTTTTAAAGGAATTCTCAAATCAAATCTCTTAACTCAACCCGATTTGTAACTGACTGAAAAACTGAAACCCAACCAACTAATCGACAAACAAAATCCATTTTTCTCTTATAAAAAAAAAATCCCATATTTATTTCTTGAAAAACCGAAAAAAAGGAAGAAAGAAAGTCAGAAAGTCAAATTTGTCGAACCGGTCCACTCCTGCCTCTCTCTTTTTAAATTTCGCAGAAGGAGAAGAAGAAAGCAAGAGAGAGAAGGAGAAGAAGAATGTGTGGAATATTTGCGTATTTGAATTACAATGTGAACAAAGAGAGGAGGTATATTCTTCAGGTTCTCTTCAATGGCCTCCGCCGTTTGGAATACAGAGGCTACGATTCTGCTGGGATCGCCATCGATTCAAATTCCTCCGATCCAATTCCATCATCGTCTTCCTCCCACAGTTCCACCGTCTCTCAGCCCCCTCTCGTTTTTCGCAGAGAGGGCAACATCGAGTCCCTTGTCAAATCCGTCTATCAAGGTCCCTTCTCTCTCTGTCTCTGATTTTATTTTTTCCTTTCCTTTTTGGGTTTTGATTGATTTTGATGCTCTGTTTAATTTCCGAGAATTCTGTTTGATTTTTAATTAATGATTTTTTTACAGTTTCTAATTTCTTTGCCTTTTCAAATGTTTTTTCACCGATGAAACTGTGTATTATATTGTTTTGTAACATTTTTTGTCTCTAGATATGATTGATGGGGAATAGTGATGTATTTGTCATCAACAACACACCCAATTGACAAATACTTACTGACACACCCAAATTGCTACAATAAAAGTGGTGGAGAGAAATTGTTGGATTTATTCATTTGTTATAATAAACATGGATTTTCTCTTTCAAAATGTTAAAAACGTTTAACATCCGATCTAATTCAACTTTTTGGGATGTGGGCCATGGAGGGTCAGGGTCTCAATCTTTCTGTTTGTAATGCACTCTCATTTCCTATTTCCTTTTTTGTAGTTGTTCCTTGACTTTTTTTCTTTTTCTTTTCTTTTTTTTTTTTTTTGGGAGGGGGGGGGGGGGGGGGGCGTTGGTTCAATTTACTTTTTAAAAAGTTCTGGAAAAAAATTGTTTACGTTTGTCTGTTTAGCAAACAAGTCAAGGTCAAGTCTAATTGTAGGTTTGACTATTAAATCAGCTTAGTTCAAACATAATAATGTGTTTGTGAACATGTTCATGAGTATGAAACTTTTTTTTTATAATGCGAATATGAGGCTTTATTTGAATATACGTAATATCACAAGTGGCTGCTATGCTCGACTGAGGATAAGCTATTGCAATTTTTAACTTAATATTCTGTATGTTTATTTTCTTCACAAAAAAAAAAAAAAAAATCCCATATATTTATATGTATAAATACATAAAATTATTCATATATAAACTTGATACTAGATTGTGTAATTTTCTAAATAGGTTCCTAAGATAGCAAATTAGCCTTTATAATTTATTGATACATAAATAGTCCATTTTGTGGTAAAAATTATGTATAATTTTTAAAAATACAACTTTGGTAAATCTAGTTTTATAGGTTCATAAATGAATTTCATTCTATCTAACTAATTTATCAACAAAGAAAACCATACCATCTAATTAACTCAAATAATATAATTTCAACTATAATTTATTTGTTCAATATATAGCATTGATTTGTGAAGGGAGAAAAATTTTTAGTTGTGTTGTTTACTTTATATGGGAAAAGAATAAGTTAGTCAAGAAGCTTGTGAACAAGCTCATGTGTATTCGACAATAAAATGGACCAATCTAGTTTGTTATATTTTCTTTAACATGATTGAATGTAGAACTAAAGGTAACTCTAAAGGATAACATAATTGGTTGGGGGCAACGCCCCATGAAGCATATGTCACTAGAATCTCCCCTTCCTGAGGCCCTTGGGGCAAAAACATACTTATCAATATATATATATATATATATAACTAATGGTGATTTTGGTATTTTCAGAGGTTGCTGAAACAGATTTGAATTTGGATGAATCATTTTCTGTCCATTCTGGCATAGCGCACACCCGTTGGGCAACCCATGGAGAGCCAGCTCAGAGGAACAGCCATCCTCAGAGCTCTGGTGACGGAAACGACTTCTTGGTTGTTCATAACGGGGTTATTACTAACTATGAGGTTTGCTTAATATTTTTGCAGCAAGATGTTTCCTTTCTTTATTATTTTTAATTCCCTTACAGATCTTTTTTGGTAATAATACTCCTCTAAGATGCATTCTACTTGACTGATGTGTTCTCTCAATTCTATAATTCTCATGGGAGTAGGCAGGTTTTTTTGCTGCTGGTCTTGGACTTGGCTTGAGTCCCTACCAAAGAATGGCTAAATAATATAAGTAGCATATTATATTAATTTTGCTTTTGCTATTGCTTTGTGAGGTTATGCTTGTAGCCTGTTTGGTGAGGATCAAACTGTTGCAAATGGATATAGAGTTCATTTTACACGTCCTTAATTAGGTCAATTTTTTTTTCCTGATTCATGTTTTGATTTATAAAATCTTACTCCAGTTATACTAGATTCCATATGAGAAGCATTTCTCAAGTCCATGTAAGCCATTTCTAGATTTGTTCATGGTTTTTAGGTTCTATAAAAAACAGTTGCTTTTCTTGGGTTTTAGTTTTTTGACACATTTGGAAATGCTTTTCATCAATGGTTTGGTAATAATAAGTATTTACTTAATTTGGGATAGCTTGTGTGAGTATGGTGTCAAAAAAGTGATGGGGATTGTGTGTGAGTCCGACAGGTGTGCCATCAATGCAGGATATTGAACCCTGGTTGTTGGATGGTGGTGGAGGAGGTTACAGTGGCATTGAGGCAGTCGAATGATTGCTAGAGCAACACATAGTGGTTATTACTGTAGAGTACTTGGTTGTTGTGATGGTAGCTGTGCAGTACATGTTAGCCATGTGATTGAGAGTTGAGACAGTAGTCATTGTCGTGGAGTAGATAATGCATGTGCTTTTGTAATAATAACAACAATGTTCATGTGGATTTTTTTTCTTTAGAATTGTATTCAATTTAAAGAAACAGCGTTATCAATTTGCATATGTAAACTTATCTATGGGCTTTCGCTGAGTTATTTTGTTATATTTTATATCTTCAGGTCTTAAAGGAAACGCTAGTCCGACATGGGTTCACATTTGAATCTGAAACAGACACAGAAGTAATTCCAAAGCTTGCCAAATTTGTTTTTGACAAAGCAAATGAAGAAGGTGACCTTAACTTTTGAATAAAGTCTGTTTGCTAGCTTAAATAATAGAAAAGTGCTTTTGTGAATTTTAAGAAACTCATTTAGTACAGCTACTTTGCCGATGAAGTAGTAAAATAGCTCTAGAATATCAATGGAGATTTCTGGGTAGATTATAGCATTATCTTTCTATTTACAACTCTTTCATTCATGTTGATGAAAACATATTATACATCTGCATATATGCATGACTGTAATTAGCAAAAGACATGCACTTTTGTATGTGGTAGCTATGCACATACATGTACAGTGCATAGAGCTTGTGCTATTAAGTGGGCCCCTCTTCTAAGCATGTTTGGTGTTTCTCTCACCCTTATGGCTGATGGAGGCTCTTGTCTAATGTGAAATTTTAGCGAAATTGGAAGAGCAAAGTGGCAGCCTCACTCTTTATATGAAGCTGACTGAAAACTAATTTCACTTTTCATAGGGAAATGACTATAACCCGCTAGTAGTAAATTAGTTATGTAGCAAATGCTTTTGACTGATAGGAATTCATTTAGTCAAATAAGTATAAAATGCTCAAGTTAAGTAAACCATTTGGACTTATCTAGGCCATATATTATCTTTTTGAATGAAAGCACCATACTTTTTTCTCTTCACTGACATTAGTTAACCCAATAATGATGTTTTGCTTGTTCTGATGTTTCTCAGGATGTGGTGTTTTTTTATAATTTTATTGCTGGTTTTTTTTTTTTTTTTCCAATTTTGTTTGAATTTTAAAGCATAATTAAAGTGACATTAGCTTAGGGCATTTGATCATTTATGTTGCAGGTGATCAGACTGTCACATTTAGTCAAGTGGTGCTTGAAGTTATGAGGCATCTTGAAGGAGCCTATGCTCTTATTTTTAAAAGCCGGCACTATCCAAATGAATTGATTGCTTGCAAACGTGGCAGTCCATTGCTCCTTGGTGTCAAAGTAAGTTGATGTTATACAAGAATAAATGTGAAAAGATTTAAGCTTTTAGTATGATTTTATGCCACCAAATCCTTGTTATGAACTCTTTTGTAGCTTTAGCTCAATTGTTTGTTTCTCCCATCTTAAGAATGAGGTAGAGGATGAAGTCTAGGGTTTAAAACTTATGGGGTGCTTGTGTAACTTAGCAAACACTTTTTGGTTATGAATCTCCTGCATTTTGTGCATAAATTAAATGTAACCTTCCTTCTGTCTGATTTGATTTATTTTTCTCTGGTTGTCCATCACGGCTGTTGTCACAGGATTTAACAGAAAACATGAACAATGCATCAGCATTTCATGATGAAAAATTCCTCTCAAAGAATGATCATCCCAAAGAACTTTTCTTATCCAGTGATGCTAATGCTGTTGTTGAACACACAAAGAAAGTTTTGGTTATTGAGGATGGTGAAGTAGTTCATCTTAAGGTACGGTACTTCATTTTAATCATTTTATTGTGTATGTTATGTACTTTACGAGTTTTCCCACTTGTCTTTTGGGCTTGGCAAGTGCCTTATTCCTGTATTGTATATATATGTTTTGTGATTTTGGCAGATAAAAAAATTCATATTTATCTGTAGTGACTGAAATTTTGGCCCTTTGGAAGATAATTAATACACCCAATGTATCCTTTCCATTATTTCATCCTCTCTCTCTCTACACATATGCATAGGCTCAATATATTGGCCAAATATAACTTCTGTAGCACCTTCTAATTTCATTTATCAAAAAAAGATGTCACTGGGAGCTGCCCAACTCCAATCTAGCAGAGCGAAGGCAGATTAAACTGTTGATTCCACCTTTCCTTTAAGAAATAGATGGCTTACATTTAGTCTTATGGCCTCTTTTCTATGAATCTTTTACTCAGTGGACTGGAAACCTATTTAGGTCTTGAGAGAAAAAGGAAAAAATAGGACCTGCAAGCATTTCTTTGCCGTAATATTGCTATATGTATTGTTGCCATATTAAAGACATTATGGAGACTAATTCTGTTTCTAATTTCGTTAATATTGATGTCAAAACTTAAGGTTTCATATAAATTTGTAATTGTCAATTGTTCTTGTGATGGTGTTTGCTTCAGGATGGAGGGGTAACAATCCTGAAGTTCGATAGTGACAAGGGAAAACATGGCGGTTCCTTTTCTAGGCCTGCTTCTGTGCAACGTGCATTATCTGTTCTTGAGATGGAGGTTGAGCAAATAAATAAAGGAAAGTATGAGCATTATATGCAGAAAGAAATTCACGAACAGCCGGAATCTCTGACAACCACAATGAGGGGGAGGCTAATTCATGGAGGATCCCACAAAGCCAAGACAGTTCTTTTGGGTGGGTTGAAAGATCACCTTAAAACAATTAGGCGTAGCAGGCGGATAGTTTTCATTGGTTGTGGAACAAGCTATAATGCTGCTTTAGCTGCAAGACCCATCTTGGAAGAACTTTCTGGTATTACTTTGTGACTGTCAGTAAGGTGTTGCAGATTATAAACTCCGTTATTTTTTTTTTTAACTTTTTTTTCTTGTTTGTTTTATATGAAAATTTACAGGTGTCCCTGTTACAATGGAAGTTGCTAGTGATCTCTTGGATCGGCAAGGACCAATTTATCGAGAAGACACAGCTGTTTTTGTTAGTCAATCTGGCGAAACTGCAGATACTTTACTTGCATTGGAATATGCTTTAGAAAATGGTGCATTATGTGTTGGCATAACAAACACTGTCGGTAGTGCAATAGCCAGGCATACGCATTGTGGCGTTCATATAAATGCTGGTGCTGAGATTGGTGTGGCAAGTACCAAGGTAATATTGTAATCATACAAATTTTATTTTGGTTGTTTATGTTGTCAGTTTTTAATGTTATCACTATCTTTAATAGGCATACACAAGTCAAATAGTAGTGATGGCCATGTTAGCGCTAGCAATTGGAGGTGATACCATTTCCAATGAAGCCAAAAGAGAAGCTACAATAGACGGTCTGATTGACTTGCCAAGTAAGTACTCAGCTTCTCTCTTTAACATCACTTTGGGATGTAGTGTCTTTTTCAAAGAAGTAGGCCAATGATCAAAAAATAAATTCTCTCTCGTTTGTTTTTGCAGACAAAGTCAGAGAGGTGTTGCAGCTTGATCAGGAAATGAAGGATCTTGCAAAACTATTGATTGCTGAGCAGTCACTCCTTGTGTTTGGGAGAGGATATAATTATGCAACTGCCCTGGAGGGTGCTTTGAAAGTAAAGGAAGTGGCTCTTATGCATAGTGAAGGAATACTTGCGGGTGAAATGAAACATGGTCCTTTGGCTCTAGTTGATGAAAATCTCCCTATTGTTGTGATTGCTACTCGTGATGCTTGCTTCAGGTTAGAGTTCTATCATAGGAGCATCTATGTCACCCAAAATTCTTAGTTTCATACTGACATCTTTCTTTTGTTGACAGCAAGCAGCAGTCTGTAATTCAGCAACTTCATGCCCGCAAAGGTCGGCTAATAGTGATGTGTTCAAAAGGAGATGCTGCCGCAGTGTGCCCTGGGGAATCTTGTCGCGCAATTGAGGTTCCACAGGTTGAGGATTGTCTTCAACCTGTTGTTAATATAATCCCCTTACAGGTACGTTTCCTGCAATTTTTCAGCATATTTACTTTTTATCTTTTCCTGCAATCTGAAATTAGAGTTTGTCGATTAATTTCTACTGATGTCATAGACTTGAATCCTAATCATTTATGTGAGGGTAGTAATGATAAACATTTAGGGCCTATTTGGATTGAGGGGGGAAGGAGGGGGAGTAGAGTAGAGTTGGCTAAAAATAGGCTAATTCTAAGCCAAATCTACTCTCCTCTACTCTACTCCCCCTCCCTCTCCCTCAATCCAAACGGACCATTAGATATAAGTAGTTAGTTCAACAACCATGTGTAGAGTGTCCTGGCAACTGGGGCCATAGCATAATTGGTTTTACTCATTGTATGCATCTACACTTTCCGTTTGTCATTTATGCTATCTTCGTTGGATGTCAATCTTTTCCCTTGCGAGTCAGTGCTGTGCACATGTTTTTGAATGTATTTAGGTTGCAATAACTCTTAAAAGTTTAAGAATGACAAGACACATGTTACTTAGAATTTCTAGCTCTAAAGAATTTACTTTTTCAGAATACATGTACAATGCATCCATGACATTCTTTTTCTTCAATCTTCAAAGGTTTGTCTTTGAATGCAATGCCTTCATAGTTCATATACCATTTTATTTCCCAAAAGATAGAGCAATAGAGAAGTAAATATAGAATCGTATTACTACTTTTCCATTCACAATTGTTGACAGTCCTATATTTTCTTGTATATTTCTTCATTCTTGCCAATTTTGCCAGCTTTTTTTCCTGCTTTGCATCAAGCGAGCTTGATATGTAATTAGTTCTGATTCTCATCCTTTCTGGGTGCAGTTGCTAGCATATCATCTCACTGTCTTGAGGGGGTTCAATGTTGATCAGCCTCGGAACCTTGCAAAGAGTGTGACAACCCAGTAGATTTCTGCTGACCAAACTCATGCGTCTTTGACTCTTACACAATGAGAGAATTCAGGATCCCAGCTGAAAGCAAACGGCACCTTTAGATTTTTTTTTTTTTTTTTGGCTATGTAAACGGCAACTCAGATGCATTTTCTGGTATTTATGCTGAGGTTATAATATAGTATTGTAAATTATCAAAAATAGGATCATTAAAACAATCAAATGATGCTATGTTTTGGTCACATTCTTTCAATGAGTTCTATACAGTCAAATCTAGTTATTATGTGGCTAAGATCATCGCAATAAGAGAAAATATAATTTAGAGCTCAAATGGGGCATAAGCAAGTGTGGTCAAAGTCTCGAAGATTTGAAAGTTTACTGTGTTAGCTTTGCTGCCTCCATCCCTAGGTTGAGGGCTCACATATTGTGAGTGTGTTGTTGCATATATCTGAAACATTAGATACTCTTTTCTGGAAACCAAAAAAATCTAATGTGGTTTTATTTTTTTATTCAGCTACTCATCTAGACAGACTAGACTTCCACTGTGGGAACTTATGCTGGAAGGTATTTGACGTTTCAATAGATTTTATGTGTGATACCTCACAAATAGACAAAGCACAACATAAGAGAGAAACAATCTGTTTCCGTAGAGAGAATCAATCTGTTTCCTTAGAGGGAAACTATCATTAAAAAGTGAAGAGAGTTCATTCTCCAAAAAAAAAAAAGTGAAGAGTTATGCAACAACTACAAACTATTTTACAACATTTTTACAAAATGTTGATATGACTAATCTCTTGTTAGTTTTCATCTAAGTCTATCATTAATATTAATTTTTTATTTATTAATAATTATTCACTACATCAGCAGTTTGTAAAATAGTTTGTATCTTTAGCATTATTCAAAAGTAAATCCTCAGGGATAAGTTTTATGAGTTTACATTATTATTTCAACGTCAAGCTATATTATTAAATGGCTTTATATGATAAGCATGTTCAAATTTATAAAGAAATACATCTTTGTCTACTACAACTATGTATGCAAAACTTACTTATTTACCCTTCCTTTATCTAAATTTGGGATACAAAATGATGCATAATTGTTGATGAAGGTTTGTTCACATGTACATTGTGGCTCTACATTGTTTATGTCGCTAACATTGTGGCTCTACATTTACTGTTTCACATGAAGCTTGCAATTGGCATGAGAAGTTATCAACATTTGTCACAATTTTTTTTTACTAAATTGACTTCAATTATCAATGTTATTGGTGCTTTATATAAACATAATGAGCAATTAGAAGTTGCCAAAAGATGATGAAGTTGAATATATAGTTGGTATTGATGAACTTGATGGATTTAATGGACTAAATCAAAGTGATGAACTTGATGGACTCAATCAAATTTGCACTTTACAACAAGTTATGGATTCTTGTTAGAGTTCTTACTTCGGGTCGGTTTCTATCTTAATAAAAATGTTAAGTACATGTGCAGTTTTACTCAAAATCATTAATAAATGAGCTATTCCTTCAAAATGAGAAGTGGACTCAGATTAAGAGGCATTGACTTCATTTGAAGTTGTGTTCATGTTGCATCTCATGAAAGAAATTTAGGAGATTATTGATATACTTTTTCAAGCTTTGTAGTGCTAATAAAGGCCTTTTAAATGATACGTATCTTGTTTCATATGCTAAAGAAACCATCCAAAATTTCAAAGATGATGGATGTGATGATTTACTTACTGTAGGGGCCTTTTTTGTGTTTTGGGTTGAGCTGGGTTGCCTCCTGCAGTGATGGGTCCAAGTATTTTTGAGTAGGAGAGTTGAGACCGGCCCAACTGTAACTCACTTTGGGCCGGCTTGTGCACAAACTAAGCATTGTCTGCTAGAAATATTCTCACAGCAAGCAGAGCTGTTACAAAAGTTTACGGCAGGCGAATATAATAACAACAAAGAAAACAGAGTACAATGGCCTTTTCTTAATAAAAAAGACCTAGTGATCTCTATTTCTATGGCAATCACAGTAATAACAATGGTAATGATGATAACGGCTTTTACAAAAAAGAGTAATTGATTAAGCAATGATAGAAGTTAATAAAAAAAGATAAATGTCAAGTCAAGTTTGAGTCCACAGTGGCAAAGAATCAAAGAGGAAGAACACTTCCTCTCAATGAAACTAATCTCCCAAGAGAATATCCTGCCTCGGGGATTAATGACTTTGATGGAATCAGACCTAAATGATAAATGTCAAAAGGAATTCCTGTTACTTAATCATTTCCCAGAGAGTGGGATTTTGAAGGGGAGGGAAGGGAACCAACCGATCTACTGGTGCATGCTCATTACACTCTTTTTCTCTGTTTTCCCGTTTGTTTTTTTATCTTTTCTTCTTTCTTTTCTTTTTCCTTTTCTTTTTCCTTTTACTTTCTCTTCCTCTGTTTTTGGATCCTTTTTATAGGGCACGGCAAGAGTCCTTTTATAAGGCTTGCCGTGATCGGATTTTACCACTTTACCCTTTAACGGCCTTTGTCTGATCTGGGCGTACTTGCCAACCACCCAGGAGCTCGTCTGTATACCACTTACCCTCGCCAGACAAAGGCAGGTTTGTGTTGTTCCTTAGTCCGCCGTGGCACTTTCTCCTGTCATGGCGTAAATGCTCTCTCTCTCTCCCTATGGCATGCACCCAACGTTTCCCCCCAACCTTGCCTATTTTGGGCGATCTGTCATCCCAGTAGGACGTACCTCCCAAAAGGGCTTGGACAAGAAGCGCAAAATAGATATTTTCCCCTCTCCCCACCACCAAACCACACCCCTCCTTACCTCTTACCTCTGACCCATGGCCCCACCACGTCCCATATTGGCTGGGTACAAGCTGGTGGTGCCTAGGCCTTGCGTGTGCTTTCTTGTTATGTACATTCAAAATCTGTTTGCGGCTCATGTGTTTGCTGTAATCTGGAGCTTTGTTTGCATCGTCTGTCATGCTTCTTTGTTCTTTTATGTGGGACGTTCTGTACATTTCACTGCTTCCCTTTGGGGCTGGGCTTCTCTCAATACTGGGTTTTACATTTCTCTTAGCCCATTTCTTGGTTGCACTTATGTCCTGCTTCATTACTTGGCATTTCCTGCCGTGACGATATGCTCCTGCTAGGCCTCTTTTCAAGCTTGCCGTTTCATTCCTTCCCCCAGAAACTTAACATGGCCACTGGTGTTCTTACTTATGGGCTCTAGTATCCCTTTCTTTTTCTCTTGGGCCTACGGCCCATTTACTTCCTTTGGGCTTCCTCGGGCCATTTACTAACTTTGCATTCCCATGGGCTTTTACTAACTTGATTGGGCTTCCCGGCCCAATCTCCTCATTCTCATCCTTGGGATTCATGAGCTTGCCATTAACCTCTACTTTCTTTGTTTACATTGCTTTGGGCCTGTCGCGGCCCATTCTCACTTTTCTATACCATATACTGCTCATGGGTGCCATTTCTCTCTTTCTTGGCCCTTTGGGCCCATTTACTTCATCGAGACCCATTTATTCATGTTATGAGCTTGTGATCTATTACTTCTGCCGCTTGGGCTTAATAGTCTTATCTTATGCTTGCCAGTCCTATTGCCTGCTTTGCTGAGTTGGGTCTGTTTTACAAAAATGACCCTCAACACTTACCAATGTGGTATCATTTTGTGTGGCATGCAATATACATCCCAAATTTGAATGTTCATTATGCTAAGAGACAATGTCAAGCTTGTCATTAACAAGATGACTATACAATTGAGTATTATTATCGAGTAAACATTTTTTATGCTATAATAAATTTTCGATAATAGGAATTAAATCATTGGTTTAATGAGTATGCTATGAAGTTACTATAGACATCTCATTTTTTACCCCTTACAATCCAAGTCCCCGTTCTCCAATAACGACATCACTCAAAGGCCCAGAATTGATTTAGGGCCCAATCTTACGAAACTTTGACTTGAAGGAAGATTTTGGTAAAGAAAATGTGCAGGGCAAACCCTAAGCATGTGTACGCATACACACGTATGCACATGCATGCCTTTAAGTATCCATACGCATACATGGAGCATGCACATGCATGCCTCGAGTATGTGCACACATGTAGGATTTTAGAATACCTATAAGGAAAGTTTTTGGACATAAAATCGTGTTGAGTGAATCCCACATCTTCTGAGAGCCGTCGTACACCCCTATATGATCACTATAAAAGGCCCCAAAGGCTCTTTTTCCAATACACGCCAAATTCACTAGAAAATAGTGAATCAAAGAGAGAGTTTTTATACTAAAACATCCTCAAGTTAAAGTTTATTTGGTTGGGACCTATTTTGGTCTTGACCTTTGTCTTTTTAAGCTTACTAGTTTTCTTGGTTTTGTTCTTGATTAGATTGACTGAGGGAAACGATCAAATCAAAGCTCTAAAAGAGTTTTAGTGTTGAGGAAAAAGTTCAAACTTTGTCTCTTCATTTTCTTTTTCTTTTTTTTTTCTTTTTTTTTTTTTTAATTTTCTTTTGTATTATATTGCTTTAATATCTTTTTTGTTAGTTTAGGTTGTTTAGTTTTCATATTAGCAGCATGATAGGTGATTAGATTTCCAGTTTTAATTATTTGTTCTGTGTTTTTTAGGTTTTTGTTTTTAGGCGTGTATGAGTGCATATGCTTCATGCATGCGTACACATGCACATGGGATGCGCACGCATACCCCGTGCATACGCACGCATGCTCGTGTCTAGAAAATCAAAATTAGGGTTCTTCTAGTTTTATTTTCTTTAATCAGTTTCTTTCACATGTTTTGTTCCTGTTTGGTTTAGTTTTGTATGTTTAGGTTTTTAGGTCAGTGAGATAACATGTTCTTTTGGTTTATTTGTTAGATTAAGGATTAAGGCTTCACATGCTTGAATAATAACATGAACATGCATAGAACATGAACATGCATTGATGCATAGGTACTGCGATGTAGTAAGGTAAGTGAGGTGAGTCATACACACAAATATGAGCATGCATCTTTCTTTGAGTAACGGGTGTGACATGAATGATATCTATGTTTGAAGGCTTTGATGCCTTGCTTGGATGTTGAATATGTTTAATTGAATGCCATGATCACATGCTATTGCCTTGTTGATGTTGCTGCCTTAATTGATGTCTGCTGCCTTTGGATAATTCATGAATTGATTAGGTGAATGCTAGGACTATACCATGTGATGCAATGGGATGAAATGCCATGTTGAATGCTTAGATGCATGTTCAAGTGTGTGTGAGTCTAGAATGACATGTTAAAAAGCCCTTTGATGGGACTAGGATTTGGAATACAATGAGTGGAGTTGACCTATGAGTCAGGTGGGGTTAGGTGCCTAACATCTTCCCATCTCCATACCTAAGCTTCGAACACGTGTTTTGGTAAAGATCAGTCCTTCCACAAGGGCGCTATATATATGGTTCCTAGACCTAATCTAGGTATCAACTCCATTTACACCCTCCACCTGGTCCACCCTAGGCTGAGGCGTACTTCCTACTAGGATACCCAAACTTGTCGCGAGCATTTGCGCCTATAGTTACTTGTACTTATATTGACTCTAGATCCTCAAGAGGCACATGAATATTTTAGATTTAATAATATATGCTTGTTCGTAAACAAGTTTTAATCTCAAGACTTCACAAATAATAATAAATAAATAAAAAAGCGTTAGAAATGGAACTTCATCAATATGAGCATAATGTAGTTTGGCATTCGAACTTCAAAAATTTGTCAAGTATTTTTGAATTATGCCAATGGGTAGGAGGGCCTGAAGACTAAAAGTCTACCAACTTGCTTATGGAGTAGTTATACTTTTGCTTGCATTTAGTTTCTACTACAACTACAAAGTGAGCATTGAAACTATGAATATTATCAAAATTAGGTTTTGTAAAAAAAATGGAAGATGATATTTCAACAAACTCTTTGATTTTATACATTGAAAGAGAAATTGCAGTAACATTTAATATAGAAGTAATCATAGATTATTTACGAGATTTAGAAGAACAAACTCTTTGATTTGATGTGTTGTACCTATGACACTATACTAAAAGGAAGCTAAACCCATTAACAAAATATCATCATTAGGGTGTAATAGGTTATTTATTTATTTATTTATTATTGTTGTGCTTATTAGAGCACTCACATGTCACACCAAGCTCAAAAAACTAAAATTTTTGAGGTAAAATGTAGCTAAACTCACCTAAGAAGCTCTTACATTAGGCTAAATAAGCTTTAGTCAAAAAGTAATTTATGAACAATAACTCAATATATTGAGTTATTGTAGCCCAGTATGCCATTTTTTGTTATTATATATTTTCCCTAATCTCTCTCTGTTTCACCATCACCAACCAAATCAACCATCAGCCATGCAATGGCTATGGCTCCTCAGATCATTGGTCCTCTCCACATAGTTTGCTATAGAGGTAGCTACACACGCATTTGCACCAATTATGTCCTAAGTAACAATCCTTCTTTTGCCATCTTGTTAGGGTGTTTGAAAAAAATGCCTCCCTCTTTACCTATTGACCATCTCATCTTTCTCAATTGACCTCCCATCACCCATTGCTCCTACATCCCGTGGACTCCTCCACTACTTTCCTTATCTTAAAAAATCACAACAATAACAACATCAAAGACAAAGACAAGCAATATTTGCAATAAAGATAGTGGCAAAAATGGGGAGAAAAAAAATTGCCAAAGTAATGTTACCTTGATGGAATATGATTGGAAGTGTAGAAGAACAATTGTTGAAATTGGAGAACGACATGAAGGGAAAAAATATTAATATATAGACAGAGAAAAAAAATAATATTTAAATAAAATAGAAATAAAGTAAAGAGGAATATATACATATATATCCTTCCTCTAGACATAAAAGACCAAATAAAGACTTTGACCCTTGAAGTCAGATCCAAAAAATAATTAGAGTCCTCCATAATTACCTTAAGGAACACCACAATCACTTTCTTACTATTTTTCCTGATTTAGACCAACCATGGAGAACCTCTTTTGCCTTTTGGATAACCAACTGGACTGTCATACAGTATTTTTACATATGGTATTTGCTCAATGAGTATTATTTGTGTCTTCATTTTGAATTAGGATTTTATAGACTTTTATATATATATATATATATATATAAAAGATTAGTTAAAATAGAAGAAAAAAAGAAAAGAAAAGAGGAAAGTGGAAGTTTGCCCTTGGTTCTAAAAATTGGATTGGATCAGGTGGTTCAAACCAGACCCTAAACCGGTCCGGTAAAAACTGGGAACCGGACCCTTTTTCTGGTCATGGTCTGCCCACAAAGCACGGTTCAATTATACCCGAATCCAGCCATCTCATTGTAACCGAAACGGCGTCGGATTAAAAGGTCAGATAAAAATGTTGTGTCCTGCCCTCGCACTCACAATCACACAACACGCAAAGACAGAAAGAAAAGAAAGAGTCACAGAGACCGATGATCGAGGAACAAGGTCACTAATCTCTCTCTCTCTCACCCGCACTCTTTCTTCTTCAATTCATTTTTTCTAGGGTTTCCTTCTGCTCTAAGCGCCTTAAAACGATACCGTTTCATTCATTCTCTATTTGTGTGTGTGTGTATATATATATATATATGTATATAAGCTTCTTGAAGATCTGAGAGTAAAAGGTTAAAATTTTCTTTTAACAATGTCCCTTTTATTTTTCTTCTTCCTATTTCAATTGGTTTAATGCTCTTTTTGGCAGCCGAGAAAATAGCTCGGAAGTTGGAATGAAAAGTATCTGCTTCCCTACCTTAGTAAAGGGATTCTATTAGGCAATTGTTTTGTTTTCCACAATGTGTAAAAAGGTTTTTTTTTTTTTTAATTTTCTTTGTGAGAGAGTAACTGGTATCCTTGAAGAGAATTCGTTATTCCTCTGTTTGGTTGCTGAGAAAAAAAAGTACGGTAGTATAATGTTTTAGGTCGATTGGTCACAACGGAAGCTAAAAATTAAAACTTTAAGAGTTTACAATTCATGCAATTGTTGTTTAATTGTGAATGATTTTTACTGTAATGTGAAGTTGTTTTGACCTTATTAGAACCCCCCCCCCCCTTTTTTTTTTTTGCTTGTAGGTTGTAATTATCAAATGCTCCGAATATTTGAGAAGTAAGAGAAGCTGATTTAGTTTTGGCTGTTGTGTTGGATAAAAGATTGATTTGTGTAATTATACTGGATATTCATTATGAGTGGAGTTCCTAAAAGAACTCATGAAGAGAGTGGTCATTCCTCGTCCTCGAAATACCCACATGAGGATTCGGGCGGATACCCTAAGTTGTCATCTACAGTTTCAGGTGAGTACCATTCCCCATATGAGATGGGTCAAGATGCTCGGATGCCTAAGATTCCCCGGACTGAACCTCGTGATGCGGATAGAAGATCTCCTCTTCGTTCATCGTATTGGATGCAAGCTCCTTTGAATGATTCACATGTAGATCATCCTGAAAACAGGTTGGAGTTGGGGGATTCCAAGGATAGTAGAGATGTACAGTTTGAGAACCGAGATTTGAAGACGGATACGAGAGAGCCTTATTGGGTGATGAGGGACGCTGTGATTGCAAAGAGTGAAAAGGATGTAAGATTTGAAAGTAGAGGGGATGATAATAAGGAAACAAGATATGATAGGGAAAGTTATAATGATCCTAAGGGTGATGCAAAGATGGAGAAGGATGGTTATGGTGCAGCAAATAGTCACTTGAATAGGAAAGAATCAAAAGAACACCACAGGGGAAAAAGATATCCTGATGCCCCAAGTGGAGTTAATTTAAATTTTTGGACTGGTCCACGTGGTAATTCAGAAGGCACCATTGAGGCTGGAAAGGAAGGATCAGCAACTGAAGAGAGGGATTATGTGGAAGCTCATGAGGCTGTTGGGGAAAACAAAGTTGATTCAAAGGGTGAAGAGAAATTGAAAGATAAGGATAGAAAGAGGAAAGATGTGAAGCATAGGGATTGGGGAGAAAGAGATAAGGATAGAAGTGATCGTAGGAGTGGTATGCAAGTCGCTAATAGCAGCAGTGAGTACAAAGAATCAACAAAGGAGGAAAGAGATGCAGAGAGGTGGGAGAGGGAGAGGAAGGATTTTTCAAAAGACAGGGAAAGGCTAAGGGAGAGAGAGAAGGATCATGCCAGGAGAGACTCATGGAATGGAGTAGACAAGGAGAGTTCTCAGAATGAGAAGGAATTAGGGGATGGATCTTTAAGAATGCCTGAGCAGGAAAATCCGGCATCAGAGCAGAAGAGGCAGAAAGATTTTGATAGCTGGAAAAATGTTGATAGGGAAGCAAGAGAGAGGATGAAAGAAAGCAATGATATTGAAGGAGATAGAACTGAAAAGCGTAGGTGTGATGATAAAGAATCAGATGATGGATGTGCAGAAGGGGAAGGGGCAACTGAAAGGGAAAAGGAAGTCTATAATTATGGAGTTCAACAACGTAAGAGGATGCAGCGGTCAAGGGGCAGCCCTCAAGTGGCAAACCGTGAGCACCGTTTTAGGTCTCGTGGTCCAGACAATGAAGGGTGTGTCATACTATTTTCCTTGGTTGCTCTCTTACTTGCAAGCTTATTTATCTTTAAAGAATTTCTTTTGTATTCCTAAAAATTGTATGTGAAAATGAGCTCTACATATCCATTCATGCATGCACGAACTGTAATATTGGACCTAAATTTGTTAATAAACCACATTTGTCAATCAACATTTTAACCTCAGAAAAGTGGGCATTATGTATTTTATAAATCAATTATGTGAATATTACATTAATATTGCATCTAAATTTGTTAATAAACCTTGTTTGTCAAGTCAACCCTTCAACCATATAAATCAATGATGTGAATACAATGCTTTTCTTCATTTTCCTAATTTATTTGCAGATGATGTTACATGTATACTCTCTTTGATGGATACTTATTATTGTTTAATGGAAATCTTAATATTATTATTTTTTTCCCCATGGTGGTTAAACACATTTTGATTTTGTTTGCCTTGTTATGTTTTTCAGGTCTCAAGGTAAGCTGCTTTGTTCTGTCTTGTCGAATGGAACTTCTTTTCACTTACTCTAGTAACAGAATTTGTGTGCTGGTGAATGAATTCAAATTTCTACAGAAGTTACTCTTATTTGTGCAGCTCCAATATTGCCTCGCATGTTGTGATAATTTTATTTGCATTAATATCTGTACTTCTAGTTTTTACTTTGGGCTTTAGCATTTAATTTTATCTGAGAATTAGAATACATATGATACTAAGCAAGCTTTTCCTCTGTGTGCTAGTCTTGATATCTATTGTTTGATACATATCTGTTATCTTTTTGGAATATAATTTACTATTATTACAATTGTCTTAGTGATGATATTGCAAAACTAGGGAATGCGCATCCTTGTGAATGGGTGTGCATGCACAGCATTATCTGAGTTCTGATTGCAGCTGTTGATGCTTTGGGAGATGCTATCCAGTAAACCTAAAAATTCGGCTCCAGTAAAGCTTATCCTGAGTTATCAACTATGTTGTTGCCTTCTGCTTTTGTTTGGGGAGGGGGTCTTGGGAGGTGGTTTGTGGAGTGATAGAGGAAAAATCTTTATCAAATTCATTGTTATTGAAACCTGAAAATTCAGCCAAAAAGTAAATTTCTTTTCTTCTAAGCATCCATAATTCTTCCAATATTTAAATTATACCTTTTCTTTCCTAACTAGCTGAATTAAACTATTTTTAGAACTAGGATATGCAAATATCTATCCCAGAATTTGGAAATATTAAGCAATGAGAGAATGTACTTTGGAGAAGATCTTTAAAGCCACTCAAACTAAAGAAGAACAAATTCCTATTTATAGTCTTCAGTCTTCTGCAAGGGAGAACAATAAGCTCTAGCTCAAATGGCACTTACTTCTCTCATAAGAATATTGAAGAGTGAGGTCATGGGTTCAAAACCCACTAAGTCTATGCAAATCTTAATCATTTTCTTCTTCAATGCCCTATAGCTTTTGAGCTGTGGACGATGGCATTTTGTTTATTTGGACTTCAATGGATTATGCTGAAGAGAGTTATTGATATGTTCACAGCTTGGAAGGGTTCTTTTTGCAGACATATAAACATAGCTTTTTGGAAGGCTGTGCCACATTGCATTATGTGGTGTCTTTGGCTAGAACGGAATTCTAGAAGTTTTGGGGGACGTGAGCGGACTATCCTTGAATTAAAGCCTTTTTATTCATTCTCCTCAATGTGTTACTCTTTTAGATATATTTGAGCATTGTAATCTGAATTAATTGTACTTTTCCCTGAGTACACCCCCAGTGTACTTGGTATGTTTTCTTTTAAAATATATATTTCATTACTTATATATATAAATAAAAAAAAAAAAAAAATTCTGAATAATTGAGACCTTTGAATATTGGTGCCATTTAGAAAATTCTCTTAAATTAAACACATACACGACACTCCCATGCTCCTCTCTTTTGTTGCTTCAGGTTCAATGGTATATTTTGATGTAGTTAATGAATTCCTTAACTTCTTTCTGTCAGTGGTGATCCTTGTCTCACTGGTAGTCTCCATATTTCTTTCAAATAAAGTAGAATTTCATTTTTGATTGCTCTCATAACAGACCTACTGCTCATCAATGATCTTACCTTTTTTTTCACACGACTTATGACTGGTTAGTCTGAAGTTGTATCATTAGTGAAGCACCAGCAGGATCGAGACTTAGAAGACAGGATTCTTCTGCTGATACATATTTGAAGGGTTTTTATTTTATTTTTTAATTTTTTTTATCAATTGGTTGAAGGCAATTGGGGGTGTCAATTGTTCTCATTTCTGGAATTTTAGGTGTTTGTAATTTTTCATATCAGTTTTTTTCCCCTCTAATTTTCTT
This sequence comes from Quercus gilva, assembly GCA_023621385.1. Classification (NCBI taxonomy): domain Eukaryota; kingdom Viridiplantae; phylum Streptophyta; class Magnoliopsida; order Fagales; family Fagaceae; genus Quercus; species Quercus gilva. The sequence goes on along the minus strand of CM042482.1, from coordinate 36,901,239 downwards.
ATACTAGGATCTCACTCTTTTCTTTCCTTTTATAAAATTTTAATATTCATAAAAAAATTCTAAGATATTATTCTTTGATTATTGACTTTCAGCAAGTGCAATCGTCAGTAAAATTTTTTTTTCCTCACTTTCATATTTCATTTGTCATAACACATTATGAGCCATTATTGTATATATTGGAAGTTGATTGTTTTTGACCAATGTAGGTATTAGATAGGGTTCTTTGCATGTCTATTATATTCTAAAATCTGGGAGTGTTTCAGGTAAAGCTGAAGTATCTTCTGTTGTTTATAAAGTTGGCGAATGCATGCAAGAACTGATAAAGTTGTGGAAGGAGTACAAAGCGTCACAAGCTGAAAAAAATGGAGAAAGCTCTTTAAACGGTCCTACGCTTGAAATCCGGATTCCAGCTGAGCATGTTACCGCTACGAATCGCCAAGTAAGGTCAAATGCTTCATGTGGACATGACATTGATTAATAGCTTTTTGTAACTTGCATAAGGTCATTTTCAATTTGTTTCACAAACTCTTTACTGGTTACAATTTTATACTTTTGGGAATCTTATGGGCTTTATTTTAGAATGTAATGGGTGAATGCCTTTGGATCCTGGCAATGGATTCTGGCAGGTGGGGTCAATTGCCCGTAGGTTTTATTAGTTAGAGGCGAGTCCAAAGGGCTCAACATTAGAAAGGTTCCCTACATTATCCAAAAAAATGTCTAGATCATCATTCCGTCTATCATGAGGAGATCTTGATAATCATAAACTTGTAAAAGAGTCGGCAGAAAGCAACTCACTCAAAGCTAAAATGCTAAAACTGTTGATAGAATACTTGTAGTATCCTGAGCTACCTAGCTAACCAGTTAGTCTATTCCATGCCTTCAGAATATTTGTATGTTTGGGGGTGGCTGTAAACCAAAGCCAGCAAAGAGTGTAAAATAAAACCGATGACCTCTATACAAACTAAATAAAACATAAAATAAAATACTAAGAACCTAATTAACTACACTAAGCTCCTATTCTAGTACTTTCCCTTAATCTTAGGCTTCCAAAGAGGGTATTTTCCTCTAACCACACTATGGTTGTGCCGTAACTCTGTGTCTACCTATTTTCAAGGATTATTGCCTTTTGTTTTGGTTCTGTAAAGAACAAGAATTTTGTATGACAGGAGTCTTTAAAATGCAGAGAGATTATGGTAATCTGATCAAACAGCTTGAACAGTAATCTGGCCAGTTCCCATTTGAAAGTGAAAATAAAGGCTCATCATTGGTATGAGTGTTCTGGAATTATTCTAAGTTTTAGTAGCTTGTGGAGGCTAATGGAATTTTATATCCACAAATTAAAGGATGTATAGAACTTGGTATTGGGTTCTTCTGTGGGTGCACTGATCTTCAACTGGAGTTGCACACATCCTTTGCTGAATGGAAGGGTTCAATTAGGAGATGATTCTACTTAAAACATTATGCATATGAGCTCTAGTTCAAATGGTACCTTCCATTGTTCAAGTAAGGTGGAGGGTGGCCAAGAGTCTTGTTTGCTCAAATGGGTCCTGGTGTTTCCAAGTGAGATGTCCATTGTTCAAATCCCCCACCCCCAACTATAAAATTATTAAAAAAGAAGGTAAGCTGGAGGGTGAGACTATGGGTTCAAGATACGCCGGGTGCATGTGTGACTTACTAATAAAAAAATATTACTTGAGGCATAATATGATCCTCCTTATGACCTATTCCTCTTTTCTTTGGCATATTGTATTGTTTGAAGGACTCCTTGGCTATTCTTCCTTTTGTTTATTGCTTTTACCTAAAAAAGAAAAAAAGAAAAAAAGAAAAATGTATCAACTACACAAGTAGTTATAATGTATCATATGTGGCTCTGATTTTCTCGAGGAGAATCTCTCTCGAAAATTTGTGTTGGACAAAGAGTTTGTGTACACTTGTTAAGTTGGCTAGAAACAGAAGAATCCTTCACTGTGACACAATGGGGACAATCCTGCCTGGAAAAGGGTGACATTGACAAACCCATCTTGCACCAAGGGGCAAGGCAGAACCATTAACCTGCTGCATGGAGCAGGGGCCCTTGGGCGTTAAATCTAAACAAAATTATAACCAAAATATGTTGGTGCAGTACACTTTATGTAGTGGGTTTGATGTGTTCTTAGTGGTCTGTTGTGGGTTTGATGGTTTTGAAGATTAAGATTTTGTCTTCACCATTGCATATATTGGTACCTTATGATGTAGAACAATAAACTCTGAAACCAAATTGATGAATGACAAAAGCAAAATAGATGCAAGAAAAATTGAATTACAAAAAATAAATATAGAAAACCTAGGAGTCAGCACCAAACAAGAAATAAACCTAGGAGTCAACATTTCGGGTTGGTCAAACTAAGCAATTGACCATTTTAAAAATTGCAAGAGAAGTTTTTTAATTAATCAAACTTGTCTCCACAGTAGTGCAATAGCACACTTATATAGACTACTAGGACTATACCCTAATTCCAGTTTACCTAGGAAAGTTAATTATTGAATTACAAAACTACCCTTGGCTCTAGTAATTATTAAAAAAAAGAGTAAAATACTATTTTGGTCCCTAAACTTTTTCAAAAGTTTGTTTTTAGTCCCTAAACTTTAAAAAGTTCTTTTCTCATCTCTAAACTTTGTAAATAATTTTTTTCAATAGTTTAGAGACAAAAATAGGGATGAAAAAATAACTTTTTTTAATAGTTTAGGGATGAAAAACAAACTTTTGGTAAAATTTAAGGATATAAATAAAACATTTTCAATAGTTTGGGGATGAAAGATGAACTTTTTAATAGTTTAGGGTCGAAAAATGAATTTCTTAAAGTTTAGGGATGAAAACCAAACTTTTGGTAATAAGGACCAAAATAGTATTTTATCATAGAAAAAAAGTTTTTTGATAAGTAATAATAATTTGATTGAAAAAAGGACTACTTCATGCAAAAAGGATGAAATAGCCAAAATATATATATATATATATATATATGCAACAGAAAAAGAAATTATGTACAAGAGAAAAGAGAGTCTAAACATTGGAATGAAATCACTAGAAATGAGTCCCCAAGTGCGAGATGCTGAGACCAATGAAACAAAGTGCCTGCAAACAATGCTATGAGCTGGTCCTTTGAACTCTCCAAATCCTCAAATATATGATTATTACACTCCCTCCAAATGATTCACACCATGCACTGCGATATCAAGTTCCAAATATTTGATGAACGCTTCCCCAAGCAATTTCTCCACCTAACCAACGGATCAAACATCCTCTTAGGTAAGACCCAAGAGACTTCAAAAGATTTAAAAGCAAAACTTCATAACTGGGAAGCAGCCTCACAATGAATCAATAGATGGTCAACATCCTCCCCACTACACAGGCACGTGCAACACCAATCCACTATTGTGAAACCTCTTTTCCTCAAATGATAACTTGTGAGAATCTTCCTCCATGCGGCCATCCAAAAAAAGAAGGAAACCTGACGTGGAGCTTTCACACCCCAAATGCTATTCCAAGGGAAACAGGCAAAAAAGGATCCCCTCAAAGTACTATAAAAAGAGCGAATGTCAATCCCCATCCTCATTTAGAGGAGTATGAGACTCTAGCTGGTGAACAAAAGTCCTTACTAACTTTACCTCCCTATTTTCACATCCCAATTCTGCCTTTCCCTCACAGTCTGCCTCAAACAAATATTATTAAGACCTAAAAATAAAATCCAATTGACCAGTAAAAATACAATTAACTCCAGAGTTAAATAAATCTAGATTAAAATAAAAATGTCTTTCCGATTCCTGCATCACAGCTCTATGGAAGATCGGGCTGGCCAAAGTTTTTACTGTGGCAACTAAGAGCCGTTAGGAGTATTGTTGCTTCTTTTCAATAGTCTTTGGGTGAAATGACATCTCCCCCATATTGGAAATGGTTGGAGGGTGAGTTCAAAGGTTCAATTTGGTATGGGTGCATGAGTTGTGCAACCCATCAAAACAAGGGAATTTTTGCTCTTCTTTTATGCAATTAATTAATTGCGGGGAAAGAATGACTCTTTTTGCTCCTTGTGGATCAATATCTTTCTTTGCTCTCTTCCCATTATTGCCAGTATCAGAGTTTGGGGTTGCAACTTCACTATGCGCTTCTCTGTTAGCCATGCTGTATATTCATTTTTAGTTATTAAGCCATTATGTGCAGGTCAGAGGTGGCCAGCTATGGGGGACAGATATATACACTGATGACTCAGATCTTGTTGCTGGTATGTGGTACTGTGAATAGTCATAGAGTTGGTACTGTTCATCATTGAATATGGTGAATGCGAAAACTAATTTTGAAGTTCTTGTATTCCAGTTCTGATGCATACAGGTTATTGCCGCCCTACTGCTTCCCCTCCTCCACCTGCTATCCAAGAGTTGCGTGCTACAATCCGAGTGCTACCTCCACAAGATTGTAAGTCTATATTCAATTCGACCTTGATTTTCTGCATAAACGAATGTTTGAAACACTCTGTAGTCCTGTAATACATGGGAGTTTGACAATATGAGTGAGATGCAGATAGTATTTGACACTCTAGTGCTTTAAGTCTATACCTGAAGGTTTAATTGGTTATTCAGGTCAGGAAAATGTTAGGGTTTTAGGGATTTCAAGGCTGTAAGAGAAGTTTTATGGGATTCTGATCAAATCTGGCAAGAAAAGAACTATTTTAGAAGTTTATTTCTCCAGGTCTGGTTATAGGTTGAAGTGGTTGCAGATAGCGTAGATTTGAGTAGAGAGGAAGAATGAAAGAAGGAAAAAACAGGAGGATGAAAGAGAGGTTTCCAATATCACACATTAATGGAGTTTCTAGTTATAAATTTCTATTGAACAAAATTTAGGTACAGTACCTTAGGTGTTTCTTAGCCCTTCTTAAGATTCAGTCATGTGGTTACTTAACTAAAAAATACACTTTCATCTCATGAGAAAAAATTTACGTGGTAGAATCTTAAGAGTTTAAGGAATAACACCTAAGTACTGTACCTAAGTCTTGCCCATTTCAATTACACTCCTCTCAAATGTGGGAGAATTGCAATATAGATTGGAAATCTTCTAACCCTTTGATCAAGCAGGTCCTGTTCCTACGTTATGGTTGTGACACTTGGTAACCTTTGGCCCTCCTGGCTTGAGGCTTCAGTTTTAATTATATATGAAAATTAGATTCCTAATCTGTAATTGTAAGCAAGTTCCTAAAATTCAGTTGTTATTATTATATTTACGCTCCGTTTATTTCACTGTAAAATATATTCAGATGTAAAACCACCACCAACCGCCCAAAAATCTAGATCAGAAAGCCAAAAAAAAAAAAACCCACAAACCCTGATCGGAAACCCAAAAACCCAGATGATCTGAAAATCTAACAACCCAGCAAACCCAGCAGCAGCTAGATTGGTGAGATTGAAGCAGCCACCAAAAACCCAAGACAGCTGCTCACCAGTCGGATCCCAATGGACTGTGCAAGAGAGAGGAGAAGGGATAGGAGAAGGGTTTGTGCAAAGAAGAGGCGGTGATGAAGGTTGGTAGCGCTAATGATGGTGGGTGGCATCAGTGGAGATGGGTGGTTTGTGTGAGAGAGCTGAGAGGGTTATGCAGGAGCTGAAATATGGGTGAGAGAGCCAACAGGGTGAGAGAGCTGAAATATGTAAAATGTTTTACGTTCATTTTGAGCGCAAGCGTTTTACATGTTTTTTTTGCATTGGGTTTTACCATTGACTGAAAATATTTTACAGTTGACCAACCATTTTACAACAAAACAAACACCGTAAAATGTGTAAAATATTTTACTAAAAACATTTTACAGCGAAATGAATGGAGCATTAATTAAATTTAGGTTTTACCTTATTCCTGCCATTGTAATTTTTATGTTTATCTTTTGATCAATTCTGCTCATGTTTTGTTTGTGTAATTCTAACACTGCACTACTAATTTTTTTATTAGGTTACATTTCCACTTTGAGAAACAACGTTCGTTCACGTGCCTGGGGTGCGGCAATTGGTTGTAGTTACCGTGTTGAGCGTTGCTGCATTGTGAAGGTTGTAAAAAGTCTAGTTAGATTCTCTGTTTTTTCCGTTGTTGCCCTCCGGAGTAGTTATGGAATTCCTGTAATGCTTCTTGATTTAATTTCAATGATGATTGTATAAATTTTTGGTTTAATGTTAGTTTTATTTGACTCTGTAAATGGTATCTCTATTTTTAATCAGTAATCTAAACACACAGATCGGAAATTTAGGAAATTATTGCAATATTGTTGGCCTGGAAATCTTGATGTTTTATCTTACTTTTTTTTTTTTTTTTTTCTTTTGATTTCAGAAAGGAGGAGGAACGATTGATCTTGAGCCTTGTCTTACACATACATCAACAGTGGAGCCTACCCTTGCTCCAGTGGCTGTTGAGCGGACAATGACTACTAGGGCCGCAGCTTCGGTATTACCTGACAGCTTCTCTTCAACTAACTTTTTGGACTTATGTTCTTAGTTGATTTTTCTGCATGTTAGAACTTCTTTTACATGGCTGCCTACATTATTAGGATTTTTTTTTTATTTTCTACATATCTACTTTTATGCTAGTGTAGAGCAAAAGGTTTAACAGTGGTCCCATAACTCAGCGGTTGAGCATTTGACTGCAGATCAAGCTATTGTTGATGCGGGAGATGCAAGAAGATTATTATTTAGTATTATTTATGTTTGCAAGTCAATTGTATTTTTATGTTTTAGGTCCTAGTAGTTTATTAGGCTATTAGTATTTTAATTTGGAAGCAAGGTGATTTTTGTAATAAGGCAATTAGGTTTTTCTAGCCAATTAGAACTAGGGTTTAATAATCCTTTATAAGCAACCTATTTTACTCCTTAAGGAGATAGTTGATATTTTAATAAATGAAAAAAATGGACGTTTGGTCTCTTTTGGTCTAGTGCTGACTCTAGGTCCACCCTAGGTGCTGACTCCTAGTGATTTCCCCACTTGGTGCTGACTCCAAGCAAGGCCTAGGTGCTGACTCCTAAGTTATATCCCTTTATTTTTTTGTTGTTTAGTTTTGTTCTGGTTGTCCTGTGTCATATTTGGTATTAGAGCAAATATCAATATGTTTGAATCATCCCGCAATCATTTCCCTACTTAGTACCAAAAAGCTGTCCTATAGTTGTGCTATCCATCAAAAGACCAGATATTCAAGCCAACCAAAGACTCCAATCTAAAAACCCACGATCAAGTCTCCAAATCCCTTGCGACCACAAAGACAGAGAAGAGAAATAAGAGTGCTGCAATCGTGCCACACTACCACCAACAAGCAACCATGTTCAGATTTGGTCGAATCCTTTCACGACAGTTGTCCAGAACTAAAAAAATCTCCAAAAAAAAAAAAAAAAACCATCACTGCCCTGTCTTCCACCACTAGAAAGTTATCTTTGTCATTTCCCTACTTAGTACCAAAAAGCTGTCCTATAGTTGTGCTATCCATCAGAAGACCAGATATTCAAGCCAACCAAAGACTCCAATCTAAAAACCCACGATCAAGTCTCCAAATCCCTTGCGACTACAAAGACAGAGAAGAGAAATAAGAGTGCTGCAATCGTGCCACACTACCACCAACAAGCAACCACGTTCAGATTTGGTTGAATCCTTTCACGACAATTGCTACGCATGCCGCCACCACCATCACCTCTGTGAGCCACCGCTTCGACTGGTCCTCACCATCACCTCTGTTCCGTGCCGCCACGATTTCAGTTTTGCCCAGTGTCATGCTACCGCAATCTCATCAGCCTCCATCGATCCGATCTCATGAGATAACCCACTAGCCTTGTCTAAACCCACTCTAATTAAAAAAAAAAAAAAAAAAACCATCACGCTGGCCTGACCCACTTTTATAACCAAGACCATTTCCTAAAGAAAAAAAAAAAAATCAAAACCAATTAACCAAATAGCCCAGTCCTATACCCATCCACTGCAAAACCCACCCTAGCTCAATTTAAAAAACATATAAGTAGTCATATTAACCCATTAAACCCAGAAGCCAACCCGTGCACATCAAGTGTTCTTCAACTTCGCAGAAATTTTCCATATAGGTGTTTTGTGACTCCAAGTCTGAGCTGAAAATGACTACCGTTGATAGAGAATTTGAGAAGGAGATTAAGGAGGCTGGGAATACACTCCTTAACCCTCCTTCCTCCATTGATGATCTCCTCACTCTTCTTGATAAAGTTGAAAATTTGTTAGTATATGTGGAGCAAGAACCATCCAAATCAATGTGAGATGCACTTTTTCCCTCAATGAAGGCACTAATTACTAATAAACTTTTGCGACATGTTGAAATGGATGTGAAGGTTTCAGTTTTATCTTGCATTATTGAGATTACAAGGATAACAACACCAGATACCCCATATAAGGATGAGCAAATGAAAGAAATATTTCAATTGATTTTGGCAGCATTTGAAAATATGTCTCATGTGTCTACTCGCTCTTATAAGAAGGTGGTTTCAATTCTTGATACCATTGCAAAGGTCAAGTTATGCTTGGTGATGCTGGATCTTGAGTGAGGCATTGGTTGTTGAGATGTTTCAAAGTTTCTTGAAGAGAATTAGGTCCAACCACCACCTGCTGTACTTTTAGCCGTAGAAACAATTATGAATCTGATCATAGATGAAAGTGAAGACATTTCCTTGGATCTTCTCAGTTCACTTTCTGCTAGTGTAAGAAAGGAAAATCAGAATGTTTCACCTATTTCGTGGAAATTGGGGGAGCAAATAATGACTAGGATTAATGCCCAGCTAGAAAAGATAATGGATCCCACTCAAAAACTACCCAGCAAGCTAGAGGGTGCACATGATAGGATGGTGCACATGATTTGAAAGTTGAAGTAGTTGAATGTGCTTCTAATCAACCCTCCATAGTGCTTAAAGATCTACATCTTGTTTCCTATGGTTCATAAGGTTCAAGATGAAATTATACTTGATTCCACACATTGATTTTGTTATTCCAGATGAGTTTGATGTGGTGGAATTCAAGGTTTTTCTTTTCTCTGTGCTCCCTAAGGTGATTCCAAACTTGAAGCTAGTGTTACTTGTCAACATTCTACTCCTTCAACGCTTTAAAACTCGAGGTCGAGTTTTCTCCAACCATAGGAGAATGATGCTTGCATTTCTGATGTTTTATGCTACCAGGAGGGTGGTAGCGATAGAATTTGGAATTTGAGATTTCATAGGGATTTTCATGAAAGGAATTAGGGGCTGCCTTCTCTTTCCTTGAGTTCATTCAATCTCGGATCCCTAGGAGTGGTGGAAATGACACTTCGCATTGGTGTCTCAAAGGGAATGGCAAGTTTGATATCCAGTTCTATTACAATATCATTAGGGGTGCCGCTACCTCCAATTTTCTGTGGAAGGGTGTTTGGAAAGCTAAGATCCCTAGGAGGGTGGCATTTTTTGTGTGGATAGCGGTTCATGGGCAGATCCTTACATTGGATAATCTTATGCTTAGAGGGCGCATCTTGGTGAATAGGTGTTGTATGTGCCATCGGAATGAGGAAATTGTAGATCATCTGCTCCTCCATTGTCCGGTAGCTCACTCTCTGTGGGTCTTTATGTTTCAAATCTTTGGGATTGAATGGGTCGTGCCAGGCTTTGTGGAAAGCTTGGTGTATTATTGGAGTTTTTGGCTGGGAAAATTTAATTTAGACGTATGGAATATGGTTCCTGGCTATTTGATGTGGATTGTTTAGACGGAAAGAAATCGGCGCTCTTTTGAGGATACCGAGAAATCCTTGGTTCAATTACAAGCTTTATGCCAAAAGACTTTATTTGATTGGTCTAGGTGTTGGGGCTTCTCGGAATGCTCCACTATCATAGAGTTTACTTCTTCTAGTATTGCTCTTTAAGTTTCTTCTTGTTCTTTGTTGCCATTTATTTGTTTTTTGCTTTTCCTTGTGTTCACCATCATGAACACCTTGTATTGGGTTTCATCTGTTTTTTAGTTTGTTTTAATAATATTCTTTTTACCTATTAAAAAAAAAAGTATTATTTATGTTTGCAAGTCAGTTGTATTTTTATGTTTTAGGTCCTAGTAGTTTATCAGACTATTAGTATTTTAATTTGGAAGCAAGTTTATTTTTGTAATAAGATAATTGGGGTTTCCTAGCCAATTAGAACTAGGGTTTAGCAATCTTTTATAAGCAACCTATTGTACTCCTTGAGGAGATAGTTGATATTTTGATAAATGAAAAAAATGGACGTTTGGTCTCTTTTGGTATGGTGCTGACTCTAGGTCCACCCTAGGTGTTGTCTTCTAGTGGATTTCTCACTTGGTGCTAACTCCAAGCAAGGTCTAGGTGCTGACTCTTAGGTCATATCCTTTATTTTTCTGTTGTTTAGTTTTGTTCTGGTTGTCTTGCATCAAATGTAGACCAGAAGTTTAAGTTGTAAATAAGTTTATATTTGGGTCTGGGGTTTCTCATATCTCCAAGCTTGCAGTGCACTAGGATAATTTTTTTCTTCTTGTATAAGTGACACTTATGAAAAATGATTTGCATGGACTATCTTAGAAGGCTTAAAACATATTTGTTTCTTTGAATACACTAAGCTTGGATGAATTTTCTTAATTATAAATGTATTCTTGGGTAGTGGTAAATATTATTATTGCATTTTTTATAAGTATATTATTTTTGCATGCCGAATGCAGTTTTTAATTATGGTGGTATGAGCTGTGGATTGTGGAAAGGGCATGGTGTGAAAGAAGTGTAATCCATATCCAATGGTGGACATTGACAAATCTTAGTCTTTCTATTTTCAAGTTTTCAATGGAATTTTCATGAAGCAGAGGTCATTAGTTTGAATCTCCCATTCCACCTCTCCTTAGGGCTAAAAACTCACTTATAAAAAAGTTAAGTGGTATATAATATTTGCTGTATATCTGTGGCTGATCACTTCTTTGGAAGATTTAAATGTAAACTAGATGAAGAGATGTAATATAATGAAGAGCATAATCCAAAAATGGAAGTCAAAATTCTCTTACTTTTTTTAAGGTTCTTTCTGGGGGTTTATATGTGCACTCTTGTTACAGTTGTTTGAGACCTCCCAGTCAAAAATGGGTCTTTCCATATCGGAAACCATTTGTCTCAAAAGCATTAACCAGGATTGAAACTTACTCAGAAAGTGACTAGTCACTTCTCACACATACTACTCAGGGAGATCCATGAAGCCTAAAATGGCCAGCAAAGAAAGAAGTCAGGCAGCTCTTAGATCCTCAATACAATTTAATGAGGCAAGAAGGGTCAGAAGATGGTCTACTGTTTAGAAACTTTTCACATTGATTAGTAATTGTCTGCTCTATTATTCAAATGATTTCTAGAACTCTCTAGAGTTATATTGTGCTGTCTGTTAGGTAAAAAGAGAAGCAATAAGGCATGGAAGCATCACCAAACAGTAGAAATCTTACCTTTGCATAATTGCAATTTGTTCATTTGTTGGGATAAGTTTTGGTTCAAGGAGAGAGGGAAGGGGAAATTCGAACTAGTGACCTCTACGATATGAAGTGTGGTCCCAAGTTGTTTGTGCTACTCCTTGGGATGCAATTTGTTCAATTCAAAATACAAAATTATTGGATATGAATTTTCCTGATTATTAGGAAAATTATTGGATATGAATTTTACTGATTATTGTCATGCTTTCATTCTTCAGAATGCATTGCGGCAACAGAGATTTGTACGAGAAGTTACGATACAGTACAACCTCTGCAATGAGCCCTGGTATACTCTCTCTCTCTCTCTCTCTCTCTCTGAGCATGACACTAAGTTAATACTTTGAGATGCATTTATATCCAGTTGAAAGTATCTATTCTAAAATTTAGTTTGTGTGCTTGTGCTTTTGCGTGTTTGTTTGTGTGACATATTTGGAGTAGTAGCCTTTTTTTTTGGTAGGGAATCTATTTCCATAAAAGAAAATGTGGGTGACTGTCTGATCAAAGTATATTTATGTGACCATCTTCATATGCTTATAAACCATATCCCACCTTCAGTCTGGAAAGAGGCTTCATAGTAGGCTGGCACATTTCAAAATGATAATTGTGGATCTTCAATCAAGCTGTCATTGTTTTGATCTGAGTGGAATTAGAACATATAATATTTAAGCTATAAATAAAAATTCAATGGGTGCTTGTTGACATTCATATAGTGTGCATTGCTTTATATACATTGTTGGTGATTATGGTTTATCTGCTTTGAAGTAACTAACTGTAGCTTATTTGCTATGATTTTTTGTTAATGCAATCATTGTTTAATTGGTCACAAATAGCAATGTCTTATAACGGAGGATCAAAGCTCAAGACTTGAACTTAATTTCTATTTTTACACTCATAACAACTGCTTGTAGATGCAGGACATCATTTAGTAGCTTCTATTGTTCTTGCTGCAGCTTCTGTTGTTGTTTGTTTTGTAAGCCTTTAATGCTCAACTAACAGTCTATATATTGTGAATTTCTTCAGGATTAAGTACAGTATAAGCATTGTTGCTGACAAGGGACTGAAAAAACCCCTTTATACATCTGCAAGATTGAAGAAGGGAGAAGTTTTGTATTTAGAAACACATTCATGCAGGTATTCTTTTTATTAAGTTCTTATGCAGCTTTATTATCAATATATTGGATTTCATATTTTCAGAGACCTCATGGTTTATGGCTATTATTATATTATGGTATATACCTTTCCCGCGGGGGGGGGGGGGGGGGAGATGGATAAGGAACCTGAGTTCATGAAGGTATTTTTTTTTTTTTTTTTTTTGGGGCCAATTTCTAGCTTGGTTTCTCCCATCTGATCCTCTTTCTCAAGTTTAAAATGCAAATTCTAGGAAACATTAACATGTTAACGGAAGGGGAATATTTCACCCCTCCAAAATCGGGTAGTGTCATTTGTTCTGCAAAGTCTAGGAAACATTAGCATCTTATTTTCTTTGTTCTGCATTTGTTCTCGTTGCTTTATAAAATTGGCTGGAAGATGCTTTCAAAATTCTATATTTGCTTGATGTCAAAATTCAAATGGTAGAAAAGGGTTATTAATTCTGTTGATTGCCTAGATACTCTTTATGGTATTGCAGACACAATTTCTGGAATTTTAAGGTACTAGAGGTTGAAGTCCATGTGGTGACTTCTAGGTTTCTCTCTTATGTTTTTTCTTATATTTGAATATTATCTGAAGGTACGAGCTCTGTTTCACTGGAGAGAAAATGGTCAAAGCTATATCAGCATCTCAGTTGCATGACGTGGAGACAGAGAAGTCCCAGAATCATCACCCACATCCCGCAAATGGTGAAAAAAATGATTGTGATAACATGGTCATTGATGTATTTCGATGGTCTCGCTGTAAGAAGCCCCTTCCTCAGAAAGTCATGCGGTCCGTTGGGATCCCACTTCCGCTTGAACATGTGGAGGTAACCCTCATCTCCAATTTTCTATTTTGATTTCCCTCTCTCTCTCTCTCTCTCTCTCTCTTATATACTCATGGTATAACTCTAATAAGTAATATTACATCGCTTAATAACTTTTTATTAGATTAAATATTTCAAAAATCCTATCGTTGGATTACATGTTCTCTATATTCTTAACATGCATGGTAAATTTTGTGTCCAACGGTGAATTTGTTAAGATTCACATCTAATAAAAAAATATTGAGTGATGACACATAGCTTAAAGTTTCACCAAGTGTATCTTGAATTTATGTATTTATACACATACAATTTAGTGTTTGTTTGATAGGAAGAAAAATAGAAGGATAAAAAAGTGGAAGGATGGAGAAGATACCAAATTTCCATCTTGTATGTTTGGTAGAAGAGGGAAAAAGTGAGATTAGAAAATAGATATGATGTTCATTTTTTGGTTCCAAAGAAAAATTGAGGAAAGAAATGACAACTTATTATTTTACCCTTACTATATGATAAATGAAATATACAGTCCAAAATATGTTTTGGTCCCTTATGCTCTTCAAATGTCAGTTTACCCTATCAACTTCGAGAGCACACCTAATGTGCCCATTCCATCCATATTTGTTAAAAGTTTTCGATTAACTTCACTTTATCATTACCCATTCTTAAAACATGTTTACCCAGCATGAAATTGGAACCCGAACTCTTAACTTATTCCAGGTTAAGAGTTTTTTGACCCTTGCAAACCACCATAGAAACCACCAAGGAGAAAAGTGCAAAAACATAGCCAAGTTTCATTCAAATCCTCTTCTTGACTTGAAACTCATACCCAAACCATCAAACCCAGCTAAAAATAACAATTATTATTATTAAAAAAAAAAAACTTCTATATTCAAAACTTACAGTCCTATCCTTATCAGTTCCCTTAGCAATCAAATGAACAGAAATGAAACAAATGAGATATGTGTTTATTACGTTGTATTTTCTTCCATTTGTGAGCAACCAATGTAAGAATCTAATCTCTCTTTCCAAAAATTGCTCTTAATTTTGTTTTTCATAGAAATGGTTTCAGATTCCTTCTAAAAAGCTGCTCAAATCTCTCGGAAATGTAATCTGTACATCTGCTATACACAAATTGAACACAAACAAATGTTTTAATATCTTGGATTATAAAATCACACAAAAAAGAGAAGAAATCAAACTCTTATAAATTTGAAATCTCTAAGATTGAAAATTCAACACCACCTCTCTCTAATTCTTGCTTTCAAGTGAAAATTAACCCAATCTTTGCAATCAGCTACAGAAACCACGTTCTGAACTCTGAAACAAAAATTTACTCCAAAAATAAGTTATCATTTGAAGAGTAATATTAAAAGTCAGGCATAGAATTGAACTTGTACTTAATTACAAACCTCTCTCACTCTCTCTCTCTCTCTCTCTTCATGGGGTTCAGAATCCAGATCCTCAGCCTTTTTGATACTGGTTAAGCATGTCTTAATGATGGGTAAAAATAAAATTAGTGAAGTCAACGGAAAACTTTAACAGATGGGTCATATAGAGTTTGCTCCCAAACTTGAGGGTGTACTGTAAATTGACAATTTTAGAACACAAGGGGCCAAAATGACAGCAACCCCAAACTGAGGACAAAACGTATTTTTACTATATGTATATCATAATGCTTGAATTCTTGTTTTAGCTTATTTTTAGAATGTCAATGGGCTCTAGCTCAGATGACAGTTCCTCTTCACTTGATAATGAAATGGAGAGTAAGGTTGTGGGCTCAAGTCCCATGGGGTGCGTAACTTACCAATGAAAAGAGAGAAAAAAAATCTTATTTTGAATGAATGAGAAATTTTCTTTCAAAACAAAGACTTACAATTAGGGATTTGCAGGATTCATGGTAGTGCTGACGATAGTGAGAATTTGCAGAGGTTTGCTGGATTGGTGGTGTTGTTGAGTGAGGGATTTGCGGAGGTTTATGGGATTGGTGGCGGCACTGATAATATGGAACTAGGCCAGATTCTCAATCCCATTTATGCGAAATTTAGTATTTCTACAGATAAAACACACTAAATCTTTAAGAAATACTCCAATTGGAAACGTATGATTATCATCCAAAAACTAATCAAATGCATTTTAAGGATTTGAGATGTTTGCTTAAGAGTTTTTATGTTTTGTTATGTGGGTATTGTTTTTTTATTGTAGGTGTAGTGTTTTGAATTTCATTGTTTTGCTGTGTGAGTATAGTAGTTGGGTTTAGTTGTGGTTGTTGAAGAATTGAGTGAAGTTGGTCTTGGTGTGGTGTGTTGGAACTCGTGGGTGGCATAGTGGGATGAGAGATAAGGGCCAACTCTCATTATGTTTTCTCTCATTTTCCTCCTCTCGCCAATTTGGACAAATGGAAGATGGTGGCCAGTGTAGAAAACATCCAGCCACACCATTTGGTTTTTTTCTTCTCTATTTTCTGCTCAACCAAACAGTAGAAAACTACTGTCACTTCTTTATTCTCTTTCCCCCCTTTTTATCCTCTGCAAAATCATTGTCAACTAAACGTGGTTAAAAGAATGATTGATTTTCGCCGGATGAATAGTTGTTGTCATTCCATTGTCTCCTTGTATGTGCTGGATCTTTGCATCTGTCTCTACTTTTTGCATGTGTATGTTACTTCTTCCACATATATCTTCTGCTCTATCATGCATGTTATTTATTATTATTATTATTATTATTATTTTTTCCTGTTTTTAATTGGACCTTGTTTTGCCTAAATAGGTATTGGAGGAGAATCTTGACTGGGAAGATGTGCAGTGGTCACAGACGGGTGTTTGGATTGCAGGAAAAGAATACACACTAGCTCGGGTTCATTTTCTATCTATGAATTAGCAAGTCTTTGTAATGTTTTCTTAAAATGTATTTAGAAACAATTTAATCCTGATCTGATGTATGAAACAAGACTTGATTTGTAATGATACAGGTTTTAAGTTATAAATATACTGTTATTGTTTTTATTTTTTAGAAGCAAATATACTGTTATCGTTTATTTCAACTTCTGCATACGGATCATGATCTTTCACTTTTCAACGTAATTAAATTACAAAAATGGCATACACTCTAATTCAGCTGACCTGATTAAGTTCTTTACTTTTTCTTATTGTCATATTAATTAAGTTCGGTAATCTAAATCCTGCACTAATCATGGCTTGCCCTTTCTTTCATTCTCCCAACTCGCCCTTCCCGCTTCTCTATTTTGATTTGTTTTCTGCCCCTTTCGGGTTTATCAGGTCAAATTCTTATTCGGTTATTCCAGCAACAAAGGGATCTAGACTGGTGTGTGTATATATATATATATATATATATATGTTCTAATTATGAAAGTGACCATTGAGCTATAACTCGACAATTACCTCCTGCCCTTCCAAGTATTTGGTGGTGGGTGAGATCTTAGATTGGAGAACCATCAAATACGTATGTAATTTACCAAAAATAAAATGAAATTGATGTCAAACAAACACCCAAGAGTTCTAGCTCAATTAACATTTTTTAAGAGCATTTACAAACACAAGAAAATATAAAAGAGAATTGTTGAAGGACAAAACTTAGATATAGTATTTTAGGTATTTCTCTTAAAATTTTGCCACTTGTCCATCCACTTAAGTTTGCAAACGGCGTTAAGTTGGCCATCTGTATCTTTTTTTTTTACTACTCTTTTTCTGCTAAAACCCAACTTGCCATGAGAGAAACAAGAAAAACCTCAAATCTTTCTATCCAGAGAAAAAGAAAGTTTCGCTAAAAGAAATCCTCTATGGACGATTTCACCTGTTCAAATGTCACCCATTCAATCAGCTTTGAGAACCCTAACCCCATTATCTTCCTCTTCCTCTTCGTCTTCATCTTCACAGTTGAAGCGGCAACACGAAGCTGTCAAGAACTAACACACGAAGCTGAAGTGGCAGCACGGAGCAACAACACTTAGAGCATCTTTTAAACTTGAACTAACACACGGAGCTATCAAGAACGATCTATTCAGATCGGTTCATACCCAGTAGATCTAAGTCGAATTTTGCGCTTTTAGACTTTGTTTCGCTGAAGGCCGGGTTGATTTGGATTTGGAATTTGTGAATTGGGTTTGTGGGATTTATGATTTTTTTTAAAAGGAAAAAGAGAGAATTTTGTATTAAAAATAGAAAAGAAGTATACAATGGGGCCCTAGACTTAGCAACAATGTCCAACCCAAAAAAGATGAAACCACAAAACAGTGGTCTTACAAGAACAGAATAAACAAAATGCTATCTAAAAATTTTGGGTTTTTTTTGGATATGTAGGTTTTGGATGAGTATTGTAGGATGATTTTTATCTCAATCTTATAGATTGGGTGTGAGAAGTTGGGGTTTGGAGTTTTTTGAAATTCTGAATGGCTTTCACAGGAAAAAAAAAAAGAAAAAAAAAAAAGAAGAAAAAATGAAGAGAAAGATATAGTTGGTTAACACCGTTTACAAACTTAAGTGATTGGACAAGTGGTAGAATTTTAAAATGGGTACTTAAAGAACAGTACTTAAGGTACTGTATTTAAGTTTTGCCCATTGCTAAAAGGCTATTATTTTTATTCGTTGATGTGATAAAATTGAATGTCATCTCATTTATAGAAAGAAGAGATGCAATCAGAAGGAAAAAAAGAAAAAAAAAGAAGAGTTCTTCCAAATTTCTATTCAAAAGACCTTACGTGTCCTTTACCATGAATGCTTAAATACAAAAGAATAATGACAATTTTTTTTTTTTTTTTTTTGGTGACCATATACATTACATCCTTATTTATTTACATGTTATGGCACCTCCTTGTTAACAATGGCCCACCAAGTTTGTTGCATGTGCGAATCTTATTACGCTATCGCCTATCTGGTGATATTCTATGTCACCTATTATTTGTGAAGAGATAGGAGTGATAGAACTCTGGCTTTCATTAATCCTTGTTTGCAAGCTTTGTGCTATTAATGAATTTTATTGGCTTATAGAAAAAGATTACTAAGAAGGGTAAAGTTGAGATACAATTTCTCTCTCTCTCTCTCTCTCTCTCTCTCTCTCTCTCTCTCTCTCTCTCTATATATATATATATAATTCTTAAATATTGTATTTTTGATTTCCTAATTAAAGTTAACTATTGGTTGTACTTGACAGCTGATATTATCTTTCTCTATGACAATTAAATTTAATCCTATGATTGTATTAACTAATAAATCACATGATTGAATTTTTAGAATATATATATATATATATATTGTATTGACAAACACAATCAACTAGTTGAATTCAATTGGAAAAATTAAAATGCAATATCTAACTTGGGTTCATATGCTAGTATAAAAAAGAAATCGTGAATCCCGTTTTGAACCAATATAGTTTGATTTTGTCCCTAGGTTGCATCAAGATTACCACCATCGCACTTTTTTAGCCGAGTTGGTACATCCTAAGGTACTAGGTGCTTGGGGTTTAGGGGTGATCTTGGGTTCGAGCTATCAAAACAACATATTATTGAATAGTAATTTTAACCATTTTTTAAAAAAAAAAGGTTGCATAAGATTAGGGGAACCAATATATTCGGCACAAATAAATAGTGTAATACCTTAAAAATAATAATAAAAGACTAAGGGGTTAGAATTTATACTATGCTTAAAATTACGTCCCAAAATTTTAATTTTATCAATAAAAAGTCTCAAATTTATGAAATCATGGTACTAAGTGCTTGGGGTTTAGGGGTGATCTTGGGTTCAAGCTATCAGAACAACATATTGTTGAATAGCAATTTTTAACCATCTTTAAAAAAAGAAAAAAAAAAGCTGCATCAAGATTGGAGGAACCAGTATGTTTGGCACAGATAAATCGTGTAATACCTTAAAAATCAGATTTTAAAAAAAATATGAAGGGGTTAGAATTTGTACCATGATTTAGATTACGTCCCAAAATTTTAATTTTATCAATAAAAGTCTCAAATTAATGAAATCATTTTAATATAAGGAGTTTGATCATGTCCATTATTTTGAACAATAACAAAGTAGATACCAAGAAACTATTGATTAAATTCTGCATTTCACTTAAGGCTTTTTCTTATATCAATTTGACTACCATTTGACATAGAAGATAGAGAGTGTTTTGAGAGTGTTTGCTTAGCATGAAAAAGTGATTGCTAGAAAATTGAAATTGATTACCTGGTGAAACACACAATTTTATTAACGATTACTTCTTGTTTTAGTCTATTACCATGCAAAATAATGTTGATAAATAACAGAAATGGATAAGGCTAAGTTTGGAACTTTAATTGACAAAATTGAAAACCTGATTCAAGGATGGCAATGGGGCAAGGTGGGATAAGGTTGGATCAAAGGTGCTAGTCCTTTCCCCATCCTCTCTTTTGGGAGGGAAAACTTGTGCAAGACAAGAGTATGACAAGTTAGGTTTGAAGTAGGTTGGGGGTATTCTGCAATCTCTAATCAAGTGACTTCAACATTAATGAGATAGAGATAAAAAGGAAAGAGAGGTAGTCATTACAGTGCTAAGAGAGATAGGATAGGCGAGATAGGGAAAACAAAAACTGTCCTTATCTCCTCACTTATTAGGTATGGGAAACTCCACTAGAAACAAGACAAGTAAAGTTAGGCAGGAAAGTTTTGCCATCCCTATCATAACTTGAGACCTAATACGAAACAAGATTTACTTGAAAATTTTTTATATGATTTTGCCCCCCAAAAAACTTATGATTTTACTTTATTTGCATTTTTAATTCACCACATTGGGGCCAAGCGGGACCATGCACATACCCCCCCCCCCCCCCCCCCAAAAAAAAGTAAAAAGAAAAGGAAAAAAAAAAAGAAAAAAAAGAAAAAGAAAAAAGAAATATATACTCTCTCATAAATGAAATATCCCAAAATTTTAGAAGATTTTTCAAAGAAGGTACCCTTCTTACCCCCCCCCCCCCCCCAAGTGCCACATCCTTTGCTTGTTTTTTTAGAGAAACTCCTTTGGTTTAACAATTTTCTCAAGAAAGAAAAATAGATTAAAAAAAATATTTGTAGACACTGCATTTTGTATTACTTACGACTCGAGCCCCCATTCTCCAATGATGGTAAAATTCTAAAGCCCAAGGTTGGTTGAGGGTTGGATTAGACTTAAATTGACTTGAGGAAGGTTTTTATGGAAAATATAACTCTTTGATGAGATTAATAAAACAATTTTTGGAAAATAAAGGCCATGAAAACTCTAGGGCATGCGTACACAAGCTTTATGCATGCGTACACATACACGGGCATGCGTACGCATGCTGGGGTTCCAAAAACTATGAAAGAAAAGTTTTCTACATTAAAGCTGAAGTTTGGAATGAATCCCACATCATCTGGGAGTCGTTCTAAACCCCCATTTCTTAATATAAAAAGCCATTCATGGTACCTTTTCAAAACACACAGAAAATCTTAAGGAAAAACTTAAGATTCACTAGAAGTAGTGAATAAAAGAGAGTTTTTCCACAAAACATCCTTAAGTCAATTTTCTTCTAATTGAGACCTTTTTTGGTCTTGATCTTTGAGTTTTGAAGTTTACTAATCAATTTTATTTGGTTGTGAATAGATTGACTGAGGGGAACGGTCAAAATCAAGCTTGAAAAGTTTTGTGTTTGAGGTATTGAGTTCTAACCCTTTCTTTTCTTTTCTTTGTTTTAATTTTTGCTTTCTATCTGTTTTTCTTGTCTTGTTTATGTTTTAATATGTTTAGGTAGCCTAGGGTTTAGTAGTTTTTTGTTTTAAAGCATGTTAGGTCGTTAGATTTATAGTTTTTAAGTTCTGCTATGTTTTTTTGTGTTTTTGTTTTTGGGTTAAGGTTTGGGCATGTATGCGTACGCATACTTGAAGCATGCGTACGCATACAGCATGCTGCGTATGCAAGCCTTATGTATGCATACACGTACTCAAGTCCAAAAACCCTAATCTATAACTTTTTGCTTCTATTTCTTTATTTTTAGGGATAATTACACTTTACCCACCTGTGATTTGTCTCTAATTCGATGTGCCTACCCGTGGTTTCAATTTTGACACATTGCCCACTTGTGATTCTCACCGTTACTGTGCCGTAACCCACCTCTTTACTTTCCATTACTCTAACACAGAAAATGTAAAAAACAAAACCTTAAACGGATCAAAACACTCCTCACATGAAGAACATACACAAACATGAAGAACATGCACAAACATGGATTGATCCAATCTGGACTGGATTTCTCAACACAATTTCCCTATAAAAAGAACAAAAATTTTAAGGCTACAATTAAATTTAAGGTAGATTAGAACTTTGTAATAAAAAGTTACTAATATTTGAGCTCACAAAATCCCAGAAATAAAATTAATGATTAAAAGAGTTCAACAATGAAAAATCAAAATTAGTTAGTTATCAGCAACTTTCTCTCTCTCTGAGACAAGAAGATAAGTATGACAATATCTAACATGTGTCCGAGCTAATCTAAACCTTCCATTTCTTTACCCTTTTTTTTTGGTCTTGTCCTAGTTAGGCAGTTACCATGTGTTTGGTTTCTTAGAAAATTGAGGAAATTGATTAACAAACAACCTTAGGAATTGGAAAAATTATGATGTTGTTAGCTCAGTGTTCTAATCTAGCATGAATTTTTCAGAAACAATAAAATGAACATCTAAAATAACCCACAAATCGAACACACAAAAGAAATAATACTAGTAAGCAAAATTCCACACACAGAGAGAGATATGAACCTTTGTGAGAATAATATCCAAAAGCTCCGCTCCTGCTTTTGAATCTCTGATCTCAGTTTGATGACTGGAAATTTCGTAGCAAAAAAACCAACCCCAAAATCAGAAAAACAAAAAAGAGCGAAAGCAAAAAAAAACAAAAACAAAAACTTGTTTTTCATATAAGGGAAAGAGGGGTTTGAACATACATGATAGGCCATCTGAGAGAGGGTCTGAAATGGTGGTTGTGAAAAGAAGGGTCGGAAAGGCCCAACCGGCGAGGCTTTGGGTACACCACAGAGTTATCTCTTTCCTCCACACACCACCCTCCTAGTCCCAATCCCATGCTGTTCTTTTGCTGATACATGCTCATCTTGTTCATCTTTTTTTTCTTTCTTTTTTTTCTCTTCCAACAAAATCTTTTAACTTTAAGATTTGCACCTACCAACCACGCCTGAGAGTTTCGATAAGAGTTAGACTGAAACGGTATTGCTTGATTTGATTTGTATTAGTTTTTTGGGTGTATGTTCTTCATGTGAGGAGTGTTTTGATCTGTTTGGGGTTTTGTTTTTTACATTTTTTGTGTTAGAGTAACGGAAAGTGGAGAGGTGGGTTACGGCACAGTAACGGTGAGAATCATAGGTGGGCAAAGTGTTAAAATTGAAACCACGGGTAGGCACATCTAATTAGAGGCAAACCACAGGTGGGTAAAGTGTAATTATCCCTTATTTTTATTTGTCTAATATGTCTTTGTTCCAGCTTATTTTCACATGTATATTCTCTGTTTCTCTGTTTATTTGTTTATTTGTTTGTTTGCCTTTGATATGCTAGATTAGGGTTCCTTTTTTGTGTTTGCTTAGCTTTGCCATGAACACGCATTCATATGTCCACACATTGATGCATAGGTGCTGTGTTGGAGTGAGGTAAGTCATGCATTCATATGAACATGCATTTAGTTGTGGATATGATGGATATGGTATACATTGGATGTGTAATCTAGGTTGGCATTAGATATGATAACTTGATTGCTTGATCTTAACATGCCATGTTGTTGCCTTTGAGATGTATGTTTGTTTGTTTGCTACCTTGGATGAAATATGTTATGAGATGCCATGATAAATGTATGATAGGGTTGGGGATGAAAATTCAATGCTGTATGCTTAAATGTATGTGTGAGTTTATGATGCAATATTGAACATGCCTTTAATGAGATTAAGACGTAAGACATAATGAGTGGAAGTCGACCCACGGGTTGGGTAGGGTTAGGTGCTTAACACCTCTCATCCATGACCTAAACTCTGAACTCATATTCTGGTAAGATCAGTCATTCCACGTAAGGGTGCTATATATATGGTTCCTAGACCTAAACTAGGCGGCAACTCTATTTCTTTTCTCCGTCTCGGTCCATTCGGCCGAGGCATACTCCCCTTTCCAAAGGAGCGTTGCGCCCACAATACCCCTTTCTCGTATATAAAAATAAATAAATAAAAAATCTCTTTGGCTTACTTTGGTATTGATAGTTAAAGGAGGCTATGTTTCACACACTTTTTTTTCTTCATCTTCAAAAAATTATGCCACTGGTGCCATTGCCACCAATAGATTTGTAGTCCATATTCTCTCAGTTTTCTCCTTTGTCTCTCTCTGTCCCATTTTCCTTTTCCTTCCATTCTTTACTTCAAGTAATTAATACTTAGACTAGTAGTGCATTACAATTTATAGACTTCAAGACTTCTATACTACTTCTTGCTCCAATTCCAAGACAATAAAGCTATTAAGTAATGACCACATGTATGGTTAAAAAACATATACGTTAAAAGCAAAACTTGATATTGCTTTAGTTTACTCCCAGGTGTGGTGTGGAAAAAATATATTACCCTAACTTATTTCACAAAATTTTCGCCATTAGATGTAGTAGAGTGTGAGTAGCAGAGATAAAATAGTAGGTCTATATGTAAATAATAGACAACCACTCACAATCTTTCATGTTAGAGTTGTTGTAAAAAGTTGTGAAATAATTTATGATTCTAGAACCATCGTAGTGTATGACTTGTCTTCTTTTATTCTTTATTTTTTTTAATTGGTAAATATATTATATAACATATAAATAGAATAAATTATTATTAATTTGACAAAATATATTATTAATTATTTGGATTCAATTTATATTTATGCATTTCGATGATTATTGTCTAATTTTTAGACATCTGTTAATCGATTAATAATATTCTTTTATCTTAATCATTATAATAAATGTGTTGTAATTGAACTTGAAAGCCTCGGTTGATAGGCAAATTGAAAACTATGTTATTGAGTTATAAATTAATCCACTTAACTATATTGTATATATGTATATTAAAAAAAGCATGTATTGTATATTGAATTGTGTTTATGATATTTTAGATAATTTTACATAATACGGATGTAATATATATTAAGAAAAAATTTTAATTGTCTTATTCCAATCACAATCCTAGCTCCACCACTTCCTACATCTTTGGGCTATATGGTAACTAGGTGAGTGTTTAGATTGCGCTGAATCAGAGAGCACGTTTGCATTTGTGCATTTTGCTGAAAAAATGTGAGTCTCATAGTACTGTTCACAGACCCACAAAAGTCATTCAATCACAAATTTCAATATAAATTTGAATCTCACAGCACTATTCACACATTAAAAAATTATTTTACTACAGCATTTTCAGTTTTTAGCAATAAGCAGTATTCAAACAGGCCCTAGATATGAACTCTATTCACGTTTCTTGACAAGTTGACATGCACATGGGTTTAAAAATAGTATATAACGTATAGAACCTTCAAAATGAGCGAGAAACCAAACAACAGATGTTTACCTAGGAAGTTAGATGTTCCATTCCATCAAGAGAGTTCTATTACATCAGCAATAACTCATTGTTCGCTAATGCTAACAATCACCACTCATCCCAATTGTTTATGAAGTCATCCCACATGGCCGCAGCAATTGACTCTCGTAATGAGAAAGCCACTTGTTCCTGGATTGGCGAAGACAACTGCATATCAGGAAGTTCATCAAATTCAGGAAATTCATCCATCGTCACCCCCTCTACACTAGTAAACAACCAATCATTTCTTTCCTCTCGCCGGATGTAGTTATGTAGAACACACGCAGCTATAACTATGTCCCTTTGTATATGAAAACCATATTGAGGGGCAAGTTTGAGAATGGGAAATCGAGTTTTCAACACGTTAAAAGAGTTCTGAATGACATTCCTTAGAGAAGAATGCCTGTGATTGAATAATTCCTTCCCATTTCTAGGTAACTGATTAGCACCTTTAAATTCATGAAGTTGGTACCGAACCCCTTGATATGGAGCAAGAAATCCTTCCATATTTGAATAACCAGTGTCCACAAGATAATACTTTCCTGAAAAAAAAAATCATCCATAGATGAATTAAGGATGATTTTTTGGGTAGCATTTGTAATATCCAGAAATAATAAGATGTGACAGACAAGTAGCATTTTAAATGATTTAAAAATAACTAGTGATCAAACCTTCAGGAATTTGAGGGAAATTCTGATCTGGGTCATCTAGGACTGCCCTTAATACTCGTGAATCTGCGGCCGAGCCTTCCCAACCAGGATAAACGAATATGAACTGTAGGTCAAATGTGCAAGCTGCCAATACATTTTGAGATAGAATACCTTTTCTATTACGAAATCGAGATTGATCTTTTGCTGGGACATGTGCAGGAATTTGCATACCATCAATGACTCCAATACAATCCTGAGATGAAAGAAAATAGAGTCAATGACATAATATGATGCATGTGAAATAAGGTTGGAAAAGCAGGTGCTTAAATATAAACCTTAAAATATGGGAAAAATCTGTTGTTTCCAAGGATTTCTGAAGGAGTGTTGAGAGGAGAAGGTTGTAAAAATTCACGTGACAGTGACTTGATTGCCCTTAACACATTATTAAAATGCCGACTAATGGTTTCGCCTGAGTGTTGAAACCGCTCTTGGATTACTCTGTTACGTTCATTATGACCAATGATGTTCAAGAAAATTGCCAGCTGCTCCTCTATCATAACCCCAGCTGTGTCACGTAACATGCCTCTTTGTCGAAGAATGTCACATAACTTGTGAAATACATGTTTATCCATCCGAAACATTTCCCGACATCCATCATCATGACCATTAAGCACTTCAGTCATGAAACTACTTCCATGAGGTGATAAATTACGAGGCTGCTTAGTTGTGCTATTATGATAATAGTAGCCAGCAGCTGCTGCAACTAATTCCATCTCATCCAAATCCAAGTCATAGTCGTCCATGCCAGCAAGTGTATTATCTGTATAATAAGATAAAAATACAGTATTTGCAATACAAGACAATCACTAATGAATATAAACAATCAATTGTTCTTAATAGTAGTTCAATCATGTCTTATGGCCATAGTTGATCAACAAATACAAAGTAGAAACTAAATCTGTAAAGATCATTTAAATCATCAAACTAAAGTGACAAAGCCATGAACCACAAAGTTGAACTAATTACAAACATAAGATTCTTCATGATTGTACAAAGCATAACTTTGAAACCAAAAAGAACAAAACCAACAAGGTAGTCCAATACATTCAACCAGAGGAAGCAGAAAATTTTCCCTGCAACCATGGCAACCGTCTCTCACTCTTAAGAGATATGAAAGTTTCTCTGGCATTGGGGTTCTCAAATAAATCCAAAGCAAAAAAGTAAATCCTTTGATCAACACCTTGCATCTCGTCTAATACTTTTATGCATTTGCTTATAGAAAACCGGTCCTCATTCTTCATAATTGCAGTTGCCCTCATTTTGGAAGCAGCGGCTATTTCTAGCATGGCATCCACTATAGCATCACCAGTAGCCTTGCGACTTCTCTTCCTACGACCTGAACTAGATGGCATCCCAGATTGACGCTTGTGTCCATCCAACATGTTTGCATCATCTCCGGAGCCCGAAGAAGCATCCTCATCCACAAAATTCATCGGTGCACTAGGATCAATAGACATGGTTTAGGACTCAACAAATCAACACAGAACTTTTTCCCAACTGTCGTCATTCCAAAATAACAATAAAGCCCATAATCATTCCAATTCTCTGATATGACTATAAATCATATCCACAAGAGGTCAGTCACCCAAAGACACACACACACACGCGCGTGCGCGCGCAAATAGATAAACAGAACTGAGAGAGAGGGAAGAAAAAATGAAGGAAGAAGAAGCAAGATGAAAGAATTAGTAATGCATCCGTCATCATTTTCAGTTTCTATATAAATCAACGGTTCCCCATATCAATATGCTGAGTTACAAAACTTCACATAAAAGAAGGATAAACAAATTATAAAAAAAAAACCAGATCAGTAAACAAAGAATGCGATCATTACCAAGCAATCATTTTTTGGTAACTGATTTTTTTGATGAGTTATAGAAGTTTTATCAAAAGAAAGAATAAGAAAACCCTAGACTAAGTTAAGTACACAGTAGAGGTGAAAGAAAAATTATTCATCAAAAAAGAAAAAAGAAAAGCTAAGATCTAAAATTACAGGGATCCAAAAATTCTGTCAAAGATGAAGTAGTGAAACCCCCAAATGCCCATGAACACTCAAAAAAGATCTAAGAGAGAAATTTTTGGTATCTTAATTTTAAGGTCTTTAGTTAAACATTGTTCCATTTATAATTTTCATGCAGTCACGGTCATTTCATTCAGGCAGTCCCATGTGTGAAACTTATTTTCCCTGTATTTCTTGAAGAAAATGTTCTGTTATTTCATTCTCTAAGGGCACAACCAAAAAAGAAAAAAAAAGACTTATGCAGTAGGTTCCAGAGAGGCAGTGTTGGAAAAAAAAAAAAAACACTACACACCACTAACACCCTGAATCTGAAATACAATTCACTAGTGGTTCCCAATTCTAATTACTATATGTATGTGCACTGTTTCTCAAAACACGCATTTCCTTTTGGTAAATGCTCTCCAACAAAACTTAAAATCACATAAAACAAAGTCGGGACAGAAATATGGAACAAGAAAGTAGTCTAAGGACAATGTTCATATATGAATTACTTACCAGCTTAATAATAATAAAAAATTCATTGAGAAATCAAACAAAATATTGTGAATATCAAAGTGGGCAAGAACATGTTAAGTGGTGTTGGATTAACAACGTAAATCCAGAGAACAAAACCTCAGAATCATCAACATTATGGGCTGCGCCAATTAAATACAGCGACTTTGGCTTATCTGAGAGGTGGGTTATTCATAGTTTCGAGAAATGAAACAAAAAAGAATTCACATTTTATGTTAGTGGGTTTTCTTGGCAACCAAACAGAGGATAGAAACAATAGAAGCGAATAAATAAATAAATAAATAAATATACAGAGAGGAAACGCAAACTCACCAGAATGAAATGCCTATGCCAAACCCCAAAACCCCTTTTTTTCTTCTTCTTCTAAAATTCTTCACTCACAGTCACTGCTATGCTTTTTACCGATCAAAAGGGTTTTTTTAGGGCTTTTATTTTTTATTTTTTTTTATGTATGGTTCGAAAACAGGGAACATGAAGAGAGGGCACCACATGGAGTTTTTGGAATGGGCAAAAGCCGCGATCAGAAATTATACTGTACTCACGTGCTGCACGACACTTATTTATCATTTTACTAAAAGACTTCTACTTATTTAAAATTATTGAATCAATATTGGTAGGTTATTTGAAAGAAAAATGATATGTCCATAATATTTTTATAACAAATTCTAAGTAATAGGTTGTTACTGGTGATAGGATTAGTGCGCTTAAATCCTATTATATGATGTTATGTATGATATTAAGTGTGACATTGTGTATGACATTATGTATGACTTAATATTGTATTTAATAAAGTTGTTTTTATTATTATTTGAAATAATGGTAACATGAATATTCGGACATTATCACATAGTCCATGAGATACATAGTATGTGATTTATGTGATTTAGTCACAGAAGATATAAGTCACAAGTTCTTTATAAATTCAGAATTATAGTTCGAAATCAGTGATAAAATTAGGCATTTTATCTGTGAAAACTATAACATATCAACTACGATGATTTATCTTAATTATGGAAGTGGAGACTTCTAGTTGATGTGTTGATATGTTTTAAGGGTTAAAACATATTGAACTGGACCGTTGTGAGATTTATTATTCTCCTAAGGACTGTCAAATAAATAATAAATCACACGACTTATATTTGCATGAACTCTTAATCCTGAGAGAATAATGGACTTGATCATAAAGTGTTGGTTGCTTTGATATATCAGGAGTGAGATCTAAAATAACAGTCAAAATCTCAGTATGTTGAGCAGCCACATTTAGTGTTGATGGAACATATATTCTCAAGATGGAATTCATAATCTCTTAACGGAGATATAAAATATTCCCTTGAGATAATTTTAATGAGTACGGTTATTCAGAGTGTTAGGCCTAACCACTTTAGTAAGTAGTTACTAAAATATATATATTTATGAAATTTGATTTCATAAATATATGATGAATAATTTAAAAGGATTAAACTGGGTACTCAAAGATTAAGATGTAGTAATTTACAAAGTGGCAATCTACATTTATGATTTTGTATTACTACGAATATTTTATGAAAGAGTTGTATGTATAATAAAGTTGTAAGGTTGAATTTAATCAACCATCTTGTTGACTTTATTCTGTACCAATTTGCTTGTAATTTAGCACTTAGTATCCCTGTATTTAGGTGGGAAACTTGTAAGGGTAGTGAGTGAGAGAGTGTCAAGAAATGCTCAAGATTGTGCAAAGAAATAGAGTCTCTCAACTGGATCTCGTGGGTGAGTCGCGGCTTGCAAGTTGCCAAAAGTCTGCACACGTGCCAAACATGTCAGAAGCTGAAGAGTCGCGCCAGCTGTTGCACTACAGGACAAAAGTCCCAGGATGGCCAGGCCGTTAGCTCGCGGCTTGAACTCGCGACTTAACCCAGTTGCGAGGTCAAGTCGCCAAAATGCCCTGTTTGGGAAAATCTGACGTTTCACATTCTATTCTCATTCCAATATAAATACCCCTCATTCCCACGATATTCAAAGAGCTTCTAGAGAGAATTTTGTGAGAGAAACCCTAAAGAAAAACAAGATTGCCTCATCCCCAATCTTCACCTTAGAGACTCTACAAATTCATCTTCTCTCTTCCTCTCCATTGTTATACCTTTGAGAGGCATTCTACCAAATCCTTATCTCACCACACCCACGTCTGTGAGAAGGTTCATTTGGTGTTGTTGGGAAGCAGTTAGAAAGGAACCAATATACATTGGTTAATGCTATGGTCTAATAGCAGAATCCGGGAAACTAAAGAAGAAATAGGTTCGGCGTAACCTAGTTGGAGCAAGAAGCTTGGAGGGCTTAGATACTTGGGTAGATTAGGCTTGGAGGGTCTTCTGCTATTCATGTATCCCAACTATATTCTTTAGTGGATTATTTGACCGCTTGGAGGGCGGCGGAGAGGTTTTATGCCGAGGGCTTCGGTTTCCTCTTCGATAACACATCGTGTGTTGTCCGTGTGTTTGCATCTTCCTTCCTTTATCTTTGTCTTATATTTACTGCTGTGGATGTGTTTATGTTTGGCTTAGATTATTTATCAATTCTATTATAAGCTTGTTATCATGTTTCGCACATTAACTGTTTGATATAAAGCTTGAATTGGTAATTTTGTAATTGGGTCTAAACGTTCAAGGGTGTTTCATACCCAAATTGAACTTTCAATTGGTATCAGAGTGGATACACTTGCTGTGGTTTTAATACCTAAGTGTGATCTTAGACCCCTTGGTGTGTTTTGAAAAGTGATTTAGTAAAAACCATCATGAAGGATTGTAAAAGTGTTTGTGAAAATGACTCTGTGAGCATATTTGAAGACTGTTCTAGTAATGTACTTTTAGAGTTATTTAAATCAAAGAAACATGCTAGAATCTTCTGTCACATGTTGAAATCCCTAGTTCATAGGAACCATGATATACATAACAGCTTATGTGAGTCAAAGTCCTTAGTCTATAAGTATAAAAGGAGAAATAGACACTTGTGTGATGAACTTGATCATCTAAAAAGGAAACTACAATCATCCTTGAATGAAATAAAGGAAAATGAGTCCTGCTTTGAAGGTCAAGAATGTCTCTCTCATGCATGTCTTTTTGTTCATATCGCTTTGAAAGTATTTAATTCATGTTTGTGGTATCTTGATAGTGGTTGTTCAAGGCATATGACTGGAGAAAAATCTCAGTTCAAAACTCTTAAGGAGAAGGAAGATGGATTCGTAACATTTGGAGATGATAGTCATTCACAAGTTCTAGGAAAGGGAACGGTGGATATTCCGGGATTGCCTTTGTTGACTGATGTGCTGTATATTAAGGGACTAAAAGTGAACTTGCTGAGTATCACCTAGATTTATGATGAAGAGTTCTTAGTCCAATTTTCAAAGAAAGGGTGTTTAATATTGAATGAAGAAGGTGTTCAAGTTCTGAAGGGACTAAGGACCACCGATAATTGTTATGGGGTTATTCCCAAACCCAGGATAGCTTGTCGGAGTGCTCGGGTAAACCTCTTAGAATTGTGGCATCAACGGCTTGGACATGCAAATTACAAACAAATGGCAAAAGTCTCGAAGCTTGAAGCTGTGGTCGGTCTACCTAAGTTTGGGAAAATTGAGAAGAATGTTTGCAGTCCATGTCAATTGGGAAAACAAACAAAGTTAAGCCATCCTAAAGTGAATGTGGTTGCAACTTCTCGCTGTTTAGAATTACTGCATGTGGATTTGATGGGTCCAACAATAACAGAAATCATGGGTGGAAAGCGTTATATTATGATGGTAGTTGACGATTTCTCAAGGTATTCTTGGGTGGATTTTCTTAGAGAGAAATCGAAAGCATGTAACAAGATGGAAAAATTGTGCAAGAGACTGATGAATGAAAAGGGAGTACCTATCATCAAAATCAGGAGTGACCATGGGAAAGAATTTGAAAATGTAAAGTTTGAAACATTTTGCAATGAACACGGTATCAAGAAGGAATTCTCAGCCCCAAAGACTCCACAACAGAATGGAGTAGTTGAAAGGAAGAACCGGGTGATTCAAGAAATGGTACGAGTAATGTTACTCAACAAAAACCTTCCATAGAAGTTTTGGGCTGAAGTTGTGAACACTTCATGTCACATTGGGAATAGGATTTACTTCCGAGCAGGAACGAAGAAAACATCGTATGAAATTTGGAGAGAAAAGAAGCCGAAAGTGAAGTATTTCTAAATATTTGGGAGCAAATGTTATATTCTCAATGACAGAGAGAATCCCGAAAAATTTGATGCTAAAAGTGATGAAGGGATATTTCTAGGCTATTCATTAAATAGTCGAGTGTATAGGGTGTTCAATAAGCGCACTAAGACCGTAATGGAGTCTATAAATGTGGTGATTGATAACACCATATCTGAAAAGAAAAGTGATGATGATGAAGGATCGAACCTGAAGAAGGGGGAGGTTGAGGACAACATGTCACAAGATGAGGATATTGAGAAAGAATCACCGAAAAAAGAGTCCACACCCCCTATACTAAGAAGGGAGATTAGATCGACACAAGGGACTTCTAGCCCTCTCACTCCTCCAGAAGTTCATCCTCCCATTTCCCGGAATGATGAAGTCTCCACATCAAAGAAGTCATCATCAAGAGTGATTAAGAACCATCCGGATAGTAACATCATTGGATCATTAGATGAAGGTCTTCGCCTCAGAAAAGGAGACATACTCCTGGCTAATCATGTCACATACCATTGCTACCTTGCCCAATTTGAGCCAAAAAGGGTAGAAGAAGCTCTTCAGGATGAAAATTGGGTAGAGTCAATGCATGAAGAGCTGAATTAATTTATGAGAAATGATGTATTGGAACTTGCCCTAAGACCTGAAAATGTTCATGTCATCGGCACTAAATGGATATTCAAAAACAAGACAGATGAAGATGGAGAAATTATCAGGAATAAGTCTCAGTTAGTGGCTCAAGGATACATTCAAATAGAAGGAGTAGATTTTGATGAATCCTTCGCACCTGTTGCTAGACTTGAGTCCATTCGTATTCTTATGTCCATTGCTTGCAGTATGAACTTCAAACTCTATCAAATGGATGTTAAATGTGCGTTTCTAAATGGATATCTGAATGAGGAAGTGTTCGTTGAACAACCTAAAAGCTTTGAGGATCCTCACTTTCCTGACCATGTGTTGAGATTAAAGAAAGCCCTTTATGGCCTAAAACAAGCTCCTAGAGCTTGGTATGATCGGCTCACCCATTACCTCCTGGAAAGAGGTTTCAAAAGAGGTTATGCTGATCGAACTTTGTTTGTCAAGAATGATGAAGACTACCTTCTGGTGGCTCAGGTGTATGTTGACGACATAGTATTCAGTGCTACCATCGATGAACGAGCTATAGAGTTTTCTGAAGAGATGAAGAAAGAATTTGAGATGAGTATGGTGGGAGAGCTTGCCTTCTTCTTAGGCCTTCAAGTCAAACAAAAGAAGGAAGGCATATTTGTTTCACAAGAGAAATATGCTAGAAATATTGTCAAAAAGTTCGGGCTAGACTTGAAGAAGCATTGCCTCCACTCCTATGAGTTCGTCCATAAAATTGAATGTTGATTCTTTCGGGGAGGAAGTGAGTCCAACCTTGTATAGGAGTATTATCGGGAGCTTACTCTACCTTACTACAAGTAGATCGGATATTGCATTCAGCATTGGTGTTTGTGCTCGATATCAAGTCGCTCCCAAGCAATCTCACCTGACAGCAGTAAAAAGAATTTTACACTACATCAATGGTACTCCAGATTATGGGTTGTGGTATTCCAAGGACTCAAATGCTTGTTTTGCCGGATATTCAGATGCAGACTGGGCTGGAAGTATAGATGATCGAAAGAGTACTTCAGGAGGTTGCTTTTACCTTGGTAACAATCTTGTCTCTTGGATGAGCAAGAAACAAAACTCAGTGTCTCTTTCTACAGCTGAAGCGGAGTACATAGCTGCTGGAAGTTGCTGCACACAACTTCTTTGGATGAAGAAACTACTTCATGATTACGGGATTCCTTAAGATACAATGTGTGTTTTCTGTGACAACACCAATGCCATAAATCTCTCAAAGAATCCTGTTCAGCATTCGAAGTCAAAACACATAGAGATACGTTATCATTTTATTCATGATTTGGTGGAAGAAAAAGTTGTCTGTCTTGAATTTATACACACTGATAATCAAAAGGCAGATATCTTCACCAAGCCTCTCGATGGTCCACGGTTTGAATCTCTCCGCAAG
This sequence comes from Quercus gilva, assembly GCA_023621385.1. NCBI lineage: Eukaryota > Viridiplantae > Streptophyta > Magnoliopsida > Fagales > Fagaceae > Quercus > Quercus gilva. Next base: position 36,866,743 of record CM042482.1, on the reverse strand, counting down.
ACCATTGGTGTTGGTACAATCCCTTGAAACTCATGTGTGCTGTGTGCTTTACCTCTTTATATTGAGCTACCATGTTTGTAGGGCACACATTCACTTGTGGTCTTTTATTCATTGCGTTCTTTGTTTCAAAATTTTTTTATCATTATTGTTGTTGTTTTGATCTTTTTTTTTTTTTTTTTTTTTTTTTTGCTATTGTGTCAAAAATTCAAAAACACATAAAAAGCAGAAAATCCAAAAAGTTTGATCGACTTTGTTGTGTTTTGTCTCAAATCACATTTTGCCTTGTACCTTTGTACTAATGGCTTTGTGCATCTACGAGCTTAGCTTGTTTCTTATGCACACATATCTTTGTGGGAGAATTTTTGAAATCTATGTGATTGTTGTAAATAGATCTTCAACCTTGTCATGAATGATTAGTGAATGGTTTTGTTAATCTTGAGACATGCATAGACTTATGCCTATATATTTTTCCACTCTTTATTTTTATGCTTAAAAGAGCTCTCTAAATGTAAATCTCCAAATGAAAAGAGATATAAAGCTGCAAAAGCCTGTCGCACATACTAGTATTTGACTAGGAAAAAGGGAAAGTGACCAAAATAAAATGTATGATGCCTAAAAAGCTAAAGGCTTACTCATAAATTGAAATATCAAAAATTTCAGGCATCTATCTCTCAATGAGATTTTCTTTGCTCAAAGAGTGCAAATGTTATGTTGAATATGGAGCCAAATGAAAGGCTTCAAAGAATGTAATCAAGTTCTTGTGGGAGGTCATATATGCATGTTTCTATAATTGAGATAGGTCACATGATCTAGTACTAGTTGTGTATGCCTTGATTGAATTGATCATTGAAGCTTCACATTGGACTAAGGACAATCTCATTTTTGATATCCACACATAACACACAAGTCTATGTTCAATGAATGCCATATTCATTTGTGTGATTGTACTTGATTAAATGTGTTTTCACATGCTCAATCTTTGTTGATCAAACACAAAAAGATTTTTGAGTGTTTTTAGTTGTTTTTGGAAAGTACTTTGTTTTTACAAAAATGTCAAAAAAAAAAAAAAAAAAAAAAAAAAACAGTGTTGCCCTGTTTTGGCGACTAAGTCGCGGGCAAACCCAGTCGCGTGTTCTAGTCGCAAGCCCACTCAGAGATATTTTGCGGCTTACTGGCGAGTTAAAGCCCTAAGCATGAAAAGGACTTAGAAAGTTTTTCAAGATTTGAGTTTTTGTGATTTTCGCGGCTTAGTTTGGCGACTTGTTCGCGGGTGGAGGGTCCAGTCGCGAGAGTTACTCAGAGATTTTCGTGGCTCATATCATGACTCTTTTGCGAGTAGATCTTCCAGTCGCAAAAAACACTTAGAAGATTTTTCAGAATCTTGCTTCATAGTGTTTCGCGGCTTAACCTGACGACTTACTGGCGACTTGTTCCAGTCGTGAAAAACGCGTGTTTTGCGTTTTAAAGTCAGTTTTCAAAAACTTTTTAGTTTTTGCCTCGTACTTTGTGACTATTCATTGTCTTCTCCATTTCTCTCTCTGAAACTTGCCGTGCTCATTTTTTGAAAATCCTTCATTATTGCACCACTTTCCCTTCAATCGTCGAGATAAAGGTATGGGTTTTCATATTTTCACTTCATTATTTATGATTTGAACATTTTTGTGTGAGCTAAGTTGTTGATTTGTAGTTTTTGAGTGGATCTGTACTGTTGGTATAGTGTCCTTTCGTATTTGAGTCTCAGTTTGTGTGGTGGTATTTGTCCTTGAGCCTATTTTGTTTTACTACTTTTGTGAGTTCATTATGTTACTGTTGACACCCACACACACTCATTGTCATACTTGGACCCAAAAATCTCAAATTCTTAGGGTTTCTTCACATGCACATGTTTTGATTCTAACCCTATTCTAATATTGGTCTGGATTTTTTCTGGGTGTTTTCTTTTTCTTTGATATCCATGTTGCAAAGTGAATATGTCTCCATTCAAGAGAGCAGCTGTGAAAGGGGGCAACAGCAAAGGGAAGGAACCTATCATTGATGTCGATGATCCCTCACCTCACCTAAAGAGGACCCATTCACCTTCAGGTGTTTTCGACCCAAACAAATTCAGATCTTATGCTGCTTTTCAGACTCATGAAAATTACTTCAAAGATGCTACACCAATAATTGAAAGGATTGTTGATCAACCTTCTTTGTTTGCCACTGACATTCCAAAATGGTTTGCTTACAAAAATTGGAATTACCTTCTCTTTGACCTGGATGATGCTTATGAGGATTTGGTCAAAGAATTTTATGCTAATGCAATCGTTGAAGGTGATGAAATTAAGTGCTGGGTTAGGAGAAAAAGTTTCTCTGTCTCTCCTGCATATTTGGCTAAGATTTTGCATATCAATCGGCCGATACTTGGTAATCCTTCAGTGTATGATGATCTGTGTCCGCACAAGGAATTACTTCGGGACACCCTTGGCAAAGACTTGGAATTCTCACAAAACGGGAACTCAGTCAATGTTTCCTCTCTTCCTCCGAAATTGAGAGTGCTCGTAATCATCATGACCAACAACTTGTATCCCCTATCCAACACCGGGTACATGAACCTCAGCCGAGCTTTGTTTCTTTATGATTTGATCTCTGATGTTGAGATTGACATCTATGCACACATCTTTCATGTTTTGTGCAAAACGGCTCAGCGAACTGAGTCCCGAATATGTATTCCATTCTGCTGTCTCATCTTTCGGATTTTGAAGCTTAAAGGGATCCATTCATCTGACGATGAAACTCCCTGCACAAAACCCAGCCTAATCAACATGCATACGTTCAACACAAGCATTGGCCATAGTAAGAAGGGAATAAAAACTGAAGCTTTAACATCTCACAGTGGTTCGCGATCCAGCTCATTTTCCCTTGACGAGAAGTTAGACATCATCATGGCATCTGTCCATGAATTGAGCACCAAAGTGTCAGGTCTCACATCCATTATGCACCATAACAACACTAGGTGGGACACGAAGTTCACCTCTCTCCAAACACAATTGGATCAGATTCAACGAAAGCTAGAAGAAGATGGGGACTAGCTATTCCATGACAAAAAGGGGGAGAAGATATCTGAGTACTGAGTAAAATGACAGGGGGAGAAAGAGCAAAATCAAAGGGGGAGCTTTACATTTTGTGCCTTATATTTTGTTTTATGTTTCATTTAGTCTATAGTTTGTCTCAAAACTTGTGTTGTTTATTCAACCTATCAGTTTATTATGGTTTATCTGTTTTGTACCCATGTTGCTTTTGGAAGCTTTAAGGGTTTGTTTCCATACTCTTTTGCACATTCGTAGGCCTTTGTGGTATGTACCATGCTTTATGCAGCCTTTGTACTTTGTTAAATCAGTACTTCTATCGTAATGCTATGCATTCCTTTTTAAGTACTGTCACTCTTGTGCCCTTGTAGGATTGTTCCTAGATGCATATATGTTTGTATGCATTGGTTGAGTGTTGGACTTGCAAATGATACTCTTCAATTGAGCTTATCACTTTGCATGTCCGGATGTTCATTCCTTGTGTAAATGAACATAGTAATCACTTTTGTTTAGCTGACTACTTGGTTGATCTAGCCATGATTTATTGCTTTAATGCTTAAGTTCATTTTTGTTTGATCATGCTTCTTTTACTCCGTATGCATTTCAAGTTTTTTGCATACAATGATATTGCTATGTTATTGTGTTTCAGGAGTTATTTGTTCATATGTTCAGGAGCTTTACAGAATCTAGAGTTAGGTGTGAGTGAGTTTTGTTCAACTGTTCCCAACTCACGCTTTAAGTCTAGAGTCTGTTGTAGGGTTTTGTCACGGAATAGCCAAAAGGGGAGATTGTAAGGTTGAATTTAATCAACCATCTTGTTGGCTTTATTCGATGCCAATTTGCTTGTAATTTAGCACTTAGTAACCCTGTATTTAGGTGGGAAACTTGTAAGGGTAATGAGTGAGAGAGTGTGAAGAAATGCTCAAGATTGTGCAAAGAAATAGAGTCTTGCGACTGGATCTCGCGGGTGAGTCGCGGCTTGCAAGTCACCAAAAGTCTACACACGTGCTAAGCATGTCAGAAGCTGAAGAGTAGCGCCAGCTGTTGCACTACAGGACAAAAGTCCCAAGCTGTTAGCTCGCGGCTTGAACTTGTGACTTAGCCCAGTCGCGAGGTCAAGTCGCCAAAATGCCCTGTTGAGGAAAATCTGACGTTTCACATTCCATTCTCATTCCAGTATAAATACCCCTCATTCCCACGATATTCAGAGAGCTTCTAGAGAGAATTTTGTGAGAGAAACCTAGAGAAAAATAAGATTGCTTCGTCCCCAATCTTCACTTTAGAGACTCTACAAATTCCTCTTCTCTCTTCCTCTCCATTGTTATACCTTTGAGAGGCATTCTACCAAATCCTTATCTCACACACCCACGTTTGTGAGAAGGTTCATTTGGTGCTATTGGGAAGCAATTAGAAAGGAATCAATATACATTGGTTGATGCTATGGTCTAATAGCAGAATCCGGGAAGCTAAAGAAAAAATAGGTTCGGTGTAACCTCATTGGAGCAAGAAGCTTGGAGGGCTTAGGTACTTGGGTAGATTAGGCTTGGAGGGTCTTCTGCTGTTCATGTATCCCAACTATATTCTTTAGTGGATTATTTGACCGCTTGGAGGACGGCGGAGAGGTTTTACGCCAAGGGCTTCGGTTTCCTCTTCGATAACACATCGTGTGTTGTCCGTGTGTTTGCATCCCCCTTCCTTTATCTTTGCCTTATATTTACTACTGTGGATGTGTTTATGTTTGGCTTAGATTATTTATCAATTCTGTTATAAGCTTGTTATCATGTTCCGCACATTAACTGTTTGATATAAAGTTTGAATTGGTAATTTTGTAATTGGGGTCTAAACATTCAAGGGTGTTTCATACTCAAATTGAACTTTCAAAAGTCTTGGGATATAATTTATAGATAAGGCCTAGAGTGCAACTATATTTATATAGTGGTATTAAATATAGTTAATGGTAACTTAAGACTTGTCAAGAGTTAACAGAAAAGCCTAAGGCCTATTGGAGCTAGTGTCTTATTGGTCCCTTTTAGTTCCACTCCAAGCCACATACTAGAGCCAAATTGGAAAAGTCCAAAAGACTAGCCCAATTAGATAATCAGTTAAAAGGAGAGAAACATACAGAATTTTGGTACTAACAACTTGCATGAAATGGTGTATGTGAGTGTTGGACACTCTCTAATTCTCTCTTGAACAGTTTCATATAACTGATTGAGAGACTATACATCTTGGGTGTTAGTGGAATTGGAGTGAAGATTAAAAGTATTCCCAAGTGCTTACAATCTTTGTTTTGAAATTCACCACACCAAGGTACACTCTCTTGTTCTTGTATTCTGAAATTTACATATTGCATGTTATTAATTTCGAATGAAGTAGATCCGTTAATTTTTCGCTGTGCACATTCATTTTTCCAACAACTGGTTGTTATTGTTGGGGCAAAAAAGTATTATTGTTGGGGTAAAAAAGTAATCTTAGTGTTACGTTCAAATTTGAACCAATAACAACTAACCACCTATGATTAGTTGTAAAAATGTTGTAAAAATGTTGTGGATGTAGCATCTCTCTGTTTGAAAATGTTAATTAATCCAAAGGGTTAGAATTTGCTAATTTGACCTGAAAAACACTGAGTTAAGTCCGAATTTTTTTTTTAACTCGAACCAAAAACAGATTGACCCGTGACCTGACCCATTTTTTTGCAGATTAACCCGATCCAACTTGCAACCTAAACCATTTTTTAAACCATTTTATGGGGTAAAAAAATAAAATAAAATTAAAACAATATCAGTTTAATTGTTTGTTATGAGTTTTCAAGAAACAATTGAGACCTTAACTATATGCAAATGAATTGAAAGATGAATGATTGAGACATTCTATAATGAGTGATTTTTAGGTATCAAATAACAAAATACATACCAAGATAATATGGTTACAATAGAGTTAAAAACATATATTTAAAATTATAAACATGTATGAGAAACATTCATAAATGTGAAAAGAGTAAAGACAAAGTATCAATGAAATTAGCAAAAATTATGAATGCTTAGGCCTAATTTTTAACAATTCATGTCCAAAATAAATGGCTTTTCAAAATAAATTATAATATTTTTTGAAGTATGTGTTGCTTAACAATAACATGATATTTATAAAAATAAATAAATAAATAAAACCATATATCAATAAGTAAACAATCAAAATTTAATGTATATTCTCAAATTGAAATAGATAATAGATTATAAAATTAGTTTTCAATATTGTAAATTTCTTATACGTTTTTATTCTTTGTTTAATTAGATATCCAATAATTTTGTTTTATGTCTTGAGATGTTGTTATTGTGTTGAAATTAAAATTGTGTATTTGTTTTACTTATCCTTTGTGCTATTTTTTTTTTTTTTTTGTTATTAATGATGGGCTTCGTATAATTTTAAAATTATTGAACAAGTATTAATTTATTTAGTTGAACTCTTCTTGATATGAGTGGTGAAATCAAAATAAAGCATTTTACATCAAGTAATTTGCTACGTGACTTTCCAAATGGAAAATACATGTTGTTTTCTTTAAAAAAAATTCATGTGAAAAATACGGGTCAACTCGACCTGACCTGTAACTTGATTGACCCAACCCATTTCTAACTTGCTAAAATATGAAGTTTTTTTTTTTTACCCTAATCCGTTTTGACTCACAACTGGATTGATCCAATTCGATCCGCCCATTTACCTCATCTAAATCCAACAGTTGATTTTCATTTCCCTAAAAAACAGTCCATCAATCGGGTTAGATTAGGTCAATTCATGAGCATTTTAGGTTAAATATCTAAATTTAAACAATTAATTTTGAAATATCTAAATTTAAATATTAATTCGAGTCTATACTAGTTTGAGTCAATCTAAGGACCCCTTTTTCATTAAATACTAAAAATATATTAATCAATTAATTTATAATAAAACTGATATCAAATATTCTAATTAGTATCTAGTTCACATAAGTTCTCAAAAAAGTAACTATTTTATCTTAATACTAGATTCATTACATGCGCTTTGCAAGTACAATTAAGCTAAAGGTAAAACCAAAAATTGATCAAAATAGGCTCAACATTACAAAACATTACAAAGGAATCAAATACATATCTCAATAGAAATTAAGATCGGGCTTGTAGTCGATGATCTCTATCTCTCTCACCGAGCTCTTTGTCAACAACAAACACCTTTAAATACATACCTCAATAAAAATTCTTTTCTCCATAAATTAGATATAATCTACCTTTCAATATTGAAATTCAACGGATTTCAAAGGTTGCTGCGTTTCATTTTGTTATGAAATTGGTGGGTTTGTTAAATTAGAATGAATCTGTGTAGTAGGAAGGTGGGAGACATAATATGCTTGATAGTGGCTAAAGGGAGTTGAGATAGAAGTGGGTAGATGCAATTTTAATGTGTTCAAATGAGGGCAATTTTGTACTGTAAGAAGTTGAAACCCAATGAAACATTTGAATTTATTAATTGGGATAAGAATTGTGATAAGTAAAAAAATTTGAGATTTGAACAAAAGAAAGATGATATACGTTAGTGTGGATGGATGGGGATTTGTGATAACTACATAGAATTTGGATTAAATTTTTTTTGGAATGTTTTAAAGAATTAAAAAAAAAAAAAAAAAAAAACTTAAAAATTTCGAAATAAGAATGAGTAGTTTTTACATGAGGTAGTGGGTTTTTTTTGGAAGAAGAAATTTTGTATTTTTATTTATTCATATAAACATAATTGAAGTATTTTAATTCAAATAGATAACAAATATAGATAGGAATCAAACATTTGAATACAAATGGCTGGTGAGAATAAGGTTTTTTTTCCCCTTTTGTGCGTGAGAGGTAATGGTTTTTTTTTTTTTGAAGAAGTAATTTTGTATTTGTGTAGAAACTTGATTTTGCACCCATAATTTAATCAAAGAAGATGACTAGAGTGACCATTCATATACCCAAAATTTAGAGTTGCATTACATGCATTAATTCATTCATTGCATATCATAAGAATGGTCTTGAGGTTCTAACGGTTGCGACGGTGTGTCCGATTTCCAAATCGGAACGTCAGATTGAAAGATATCACATGATCAAGTTTGCTCGGTTTGCATGCATTTTGTTTGGGTGGAATCGATCACACATGATTAATTTAAATTAATTCTGATTGGCTAAACAATTAAAATTAATTAAATAATTTTGTGATTGATTGTTGGTCAGTGTCAAAAATAGACTTGTTTGCATGGGAATAAAGTGGATAATCAGATAACAAAGAAATTGTGGATAATCAAAACTTTTTGGAATGTTTATCTACAAAATAATTATCATTTTAAAGACCTAAATATCAAGAAAAATGGATTAGTTTTTTAGAATACGAATAAAAAATGCATCCAAGTACAATTTCCGGCTAAAAAATCCTCAAAAAAGGAGTCCAAGTTGGACCAAAACTCAAACGCGGGCTCGGCACCCAAGAGAGCCATTCGGCACATGAAAAGTGCCGTTTGACACTCTTGGAGTGCTGATCAGCACTCCCCAAGTGCTGATTGGCCCAAATTTGTGGCTCGGCCCAAGGACTCCTTGATTGAGATAAGGCCTAACTTTTTCGATTTTTTAGAGATAAGGACGCGTCCCAATTTGTATCTGATCTCATTGAAACATCCCAACCTCTATAAATAGAGGAAACAAATCAGAATTAGGAACTTTTCTCTTTTGACTTTTCAATTCCCCTTACGTTAAAGACGTTCCGATGGCTTTTGCTTTAGGAACTTCTTTTTTGTAAGTAAAGTATTTTATGGTTCAAAGAGGTGAACAATTTTTTTTTAATCCTGAAATATTCTTTCATTGGAAAAGCACGCTCATGTAAGAGTGTGTGGGTTCTTTTTTTTTTTTTTTAGCACACAAGCCTAAGTAGAAACAGGATCCTAGGCCTAATACTTATTGTTTTTGTTGGGATTTGTGCCATAGAATCCTATTGTATGATGCTATGTATTATATTATGTATGACATAATGTATGACTTAATATTGTAATTAATAAAGTTGTTTTATTATTATTTGAAATAATGGTAACTTGAATATTTGGACATTATCATATAGTCCATGAGATGCATAGTATGTGATTTAGTCACAGAAGATATAACTCACAAGTTCTTTGTAAACTTAGAATTTGGTTCGTAGTTGGTGATGAAATTGGGCATTTCATCTGCGAAGACTATAACATATTAACTAAGATGATTTGTCTTGATCATGGAAGTGTTGACTTCTAGTTGATATGTTGATATGTTTTAAGAGTTAAGACATATTGAACTAGACTGCTGTGAGATTTATTATTCTCCTAACGACTGTCAATTGAATAATAAATCTCACGACTTATATTTGCATGAACTCTTAATCCTGAGAGAATAATGGACCTGATCATGAAATATAGGTTGCTTTGATATATCAGGAGTGAGATCTAAAGTAAAGTCAAAACCTTAGTATGTTGGGCAGCCACATTTAGTGTTGATGGAACATATATTTTCAAGATGGAATTCATAGTCTCTTAACGGAGTTACAAAATATTCCCTTGAGATAAGTTTAATGGATTTGTTATTCAGAGAGTTAGGCCTAACCACTTTGGTAAGAAATTACTAAAGTATATATTTATGAAATTGGATTTCATAAATATATGATGAATAACTTAAAAGGATTAAACCGGGTACTCAAGGATTAAGATGTAGTAATCTACAAAGTGGCAGTCTACATTCATGACTTTGTGTTACTACGAATATTTTATGAAGGGGTTGCATGTATAATAAAGTCTTGGGATATAATTTATTAATAAGGCCTAGAGTGCAATTATATTTATATAGTGGTATTAAATATGATTAATGGTAACTTTGGACTTGTCAAGAGTTGACAGAAAAGCCCAAGGCCCATTGGAGCTAGTGTCTTATTTGTCCCTTTTGGTCCCACTCCAAGCCACACACTAAAGCCCAATTGGAAAGGCCCAATAGGCCAGCCCAATGAGATAGTCAGTTAGTTATAAATGGAGAAACATACAGAATTTTTTCATAAGTGAAATTAGAAAAAAGAGAGACACTATTATGAAATGGTGTGTATGTGTGAGTGAAGCCACTCGTTATTCTCCCTTAGAAACTGATTGAGAGACCACATTTCTCGGGCGTAAAGTGGAATTGGAGTGAAGATTAAAAGTGTTCCCAAGTACTTCTAATATTTTGTTTTGAATTTTACTACATTAAGGTATGCTATCTTGTTCTTAAATTTTGAAATTTACATAATACAAGTTATTAATCGTGAATGAAATAGATCCATGTTTGTTGCTTCCACTGTGTGTTTTGTATGAGATACAAAACCAGATTTTTTCAACAATTGGTATCAGAGCCAGGTTTTCATATCATGATTGTATAGCATGTGATTGAGTTTTAGAATCAAAGAAAATCATTTTCTTAATGTTATGGGATTCTTGAATCTGTAGTGATTGTTTTATATAATCACGTTTAAGATTTTTGATTTCATAATTTGTTTTAAGAGAAGGTGATTGACTTTGCGTTGATGTGAAGAGAATTTCTATTAATATGGATTTCCATCTTCAAAAGAAATTCTCTTGGCCACACAATTAAGATACGGATCCATTCAAAGAAAGTAGTTATTGTCTAAGAGAAATTTTTTTTAAAGAATTTCATTGCCAAGGATAACCGTTCATGATGATAACCATTGTATTGCATTAGTTTGTTCGAAATGGACATCTTGGCTTAATATTTACTTATTGGATGGTGCCGTGTCTTAGTAATTGCCTGGATATGGTTATATGAATCTAATTGTAATAACCATCATGTGCGTGAAGTAGTTATTGTCAATGGTAGTTATTGAAATGAAGGGTAGTTATTCTAATGCTCTGACCAATATATCCAAACCGTCTTCAAGTTTATGTTTTGGATATAGTTATTCAAATAACTATCATTTGCATGTATCAATTCATTGCACTACTTGGATTCTTCATTGCATGGTTTGGATGTTAATGCACCGCTTGGATATAAATATATGTAAGGCTTGCATGGTTTGATTATTATATGCATGTAATATATGCCTTGTATGTATTGAATGCTTTATATACAATTTACATTGAATCCGTATATTTTTTGATATATATATATATATGGGTTTATATGCAAATTTTTATAAAGGATTCATCATATTATTGCTTGCCTTGGTTTATATATTTATATCTATTAATGCTAGGATTAAAGTATTCATTTTATGAAATTTATTCCTAATGAGATTAGGATTATGTTTTCAAGGGTTTCTAGCATTATTATGGTTCTTGATCTTAAAAACCTTTAATTTAAAATATCTAGTGGGAGAGAGATACAAGGGTTGCATCTCACGGCCTCTATTATCAGTTCATAGTAGTGTGGGTAAGCACCTCGTCTTGGCGTATATGCCTTGCGATCCCAAAGGAGGGTGTTTACTTCATAGTACTACAAGATTGAACTAACCTGTTTAAAGTAGTGTGGACAAGCATCTCGTCTTGGCGTATATGCCTCGCGATCCCAAAGGAGGGTGTTTAGTTCCATGGTACTACAAGTTTAAACATTATAAGGGAGATGAAATGTGGCCACATGATTCTAGATAATGGTATACACTAGACTAAATGTAATGTTAACCTCCCAAAGGAGCTATGTCATTATCATTTAAAGGCTAAAGTTAATACGGCATATTATTAGTGTATGATAAGAGTTATCATGATAGCACTAATAATGAGAATAGTTCTCAATCAATTAATGTGTTTATAATAAACTTGCTATCAAGGAATTATAGACATGGATTGGTTTGTCGTTGCATATATTATTTTATGGTTTTATAAGGTTCCATATTATATGTTTATATGCTAAATTGATAATGTCTAGTTTACTTATTATATTCATGTTTGTTATTTTCAGATTTAAAATCATGGCATTATTTAGCCCACTTGTTGCTATTCTTAATCAAAACAAACTGACTGCATCCAACTATGTTGACTGGAAAAGAAATTTGGACATTGTTCTTACTGCTGAAGAGCACAAATATATGCTTACTCAACCATGCCCTAGCTTTCCGTCATTAGATGCTCCTCTTGAGGAAAAACAGCAATATGATCGTTGGTAGAAATCTAATGAGATGGCTAAGTGCTATATCCTAGCATCTATTTCAAATGTTCTACAACATCAAATGTAGGATGTAGAACTAGCTTCAGACATTATGCTAAGTCTGAAGGAGATGTTTGGTGAGCAAGGCTGTTCTGCAAGGCAAGAAACTATGAGGCAGATTTATAATACCAAAATGGCTGAAGGCATTTCAGTAAGGGAGCATTGTCTTAGGATGATCTCTAATCTGAATACATTGGAAGTTTTAGGTACCGATATTGATGGAGAATCCCAAGTGGATATGATACTCCAGTCACTACCAGAATCATTCAAGGAATTCAGACTTAACTATAATATGAACAAAAAGATTTATATATTGTCTGAATTGATGAATGAGTTGGTAGTGGCGGAAGGCATCCTTGGTACTTCTAGTGTTGATGCTAATATGGCTGAAGCTTCTACTTCTCAACCTAAGTCGAAAGGCAAGGATAAGAAGAAGAAGAAGAAAGACTTCTCCAAGAAAGATGGTAAACAAGTTGCCTTAGGAGTTGCCAACAAAGGAAAGAAAACCAAAGGAAAGTATTTCCATTGTGGTGAGAAAGGACATTGGAAGAGGAATTTTCCAATATTTAAGGCTGCCAAGAATAAAGGTATGAAAAATACATTCCTTCTTGAAACATGTTTGGTACAGAATCCCACAGATTCCTAGTGTGTGGATTCAAGTTGTACTAATCATATCTGCAAATCCTTGCAGGGGTTTTAGGAAACCAGAAAACTGAATGAAGGGGCAATGTTTCTTACCTTGGCTGATGGGAGCAAGATTCCAGTTGTAGCTATTGGAGTGTTTAATTTATGTTTTGAATCTAGAGTTTTAATATTGGAAGACTGTTTGTATGTATCTAATGTTCGTAGGAATTTAATTTCTGCAACTTATTTAGGTAAACATGGATATTATGTTATCCTAAAAGACAATGTTGTAATAAAGAAGGATAAAGTGTTTATCTGTTCTGGCAATATTGTGGATGGTCTTTATATTTTAACTCCTGATAAGCATGAATTATATAATTCTAAATTAGATCATAACTCTCATGTAAAATCATTAAAGAGAAAGTTTCCTTCTACTAATGAAGCATATCTTTGGCACTTGCGTTTGGGTCATATTAATCCAAACAGAATTCAAAGACTGATAAAAAATGGACTCTTAGAGCCATTGGACTTTGACGAATTTTCAGTTTGTGAATCTTGTTTGGAAGGCAAAATGACCAAACGACATTTTAATGCAAAAGGTAGAAGAGCCCAAGAATTGCTTGAATTAGTTCATACAGATGTATGTGGTCCTATGTCAACCCAAGCAAAAGGAGCTTATGAGTACTTCATCACTTTTACTGATGATTACTCAAGATATGGTTATGTATACCTAATGAGACGGAAGTCCGAAGCCTTTGAAAAGTTCAAAGAGTTTAGGGCTGAAGTTGAGAATCAATTAGGTAAACACATAAAAGTCATCCGATCTGATCGTGGTAGTGAATACCTTCTTGGGGATTTCAAGGATTACTTAACTCAAAATGGGATCATATCCCAATTGACTGCACCTGGAACTCCCCAATAGAATGGTGTAGTAGAAAGAAGGAATAGGACTCTTTTGGAAATGGTTAGGTCTATGATGAGTTACTCAACTTTACCAGTTTCTTTTTGGGAATATGCACTAAAAACTGCAATGCATATTTTGAATTTAGTTCCATCAAAATCCGTTCCCAACACACCTAAGGAATTGTGGAGTGGGCGTAAGCCTAGTATGAAATATCTCCACATTTGGGGATGTCCAGCACATGTGTTGAAAAGGAAGTCTGATAAGTTGGAAGCTAAAACCGAAGTATGCATGTTTTTAGGGTATTCAAAGGAAACAAAGGGTTATTTATTCTATAATCATAAAGATAACAAAGTGTTTGTTAGCACACATGCCAAATTTTTGGAGGATGATTATGTGAATAATTTTGATCCTAGAAATAAAGTTGTTTTGGCTAAAATGAATGAAACTGTAAATGAACAACCAATGGATGAAACTAGGGATGATGTGGCTGTATTAGATACACCGCAAGATATTACTCATGAGATGACTAGTACACAGGTGCCTCGTTGTAGTGGGCGAATTATTTGGCCTCCTATAAGATTTATAGGTTTAGGAGAAACTTATGAAGCTATTTCAGAAGAGGCTGAATCGGATCCCTACACTTATGTAAAGGTAATGAATGATATAGATGCACATCATTGGGTCAAAGCTATGAAATCTGAATTAGATTCTATGTATTCCAATCAAGTTTGGGATCTTGTAAAGGCGCCTAACGACATTAAACCTGTTGGTTGCAAATGGGTTTACAAGAGAAAGAGAGGGATAGATGGAAAGGTTGAAACCTTTAAAGCAAGACTAGTGGCGAAAGGGTATACACAAAAAGAAGGTATTGACTATGATGAAACTTTTTCGCCAGTAGCCATGCTTAAATCTATTAGAATTCTCTTATCCATTGCTGCTCATTATGATTATGAGATTTGGCAAATAGATGTCAAAACTGCATTTCTTAATGCCAATCTTGAAGAAGAAATCTATATGATGCAACTAGAAGGTTTCATAGCAAAGAACCAAGAGCATATGGTATGCAAGTTGAAAAGGTCCATTTATGGACTTAAGCAAGCATCTAGGTCGTGGAACATCAGATTTGATCAAGCAATTAAGTCAATTGGTTTTGAACAAAATCTTGATGAACCATGTGTGTATAAAAGACATCAAGATAAAGTAGTAATGTTCTTAGTGCTTTATGTTGATGACATTCTACTCATTGGAAATGATGTAGGTGTAATGTCATCAGTAAAAGTTTGGTTGTCAACCCAATTTGATATGAAGGACTTAGGTGAAGCTAAATTTATTCTAGGGATCAAGCTTTGGCAAGATCGCAAGAATAAGATGTTAGGTTTATCACAAACTGGATATATAGATAAGGTTCTAGAACGGTTTAGCATGCAAAACTCCAAGAAAGGATTACTTCCTTTTAGACATGGAGTTCCTTTGTCTGATGACCAAAGGCCTAAGACTCAAGAGGAAGAAAATATCATGAGACAAGTTCCTTATGCTTCTGCAGTAGGAAGTCTCATGTATGCCATGCTTTGTACTAGACCAGATATCTGTTTTTCAGTTGGCATGGTCAGCCGATATCAATCAAATCCAGGACCAAAACATTGGCAAGCTGTAAAACATATTCTCAAGTATCTACGGAGAATGAGAGATTATATGCTTGTTTACCGAAGTGAGGATTTGATACCCATTGGTTATACAGATTCAGACTTTCAATTGGATCTAGATTTCAGAAAATCCACATCAGGATGTGTTTTCACCTTGGGAGGTGGAGCCATAACTTGGAGGAGTATCAAACAATCTTGTATTGCGGACTCCACCATGGAAGCAGAATACGTTACTGCTTGTGAAGCAACAAAGGAAGCTGTATGGCTCAAGAAATTCCTTTCTGACCTTGGTGTAATGAGAATGGAACAAGTTCCTATCACATTGTTTTGCGATAATAGTGGTGCAGTTGCACAATCAAAAGATCCAAGGAACCACAAGAAAGGAAAGCCCATCGAGAGAAAGTATCACATCATTAGAGATATTATTGCTCGTGGAGATGTGGTGGTAGCAAAGATTGAAAGTGCAAATAATCTAGCAGATCCTTTTACCAAAGCCTTGCCTCAAAGGACCTTCGAGTCACATTTAGAAGGAATGGGAGTTAGATTAGTGCACAATAGTCTTTAGGGCAAGTGGGAGATTGTTGGGATTTGTGCCCTAGAATTCTATTGTATGATGCTATGTATTATATTATGTATGACATTATGTATGACATGATGTATGACTTAATATTGTAATTAATAAAGTTGTTTTATTATTATCTGAAATAATGGTAACTTGAATATTTGGACATTATCATATAGTCCATGAGATGCATAGTATGTGATTTAGTCACAGAAGATATAAGTCACAAGTTCTTTGTAAACTCAAAATTTGGTTCGTAGTCGGTGATGAAATTGGGCATTTCATCTGCGAAGACTATAACATATTAACTAAGATGATTTGTCTTGATCATGGAAGTGGTGACTTCTAGTTAATATGTTGATATGTTTTAAGAGTTAAGACATATTGAACTGGACCGCTGTGAGATTTATTATTCTCCTAACGACTATCAATTGAATAATAAATCTCACGACTTATATTTGCATGAACTCTTAATCCTGAGAGAATAATGGACCTGATCATGAAATGTAGGTTGCTTTGATATATCAGGAGTGAGATCTAAAGTAACGGTCAAAACCTCAGTATGTTGGGCAGCCACATTTAGTGTTGATGGAACATATATTTTCAAGATGGAATTCGTAGTCTCTTAACGGAGTTACAAAATATTCCCTTAAGATAAGTTTAATGGGTTTGTTATTCAAAGAGTTAGGCCTAACCACTTTGGTAAGAAATTACTAAAGTATATATTTATGAAATTGGATTTCATAAATATATGATGAATAACTTAAAAGGATTAAATCGGGTACTCAAGGATTAAGATGTAGTAATCTACAAAGTGGCAGTCTACATTCATGACTTTGTGTTACTACGAATATTTTATGAAGGGGTTGCATGTATAATAAAGTCTTGGGATATAATTTATTAATAAGGCCTAGAGTGCAATTATATTTATATAGTGGTATTAAATATGATTAATGGTAACTTTGGACTTGTCAAGAGCTGATAGAAAAGTCCAAGGCCCATTGGAGCTAGTGTCTTATTTGTCCCTTTTGGTCCCACTCCAAGCCACACACTAAAGCCCAATTGGAAAGGCCCAATAGGCCAGCCCAATTAGATAATCAGTTAGTTATAAATGGAGAAACATACAGAATTTTTTCATAAGTGAAATTAGAAAAAAGAGAGACACTATTGTGAAATGGTGTGTATGTGTGAGTGAAGCCACTCGTTATTCTCCTTTAGAAACTGATTGAGAGACCACACTTCTCGGGCGTAAAGTGGAATTGGAGTGAAGATTAAAAGTGTTCCCAAGTACTTCTAATCTTTTGTTTTGAATTTCACTACATTAAGGTACGTTATCTTGTTCTTAAATTCTGAAATTTACATAATGCAAGTTATCAATCGTGAATGAAATAGATCCATGTTTGTTGCTTCTGCTGTGTGTTTTGTATGAGATACAAAATCAGATTTTTCCAACAGTTTTAAGGGACTGGGCTTAGTTCACTGCAGCTAAATTGGGCTAATTTTGAACCAGGTGATACACAGAGCATGAATCCTACGACACATACATGCTAACATACAAGAAATATATGCATTGAACAGCAAGGAAAAACAATGGAATGAAATAATAAAGAACATAAAATAAAGCGTTAGGGATACTTAAAATAATGTAAAATATTTCATTACTTTCTTGATTATGTCATGCTCACTAGGACGTGTTACAAGGTCCAAATAAGTTCAAAAATCACAGACATAGATGGTTCTTCAGGCCTCTATGGCTTGCAAAGTTTGAATCCCTTTGAATCCAAGTGTTTTCTCTGGTGGCTGCTTGAGGATACCAGATGGTATTTTTCTCTTTTTTCTCTCTTTTTGAATTATGACAAAGTTTTCTCAAGGATTTTTACTCTAATTCACTGATGCTGAATGACTTTCACTGTTGGTTGCTTCCCCTTTTGTAGTGCCATCTTAGGGTTTCTGGGGTACCATTGATTCCCTCCATTTGCTCCCCTAGGTACTAAAACCAATGTTGTGCCAGCAACATTGGTGGATGATCCCTTACCCATTCCTCATTATTTTCTTTTTTTGAGGTTCCTTCTTCAAAAAGCCTTTTACTGACTTTCCTATTCTAGGAGGTCCTAGAGGGCTGGCTTTTGTTCTTTCCTTCTCCAAGGCTTCTAGATTCCACTTTTTTTTAGACCTACCTTTTGGCTACTTTCCTTTTTGTCATTTTTCCCATGTGAGCTGATTCCTTTCTACTAGACCGAAAGATCCCAAGCCACCTTCCTTCCTCGTTCTTCTTCTCAGGTTCCCCAAGGTACCGGGCTCTTGCTCATGAGTTGTTGGTTCCCAGACCCTCTGACTCCTTTTCTGCATCATTGGGTGGCTGATAGGGACACATCTATTCTTATTCCTTGTGTTTCTTGGCGCCCCTTGAACTGTCTTAATCCCAACTTGGCTTTGCTACATGTTCTGAGGATCCCAGGCTCCTAGGAATCCCCAGGTATCCTGGCCTAGTTATTTTTCTGGGCTCCCCAGCTACTTTTCTGACCTTTGAGGGCTGGGCTGGGCTTTTTCTTTCCTTTATTTCATAGGGCCCGAAACTTGCCCATTCATGGATTTGGGTCCCTCTTTATGGACCCTTAATGGGTTTGGACATCTCCTCACTTTTTTTATTTATTGAAAGCCCAAATGCTTTATTTTTCCTAGGTTTCAATCCTTTGCGTTGTTTTTGGGCCTTGGTACAACATTATGATTTTTTGGACCTTGACATTTAGCCCCCCAAGCTCTTGGGTTGCCTATAGCCCATGTGTGAGTAGATAAGACTCTTGATTTCTGCAGGAATTCCTTCCCTGCTGTTTCAATTGGCTTTAGGGTCCTTTTTCTTCTTCCCTTAGGATCTTGCTTCTCCCTACTATCCTTTGGTATCCCGGTTTTTACATGTTACACTTCTTTTGCAACTTCCCCTCTTTGTAGGGAACGTAGCAGTTAAGTGTTTAAGTAAAACTTCCCCATCCACTTTTTACATTCCTTGTAACTCCCATTAATAACTTCCAATAACTCTCTCTTATAAAATTAAATATTGGCAACTGGCGTGTCTTTCTATACATCGTCTTCTCCAACTGTCCTTGAGCCTTTATTGCTGTTATTTCAAACCATCTTTTCACTTCCAGAGATTTTTTATTTTCAAACTTATCTTCTTCCTTCCAGCTTTTGTTTCTCTGTCCCTTCATTTCTATCCTTCATTCCCTTAACTTCCCTGTTTCCTGTTGCATTGTCGTTCCATGGCTTCTTCTTCCTCACAAAAAAGGAAGGAGCGTACTCCCAGTCCTTCTAAAGGTGAAAGCTCTTCTGGGTCTGCATAGGGCGAGGTGCAGGAGGTTGTGGAGTGCCCAGCCTTCCCTTTACGGGATCCTTGATACACCCCTAGCCTGTTGTTCCCTCAAGTGTCCCACAATAAGGCCCCTCCTTCCCTTCTGTGAGAGACCTCGACAAAAGCGTCCCTCAAAAAAAGAGATTCGGATACCTTTTAGGGCACCTCTCTTTTTGGGTAAGTGGTATGGAGTCGCTACTTATTTTTTCTATACAAAATAATAAGAAAAACTAAATATATACAAATACATTACTGAATTGTTCTCTTCATTGATTGAATAAATATTACATATTTGGAAAATTGAAAAGTTACATAGTTTTGGGTCCTTGTAACAATCTACCAAAATACATGGCTTTTGTCCTAGTTACATTCTACCAAAATAAAAAAAGCAAAGACAAGGCTAGATCTACCTAACCAATAACCTAAATTTGGAGGCTAGGTTACGAAATGGGAAGGTGTTAGGCACCCATTCCGCCCAGACAGAGTCTGGTCTTCTATACTTTTGTGACCAATGAACCTTTTTATGCATGTCATAAATGATATATTGAACATGTGAAATAAAAATTATATCACACAAATTTATTTATGAATGAAGTCTCTTCTTTTGTTTTAAAAAAATTCAGATTTGTTTTTTATTGTTAAAAAAATGATTTTGATTTGTCAAAATACCAGATCTATTTTGTAGTATATAGAAAAAAAAGTGGTTTTTGGTGATAAAAATTCAGATCTGTTTTATGATGATAAAAAATGGTTTTTAATGACAGAAAAATCAGATCTGTTTTTTATATGTAAAAAAAAGATGAGAAAATTTTTTCTTTTAAGAAGAGAGTTTCACTCATAATATGAATTTATGCAATCATGAATTAAAACAAACATAAACATAGTAGTACATGATCTTTTTTTTTATTTCAACAATTTGCATGTATTAAAATATCAGATTTGTATCTTAAGAAAGATACAAATCAATTTTGATTTGAAGAAAAATTTAGATCTGTATCTCATAATTATGTAGATCTCTTTTTGTTTTAGAAAAACTCAGATTTACATCTAGGAAAGATGCAAATCTGCTTTTGTATTAGGAAAAATTTAGATCTACATCTAGGAAGGATGTAGATATGTTTTTGTATTGAGAAAAATTCAGATCTACATCTAGAAAAGATGCAGATCTGTTTTTAGATTGAGAAAAAATTTAGATCTACATCTAGAAAAGATAAAAATCTGTTTTTATATTGAGAAAAATTCAGATCTACATCTAGAAAAGATGCAGATCTATTTTATTTCAAGAAAAATTCAGATTTACATATTTACATCTAAGAAAGATGTAGATCTATTTTATTTTAATAAAAAAGTATTCACATGTAGATTATTAACATTCAAGAAAGAGATTATAACAATCACATAAAAAAAAAATCACGCCCTAAACAAAACAATAATTAACAATTCATGTTATGGATATTTGAAAAAGAAAGAGATATAACATGCATCATCACATCATAAGAAAAAATGTTAAGAAACAACCTCTTGCATAAGCACTATTTATTCTTGAGAGGATGTTTTAGGGTTCAAAGAAATTTATGCAATTCTCTTTGAAACCTAAAAACCCTAATTTAAGCAGCAACACTCAGAGAAAGGATCAGAAAATATGAGCAATTTGAGAGCCTAAAACGTATGCCTCCCAAAGTGTGAAAAAGAAGTGTTGAATTATGAGGCTCAGTCTTTATTTATAGAGGTTAAAGGGCTCTAAAAAATAGGTATGGACGATTAGGGTTTGAAACCGAACGTTGGGCCAAAGCTCAACCAAGGAAAATTTGGCCCTTTTAGAGTGCCGAATTGGCCTTTGGACTCTGATCGTTCTTTTGCGTTCGGGTACTGTTTGGACTCCTCTTCAAGGGTTTTTGGATTGGTCCTTGTACCTAGATGCGTTTTCATCATCCGTCTATGATTTTTCATCTCTTTTTTCTTGGATAATTCAGTCTATTTAAGAACAATTATCTTGTAGATAAATACCCTAAAATAAATCTTGATAAAGTTCAGAATATCTACAATTTTATTGTTATCCAATCATCCCTTTTATTCCTATGCATGCAATCCTATTTTAAACACTAATTATCAACCAATCATAGAATTATTTAACTAATTTTAATGGTTTAACCAATCAGAATTAATTTAAACTAATCATATGTGGTTGACCTTACCTAGACATAATGCATGTTGATCGTGCAAACTTGATCATGTGATATCTTTCGATTTGATGGCCCGATTTGAAAACCAGAAACACTGTTGTGATTGTTAAAATCTCCAGATCATTTTTATGATATGCAATGAATGAATTAATGCATGTAATGCAAAGACAAGTTGATGCATGTGATGCAATTATGATTTTTGTGGTACATGGATGGTCATTCAAGTAATTCTCCTTGATTAAATCATGGGTTCAAAATTAAGTGTCTATACCCTCATACCTGGGTTTTTTTTGGCCAGTCTAGGTTTGCCAGTTCCACCTAGGCCCCAGATCCAAGGGAAATTTTGGACCTTTAGATTAGGCGAGGATCCCGCAAGGCGGTCCCCATTTTCTTCGACTTCGTCCCAAGGAAGATTACTGGTTGGTCTAGTTAGGTGGACAAAGAGCTTTCTGATGGTGAATTTGTTAGTTGCTTAGAACACGCCGGGATCCTAAAATCAGTAGCGATCTCTAGGAATCTTGAAGGTTTTAGGGACGCTAAGGGCCTTAGACACTTGGTACGCCGCTGATGTCCTTCTCTCCACACATTCTTCTTTTCTATTGGTGAGCTCACCATCACTTTAGAGGATGTGGTTAATAATTTTCTCCTCCCAATGTTCGGTGATGAGAATCCCTTTGATATTAGCCTTTCCAGCAAGGATCTCGAGGTCGAAGACAAGCTTTTTAGTCATTTCAGTGGCCGTACCGCCTCTTCCGGGGGAAACCGGCCAGAATGGGTAAGTGGGTCATGAAACTTTCTCAAGAGAAAAACAAGGCAGTTAGGCAAGTTGGGTCCCTGACACTCTGGCTCAATAAGTTTTTATTTAGTAAGTTCCTCAAATACAGGATTAAGTCTGTTTTCTTTCCTCTAGCAATCAGATTGGCCTGGGGTGTTCAGTATCCTTTAGCCCTTATGTTCTTAGGCCATGTTTATTCTTAATTGGATCTATTTCATGGGGATGAGGTTGAGGGCAACCCCTACTATACTATTACTTCTTCCCTCCACTGCGCTATCCTTCAAGTGTTCATGTGGGATTGGTTTTCTGTCATTTTGGCTAAGTGTAGGAATTTGAAGTATGTGAAGAATAAGTTCTAGGGATCCCCAGACGTGATTAAGGGTCTGTGTGGCAGTTTTACTGACAACCACCCTATCATCTTTCGCTGATCTAACTTGAAGGGGGTAGCCTCAATTTGGTGGAATTGTTTGATCAAGCAGGGCACTTAAGTTGGCATTTTCCCCAAGAGTTCAGTTTTGGGTTCGCCTGTGATTTTGTGTTGGCCTTTTTCCTTAACTTCCTAGGGAATACCTTTGATCTGCGTCGGGGAGATGAAGGCAGTTTGGCATACTTGGCCTTCATCAGCCTCTCGTGGCTTCTAGTACCTTCATCAAGTGGTCCAAGGTACACTCACTATTCAGCACACCAAGTACTTAGACAATTGGGTTTTGATCAGGACATCTCGCCAGTATTTAAAGAGGTAGTGCCTTCTCTCCCTTCCCTGGATCCATTTTTAAGGCTCTAGCCTTTTCTTACTGGTCATGAAGGAGCCCTCAGTTTGTGGTGCCAAACTCCCAGCATGGGGTCTTTGCTTCCAGTGGCTTTGCTGGCTACTGAGAAGAGTTTAGAAGTCCTTGTCAGATTTTGTTGGTTCTGGTAAAATTGAGAGAGTTCCTGATTCTAGTCTTTTCTCCACTTTTACCTTTAACAAGCGTCTAGCCCTCCCCACTGCTGGCATTATGTCTGTTGCAATAAGTAACAAAATAGGATTTGTGAAGTGGCATGTCTCTAAGGGTGGTTGGGTATGCTATGCGAATGATTTTCCTAATGCTTGGTCAGGATGTGACCTTAGTGTGGATGCTTCTTCTGGTGTACCAATCAAGAGAGGGGTGGTAGAAGCCATTGGTGCTGCAACTCTTGTGGGCAAAGGTAAGGAGAAGAAGATCAAGCAAGAAGCTGTCAAGAGAGCTGAGATTAAAGAAAGCGTTGAGGATACTAAGGCTGGCCCTGAGACTAAAAAGAGGAAAACTGCTAAGTCTCATAAGCAGCTAGTTGTTTTTGAGGAGCCCGAGAGAGTTGACCCCTCTATAGTTGGAAAGGAAGTTCGCCATCCCTTAATCCTAAAGATCAAAGTGAAGACTAAGGTAGAGTCTTTTGTCTTTCAGGTTCTTGTGAGTTCCTCAGCCCATGGTTCTTTAGGGTCCCTTGACATCACACCCCAATCTCTCCTAGGACCCTCTGGGCGTACTCGTAGTAGACAAAAGACTGTTAAAGAATCTGTAGAGAGAGAAAGAAGGGCAAGGCCTCCTTCCTTTTTTTTTTTTTTTGGTCATCTACCCGTCTTGGTTTGTTGCTCTGTTGTGTCTCAGTTTTCTCTTTTTTTTTTTTTTTTTTTTTAACTGATGAATGGTCGCTCATTTTTTGCAATCTAAGTGCAAGTTAGACCCTAAGGGAGCTAAAAGCCAATCCTCTAGTGATGATGTGGTATAGTCCTCTTTCATTTGTGCCCTTTTTTTTTTTTTTTTTTTTTTTTTTTTTCTGGTGCTATGTACATGTATATATTTTTTATGTTCTGCCATATACTTCTTATTGCTCCTCTTTTCTTTTGCAGGTCAAGGTGCCTCCTCCTGTGATTGGTGGTGCCTTAGTGAAAGAAGTGGTGGCGGCTCAGCCCCCTGTTGCCTTAAGTGTAGAGAAGGAGCTCCCTAGTGGTGGCATAGCTGAGGAAGTCGGGCAAGCAGTGAAGGATGCCCAACCCATTCCGCCTTCTACTTCTTTGGCCGTTCGGGACCCTGAAGCTTTTTAGCCTCCTGTTCCCTAGGATCCTAAGCCCATGCAGACCCCTAGTCCAACTAAAACTGTGACACTCAAGCCTACTATTGAGTTTGCATTGGGCAAGGAGTCTTTGGGAGTTGCGTCCTCATCTACTCGAGCAGGTAAGCCTTATCCATCCTTTATTAGCACCTATTCTTATTTCCCTCATCCTTTCTTCCTAAAGGTTCTTGTTCTTTTTCCCCTTCATTTCTTTTAGGTCAAACTAGCGCCTAGTCTGCCCTTGAAGCAGCCCCTTCCTTGGGGTCAGAGGCTTTTGAAGGTGTCTACTGCCCGCCATCGTCATTCTTCTCCCCTTTTAGTTCATATCTTTCCTTTCTCCCTCTCCATACTTTCTTCTGTCTCTTTTTTTATGGCGAAGCCCCCGGCTTCCCTCCCTTCCTTTAGCAATTTCACCAAGGTTTCTTCACCTTTCTTTCAACGTGCTTTATGCCCTTTCCCAGAGTTTTCTGAGAGGTTAGAGGGGTGGGAGG
This sequence comes from Quercus gilva, assembly GCA_023621385.1. Classification (NCBI taxonomy): domain Eukaryota; kingdom Viridiplantae; phylum Streptophyta; class Magnoliopsida; order Fagales; family Fagaceae; genus Quercus; species Quercus gilva. The sequence continues at coordinate 36,841,880 of CM042482.1, read as the reverse complement.
AGGAGCTTCCTTTGATGGCTGAAGTGGTTGCCCAAGCTTAGAAGGAAACTCTACCACAGGGGGATGGTATTGGTTCTTTGGCTTCCCTTTTCCCTTCTATCTTTATTCCTTCCTCTTTTTTTTTTTTTTTTTTTTTTTTTTTGACTTTGTCTGCTTTCATAGGTGCTGACACAGGTGCCAAGGATCTTGAGCCCGCAATTACTAAAAAAGTTAAGGAACCTATTCCTAATGTCCAGGTTATTGAAGCTCAGACAGGGATCCCCCAGACTATTCAAAGGGTTAGAAGTCCTCCAACTCTTGAAGGTGGAGACATAACAATGGAGGAGGCCCTTGAGATGGCTGTCTTAGATCCTGGCTCAGGGCTTTCTTCTTTTTTGGCCCGCTTTGATTCTCTGGAGTTCAACAGTCTTCTTGCAAGCCACTTTCATCGTTTTGGGCCTTCCTTTGGTAGCTTCCTATGCTTCTTTATGCTTGTCTGCCACTCTTGGAGGGGGCTATTCATTGCCCATAAGGACTTCACCAGTGGGTTTAAGGGAGGCGTATTCTTGGGCAACATCCTGATGGAGCTCTTGTGCGCTATGCTTCTTTGAGGGATTCCTCTCTTGATTCCCTATCCAAGGAAAGGCTTTTAGAGTAGAGAGGAGTGGTGTAGGATCTCGTGGAAGCCAAGTTCAATCTGTCTTTTTCGCTAGAGTACTTGCGGTCCTTGGCCCATATGCTATTCCAAAGAAAGGTTTCTAAGGACCTTGACGCTGAGATTGCTGCTACTAAGGAGGCCCTGGCTCGTGCTCAGAAGGCACTGCAAAATCTAAAAGTTAAGAAGTAGCTACTTTTTTCTTCATCAATTGTTCTTGCAATTTCCTCAGGAGGCTCTTTGCTGACTGGCCTTATACCTTAATTCCTTTCCCTTCCCCTTTTTTTTTAGTAATTCCAAATGTATAAGTTTATTATTATTTTTTTCAGACGATTGAAGGTGCATAAGTTTATCTTTATTTCTTTTTTCTTTTCTTTTTTTTTGAAAACTACTTCTGACTGCTTTCTTTATGATAATATGTGGATTTGTTTTTTTTGGTGTGTATTCTGCTCTCTCCTTTTTGTTGTTGTTGTTGTTGTTTTATTTTATTTTATTTTATTTTTTTGACTGAGTCCTAGACCATGGTCCCTTCAAATCCTTGTAGTAGGTCCTGGACCAAGTACCCTAGTGGTTGCATTCTTGCGTAGGTACTGAATTGGGTACATTGGGCATTTCAAGCCCTAGGTCATGAACCAAGCAGACCTGTTTTAGGACAAGTACTAGGCTGGGTACCTTGGTTTCTTATTCCTCCCTACAGTCCTAGACCATGTACTTGAACTAATTGCGATGTGGGTCCTGGGTCATGCGTTAAGGTTTTTTTTTTCTTTTTTTCTTTTTTTGGTGCTAGCCTAGGTACCCCTCCCCCCCCCCCCCCCCCCCCCCAAAACTTGCCCACATTTGGGTTTTGTAATACCATGCAATTCTACATCTTAGTTGTAGCTCAATTTTTTTTTTAAAAGAAGATTCTATTGAAATACAACGTAGTTGCTGTGCTAAAGAACATAGGAGGATTGACAAAGATAGTAAGGATCATAGAAAGCCTTTCTACCATGGGCTCCTAGAAAAACTAAATAAAGTTCATGACAAAAGAAAAAGAAAATACAAATAGTGATGGGACACTTAGCAGATTGGAGAGTGGCAAAAAAAGGGTCTCGATGTGTTGAGGCATCCTTTTTATTTTTATTTTTTATGCATAGTACTGTTTTAGCCATTTCCCGTTTATAGGATCTGTTAGGGCAATCCCATCTTCGTTTGTGAGGTAGTAATATCCGCTGTCATGGCCTTCCCTAATGATGTAGGGCCTTTCCCACTTTGGATCAAATTTGGAGGGTCCTGAGACATTCTTCCTCACATGCTCTGCTGCTCTTAATACCAGCTGCCCTTCTGTGAAGGCTCTTGGGTGTACTGTCTGTGCATATGCTTTAGCCATCCTCTGCTGGTACCTTTAACTTCTCCTTCTGGCCACTTCTCGTTCTTCTTCTAACCCTTTTAGATCTTCTAACCTCTTTCACTATTTGTGTCATCTGTGCCTTCTTGGATTTCTTCGAGTACTACTTTTGGTGTAGGGATGACTAGCTCTATAGGGCTGATGGCTTTTGTCCCAAAAACCTAAAGAAAATGTGAAAATCCCGAGGCTGTCTTTAAGGAACTCCTGCATGCCCAGAGTACATTTGTCAGGTGGGCACTCCACTTCCCCCCATACTCATGTTTCATTTTCTTGAGGATTTTGAGTATCACCCTGTTGGTAGTCTCGGCCTGGTTATTTCCTTATGGATAATATGGTGTGGACCTCCCGTGCTTGATGTGATACGCCTCGGTCAGGTTCTTCATATCCTTATTTATGAACGTGGTTCCATTGTCGCTGATCAATCTCCAGGGGATCCCAAATCGTGTGATGATGTGTTCTTGAATGAAATTTGCCATAGCTGCTCCAATGGCATTTTTCAAAGGGATAGCCTCTACCCATTTTGTAAAATACTCGGTGGCTGCTAGGATCCATATATGGCCATTGGAAGGAGGGTTTATGGGTCTTATCAAATCAAGGCCCCAAGTGTGGAAAGGCCATGGCGTGGTCATATCTTGCAGCACATTTGGATGAGTATGGATTGCATCTCCAAGAACTTGGCATGCATTACACGTTTTAACCATATCCTTAGTGTCCTTTTTCATTGTAGGCCAATAGTATCCCAACTGTAATAGCTGCCTATAGAGCCTTCTTTTCCCTGGGTGACTCCCACAGTCACCGGAGTAGACTTCCCTAACTGTTTCTCTGGCTTCCCTAGGCCCTAGGCATTTTAGAGGATCCCTGATGTACCCCTTTTTGAACAAGATTCCATTATGCAAGAAGTACCTAATAACGAGTTTCCTGAGCTGGTGGGCCAGTGTCCTGTTAGTTGGCAGGATCCTTCGAGCCAAGTATTCCATGAATGGGGTCCTCTAATCTTCTGTCACAAACACAGCATAACTTTCTTCTTTGTCCACCGAAAGCTGACACTTTTGACATTCCTCTTGTATGGTTACAGCCTCTTTGTTCATATTTGGTTAGTAGTACCCCATGCGCTGCGTTCTTCTATACATGCTGATTTTTTCCACGATCCCACAAACCTGGCTGTGCAGTTCTTCTAACCTTAGTTTCCCTTCTTTCTCATTGATACACCTAGACAGGATCCCTCCAGGAAGCCTTCTGTACAGCTCTCCTTCTATCAAAGTGTAATATTTTAGTTCTTTGATACTTCCTTCATGCCCTAACTTTCCTATCTTCCCTTTTATCTCGTCTATCCAGTTTTTCTATTCTGGTTCTTTAGGGAACATCTTTTTAAGAATCCCTATGATGGAATGTTCCTGCTTACTTACCCTTATCAAAGTACTTTTTCATTTAAATGGTATCTGGGATCCTAGGTGGCTAGTGCGTCAGCAAACCTGTTTTCACTCTTTTGGGCATTCTCCATACTGAAGGTCTGGAATTTCTACTCCACCTTTTACGCCCAAGTTCTGTAAGCTGCCAAAATTTGCTCTCTTAGTGCGAAGTCACCCTTTACTTGGGAGACCACAAGGTTGGAGTCTCCTAAAACCCTCATATGCTTTACTCCTATGCTGAGCGCTATGGCCAGCCTAGTCAGGTATGCCTCGTACTCAGCAACATTATTTGAACAAGGAAACTCAAGCTTGAAGGATAATGGCATGGTATCCCCATCTTCGTAACTTAGCATAATTCCCAAGCCATTTGAGGTTGTCGTTGTTGACCCATCAAACCTCATGGTCCATTTTTTTCCTAAGAGTTCTGCCACTGCCACCTCTCCGAGGATCTCCTTGCTTAGTGAACACTTTTCTTCCCTTGGGAACTAGGCTAGCAGATCTGCTATGGCTTAGCTTTTGTAGACTTGGAGGTCCAGAGACCGATGTCATATTGAGAGAGCAAGACCAGCTACTGTGCTATTCTTCTTGTTAAGAGAGGCTAATGAAGGAGTACTTTTATGGGATGAGAATTGGTCTCTAAGAGGATTTGGTGGGCTGAGAAGTACCATTTTAGCCTTTGGGATGCCTAGATAACCACTAAACACGCTCTTTCTATCCTGGGGTACCTAGTCTCCATATCTTTTAATGTCTTGCTCATATAATAAATGGGTTGCTCATTCCCATCATCATCTTCCTATGCTAGCAGGGCTCCTATAGCCTGGGAATTTGATGCGAAATATAGCAAAAGGGGTCGCCCACATACTGGTGCTTATAGGGTAGGCAAATGATTCATGATCTGCGGAATCCTCTAAAAGACTTCTTGCTGTCCAGTTCCCCAAGTGAACTCGAACTCCTTTTTCAATAGTTTGGATAATTCACTTGTGACCGAAGCTAATCCTGGCACAAACCTCTGGATGTAGAAGACTCTCCCTTGGAAACTTTTGAGCTCTTTAACCGTTGCAAGCCTTTTCATTGTTGCGATGGCTATGGCCTTAGCCGAATCCACACTTATGCCTTTGTGATGTACTAAGAACCTAAGAAATTTTCCAGCAGACACCCCAAAGGCACGCTTCATGGGGTTCATGCGCAGTTTGTACTTCCTGCACCTTTCAAAAACTTGTTCAAGTACCTGGAAGTGTCCTGCCCTGGTCTTTGACTTTATCATGATGTCATCGACATAATCTTCCATTTTCCTATGCATCATATCATAGAAGATGGCTGTCATGGTTTGTTGGTACATGGCCCCTACATTTTTAAGACCAAAGGGCATCATAGTGTAATAAAAATTTCCAATCGGGGTCCTAAATGCTGTCTTCTCTGCATCTTTGGCAACCATGCGAATTTGGTTATACCCACTATATCCATTCATAAATGAAAACATGGAGTTTCCCGCAATTGAATCTACAAGGAGATCAATATTAGGTAGGGGGAATTCATCTTTTGGATATGCCTTGTTCAGATTGCAAAAATCCACACAACACTGGATTTGGCCTTTCTTTTTCTTCACAGGTACTATGTTGGAGAGCCATTTAGGATGCTAGATTGGCTTAATGAACCTAGCTGCCAGTAGCTTCTTGACTTCTTGCGTTATTTGAGCCTCTATGTCAGTGTGAAAGACCTTGGCTGGTTGAACTACTGGCTTGACTCCTGGGTCCACATTGAGAGGATGGATTACTAGCCCTGGATCCAAGCCAGGCATCTCATTGTATGTCCATGCGAATACATCCACATACTTCCTGATTAGTGCTACTAGCTGGTCTTTTTTTCTTGTGCTGTCATCTGACTGCTAATAAAAACAGGCTTCAAGGATTCTAGACTAGCCCCCAAGTTTACTTATTCCAATTCCTCCTCGAGCTGGATTTGTGTTTCCTTGTCTGAGTCCTTTAGAACTTCTTCTTGAGCCATCATACAATTTGGCAGCCTGAGACCCTCCTGTATAATGCATTTAGGCCCCGCGTACCTTCATAAACTATATATTACCTTCCCTCTGAGCTCCCATACTACCACACATTCTCGGGATCCTGAGGAGCTAGTCTCATTCTTTTGCCTTTTTCTGTCCAGGAGGTTCATGGGTACCTCCTCCTTCTTCCTCTTCCAAGACAAGTGCTCCTAGTGTCCCTGGCGTGGGACTCTCATCATCTGGCTCCAACTCATCATAGAACATTATTTCTACAAAGTTCACTTCTCCTTGGCTGAAAGGGTTTGGGTTGGCAGGGATTCTTATGGGCTTTCCGTTCAATCTCCCTTTAACACATTGATGGTACGTGGAAGGAATGAAGCAATGCTTATGGAGCCAAGGGCGTCCCAACAAAACATTGTAAGACACTTCTGAGTTAATCACATGGAATCTGGTTAGGGTTATTATTAGGCCCACCCTTAAGGCCAACTACACATATCCCTCAATCGATTCTATTGCTCCTCCAAATCCTGTTATCTCCATAAGAGCCCTCAGGATCCTCTTGTCATTCAAGCCCACAACTTCCAAGGTACTTAAGGCTATGAGGTTGAATGATACCCCTGTATATACCAGTGCTCTCCTGATTTGGACACCGTTTATGGTGGCTATTAAATAAAGAGGTATGCAATGGTTTGGATGTTCAACTTCCATGTCTTCATCTGTGAAAGTTATTGCATTGGTTGTCTCCAAGTAAGCTCGGTTGGCATGAGATTCTGCTTTGAAACATTCCAGCCCTAAATCTACTGCCATGCTCATGAGGGATTCGACAACCATCCTTCTTGCTTTTGGCCCAAATCCTAATTGATTGAATAGTGATTTGAACTTAGGGCTCTTCTGAAGGGTCCTGATTATGCTTGGATGAAGTTCTTCTACTTCCACAGATTTTCCATGGATTACTATAGCCACCACTCCTTTCCCTTTGTGGTTAGGTAAAGGGCTCCTCTGTACCTCAGTCTCTTTTTAGGTGAGCTTTAGGGTACCTTCCCTAAACTTTTTGTGAAAAAGCCTTTGAAAGGTCCAACAATCCTTGGTAGAGTGCTTGACATAGTTATGAATTCTGCAAAACAAAGGATTCTTCCTTTCTTCCTTAGTAGGTGGCCTGGATACAGTGAATGGCCTAATAATTCCATCTCCAATCCATTTATCCAAAACATGAATCAATTCTTCCGCAGTACATGGGATCACAGGTGGTTCCTCGGCCACTTTTCCTTCAGGTCTCTTCCTCTTTTCTCCTATCGACGCTGTCATGGCTTGGGATACTAGCACTCTCTTTGTTCTTATGGTTAACACGGTCCTCCTAGTTCTTTGTAGCAAGTTAGCAAACTGGGTTATGCATAGATTTTTGAGACTAAGCCTATAATCAACGAGCATGTTGGATATGCAGGTCTCCACGAGCTCCTTTTCTTTGTGGTTCCATAGCAGTTCAAAGAAACATCCTCAAATCTTTTGATGAACTAGACAGGGTCCTCTCCAAGCCTTTGCCTTACCATCTAAAGGCTTTGGAAGGTGACCTTGTCCTCATCTGGATAATACTTTGCGCAAAACCTCTCCATCATCTCATCCCAGGTCTTAATGGACCCTAGCCTTAAGATAGTGTACTATATGTATGCTATGTCCACTAAGGACTTAGCAAACTCTCTTAGACACAGCTCTTTGCCTCCTGCGTAAGGACCCATGGTGTGAATGAACCTACTCACATGTTCCACAGCACTTCCGTTCCTTCCATCAAAAGGATGGAACTTTGGAGGTTCATATCCCTTGGGATAAGGCTTTCCAAGAAGTTCTAATAGGAATGGGAGATCCCAAGAGAATTGCTTGGAGATCCCCGAGAGCTTTTCCCTTTCTTATTCCAAAAGGGCGTTGACATCTGCCAGTGTGAGATATTGGGGGTTAGCTCCCCCTCCAACTGCCGACCCTCCTTCTGGTTGGGCTCTCTCTTGGTTGACCACAGGGGGGCGTTATCCCTGATTTCTTGAGTCCTTCCCTCTTTAAGGAGGCAGATCTCCTATTATAAGTCTTTCATCATTTCTGCCATCCGAGCCAGGGGGTCTAGCTCCTGCACCCCACGCCTCTATCTTGAGACGACCTTCTGCACCACCAAAGGTACTTCATTCCTCTGCCTGAAAGCTACCTCATTTTCTCCTATAGGCTCAGATGCCTAGGTGGTACATTAGTACCTTTACTGTTCCTTGGTCTTGGAGCCATACTTTGCGAAGGGATTGCTTCTTCCTTTTCCTTTACCCGATCCCTAGTGAAATTGCCTTAATGTGTGGGTTCTTCTTTTTTTTTTAGCACACAAGCCCAAGTAGAAACAAGGATCCTAGGCCAAATACTTACTGTTTTAAGGGACTGGGCTTGGTTCACAGCAGCTAAATTGAGCTGATTTCGAACCAAGTGGTGCACAGAGCACGAATCCTACAACACATACATGCTAACATCCAGGAAATATATGCATTGAACAGCAAGGAACAGCAAAGGAATGAAATAATAAAGAAGGAACATAAAATAAAGCGTTAGGGATCCTTAAAATAATGTAAAATACTTCATTACTTTCTTGATTATGTAATACACTATGCTTACTAGGACGCGTTACAAGGTCCAAATAAGTTCAAAAATCACAAACTTAGATGGCTCTTCAGGCCTCTAAGGCTTGCAAAGTTTGAATCCCTTTGAATTTAAGTGTCTTCTCTAGTGGCTACTTAAGGATACCAAATGGTATTTCCCTTCTTTTTCTCTCTTTTTGAATTCTGACAAAGTTTTCTCAAGGATTTTTACTCTAATTCACTGTTATTGAATGACTTTCACTATTGGCTGCTTCCCATTTTACAGTGCCATCCTAAGGTTTTCGGGGTACCATTAATTCCCTCAATTTGCTCCCCTGGGTACTAGAACCAATGTTGTGCCAGCAACATTGGTGGCTGGTCCTTTCCCCATTCCTCATTATTTTCTTCTTTTGAGGTTCCTTCTTCAAAAAGCCTCTTGTTGACTTTCTCGTTCTGGGAGGTCCTAGAGGGTTGGCTTTTTTTCCAGACCCACCTTTTGGCTACTTTCCCTTTTGTCATTTTTCTCAAGTGAGCTGATTCCTTTTTGCCAGGCCGAAAGATCCCAAGCCACAGTCCTTCTTGGTTCTTCTTCCTAGGTTCCCCGAGGTACCAGGCTCTTGCTCATGAGTTGTTGGTTCCTAAGCCCTCTGGCCCCTTTTTTGTATTATTGGGTGGTTGATAGGGACTCATTTGTTCTTGTTCCTTGTGTTTCTTGGCGCCCCCCTTGAACTGTCTTAATCCCAACCTGGCTTTGCTGTATGTGCCGAGGATCCCAAGCTCCTGGGAATCCCCAAGTATCCTGTCCTAGTTATTTTCTTAGGCTCCAAATGATTTTTCTGACCTTTGAGGGCTGGGCTAGGTTGGGCTGGGCTTTTTCTTTCCTTTATTTCATGGGGCCTGAAACTTGCCCATTCATGGATTTGGGTGCTTTATTTTTCCTAGGTTTCAATCATTGGCGTTGTTTTTGGGTTTTGATACAACATTGTGATTTTTTGGACCTCAACAAAGAGGTATTTTGCTTTTCTTTCTTTTCTTCTATCATTAGTTTTTATTGTTTGATGCATGAATATGTTTAGCATGTCTTTATTATGTTTTATTCTTGATATATAATTACCATGCTTAAATACCTTACTAGATTTTTTTTTAACATGTGCTTAGGTGATTGTTTATTATAATTCTTTTTCTTAAGTTTCAAAATCTGCAATGACTTACAAAATTCTTTTATGAAAACTAAAAACTGGTTTGTATTTTTTAGATCTAATTTCTTTAAAGATTCAAAAACTGATTTGTATAAACAGATCTTTTTTTTTTTTTCAAAATTCAAAAAAACTGATCTATATTTTCAGATTTGATTTCCTTTAACTAGAAAAGCTTTTTTGTATTTTTCAGATCTGATTTTTTTAGTCCAAAATCGATCTGTATTTTTCAAATTTGATTTAAAAAAAAAAACTCAAAACTGATCTGTATTTTCAGTAAATACAAATTTGATTTTTTTTTTTTTTTAAAGTTTTCTTTGTTACAAAATTACATATTTTGAAATTTAAAAGAAGGGATTGAAAGTTAGGTTGTAGTTTTTTAATATGTGATGCATGCATAATAAATTCACCTCATGAATGTGAATCCTCTTTCAAAAAATCTTTTGTTTTTCTTCTAAAAACAAACCTGATTTTTTCTTGATAAAACCACTCTTTTTTAACTTTACATAAAAACATATCTGATTCTTTTTAACAAAATCTTATTATTTCTTTTACATAAAAACAGATCTGATTTTTCTTGATAAAATCACCTTCTTCTTTTTTTTTTACACCAAAATAGATCTGATCCTTTTTAACAAAATCTTATTCTTTCTTTTCCATAAAAACAAATATGATTTTTTTAAAAAAACAAATCAATTTTTTTTTTTAATTCACAAAACAGATCTAAATATTCTTTAAAAAGAGGGCACATCCACAAGGTAGATTTATTTAAATTAATTTTTGTCAAGCGTCTGTCCTGTATGTTTAACGTATCATTCAATATCATGTAAAAAAAGTATATTGGTCATTAGAGTCTAGAATACTAGACTCTATTTGGGCGAAATGGGTGCCTAACACCTTCCCATTCCGTAACCGCCGAGCTTAGGAATTTTTGATAGGTAGATTAGTGTTTTGTCTTTTAATTTTGGTAGATTGTAACAAGGACCAAAGTTTTGTATTCTTTTGCACAGATTGTTATTAGGACCCAAAGCCTCGTAAGGTTAATTTACCAAAGTTGTACTTTTCTTTATTCAATCAATGACAATGAAGTATTTTGATAATGTAATTTGTATTTATTTTCTTCTTATTTTTTTGTAAAAAAAAAAATAAACGGCGACTCCACGCCACTACCTAAAAGAGAGGTGCCCTTACAAGGACCTAAATCACTTTTTTGAGAGCACCCCTCAAGAAGTGCGATCTCTTACAAGCACACGAATTTTTATTTTTCTTTTTTTCCGCTTGCCCTGGCTCAGTTTGGCTAAAGCCAGAATGATATTTTTTAATTTTTTTTTAATTTTTTGGAGAATGCTCTAGCTCAGGTCAGGTAGAAACAGTACCCGAAACAAAATTTTTTGTTTCTATTTTTCGGCGTGTCCCAATCCGATTTGTCTAGAAATGAAGCCAAAGTGACATTTTTTTGAATTTTTTTACTATTTTTTGGAAATTTGTTAGGAATGCTCCAGTTCGGATCGAGCAAAATGGTACCCAGAATGCTCCAACGTGGTTTGGCTAGAAATGAAGCCAGAATGACATGTTTTTTTAATTTTTTTTACAATTTTTTTTTTGAATTTTTTTTTGGGAATGCTCTAACTTGGGATTGGCAGAAATGGTACGCAGAACGAAAATTTTTTTTTCTTTTTTTCCACTTGTCCAAGCCCGATTTGGCAAAAATAAAGCCAGAATGATGTTTTTAAATTTTTTTTTGAATCTTTTGGGGAATGCTCCAGCCCGGGTTGGGCAAAAACGGTATCCAAAACGAAATAATTTTATTCTATTTTTTGGCGTGTCCTAACCTGATTCGGCTAGAAATGAAGCCAGAATGACTCTCTTTTTTTTTTTTCTTTTTTTTTTTTAAAAAATTTTTGAATTCTTTTTACTATTTTTTTGAATTGTTTTGGGAATGCTTCAGCCCGAGTTAAGCAGAAACGATACCCGGAATGAAATTTTTTTTCTCTTTTTTCGGCCTGTCCCTACCTAGTTTGGCAAGAAATGAAGCCAGAATAATGTTTTTTATTTTATTTTATTTTTTTGAATTTTTTTACTATTTTTTTTGAATTTTTTGGGGAATGCTCCAGCCTAAGCAGGTAGAAATAGTATCTGAAATGAAAACAATTTTTATTCCATTTTTTTGTGTGTCTTGGCCTAGTTTGGTTAGAAATGTATCCAGAATGATGTCTTTTAGGTTTTTTTTAATTTTCTTACTTTTTAAAAAAAAAAAAGTTTTGGGAATGCTCCAAGTTAGATCGGGCAGAAATGAAACCGGGAATGAAAAGTTTTTTTTCTTCTCTTCTCTCTCTCTCTCTCTCTCTCTCTCTCTCTCTCTCTCTCGGCCTATCCCGACCCGGTTTGGTTAGAATTGAAGCCAAAATGATGTTTTTTTAATTTTTTGAATTTTTTAAATATTTGTTTGAAGTTTTTTGGGAATGCTCCAACTCGGGTCGGGTAAAAACGGTACCTGGAACGAATTTTTTTTTCTTCTCTTTTTCGGCTTGTCCCAGCCTAGTTTTGCTAGAAATGAAGCCAGAATGACGTTTTTTTTTTTTTTTTTTAATTTACTATTTGTTTTTGAATTCTTTTGGGAATGCTCTAGCCCAAGTTTAGTAGATACATTACCCGAAACGAAAATATTTTTTTTACTATTTTTCAGCTTGTTCTAGCTCGGTTTGGTTAGAAATGAAGCCAAAATGATGTTTTTTAATTTTTTTGAATTTTCTTTTACTATTGTTATTGAATATTTTTAGGAATGTTGTAGCTCGGGTCGGGTCGAAACGATACCCGAAACGAAAAATAATTTTTTTCCTATTTTTCGGCATGTACCAACATGGTTTGTCTAGAAATGAAGCCAGAGTGACTTCTTTTTTTCTTTTCTTTTTTGAATTTTTTTATGGGAATGTTCCGGTCTAGATTTGGCAGAAACGGTACCTGGAATGATTTTTTTTTTCTTTTTTGGCCTGTCTCGGCTAGAAATGAAGCCAGAATGACATTTTTTTAATTTTTTTGAATGTTTTTAAATTTTTTTTTTGAATTTTTTTGGGAATGCACCAACTTGAGTCCAGCAGAAACGGTACTAAGAATGATTTTTTTTTCTTTTTTTCCACTTGTCCCGACCTGATTTGGTAGGAAATGAAGCCAGAATGATGTTTTTTAATTTTTGCAATTTTTTTCCTTTTTTTAAAAATTTTTTTTGGGGAATGCTCTTGCCTAGGTCGGGCAGAAACGATATCCGAAACGAAAAAATTGTTATTCTATTTTTAGGTGTGTCTTGGCCCAGTTTGGCTAGAAATGAAGCCAAAATGACATTTTTGAATTTTTTTACTATTTTATTTTGAATTTTTTGGGAATGCTCCAGCTCGGATCTGGCAGAAACAGTACCCGGAAGGAATTTTTTTTTCCTCTTTTTTGGCCTTTCTTGACCTGATTTAGTAAGAAATGAAGCAAGAATAACACTTTTTTTTTTAATTAATTTTTTGACTATTTTTATTGACTTTTTTTGAAATGCTCCAACTCGGGTTAGGCAGAAACGATACCCAGAACGAAATTGTTTTTCCCCTTTTCAACCTGTCCCAGCCCGATTTGACTAGAAATGAAGCCATAATGATTTTTTTTTTTTTTTGAATTTTTTGAATTTTGTTTTTGAATTTTTTTAAGAATGCTCTAGCATGGGTCGAGTTGAAATGATGTCCCGGCCCGATTTGGCTAAAAATGAAGCCAGAATGACATTTTTTAATTTTTTGAATTTTTTCACTATTTTTTTAAATTTTTTTGGGAATACTCCAAATTGAGTCGGGTAGAAATGGTACCTGGAATGAATTTTTTTTTTTTTTTTTTGGCTTGTCTCGGCCGCTAGAAATGAAGCTAGAATGACTTCTTCTTCTTTTTTTTACTTTTTTTAAAATTTTTTTTGGGAATGCTCTAGTTCGAGTCGAGAAAAAAGGGTACCCAGAATGACAATTTTTTTCTCTTTTTCGACCTGTCTCGACCCAGTTGGACTAGAAATAAAGCCAAAATGACGTTTTTTTAAATTTTATTACTATTTTTTTAAATTTTTTTAGGAATGCTCCAGCCTAGGTTGAGCATAAACGGTACCCAGAACGAATTTTTTTTCCCTCTTTTGGCCTAACTCGGCCTAGTTTCGCTAGGAATGAAGCCAGAATAACATTTTTTTTTTTTTTACTATTTTTAAAATTTTTTTGGGAATGCTCTAGCTTGAGTAGGTAAAAACGGTACCCAGAAAGGAAAAAAAATTTATCGTCTTTTCGACCTGCCATGGCCTAGTTTGGCTAGAAATGAAGCCAGAGTGACATTTTTTAGTTCTTTTTTTTTTTTTTTGAATTTTTTTGGGAATGCTTTAGTCCTGGTTGGGCAAAAACGGTACCCAGAAAGAAAAAAAATTTTATCTCCTTTTTGAAAAATGTATTCCCCCCTAGATTAAGGGTTTTATATGGAGTCGCTACTTATTTAATTAAATGGAAAAATAAGAAAAACTTCAATAAGAAATACCTCTGTTGTATTAATGTATATGACAATTTACATCAATTTTGTAACAAAAATTTACAATGCTTTTTTGTCCTAGATACAATCTAAGAAAAGTAACTTACATTACTTTATTTCCTAGTTACATTCTAAAAAATGTAAAATTTCATATACAAGAGTATGGTCTAGAATCCTTGATCTCGGTTTGGAGGCTAATTTACGAGATGGGAAAGGATTAAGCACCCATCTCGCCCGGTAAAATCGGTCTCCTAGGTTAAGGTGGCCAATATCATGTCATGTCAAACAAATACAAACAATATGTCATATAAACATGTTAATTTGCAGGAATTGTAAACAAATATGTATTAGGAGAATTTGACATACAGAGAAACAAAAAGTGAAACTTGTTAGATAACAATTTTAATGTAAAGAAAGTATGAAGGTAATGGCATGTTCATCCAAGAAATCAATGCAAACAAAGAATTCCTTGCCTAGACATGTTTATCTAAGCATGTGAAGAAAAAACAAAGTTGTCATGTTATTTGTCATCAACATAATTGCAGAGAGAATAAAATAAAATAAAACATTTAAGCATATTTGATCATCCAAGCAATTATGAGAAAAAAAAAATAAAGGAAAAATCCCTTAGACATGTTCATCTAGAGAAAATCAAAATACTTAGACATGTTCATTCAAGTATTTAACCTAGACATGTTCATCTAAGCTATAAGCATTCAAGGGAAAGTTGTGCTTTAGCTTAGAAGTGTTCATCAAAGCATTCAAAGGAAAATTGTGATTTAGCCTAGAAGTGTTCATCTAAGCATGTAAGAGGAATATCAATGAGACATATAGGCATTTTCATCCAAGCATATCATGAAAGAAACAAATAATGACTTGTTAAGCATTTATTCAAGCATGTGTAGAAAGTTAAGAACATAATTAACTATTTACCAGCATAGAACATAAATTAAAAGGGGGAAGTGATCACTTAAAGGGCTAGGAAGAAAGCAAGGAAGTACTAAACTACAACCAAAGTAAGAACAATGGTTGCACAACAGCTTTTCTTTTCTACTTTTTCACTAGCTCTCTAGAGGTAATTCGGGGTCCAGAAAATGGAAGAGGTCTTCTCTATTTATAGGGGAAGGGATGGCTTAGCTTTAAAGCTAAGTTATTAGCTTTCTTCTAAAGCTATGGAGGGAGATAACCTGTTTAAATGAGCTGGAATGGATTTGGTGTTGATCTCCATTTGAATTTTGAAAGGAAGTTAAAGATGATGCTGCACTTGCTTCGTATTTTGACTCTAACTTTCTGCTAAAAATTCCAATTGATTCAAGATTGGTTTTTTTAGAAAGAAAATTCAATTATCTACAACTTTTTCAGAAATAGAGAAAACCAAATTTCAACTTTTTCCAAGCCAAAAATGCGTTTCAAATTGCTGTTGAAAATAGTAACGTCTTTTGAGCATTTTTGAAATTTTTCACAGGATGTATTTGTTTCTCTTTCCAATTTATTTTTCAAAAAACTGTCTTCTGAAGCTAAGGGAAGGGATAAGCCTATTATATAAGCTTGAACAGATTTGATGTTGATCCCCATTTGAAATTTTGAAAGAAAATTGAAGATGATGCTGAATTTGCGTTATCTTCTGCACCTGTTTCGTATTTTGGCCATAACTTTCTGTTCAGAATTCCAATTGATTTGGGATTGATGTTTTTTGAAAGGAAATTCAATTCTCTACAACTTTTATACAAATATAGAAAACCAAATTTCAAAGTTTCCCAGGCCAAAAATGCGATTCAAGTTGCTGCTGAAGATAATGATGTTTTTGGAGCATTTTTCTGTTTTTTTTTTTTTTTTTTTTTTGAATTTTTCATGGATCATATCTTTTTCTATCTCCAAATTTTTTTCAAAAGAGTAGATAAGATAGCATAAAGGAATTTTTTTTATTATTTCTTAAAAAAAATTAAAAACAAAAATGAAATCCAATAAAAAATCACACCTAATTAATTTTAAATTAATTCTTGTGAGAACTAATCAAAATTAAGTGTTTAAAATAGGACGTGATTGGGCCCATCGTGTAGATGAGCCATGATCATTGAAAATTGTTTGTATGATAACTTTTGATCAGGTGGTCAAATCAAAACTTATGACATACGATTATGATCATTAAAGCATCAAGATTTGTTTTGTATCACAAATCTGAAGATCTACCGGTTGGTTAAATGCAAGTTGTAAAATGGGATGTCTACACTTTTCGACCTGTCTCGACCCGATTTGTCTAGAAATGAAGCCAAACTGACTTTTTCAATTTTTTGAATTTTTTTACTATTTTTGTTTTTTGAATTTTATCGGGAATGCTTTAGCTCTGGTTAGGTAGAAATGGTACCTGGAACGAGTTTTTTTTTTCTTTTTTATGGTCTGTCCCGACCCGGTTTGGCCAGAAATGAAGCCAGAATGACTATTTTCTTTTTCAAAATTTTTTACTTTTTTTTTTTTTTTGAATTTCTTTGGTAATGATCTTGTCCAGGCTGGGAAAAAACGTTACTTAGAATGAATTGTTTTTCTCTTTTTCGACCTATCCCAACCCGGTTTAACTAGAAGTGTAGCCAGAATGACTTTTTTTTTCTTTTCTTTTCTTTTTTTTTTCTTTTTTTTTTTTTTTTTTTTTTTTTTTTTTACGTTTTTGAATTTTATTACTATTTTTTTGAATTTTTTTGGGAATGCTCCAGCCTAGGTCGGGCAGAAATGGTACCCAGAATAAAAATTTTTTCCCTTTTTCGGCCTGACCCGGCCCGGTTTCTCTAGGAATGAAGCCAGAATGACGTTTTTTAGTTTTTTGAATTTTTTTAAAAATTTTGTATGGGAATTCGCCAGACCAGGTCGGGTAGAAACAGTACCTGGAACGAAAAAACTTGTTTTTTTTTTTTTTTTTTTTTCTTTTCGGCCTATTCCATCCCGGTTTGTCTAGAAATGAAGCCAGAACGTTTTTTAATTTTTTGAATTTTTTAAAAAAAATTTTAAATTTTTTTTTGGAATGCTCCACCCTGAGTTGGGCAGAAATGGTTCTCAGAATGGAAATTTTTTTTCTTTTTTCGGCTTGTCATGGCTCGATTTGGCAAGTAAAGAAGTGAGAATGACGTTTTTTTAGTTGTTTCAATTTTTTTACTATTTTTTAAAATTTCTTTTGGGATCCTCTAGCCTGGTTTAGGTGAAAATGGAATCAACAACGATTTTTTTTTTCTCTTTTTCAGCGTGTCTCGGCCCGGCTTGACTAGAAAGGAAGCCAAAATGACATTTTTAAGTTTTGGAATTTTTTTACTATTTATTCTTGAATTTTTTTGGGAATGCTCCAGCCCGTGTAGGGCAGAAACAGTACCCCAAACGAAACGAAAATTTTTTTTTTTCTATTTTTCAGCCTGTGCCGTCATGGTTTGGATAGAAATGAAGCTAGAATGACCTTTTTTTTTTCTTTTTTTTTTTTAATTTTTTTGGGAATGCCTAGGTCGGGCGAAAACAGTACCCTGAACGAAAAAGTTTTTCTTCTCTTTTTCAACCTCCTCTAGTCTGGTTTGGCTAGAAATGAAGCCAAAATGACGTTTTTTATTTTTTTGAATTTTTTTACTTTTTTTTAAAAATTTTATTGGGAATGCTCCAGTCTTGGTCGGGCAAAAACGGCACCCAAAATGAATTTTTTTATTCTTTTTTTTCGGCCTGTCCCAACCCGATTTAACTAGAAATGAAGCTAAAATGACTTTTTTGATTTTTTGAAATTTTTTGGAATTGCTCCAGCCCGAAACGAATTTTTTTCTTTTTCGGTCTATCCCAGCTCGATTTGGCTAGAAATGAAGCCAAAATAACGTTTCTTTTTTAATTTTTTCAATCTTTTTACTATTTTTTTAATCTTTTTCGGAATGCTCCAGCCTGGGTCGGGTAGAAAAAGTACTCGAAACGAAAAAAAATTTCTTCTCTTTTTTGAACTGCCTCGGCCTGGTTTGCTTAGAAATGAAGCCATAATGACTTTTTTTTTTTTTTTTTTTACTTTTTTTGGGGAATGCTCCAGCCTAGGAGTAGAAAGGGTACCCAGAACAAAAACTTTTTTTTTTTTTTGTCTCTTTTATGGCTTGTCCCAACCTTGTTTGGCTAGAATTGAAGCAAAAATGATGTTTTTTAGTTTTTTGAATTTTTTTTACTTTTTTTTTTAAATTTTTTTGCGAATGCTCTTACCCGATTCGGGAAAAAAGATACTTGGAACGATTTTTTTTTTTCTTTCTCTTTTTCAGCCTGTCCCATTCCGTTTTGGCTAGAAATGAAGTCGAAATGACGTTTTGTAATTTTTTGAATTTTCTTACTATTTTTTTTTTAATTTTTTTGGGAACACTCCAGCCTTGGTCGGGTAGAAATGGTACCAAGAACGAAAATTTTTTCTTCTCTTTTTCGACCTGTCCCAACCTAGTTTGGCTAAAAATGAAGCTAGAGTGACTTTTCTAATTTTTTGAATTTTTTTACTCTTTTTTTGAATTTTTTTGGGAATGCTCCAATCCAAGTTGGTCAGAAACAGTACCAAGAACGATTTATATATATATATATATATTTTGGCTTGCCCAGCCCAGTTTGTCTATAAATGAAGCCAGAATGACATTTTTTAATTTTTTTAATTTGTTTTGGAACTTTCTAGCCCGGGTGGGGCAGAAACGATGCCCAGAACGAAAAAACCTTTTTATCTCTCTTTTTTGGCCTGTCTCGGCATGGTTTGCCTAGAAATGAAGCCTGAATTACGTTTTATAGTTTTTTGAATTTTTTTACTATTTTTTTGCGAATGCTGCAATATGGGTTGGGCAGAAACGATACCTGGAACAAAAGATTTTTTTTTTTTTCTCTTTTTCAACCTGTCGCATCCCGGTTTGGTTAGAAATGAAACTAAAATGATGTTTTGTAATTTTTTGAATATTTTTGGGAATGCTCCAGCCCGTGTCAGGCAGAAACGACACTCGGAACGAAATTTTTTTTTTCTCTTTTTCGTCCCTTCCCGACCCAGTTTGGCTAGAAATGAAGCCAGCATGACATTTTCAAATATTTTTTGGAATGCTCCAAGTTGGGTTAGGCAGAAACGTTACCTGGGAAATTTTTTTTTTTCTCCGGCTTGTCTCGGCTCGGTTTGGCTAGAAATGAAGTCAAAATGACAGTTTTTAATTTTTTTGATTTTTTTTATACTATTTCTTTTTGAATTTTTTTGGGAATGCTCCAGCTCGAGTTGGGCAGAAACGATACCAGGAACGATTTTTTCCCTTTTTTGGCTTCTCTCGGCTCGGTTTGCCAAGAAATGAAACTAGAATGATTTTTTTTTTTAATTTTTTGCTTTTTCTTTTATAATTTTTTTGGGAATGTTACAGCTCGAGTCGGGCATAAACAGTACCTGGAATGAAAAAACATTTTTTCTCTTTTTCGGTCTGTCCCGTCCTGGTTTGGCTAAAAATGAAGCTAGAATGACGTTTTTTAATTTTTTGAATTTTTTTGGGAATTCTCTAGCCCGGGTCGAGCAAAAACTATACCCGAAATGGAAAAAAAAAATTTTTTTTCTTCTCTTTTTCAACCTGCCTGGCCTGGTTTATCTAGAAATGAAGCTAGAATGGCGTTTTTAATTTTTTTATTTGAATTTTTTTGCTTATGCTCCAGCCCAGGTCGGTCAGAAATGATTCCCAGAAGGTAAAGTTTTTTTTTCTTCTCTTTTTTGGCTTGTCTTAGCCCAGTTTGGCTGAAAATGAAGCCAGAATGACGTTTTTTTAATTTTTTTTTTGGGAATGCTCCTGCCCGAGAAGGGCAGAAATGGTACCCAGAACAAATTTTTTTTTTTTTTCTCTTTTTCAGCTAGTCCTTGCCCGGTTTGGCTAGAAATGAAGCCAGAATGACTTTTTTTTTTTTTTTTTTTTAATTTTTTGAATTTTTGTACAATTTTTTTTGAATTGTTTTGGAATGCTCCAGCCCGAGTCAGGTAGAAACGATACTCAGAATGAAAATTTTTTTTCTCTTTCAACCTGTCCTGGCCTAGTTTGGCTAGAAATGAAGCTTAAACCAAAATATAAATTAAACAAGCAATATATGGTGATTAATAGATGAAGTTAAAAGATTAACCTAATTATAAGATGTTCAAACAAATCATTTGCTTGTCAATACGGCTAAGCCAAATGAGGAAGTATAGATACTTCATACTAGTAGTCAAATACATATCCATCGTGATACTCTCATACATGGTTTTTTTTTTTTTTTTTTCTCTCCCTTCCTTTGTCAAGAAAGTATCTTATTAGACCATATTATGGAGCATCACTTTCATATTTGGTAGTGGATTCCAGTTAACTCAACTGGTAAAGTCTCTAATGATTAAATAAGAGATCTGGAGTTCTATTCCTTCCTACACCAAAAACTGATTGGTGTCATAAGATGGTCTCATCGTAAACATATTGTATCATATTGTTGGGGGGACCACAATTTAACTCTCTACAACCAATCTAAAAACAAGCCCACGTGGTGTAATGTCGAATGCCATAAAAGATTTGAGTGTGTCTTATCACCAATTGGTTTTGAGGTGGAATGGCATAGCTCACGATCCGACACATATGTTTGTCATGTATTAGTATCTTTGGTTTCTAACCTTCATTGTATATAGAGTCGTACCTAAACCAAACACATTTCAATTCTAGTTGATTTGTTTTAATTAGGAATTGTTGAGGACTTTTTCATTTACTTGATGTTTAAATGGAAGGAGATTGTAGGGGAGAGTAGAGGATAGAAGAATGGGAGATGATTAGGATGTGCTAAATTTTAGTATATTTTGTCCACCCTCCCTTCTACTCTCATCTTTGGTCCCTTTATCTCCCTCCATTCCAAACATACCATTAGATGCAGAGAAATCATAAATAAGTTCTCTCTAAGGTGGTAGGCCAATCAAATAATAAATAAACATTAGAATTAATTATCGACTTTTACGTATTTTGCCAAGAATATCGTTTAACATTAGTGGTGATGCATAGAAATCATCAGTGAGTTGATCTTCCACACACGTGCCAATGGGTGTACCTGAAGAACAAAAGAGAAGGACCAATCAAAGGGCACCAGTGGGGTACCGACCAAAGACCTTCCGAAGATTAGTCAGTGATAGAAGAATCTCCAAGAACTCAAGAGTGCAAGAGCTAGGGAGAATTCATGTACCTTAAGAAATGTAAGGTTTGTGGTTTATATAGTGGTATAGAGCTAATCTGAATCCCTTGGCACGAGGGAATTTCCTTGTAAAGAGAAGGGCTCCGAGATACTTGGGATTACCTTTCCATATATAAGAGATCTAATTACATGATTGGGCCTTTGGTCGTGATGTGCAAGCAATTTCCATGTAAGGATGTGTGAGTGAACCCCACGCAAGTCCAATTGAAATCCTAGGGGATGGATTGTCAGGATCGGGGATTGCCTGATCCATTGGCCCATGGGTTGATCATCCCTTCTGGGATCGATCGTCCCTCTTAAGGTTGGTTTTTCCTTTTTAATCACCCTTTTTGAGAGTTGGTCGTCCCTTTCGAGAGTTGGTTGAAAATTATCCTCATCAATTAGTAACATAAGAATCTAAAGTTTGACGAGATTGTCTCTCTAATGAAATTGAAAGTAAAAATCATGTCCAAACGCATAAATTGATATATCGCCGTACGCAATTGCAACATGATACTTCATTTCCAATTCTGATACCTCCACTCTTCACCTCCCCCTTGCGCACGTATCTAGCCCAATATCTGAGTCAATACATTTTAGCCTATTAATCACCACAATTAAAAAGAATAAAAAAGTCTCTCTCCTTTTCAATGTGGGATTAAACATTTTCACTAACTCCTCATCTTCCATATTCACTCCCATATATTTTCATTTATGTTATAACATTTATTCACTTTATTTATTTTATATTAAAATGCTCCAACAGTCCTTTAATTCAAATAGCATGAAAAGATTAATCATGGACCATCTAAAGGCATCCAACGACCAATTACATCAAGGATTATACTATCAGCAATTGGAGATGGTATATCGTCAAGCCATTGGACAGCTTCATCAAGCTGACTGCCCATGACAGCAAGCTGCTTTGCAGGTTCATTGGCATGAAAGTGAACTTCACGAGCCTTGACACTTTGGAACTTCCCTATCAATTTTCTGTAGTCACCAAGAAGTTTCCTTACTGATGATGGCAATGAAAATGACATTGGATCAACCACACCAGTAAGAATCTGCATTACAAAGGAATAGTCTCCCTTAATTTCAATGTAATCAACACCTTGCCTTTGAGCAATGACAAGGTCTATATATAAGGCTATCAATTCTGTCTCTGTAGCATCGCCAGAGTTCCTGATAGGTGCTGCATAACCTGCCTTAAATATGGCATTTTGATAGCGGAGAATGCAACAAAATCTGGCATTAATGTCTAAATTTGGAGTAAATCCAGCAAAGTTGAGTCTTCAGGAATCATCAGATGGTGTAACCCAGGTTCTGTGGTAGAAAAACGCACCATGTTCAGTAAGGATAATATTTTGGGAAGGGTCTAGGAACAAGTTCATAGCCATTGTCAAGGCCTATTAGCAAACCTGAGGCTTATGCCTGATGTAAGGGCTTAAACATAATTTATAGCCCGACTACACCAAATTTCCTTCTTTATCAATCTATTAGCTCAATCCATTTGTCAATAAGAAAATTTCACACCTTGAATTATATATGGTAAAGGGCCGTTCAGGATGATTACAAAAATGAGCAAAATAAAAATTGGAGGAAGAATTGCTCCTGGACTCATACAAATTCAAATAAAAGTGGAGTTCAACTGATAGCCTAGTGGTAATGACATCTTTTGTAATGCCCAAAATAACAAATGAAAGTATTGGTAGCCAAAATAACAGCTTTAAAATTTAATGACGTACTTAACTTTGATGAAATAAAATTTTGGTTTCTTTCACAAATGACAGCGTAGACTCATTAGCTGAGAAGGTGATAATGCACGAAAATCGTCAGTGAATTGATGGCTCCTGATCACACTGATGTGTACTTGAAGAATAAGAAAACAAGAACCAAACAGAAGGCACTAGTGGGGTACCGGCCAAAGACTCTCTGAAAGTTAAGTCAGTGAATGAGAAATCTCTAAGAACTCTACAATGAGAGAGCTAGGAATTTTTTGCATACCTAGGAAAGGGGGAGGATTGGTGCTTATATAGCAGTGGGGAGGAGACCTAGATCCCGAGAATACAGGGATTTTCCGTATAGGGAAAAGGCGGAGTTAATGCCATGATTTTAGGGATACTCTCCATTCTGGAAAGGTGAAAATTGTGTGGTAGGGTCTTTATGCGTGGTATGCAAGATGTTTCCATATATGAATATGTGTGTAAACCGCGTAATGTCACATAGGACCCGTCGATATGCTTCTCCGTCAGTAGGGGTCATCCGTCGGCTTAGTAAGGGGACGCACCCATCAACTTCATTTGGACTCGTCTATATAACTGTCGGCATTCCTATTAGTGTAGGGTGCGGGGTCCTGGACGGTTCCTAATGAAATTGACGGCTTCTTTGGGGCCGAAAATTCTTTGAGGCCGTCGGCTCTATTGTTGATACGATACCTTTTTCTTGACAGGCTCTATTGTTTAGAGATCCCAATTTTATTACAAAAATACCCTTATCAGAAGGAGTTTATGCAATTTAATGAAGCAATATGTAAGTACTTTGTTAATATCATTAATTTCTATGGTGTTTACTGTCTTTTTGGGCTTTAGTACTCTTTGTTAGAACTAAAAGTTTTGTCAAGGTTTGTTAAAGTTTGAAAAAAAAAAAAGTTATGAAGAGTTGACAATTTAATGAAAACTTTAAAAGGAAAATCAAATTCGAGCAACAAAAGATTGCTCAAGATTTCAAAAGTCAGCTATTAAAGACTTTGGTGTTCCAACTCAGACTTCCCATACCAGTTACTGATTGATATTTTAATTAGAAAGTTGCTTATTGTCTCTTCATATTAGTAAAATTGTTATAAATTTAATTCTCTTGCCATAGTAGATTTTCTGGGTTCAAGCTACAGTATTGATTAATTTGATTCCTTAGGTAGGTTTCTAGGAGACTTGTAATAAATATGCCTAAATCAGACTTATTATTTTGTGAGCTTAGATGGAGAAAATGATTTTCAAAGGCCAGGCTTTAGAGTTTCTTCTCATTGAATTTGAAAAACTTAAAGGTCCATATTTTGGAACTTGAATCTAATGCTGCAATTTTATCCTTCTCTTATCCCTGCAATTTATCTAGTACGAGTAATCAATGGGTATAATTACTAATTAGGCTTGCACATAAGATTAATTTCAGCTTATGTCAATTTTAAACAAGAATGACATGTTTTGAATAAAGAAATTAACTTCTGAAGACATTATACACTTGAGCTCATATCCTTCAGAAAATGGTTAATTTGATCAAATTAGGGGCTTATCTGAATGAACAGGCCCAGAACTATCTCTTCCAAGCAAATCTCCTAAACAATCTTGGGAATTAAAGGCTCATATTGTAAGGTAGACCTAACATCAATAAAATTGTGCAGCATAGTAATAAGCCACATTATCTGAATTTCTATTTACATGCGGAACAATATAAGACTCAAAATTATCAACAGATTGAACTGTTTCCTGCACAAGCATCTTCGCTTTCCTAGGAGTTTCACCTCCTTGTTTAGAATATCATTGTCAAAAACAGGAATCAGTGGCTTCCACGATCTTATTTAGAACTTTTGTTAGTTGCAATCCACTACAAATAGCTATTAGTTTCTAGGTTTGTACTTGGTTACACGGTGTTAGTGTATAGATTAGGCTGGATTAGCCCATTGGGCTTAGCCTAGTATATTACTTGTACTGCACTCATGTTACTTGTACTGCACACATACCTAGCCTATATAAGGCTCTCTTTTGTACATTGTTTTACACATATCAATATACAAACTATTCAGTCATTCTCTCTCACTTTATATTGTTAACATGGTATCAGAGCCATTCCTCTGACTTCCTGGTTCCTGTGGACATCTCCGGCATTCTTCCGCTGCCCTCGCCTTCATCCAGTAGTCACTGTCAGAAGCGAGTCACTGCCGTCACTCCCACAGCCCCTAAAACACTCGGATTTTGTCAATTTTGTTGATCAAACTGCCAAAGACAAGGCACAGATTGACAGATCATCCGATCCCGAGCAAAACCCAACAAAGATCTGCCAGAAAAAACCTCACACGCGCTGCCTTGTGCTGTCTGAAGTTTTTGCCTCACGAGCACGTGCTCCACGCGCCGCCACACACCGTCCGTCTCTCACACGCACCTTACACGCCAATACACAGGCCTTCACGCGCCCCACACGCTTGATCTGTTTCGCGTACTGCCACGTCAGCCCTAGGGTGACGTCACCCTGCCACGTCAACACGCCATCAGCATCCTAAGTCGTTGACCGAGCCGTTGACTTTGACTAGACCGTTGACCGTTGACTTTGACCGTTGACTGTTGATTTTGACCAAAGTCAAAATTTTCCAACAAGACCTGTCTTGATCAGTTTTTCGCGTAGATTCCGATTTTGGGCTCAGTTTCTGCATTTGAGGTCTCTAAATCTCATTTTTTGGTTATTTTCTTCATTATGGCTCAACAAAATGAACGAGACATCATACGTCCTATCACCATTATGTTGGATGGTCCTACTAGCTATCATGCCTGGTCTCAGAATATGATTGTCTTTCTCAAGGGTCATAAACTGTGAAGATATGTGACTGGTTCAATTCCTAAGCCAGTACCAAACCCTAAGTCCAAAGCCATAGCTACTGAGGAGTCTTCCAAGACTACTGTTACAACAGATGATTATAAAGAACGCTTAGAGGAATGGGAGAGTATTCAGAGTAAAATCTTGTCTTGGTTTATCAATACCTCTATTCCCTCCATTCATAATCTTCTTCCTCGTCTTGAGACTGCTAAGGCTGCTTGGAAATTTTTGGCCGATCACTATAATTGTACTAATGATTCAAGTTTGAAGTTCCACATTGAATCAAAACTTTATCAAATGCGCCAAGAGACAGGTCAATTTATTTCTGATTTTTATTCTCAAACTTCTACTATGTGGGAACAACTCTTTGCTGCAGATCCTCCACTAGTGTGCTCTAAGGACATTGAGCTCTTTGTCAAATATCGGAATCGCCGTAAATTTATGCAC
This sequence comes from Quercus gilva, assembly GCA_023621385.1. Lineage (NCBI taxonomy): Eukaryota > Viridiplantae > Streptophyta > Magnoliopsida > Fagales > Fagaceae > Quercus > Quercus gilva. The sequence continues at coordinate 36,815,924 of CM042482.1, read as the reverse complement.
TTTATGATGGGTTTGCATGAGGATTTTGAGCCTACTAGGGCTTCTCTACTTAGTTGGTCTTCTACTCCTTCTCTTGATGTTGCAGTTAAGGAACTCATTTCTGAGGAGAACCGTCGACCTGCTCATCACATGTCATCATCTGATCATGTATTGGCTACACCATCTCCACAGCTTCCCATTGCTGCATTCACTGCTCCACGAATAAACTCTAGGCATCCCACCTCTCAGTCTTCCAAAGGTACTTGCTGCGAGTTTTGCCGTGTCAAAGGCTATGACATCTCAGTTTGTCGCAAACTGCAAAAATTTGTGCAAGAGCAAAATAAAGCTTCTCTTCCTCAAGCAGTTGTTGTATGTCCTTCATATCCATCGGTTCCTACAGGTCCATCTTTGGCTTCCTCACTTACTACGGCTGATATTGAGGCAGTTGTTCAACAGGTTTTATCCCGCACCTCCACTGCCCTTTCTGTCACCTCAAGTAAACAACCTTGGTTTTTTGATACTGCATGTTGTAACCATATGACTCCTGATGAATCCCAATTTTCTGATAAGGCACCCTTAGAACATCCAATCACCATTTACACTGCTGATAGAACTCCTATGTTTGTTAGTCATAAAGGAACAATCTCTTCTCCTTGTTTATCCCTTAAAGACACTTTTCATATCCCAAAGTTATCCCTCAATTTGCTTTCTGTTGGTCAACTTTGTGAATTAGGCGTAGATCTTCTATTTACTAATCATGGTGTGGATGTGCAGGATCCCCGGACGGGTCAAATGCTTGGGACAAGCCGTAAGGTTGGTCGCATGTTTGAGGTTCATGACTTGAAGATTCCTTCACAAGTTGTTTCTGCAGCTGCTACCACTACCACCTCCTCACCTGATCTATGGCATGCTTGTCTTGGTCATCCATCCTTATCTTGTCTTCAGTTGTTAGCTTCTCAAGGTCATTTAGATTCAGTTCAGTTTCAAAAATTTGATTATACTTTTTGTCATTTTGGCAAACAAACAAAATTGCCCTTTAATAATGTGACTCATTTTCTTCTACACCTTTGGATCTTATACATTCTGATATTTGGGGTCCTGCACTTGTTCTCACTGAGGGGGGATCTAGATATTTTGTCATATTTGTGGATGATTTTTCTCGAAATACTTGGATTTATCTGCTTCACCATAGGTCTGAACTTGTGTCTATTTACCAAACATTTCATAAAATGATTGAAACACGGTTCAATCGCACCGTCAAAGTTTTTCGATTAGATAATGCTCAAGAATATAATGATAAATCTTTCCTATCCTTTTTAGACAATCATGGTACCCTTACTCAGCGGTCTTGTCCTTACACCTCTCAACAAAATGGTCGTGCAGAATGAAAACATCGTCACATTCTTGATGTTGTTCGCACCCTTCTCATTTCTGCCTTTCCTCCTGAGCGCTTTTAGGGTGAGGCCGCACTCACTGCTGTATACACCATTAATTGTATTCCTTCACCAATTACACACAACAAATCACCGTTTGAGCTCCTCTATGGTCAAACCCCCGACTACTCCTCTCTTCGGGTTTTTGGTTGTGCTTGCTTTGTCTCTTTTCCTCCTCATGAACGAACAAAGCTCCAGCCTCGTGCTCGTCTCTATTGTTTCCTTGGTTATGGTGTATCTCAAAAGGGGTTTCGCTGCTATGATCCCATTTCTCATCGTCTTTGTGTCTCCTGTCATGTTGAGTTTTGGGAACATCGTCCTTTCACGAGTTTTTAGTAGTTTCCTACGTCCTCTTCCTCTGAGTCTCCCATTTTCACTGATCTTTTTCTCCCTCTCTATCTTGAACTTGTGGAGGATTCTTCGACATCGGCTGCCTCTCTAGACGACTCATCTCCGGTTCTGTCCCTGGCATATGACCCGCCTGTCTTGGATCCTATGGCACCACCCTCTCCTGAGTCTCCTGATGGTCCTGAACTTCGTCATTCCACTCGGGTAAGCATTCCTCCCCCTTATCTCTCTGATTATCACTGCTCTTTTGCCCTTGCCACCCTCTATGAACCTCACACCTATCATGAGGCCCATATTGACCCTCTTTGGCAACAAGCTATGAATGATGAACTAGATGCCCTTTATAAGAATCACACTTGGGATATGGTTGATTTGCCTCCTGGTCAGTTTGTAGTAGGTTGTAGGTGGGTTTACGAGATCAAGACTAAGGCTGATGGATCTGTTGAACGATACAAGGCTCGCCTAGTTGCCAAAGGCTTTACCTAGGAGTATGGCATTGACTATGAGGAAACATTTGCTCTTGTCGCTCGTCTTACATCTGTCAGATGTCTTATTGCTGTGACTGCTGTTTGTCGTTGGCCTCTTTATCAAATGGATGTGAAGAATGCTTTCCTCAATGGAGACCTTCAAGAAGAAGTGTACGTGCAACCACCCCCTAGCTATCCGCACTCAGGTAGTCAAGTTTGTCGCCTTCACCGTGCTCTTTACTGCCTCAAGCAGGCTCCTCGAGCTTGTTTTGAAAAGTTTAGCTCCGTTGTTGCTTAGCAGGGTTTCACTTCGAGTCCTCATGACACTGCTCTCTTCGTCCGAAGATCCTCTGCTGGTATCACTCTTATTCTTCTCTATGTTGATGATATGATTATTACTGGAGATGATTCTGCAGGTATCCGCTCTCTTCAGCACTTCCTTAGTCAGCATTTTGAGATGAAAGATTTGGGCACTCTCAGCTATTTTCTTGGGCTTGAAGTTACCTCATCCTCTGATGGATACTATCTTTCCCAAGCTAAATATGCTTCTGATCTTCTCTCCAAAGCCGGTATCGCCGACAACAAGACTGTTTCCACTCCGTTGGAGTACAATGCAAAACTCACACCCTTGGATGGTGAACCTATATCTGATGCTACTCGCTATCGTCAGTTGGTTAGTAGTCTGATCTATCTCACTGTTACTCGTCCGGATATTTCACATGCCGTGGGTATGGTTAGTAAGTTCATGGATGCCCTTCGTTCTGTCCATTATGTTGCTGTTCTTCGGATTCTCCGATATGTCAAGGGCACACTTTATCATGGTCTACACTACTCCTCTCGGTCTTCTCTTGAGCTTCATGCTTATTCAGATGCAGGCTGGGCAGGTGATCCAACTAATCGATGCTTTATCACAGGTTTCTGTTTCCTGTTGGGTACTTCTCTTGTCTCGTGGCATAGCAAGAAGCAGGATGTTGTTTCCCGTTCCAATACTGAGGCTGAGTATCGTGCCCTTGCTGACACCACCTGCGAGCTTGTCTGGCTTCGCTGGCTCTTGGCTGACATGGACGAGCCCACAACCTACTGCTACTCTTCTTTATTGTGACAATCCTAGTGCTATCTACTTTGCTCATAATAATGTCTTCCACAAACGCACCAAGCACATTGAGATCGACTGCCACATCACTCGCCGGCATCTCAAGAAAGGCAATCTCAAGTTGTTCTCCATCTCATCTGCTGACCAGCCTGCTGATATCTTCACCAAATCTCACCCGCCTGGTCATCTTCAAGATCTTATATCCAAACTCCAGTTGGCTTCCTTCTTGCCACCTCGAGTTTGAGGGGGGATGTTAGTGTATAGATTAGGCTAGATTAGCCCATTGGGCTTAACCCAGTATATTACTTGTACTGCACTCATATTACTTGTACTGCACACATACCTAGCCTATATAAGACTCTCTTTTGTACATTGTTTTACACATATCAATATACAAACTATTCAGTCATTCTCTCTCACTTTATATTGTTAAAACACGGCAAGACAAGCATGTAAATGTTACAGTAACCCATTGGAGGATTACCTCTATATATCTTTTGAGAAAAAGCTTAGATTAGCAATGGTGTGGATCCCTAGGTCAAAATTGTACCTATGTAAAGACACGGTTGCATGAATTAATGTTGCAGGTTTTCTAAAAAAAAAAATCTAAGAATTGTCCATTGGCACGATAGATATAAAGAATATGAGGTAGAGATCATGAAAATAAAGAAGTCATGAACATGGTGAAACATTGAAAATACATACAAATTGCAACATATTGTGCCTCTTAACATCTCAACAAGGATATAGAGGTTCGACTTGGTGTGACATCAACTAGCCTCCGCTCAAGTAATTTGTCTCATGTGGGTGGAGCTCCAAAAATTGGGGTTATGGTTGCATATTAGTTGTCTCTCCTAGACTTTGCCTAAGTGAGAGCCTTGCCTAGACTATAAGGACCCCATTTAACCAAAATACTTAAGCTTATGGATTTGCATCCAAATATGTTAATAATTGTTGAAGGGAGAAACTTTAGCTACAAATCAATATTTTTTTTTATTGATTTGTGAGAGTTTTGCCTCCAATATCTTTTTATTTGAGGTGAATTTTGGCAAACCAATCATTGGATTATATTTTCTTCTTGTATCCTCCATGCTTACAAAATTTCTAGAAAATTAAAGATTAATAGTTATATTATCAATAGATTGTTTAAATTGCAAGTTTTGTAGTTTAAAATTATGCATAAAATGTAAGCTTATATATTATATAGTAAATAATATTTTATTGGCACAAAATTTGACGAGTATTATGAGCTTAAAGAACATGCAATTTAATGGTTATATTTTGAAAATATGTAGTAATGTTAATTTTTTAAAAGAAGTTGTAGTCTTAGGCTACAACCAATTTTGTAACTAAATTTTATCATTCTTGAAGTTCTTTAGTTTATTCCTTGTGGGACTTCCACTCACACATATATATCCAACAATCTTCCTCTCCAATGTGGGCTCCATTGTGGATAAAAGGGGCACAAAAAAGTCTCTTTTGCCCCCATCAAAAATGAAAACCTCCTTGCTTAAAGAAAAAAAATATAATCATATTTTCTTTTCCTAATAAAAATATGGTATAAGTGGGTCCCACTTAAAACTTAAATTATTGCTTATCATAGATTTTCACCTTTCTCATAGCAAGTCAAGGGTTGAAATAGCTGGTCCACATAATTTTTTTTATTAAAAAAAAAAAACTATTTATATATCATCGTATGAGCCACCAAGTCTCTAACAGTATTCGCATCAATATGTCTAAAATTTTCTATCTAGTTTAGCATAAGAACCTACTTTTTTTTTTTTTTTACACAATTACATCTCAAAAACACTTATATCAAATTATCTATTATACACTATTTTATTTAAATAATCATTTTTATTCTTTTATTATTTTTATTTTTATTCAATCTCTCTCTCCTCTCATATCTAAAAACACTCACATATCCTCTCAGACCCAACCTTCTCGCCTCTCACTCCTCTCTCATCCCAAACCCATAGTCTCTCACTTCTCTCTCAATTGTTGCCATTGCTTTGCTTCTTCTTCACCTCTGCTAGTTCTTCTTCTTCTTCTTTGCAATAAAGGTTTGATGATTCATATGGATTTTGTATATGGTTTTGATGAGTTTGGGATCTAGATTTAGGATGGATTTGATGAATTTGCAAAGGTTGCTAGGATTCAAAAGGAGATAGTGAAGGAATAAAGTAAGGGAAGAAGTTAGGGAAGAAAGAATCTAATGGGAGGAGAAGAGAGAGAATATGATGGGAGAGATGAGAGAAAAAATTTATTAAAAGTTAAAATACAAAGATATAGTAGCAGTGTAAATATTCACAGTTACTATAGCTAGATTGTATATTTACACAATAATACACAGTTTGATGCGGGTCAGTTTTAAGCAATATTTACAACTTTTTCTATTATGCATAGGGATGGCAATTTTTGCTCGATCCGCGGGTACCCGACCCGGCCCGACCCTAATGGGCCGGATTTTACCCGGTCCGATTAAGAATAGGGTCGAGTATGGGTTTTTAAAAAAAAAAACCCGAAGCGGGTCCGTGTCGAGTCCATGTTTTATAAAAAAAAAACCCAAGACCCGGCCTAAAACTCGACCCGATTAAAAACCCGGTAAACTAAAATTACAAAAATACCCTAACTATATATATATATATATATATATATTCATATATTCTAACCCTAATCCCTCATTTTTCACTCTTCAGCAGCCTCACTCTCCTCTCCCAATCGGCTGCTCTCACTCCCTCTCACTTTCCTCACATCACTCTGCTTTCCCCAACCTCTAATCTCTATCACCACCGGCCATCACGTGCACAGGATTATGTTGTTTTCTCTCTTTCTCTCAATCTCAGCTCACACGATCTCACTCACTCACTTTTAAGCAACGCCACCCAAGTAGCGACGCCCAAGATCTCAGCCTCTCACCGTCGTTCCAAGCATTCACCAACGCCGATCTGTTCTCACTCACTCTCAATCTCATCGCCGGCCCAAGTTCTCAACGCCAATCTGTTCTCTACTTCTCTTAATTTTTTTTTTTATGTTTTTTTTTTGTTTTAATATGAGTCTCTGAGAATATGAGATGTTTGATTGTTTGTTTCAATTTTTTTGTTTTAATATGAGTCTTTGAGAATATGAGATTAAACTCCAAAGACTCTCTCTCTCTCTCTTAAAAACTCTGAGAAATTCTGAGTCTTCTAGAAATCTCTGGGTCATTTAGCAATGTAGACGACGGAGAGCCTTTCCACGGCGTCGTTTCGTCATCTCAGTCTGTAACTCTCGCAATTTTTTTTGCTTAAAAAGCGTTTGGGGAAAACGATTAGGGTTCTAGAAATGAGAGAACTTGTTCTAAGGTAACAACGATGGATGTTTGTGCTCTGTTTGGTTGATATGAAAATGTGATGAAAGAGAGAGAAAATGAGCTATTAAATATGAGTTTGACGTGGTTGTTTTTTTTTTTTTTTTTTTTTTTTTTTTTTTTTTTTACTAGGCTAAGGTTTTGATGTTGGTGCATTGTTTGGATGCTGAGAAAATGTATTAGAATAAGAAAAGAAACGAAAACGCTTCAATTCTTTTTTTTTTTTTTTTTGTTGGGCCATGAATTGGGCCCAATCTCTTAATGAGGCCAGTGGGGCCCGGTAGGGACGGGTCTAGGCCCCGGGAAAAAAACATGCTTAGTAAACAAGCCGGGTCTGGGCTACGGGTCTTGGCTCGCGGGTCGGGTCCGGGTATGAAAAAATCCGGCCCGAACCTAACCTGTTGCCATTCCTAATTATGCACCCACTAATGTGAGTGCTTTAAAAGTCTATAACTAAGAAAAAAAGAGTCTAAAACTTTCAAGTTTCCACTAACTTCTTTCTCTTCTATCTTTAAATTTTTTACAACTTCAAACTCTGAATTTAAAAGCTCAAATTTTAATTACACAGAAGAGTAAGAAAAGAAATGTTGAATTCTATGTACTTTTTATAAACATTTAAGGAAGTGAGGAACATATACAATATTTTAACTATATTACTATATCCTTAACACTTTACATTGATTTACTTTTTAAATTTATTTTAAGGGAGCAAATTACATGTTTATGTAATTTGATTAATCTCTTAATAAGATTGTTGTTAATTATTTATTACATTTACATTTTTTGTATGACAATTATAGTAGCATATAATTTTTAATGTGTGTTTATAATTAATATCCATTAATATTATTTTAGATTTTTATGTTATTTTCAATCTTGTCTTTTAATCTTTCTCTCTTGATTTGAAATTCCCGCTCTACCACTGGTGTGAGTTATTGTCTTTTAATGGACTTCGAGACTCGATCTTTCTACCACAAATAAGTCCCTTACTAGGTCCCCTTATCTATGCGTTTTTTTCTTTCACTTGTGTGTTACCCATGCGAACCATGTGAACTATATATGTTTACACCCATGGAAACCTCATGTTGTATCATTCTTCTTTTATTTAACACCATTTGCAATACTATATTTTTGGGTCTTTCATTTTCCAAGATCATTTATATATGCTTTTATGGGCTTGTCTTGTACAATGCACGCTTGTGTGGGTTCCAACTTCCAAGTACATGTAGCTGGCTCCAACTAGGAAAAGGACCTTGATAACTTGGCACATTGCCCTTCAATTCAAACCTTAATATAATATATAGAAACAATAATTAACTCAAAAATTTAAGCATGTAGGTTTCAGCCCGATTACCCATTCCCTCCTACATTACACTTAAGCCCATTAAATTTCTACACTTATAAATTAATAAGGACTCTTTCTTCTTATTTACCCCATTAAACACTCATATTTTTTCCAATAAATTTGTCAACTAATTATTCATTAAAATATTAAAATGCTCCAATGGTTTTTACAACATTCAAATTTCTCTTCCTTTCCCTTTGTTATTTTGCAAGGCAAGAACATGAGGGGATAAAATTTTATAGTGGAGCTCTTTGTGGTCGGGTCTGCTCCTCGAGAGTGGAGAAATTTTTTTTTTAAATTGCTAAACAACACAAAAGCGATTCCAATTAGGCTTGTTTAGTTTGGTAACTTTGGTTGGGAACCCAAAAAGGAAAAAACTCATTGGTTTGCTAAATGTCATTACTCAAGGTCTACCATGACACATAAGATATTAAATGAATGAAAGGATGTGTATTTAATGCATGAGTTGATAAGAGGGTTACGTGGAGTGTGACATGTATAAAAGTGATAGGTTAGCAATAGGATTGAGATTCCATGCAATACCTAGGGTATTGCAGGGTGTGCAATTGCTTAAATCTCAACCATTTATTAAATCCAATGCTTCAGAAATTGACATATCATTTATGCCATGTCAGCAATCTGTGTGCTCCTTCAACTAGTCTTTCTGGTTTTAACGTTTTACACTCTCCTCTTATATTTTCAAAATTTCATAATATCCCTCTCTTCCATTACAATATTACACCAAATTTATCTAGGTATCCTTGGCCAAACTTCCATGGTTGCAACTAGCATTTATCGAGTCCCTTGCCACCTCTACCGGCAGTTCATGTCTATGTAGTCTTCTCTTCTCTTAAAATTTCTGTCTCTCTGTTTTCTTGTTCTATCAATCCCAGTTGTGGCCAAGCTTCTCCTTGCAGCCACCACCTCCATCGTGCGCCGAATTTGTCAACACGGTATCAAAATCACTTTTTCCCAACTCGCCCGTCTTTTTTATTTTTTGTATTTTGATGTTAACTGTTTTGTATGTTTGGTTTTTTGTTTTTATTTTGTATTTATTTTTCTAATTGCTGAATTTACTTGTTGAGGGTGAAGCTAATGTGATTTAGCTGAATTTTTGGTGGCCGAAGCTAATGTGATTTTACTGTATTTTGGGTCGCACCGAAGGTGTTTGATGAAATGCTTCTTAGAGTTTTAGTTTATCTCTTTGTATAGTTTTTTTTTTTCTTGGATTTTCCATATTAGTTTGGTGCTAAGACTGTGATTATAAATGTATGGTAATTGAATTTGTGTTAGTGCCTTATCTTTGAGAACTTGAACTTCTTTCCATGACTATTCTCTATGGATTTTTTTCCCTTGATTTCTTTGTCAAAGATCATCCCTTTGTTTCATTTATAGCACTAAAGATAATCAATTTCTTAGCACTAAACTCATATGGAAAATCCAAAAAAAAAAAAAAACTATACATAGAGATAAACTAAAACTCTAAGAAGCATTTCATCAAACACCTTCAGTGCCACCCAAAATACATCAAAATCACATTAGCTTTGGCACCCTAAAATATAGCTAAATCACATTAGCTTCACCCTCAGCAAGTAAATTCAGCAATTAGAAAAACAAATACAAAATAAAAACAAAAAACCAAACATACAAAACAGTTAACATCAAAATACAAAATACAAAAAAAGAAAAAAAAAAGATAATAATAGAGAAGGGCGGGTTGGGCAAAAGTGATTCTAATACCGTGTTGACAGATTTAGCGCGATGAAGGTGGTGGCTGCAAGGAGAAGCTCAGCCATGGCTGGGATTGATAGAACAAGAAAACAGAGAGACAGAAATTTTAAGAGAAGAAAAGGCTAACAGGCATGAGTTGCCGATGGTGGTGGTGGGGGACTCGATGGATGATAGTTGTAGTCGTGGAAGTTTGGCCATGGATACCCAGATAAATTTGGTGTAATATTGTAATGGAAGAGAAAGATATTCTGAAATTTTGAAAATTTGAGAGGATAGTGTAAAAATTTGAAACCAAAAAGACTTGAAAGAGCACATGGATCACTGACGTGGTATAAATGATGTGTCAATTTCTGAAGCATTGGATTTAATAAATAGTTGAGATTTGAGCAATTGCACACTGTGCAATACCCTAGGTATTGCACGGGAACTCTATCCGTTAGCAACTGAGCTAACAATAGACTCCTCACCTTAATCGCCTGATAGGTCTAAAAGATGCCTTAAGCCTTGGTACCAACAATACCCACCAGTCAATTAGGTGAGCCTCTGAGTTACACCTGAAAACTTCCAAATCACAACTCCCAAGATTTCTTTGTGTCATTATGGGCTTGGGTTGCACAACGAGATGAGTGATGCATTGGGCCCTGATAGGTCTAAAAGATACCTTAAGCCTTGGTACCAACAATACCCACTAGTCAATTAGGTGAGCCTCTGAGTTACACCTAAAAACTTCCAAACCACAACTCCCAAGATTTCTTTGTGTCACTATGGGCTTGGGCTACACAACGAGATGAGTGATGCATTGGGCCCAAAAGGTATCTTAAGAGAAACAAGTTATTATGAGATATCAAGCCCACTTAGTGATGATGTTTGCCTCTAGGCTTACACTTGCTAAGAGAATGCAAGTTTTCTTTTTATAAGATTGACCATTAACAACCTACTTACTATTAGGGTGTTTGCTACATGGCTCACACTTGTTAAGAGTATCTCAACCACACTTTTTAGCTTGAAAAGACCATGGTTTAAATGTAGAGTAGGCTACTCCGAATATTTGGATTGAATGGCTAGGTTAGCTTGGTTGTGGTCATGAGTGCTTTGGCTGATGATGTTAGCCTTAGGTTGCTCTTGGCTTAGTCGTTAGAAGGTGAATCATGTTGAAACACTCAATTTTGCACCCATCATTTGATTTTGGAAGATGACTAAAATGATCATTCTAAGTACCCCAAAAATCATAATTGCATTTCATGCATTCAATCATTCATCACATTTCATAAGAATGATCTTGAGATTCTAACGATTGCAACAGTATGTTCAATTCTCAAATCCAACCATCGAATTGAAAGATATCATGAGATCAAGTTTTCACTGTTCGCATACATTTCATTTGGGTGAAATCGATAATGGGTGATTAGTTGAAATTAATTTTGATTGGTTAGTAATTAAAATTAATTAAATAATTTATGTGATTGGTTGTTGAATTTGATTAAAATGAGCTTGATTGCATAGGAATAAAGGGATAATTTGATAATGTGGGAACTGTTGATAATTAGACTTTTAGAAGTAATTATCTTTCAAATAATTATTCTTTTAAGGAATGAATTATCAAGTTAAAATGGATTTTATTTAGAATAAAAGTTTGAAAAATGTTCAAGTGCAAATCTCAGCCCAAAAAATGCCCAAAAAAGAGTCCAAAATGAACCAAAAAGGAAACCAAGCCGAACACTAAGGAGTGCCCATCGGCACTTAGCAAGTGTCGATTGGCACAGATTTTAAGCCTGGCCCAGAAACTTTTAGCTCAAGTCTAAACTTATCAGATTCGATTTTTTAGGGATAAAACCTGACCTAATTTGTATCTGTTGATTTTCTAAGCAACCTTAGCTTATTTTTTAAGCAGACACACCTCTATAAATAAAGGAGAAAATCTAAAATTCAGCACCCGTCTGCCCCTTAACATTAAAGAAACTTTAGAAATTTGACTTTAAGATTTTCTTTTTTGTTAAGAAAAAATTCTTTAGGACTTAGAGACTCACACTCTCTCTAACTCTAAAGTAATTCCCCCCTACAGAATTATTCATCCAATGATGCAGACATCTATTCTACTCTCTTATTAACATGTTTATTCTTTCATTAACGTATGCATCTGTTAATATTTTCTCTGTGAATATTAACCTCTAGTATGATTTTCTTGTTCTTGAATTTTTATCTCATAGAAACACATGCAATGATTTTTTGTTCATGTTTGTTCATATGTTTGATCATGTAGATGTAGGATAAATATAATACAATCCTAGATCTGTTGTTCTTAGTTAATTACAAAAAAATTCAGATCTAAAATTTCTTTTCAAAATCCATTTTTTTAACAAAAAATTCAGATTTGAAAAATCCTTTTCAAAATCCATTCTTTTTTTAAACAAAAAATTTAGATTTGAAAATCCTTTTCAAAATCTATTCTTTTTTCTAACAAAAATTCAAATCTGAAATTTTATTTCAAAATTCACTCTGTTTTTAATTAAAAAAAATCAGATTTGTAATTTCTCTTTGAAGTTCATTCTATTTTTTAATTAAAAAATCAGATCTGAAAATCCTCTTCAAAACTTATTCTGTTTTCTAATAAAAAATTCAGATCTGAAAATTCTTTTTAAAACTTATTCTCTTTTAATTAAAAAAATCAGATCTGAAAACCCTTTTCAAAACCTATTCTGTTTTCTAAAAAAAAAAAAAATCAAATCTGAAAATTCTTTTTAAAACTCATTCTCTTTTAGTTAAAAAATCAGAGCTGAAAATCCTTTTCAAAAACCTATTCTGTTTTCTAATAAAAAATTTAGATCGGAAATTTTTTTTAAAAACTTATTCTCTTTTCATTAAAAAAAATCAGATCTGAAAACCCTTTTCAAAACCTATTATGTTTTCTAAAAAAAATTTCAGATCTAAAAATTCTTTTTAAAATTCATTATGTTTTTTAATTAAAAAAATCAGATTTGTAATTTCCTTTGAAGTTCATTCTATTTTTTTAATTAAAAAAATCAGATTTGAAAATTCTTTCTAAAATCCATTTTGTTCCCTAACCAAAAAATTAAATCTGAAATTTTTCTTTAAAAATTTATTCTCTTTTTGTTAGTTAAAAAATTAGATTTGAAACTTTTCTTTTAAATTATTCTTTTTCATGATTTGAAATTTAATTTGAAAATTTTCTTTAAATATCATATTTTTTTAATTAAAAAATCAGATTTAATTTCTTCACACAAGAAGAACTACAGATCTAAGATTTCTGTATAATATTTAACTATAGATTTGAGAATACACATACAACATATTGCATATATTGTTTAAGGGTACTTAAGTGATCATAAAAAGTCTAGAAGATTGGACTCTATCTGAGCAGAATGAGTGCCAAACACCTTCCCATTCTGTAACCTAGCCCCTGAACATTAGAATCTTGTTGGTAGAACTAGTGCTTTATTTTGTTTTGGTAGATTGTATCTAAGATCAAAGCTTTGTAATTATTACGTAGATTGTATTTAGGACCAAAGTCTTGTAAAGATATTCTACTAAATTGTACTTGTATATTCAATTAATGAAACTTGAGGAATTTCAGATGTGTAAATTGTACATCGTAGTTTTTTCTTATTTTTTTGTAATAAAAAATAAGTGGCGACTCCACATCAACCCAAAAAAGAGAGGTGCTGATACCTTTCTCTTTTGATTGAGAGCACCAAAAGTTCCGGTCTCTCACACATGTGGGGTCTCTTTATTATTGAGCTTGAAGCACCGACACATTTAGCCATTAGTAATGGTTTGTTAGGGGACAAGTCTTAACTCATCAACGAAACTGGGTCATCGGATGGAGAAATTATAAGGTCCTCATGGTGGACAAGTGATGTAGCCCACAATTCCAGTAAAAAACTCTCACATGTTTAAAATTGTGGAGTTTTAAATAAAAATTAAATGCTGACTCAGCAATTTTAAATAGGTGGGAGTCTTTTATTGGAATGGTGGACAAATGACGTGGTCCACCATGAGTAGTGTATAATTTCTCCATTGGATGCTAGTCCACAAGGTACAACTTGTTTAGGCGTAAATTATGGTTGAGGCCATTAAGTGACATGCGGCATCTATCAAAAGTTTCTTAACAAAAATTTTAAAATATCAGCACACTAAGTAAATAATAGTACTTGATTTTAAATGATGTAACAAGATGTTCACTTGTTTTAATTGAAACTTTACATACAAACTCATGGGCTTTTGGTTGTATATGGATATGAGGGGAAAAAACCTAAGCTTTTGGGGTTTGGATGAATAATTTATGCATTAAAGGGATTCTTCACTTGAATTTTTGTTGTTGTTAAATTGTACCTTTGGTCTATAACTTTTTACATTTGTTTCAAATTTATCCTTATTTAAAAAAAAAAAATCACTTTAGTCCCTATACTTTCAAAGTTGTTTTAAAAGATGTCCTTATTGTCGACTTATGGATGGAAAATATTAACTTTATTAATAAAATTCATGCCGATTCATAGGCTTAACATCATAAAAGGTGACATCAATTTAATATATTTTATTCGTTATGTCAACATTTTCAATCTATTAGATAATGATAAAAACCTCTTAAAAACATTTCAAAGTGCCGTGAAAATTTTGAAACAAGAGTAAAAAATTAATGGTCTAATGCATGATTTGGTTTTTAAAAATAAATTAACCACTACAATAATGAAAAAAAATAGCAAATTAAGTTCCCATTTTAAAGTTTAGACATGTGACTAATTAACAAAAGTACTGATTGACTTTAAAACATATTCAATTTCCAATGGTGTGAGAAACCCATGGTTTGCTGGCATGGTGGGTTTGTTAGTTCAAAGGTCTATTGGGTTGATGATCTTCTTGGTTTGAATCTGTCATTGGTGGTTTGAATAAGCAACTCTCAACATATTATTGGTTAGATTAGTTTTTCTTGGGCATAAATTAGCTTTCAGGTTCTTCGATGCACTAATCACCTTATTGGAAACATCGATTGGCACTGTGTCTCTCAATTAAGAGCTCCGTACTGTTTTAAATCTGCCTTTTAGACCCTTCATTGATGAGGCCAAGAGTTCTTTCTCTTTTTACACACCATTCATCAAAGAGGCCATAAAGTTTGGCCATGTTGTAAACTAGGTTTGTAAATTGGAGACCCTCTTCCCTTAGGTCAAAAAAAAGATTTGGAGTTACACCTCCAATTCAAATTTCAAACCCAACACCACTCCTATCGAGCAACCCTACCACAATTGTTTGATTTTTCTTTTTCAAGAAGGTATGGGTGCTTTATTTCTAGCAAAGAGAGAAGATAAGGCTGAGAAAGTTGCTTCTTGAGTTCAATGGAAGGAAAAGAGAAAGGGCTAGGTTTTTCTAATGCTGTGGGAAATAGAATTTGTTTTAATGCCGATTAGTGTTTTCTCTTAAGAAAACCAATTAGTGTTTCAATTAAGTAGGCACATGGTTGGATTTTAAAAAGAACACCTCAAGTGATGTATCTAAATTTTGTCCATGAAAAACATATTGTATGATGTGGCAAAAGATTTTTTTTTTTGGCTGAATATAGAGACAGTTTGAGACGGCGAAAGAATGGTATTACATTTTTTTTTTTTTTTTTTGACATAGCATGGTATTGCTTTTTTTTTTTTTTTTTTTTTTTAAAGAAACAACATGGTATTACATTTTGATTGGGTTTGTGATGTGTTTTTTTTGGCTTGCGTGGCCCACCCACACAGCACAGCACAGCACAAGAGTTGTTTTGTTAAACTAAACTATAAAACTAGTATTCCAAGATAGATTCCCGAAACTCCAATCTTTTTTAAACCAAAAAAAAAAAAAAAAAATTCAACAAATATCTTCCTCCTCCTCCCATCGCATCGACACGCACTCACTCATATTCTCTCTCTAGCATTCGAATCGGAGAGCACCAGAAAGAAATGGCGCCGCCAGAGCCCGAAGGGCAAGTTCAGCAACGAAGACAACCACAACAACAAGGCGGTTTCTCTTCGATGATCACCGGAGTCATAAGGATGGCTGTGTTTTGGTACTTCGCCTCCAAATTCTTCTCTCCCAAGCGCCCCTCTGGCTCTGAACCCTCTCAGCTCATCTCCAATCTCTTCCACAAATCCGAGCCTCTCGTACTCTCTCTCTGATCTACAATTTTTTATTTTATTCGCAATTATGTTTTTGAAAATTTGAGTCTAGGTTTGATAGAAGTGAATGAATTGTTGTTGTTTGGTGATGTTAGGACTTAATTAATTAGGGTTCAAATTTCTGTTTAATTTTTACATGATAATAATAAGCTAATTATTTGCTTGTGGTTGGGTTATGTAGGATATGTGGTTTTATGTTTCGGAACACGAAAAGTTCAATGATTTCGCGAATGAAGCTGCACTTATGTGGCATGAAAGTAATATTCCGTACGCTGTTTGGGGATCGGAGAGTACCAGGTCTCTTTCTTTGAAGTATTCTCCGTCTGAGGTACCACTTTTGTTTTAGGAACCACTACCTGTAATTTAAATTCATAATACTTGTCGTTTGTATTCAATAAGTTCCTATGTTAAGAACTGCTTAGCCCCAGAGGTTTTACCCGCTAAAGGGCTCTTCTTTAGAAATGTTCCCTACGTTCGTATGGTAGGAGATATGAAGATAATATTTGTTTTTTCAGGCTGTAAAGAACAATGGGAGTCTATATGCTCACGTTTACTTTGCACGCTCTGGTTACCCCGCTGACCCAAATGATCCAGAGTACCAACCTCTAGCTGCATTCGGAAGGACACACTGTAAGAATGTCTCTCTGGCTGTTTTTATATATTTATTTAACTTAAAAAAAAAAAAAAAAAAAAAAACAAATCAGCATTAAAGATATCTTCCATTTCATTGATTTCAGCTATCGTAGCATACTTTCCCAAGTCAAGAGCGGATAAAAAGAAGAGTTTATTGGGGAACAAAGATTCGGATGAGGGTGGAACTGTGACCAAGGTTTGTCCTTTACTATTAAATAGTCTCATAAATAACTTCAGGATGACTCATTACTAGTGAGCTTTGGTTTCAGATATCTAAACCTCATATTTCTACCTTTGCAACTGTTTACCTCCAATTATTGTCTTCGATCTATCCTCTATGAAGTCTACAACATTCTCTTCTTGAATTGATTTTGGTATGGATGCTCATTTGAGTGCCATGAATTTATCAAGTTTTGCGTATGTAAGAGGCTCCCTTTATTGTCAATAGCTGATTTTGACAGAGGATCATGTGCAAACACTTATTATACATTAATAATAATACACTGTAAACATATTTGGTGAATTAGAGGACTGCATGTAAACCTTTAATTAAAAGAGGGTTGGGTATTAGAGTAAATTGAACCTGTTTAATCAATGGTCGTTGGGGAAATGGCTGTGAAGATTAATTCAGGAGCAAGAAAATTAAAGGAAACAGTTGAGTAAGGTGCAGGGATGAAGAGAGGGGGGGGGGGGGGGGTTTGCTGCAAATCTAGTTCACATAACTTGTAGGGTTGAGAGTCTGGAAGGCCATCAGAGCAGAGTAGGATCCTTGGGTAGATTTTTTGGGTTTAAAGTTGGTGGGAGGGTCAGATTCTGTTATGATGCCTGGTGCACTGAATAAACTGGCATCCCTACTTCCTTTGTTTATTTCAGATCGCTGCTAATAAAAATGCTAGGGAAGCTGTATGAGGGATGGGGTGCAGTGGAATCTAGAATTTCTGAGACCTGCTTAGGACTGGGAATTGGAGTGTTTTATTAATCTTTTTAAGTAGCAGTATTCCACATGGATTAGGGTGGGCGGGAAATACCAGGTGTGTTGGAAATAGACTAAAAATGGATGCTATGAGGCTTTAAGAGGGCAAAGGCTCCTCCAAGGGCGGCTGTCTTTGTATGGATGAATTTTTTGGGGAATATACAATTGATTACCTGATTAGATGAGGTGTCTGTTGTGAGTCATTGTATCATGTGCAAACATGGTGGGAGACATTTTGAGCACCTGCTACTGCGTTGGTATATAGCACAGGAATTATGGATTTCTATTTTTGTTGTGTTTAGCATTAGATGGGTGATACTTGAAGCAGTGAGAGGGGTGCTTCAGTGTTGGCGCCAAAGACCTATTTCTCTTAAAATAGAGTATGGAATGTTGTTCCTTCATGTTTGATGTGGGGGAGATGGAGGGAGAGGAATAGGAGAATCTTTGAAGGACAAGAGATGAGTGTTGAGAGGGTGAAATCCAAGTTTATTTTTGTTGGATTGGTGTAGGCGTTCAAACATATGTGATTTTTTAGACTCATTGTATTCTTGATTTGACTGGAGAACTCAAAGCTATACAGCTGGTATACTTTGAATTGTTCCTTTTGTATCCAATGTAATATTTTTCTTCATAAAGTTAAATTTACTTATAGAAAACTGTGCTAGGCCCCTCCAGATGCCTATATGCACATAGAGGATAAATCCCATTCTAGGAGATCCCCTTTCCTGGTTTGGAATTTGTTTGTGATTTAATTATTGGTTAAAAATGATTCTGTTATGTATAATTGTGGAGCTTTTGTAGATGATATTTTTGGTGTTGGTTGCTCCTGGACTCTAGTGTATCTTGAACAGGATGTCTTTTATAGACTCCTTGTGATGGCACTTATTGATATGGGGTTCATATTCTAATGGAAATTTATGTTAACTTCAGGTGGTTGATGAAACTCAAGGTGATTCTGAAGATGATAAACCTGTGGAGTGGGTTTCTTATTGGAAACCAAATATTACAATCAATTTAGTAGATGATTTTACACGGTATGGTTTCTATGAGTGTCAGTTCTGTAATAGATTTTGCATGTGGTAGAAAGATTATTGATTTTATACCGATTGTAAAATTCCTACCACTGCAATTAAACTTTGAATATCTTAGTTGTGTACATTTCCAGGATTTGTTTTTTCTTTTCCTTGTATATATGGTGATTTGTCTTTGTGGTACACCCAATTCCTCAAAGTCCTTGTTTCTGATTACCTTTATTTATTGTAAGACGATAGTTTTGGAACTGTAATTACTAATGTCCATAAAAAAGGTAAAAGGATGATCTTGTGAGTTAAGTGTTTTTTGGAGTTACAGTTGTTGAGATGAAATCACATATCTTTTGTTTTATCTGAGGCTTGAAGCCATGTATTTTAATGTTATGGTTTCTTGTGAGTATTGTCAGAAAACTAAAATATCTAAGCCTCCCCATTTCCATATTCCCCTCCCTTAAGGAATAAGGTCTAGATCCAATGCTGAAGCTGAGTGTTGTGTTTTAATACTTATTTACAATACTTTTTAAGAGATTGACCCAAAAAATATGGTAAAAATATGATCAATAACTTTAAAGATTTCAAGGGCATTGTTACCTGCATTGTTTTGGTTTTGGATATTTTTTGTTGGTGTTTATTATTCTTTTTTCTCAGCAGTTGCTTGATGTTGGCTTTTAAGTCCCCTTAAAGGTCATCTTGTTTTTAGCTTCCAAGATTTATTGTACTTTGAATCTGAATGTTGTTCCTAGTTGTAATAGAAACACAATCAGTTAAATAAATGGTTCTTTACACTGTTTTTTATTTTTATGTCTCACAGTTTCCGTTACCGAAAATCATTAATACCAAAAAATATTGATGAATACAAGTGGCAGAAAATAGCTATCTTGTCAATCATACAAGTGGCATAATGTCATTATGGGGAGTGTCTTATGAAGTTAGTGTGTGTGCATAGCTTTTGTCTTTGCCTTTTGATATCTTGTTTTTACTCCTAAAAGTTTCTTAGCTGTAATATTTTGTCTGAATTTATGTTATCTCATTTTCTTTTCAATAAGTTACTTTATCTCATTTTCTTTGTGTATTAACACTTCAAAAGAAAATGATACATGTCAAAGAAAATCTTCTTTGAAGTGTATTAACTGAATGTGCAACTGGTTTGAACATCAGGTTTACGTGATCTCATTTGCTATAATTTCTCTTTTCAATTTTATGAACTTTGTTGCTAACCTTGCTTATCCCCCACCCCTTCCTTTTTGTCCCTGCAGATATCCTCATAATGCTGTACCACCAAACATTGCTCCTTGTATCCTTGAAGTTTCTATTTTTGTGAATCTACATTTACTTTTGATGTCTTCCATCTCTATACTTTCCGTTTTCTATGATAAATTCCCTATGACTCTTCCAGCTAGGTTTACCCTTTCTCTATTATAGTAAATGTGAATTCCATACTTATGTTGATGTGCAACAAGATAGTTGATGCAACCCATTGTCTTTAGTTATCTGTTGCACTATTGATTTACTAGGCCTGGAGCTGCATGTTAAGTAGACAGTGGGAAGATGGATGTCATAATCATAGCTTTGAGTTTCTTGACTTAGATCTGCAGACTTGAATGTTGAGCCTAGTACAGGGAACTACTACCCAAGTGTTTTCTTCAATGAGTTTTGGTTACTTAGAGACAAGTTGATACAAATTAATGAGACAGTGACAGAGTTGCCACTTAATCTGGAGGTGGGTCCCATAAGCATGACAAAGTGGCAACTATTCCTGCAGATTGACCAATCTTTCCAGATTCACCGTAGTTATGGAAGCATGCTTGAAGGCGAGGCTGATGAGTTAAAGGTATTGCTTATTCAGTCACTGTAGTAAATTTCTCTGGCACAAGCACATAATCAATTTAGCCAATGAACTCTATCTCAAATGGCGTTTCCTCCCCTTGTAAGGGTAAGGCAAATGGTGAAGTCATGGTTCAGGACCCACTGGTTGCTTGTATAAGTTCCACACACACACACACACACACACAAAAGAAAAAAAAAAGATGATCCCATAAAATCAATATGAAAATCTGAATTTCAGCTGATGAACACTATCCAAATTTTCATAATGGTAGATTGTATTTTGGATTACATTTGAGGGGAACTTCGAAGATGTTAAAGAATTAAATGATTGTAAGAGAAACAGGTGTTTCAAATGGCCTTAAGACTTCTAATCCTAGAGTTTTTGTTAATCTAAATCTTCTTAATGTTCTGGCTTGAGAATTTTTCCCATCCAACAGTCACCTGCTTGCTAGTTGAAATAAGATGACATATAACTCTATGAAGTGAAATTTGGGTTGTCATTCAATGGAATGGAACCAAAGATTGTAGTTACTGTCTATATTGGTTTGGAAGCTATTTTTTTTTTCTCTGTCCTTGTTGCTTCTAGTACCTTCCATGAAACTTAATGTTTTGTTTTTTCTTTATCTGATAATTTTCTCAGAGGGTGTTCTTGGAAGGAAATCCATACCTCCTGGCAATCACAATGGTTGTTTCTTTACTTCATTCAGTGTTTGACTTCTTGGCATTCAAGAATGGTAAAATTGTAATTTTTGTTCAAGGGCAATTTTTAAGTTTCACTGCTGGATGTTTGAGGATAAATAATGCTAACTAATCTGATTGTGTCCCTATGCAGATATCCAATTTTGGAACAAAAATAAGTCTATGGAAGGACTGTCTGCAAAGTCTGTTGTTGTGAGCTTTATATGTCAGCTCATTGTTTTCCTCTATCTACTCGATAATGACACCTCATGGATGATTCTTGCAAGTTCTGGAATTGGTTGCTGTATTGAGTTTTGGAAAATTGGGAAGGCTATGCACATAGAGGTATCATCTAGTTATTAAGATTATGTTTATTAATGTTTGTATGTCTCTTCTAAGATTTAAACAATTATTTTGTCTTTAAGCATGCATGAGAACTTGCCCCTTGATATAACATTATTCTAGATTTAATACAACATTAGCGTGTTTGTATGTGCTTATCTGCCATGTACTTAAGCTTGGGATACTTCTTTTTCCCCGTGTCCTATTGTTTGCTGCTACCAATTTTTTGCTGGATTCACATAGACAAGGATAGTATGTGTGTGCAGGGACAGAACCAGAATTTCATCCTCTTTTTTTTTTTTTTTTTTTTTTATAAGTAAGAATAATTTTATTAAAAAGAAGATTACCTCATGCATAAAGGAAAAGTAGCCAAAAAAGTTATGTACAAAAAGGACAGAGACTCCAAAAACAAAGTAATGGAATCTCTAGTCACAAAACCCCAAGCACAATATCAATCCAACAAAGTGCGTACAAAGGTTGCTAGAAGCTGATCTCCCATACTCTCTGCATTCTCAAATGTATGTCTATTTCTTCCTGCCATATGATCCATATAAAACATAACAGATCCATATTCCAAATATTCAAAGAATGTTTACCTATGTAGTTCCTCAAAGCAAACAAAAGATCAATCACTCTCTTCGGTAAGACCCTGCAGATCCCAAAAGATTGAATAAAATATCTCCACAACTGATAATCCTACTTGCAATGAGGCAAAAGGTGATCCACCGCCTCCCTGCTACACTGGCACATGCAGCACCAATCCTCTATAGTGTAGCTTCTTTTCCTAAGGTTGTAACAAGTGAGTATCTTCCCCAACGCCGTCATCCAAATTAAAAGGGAAACCCTCTGTGGGGCCTTCACACCCCAAATACATTTCCAAGGAAAAGTGACAGAATTGGACCCCCTCAAAGCATTATATAAAGAACAAATATCAAATTCTTCATTTTTCTTCAACCTCCAGTCTCCATCCTCATGAAGAGGAATATGTGAATCCAGAAGATGAAGAAAAGCAGCCACCAAGCCCAATTCCCAATCATTAAAGCACTGGAAGAATCTAACATCCCAACTCTGCCTTTCCCCCTCAAACTGCTTCACCAACAAAGACTCTGAAGCATCCTGATCTGTGGAACTGTTGCACAACACAAGGAAAGAAATTCTCAGGAGTTGGTCCCCACACCAACAATCATGCCAAAATCAAATTGAGTTCCCCACTCTAACCTCAAACTGAATATGCTGACCAAACATCTCCCAACCCATCCTAATACTCTTCCAAAGACCACAACCATGGGTGCCCCTGACTAACTTCAAACTTCCCCTCTTCCACTACTCCCCAAAATTTCGAGGTAACTACACATCTCCATAAACTTATTTCCTCAACCCCAAACCACCAGTCACTTCCCCAAGAGAGCTTGATAAAGGTGGTAAGCTTCTTAATCCCTAACCTAGTAGTGCAGACCTTATCCCATCCTACCAAATAGTGTTTAAAGTCATCCCCCATTCCTCCTCAGAAGAAATTCCTTTGCAGCTTCTCTATTCTATTTGCCATGCTCGTGGGGATGGTAAACAATGAAGTGGGAATGGTTAACAATGAAAGATAATACATAGGAAGGCTTGAAAGAGTACTCTTCAATAAGGTCAACCGCCCCCCCTTTTGAAAGGTATAGCTTCTTCCAACCCGCTAGCCAACTTTCAAACTTCACCTTTTGGAAGGGCCGAAGCATGAATCAAAAAATTTCAACATTCAAGAATGAGAAATATAGATTCACTACTAAATTAATACATGAAAAAATAAAACTAGCATTTATTCATTGTTAACAAAAGATAAAATAATCAACATTTCAATTTAATCATCTATCAAAATAGAACTCCATATTTGTGTACATTCCTGAAATCATGTATGATTGATTTTGTACTAAATTTCCCAGTTTCTTTATGTATATATCCTCAAATTCTCATCTATAAAAAAAATTATGTTGCCATACCATATCTAGAACCTGATTCCAAACTAATAAATAAATAAATCAGCTTTAAGAACAAAAGAAATTTTTTTTTTTTTTTGATGAATTGATAATGATAACGATGACAGAAAAATCTTACTTCTGAGTAAATGCAGCAAAACAACAACCCAAAAAAAAAAAAAAAAAAAGAACTGTGCTTTCCATTTGACTCTATTGAGAGCTGACTCTAAAAATAATTTTAATAGTTTCAATAGCTCTCAACGAGGTTCTGTCTGTGTGTCTGATAATTCGTGTCTAGCACTGCATGTCATATATTTAGCATTTTGATGTGTGCATGTCCTTCAATGTAGTAATCTTTTAATATCTAGAAAGCTACGGATTTGATGCTTGCTAATATCATATCTGCACTGAAGCTATTTATACTGCTTCAAATATTTCAGTTACCTTATTACGAGATGAGGGAATTTTGTAATTTTTCTCTTTAATCCCCAGATTGATAGAAGTGGGAGAATACCTATGTTGAGGTTCCGGAATCGTGACTCTTATACACAAAATAAGACAAAGGAGTATGATGATATGGCAATGAAGTATTTGTCCTATGTGCTCTTCTTACTTGTTGCATGTTCCTCTATCTACTCACTCATGTACGAGCGCCACAGGAGCTGGTATTCCTGGATCCTTTCTTCATTGACTAGCTGTGTGTACATGTTTGGTAAGATTGTTCCTCCAAAACTTCTTGTGTTGATATTGCTATTGGTTCTTGTTACTAGACTTGTTAAGTCATTGAACTGTTTATGTTATAATATATGGAGAGAAAAAAGAAAAAAAGAAAAAAATATCCAACTCAGGCATTACTGGGTCATTAACTCAAAATTATACTCTTGTTGGGAGCCTGATTTGTAATCTTTGCCTCTTTTTACCTAAATTGTCTTTGATGGCTTATGAACTTCATAATCATTTATTCTGTTAAGAGTCAAAACAGCTCTCAGAGCATGCAAATTGTTTTTCTTTACTCGTTGACGCTGATATGCAAAATGATTTTCATTATTGCAGGTTTTATAATGATGTGCCCTCAGTTGTTCATAAATTATAAGCTGAAGTCTGTGGCCCATCTACCCTGGAGGCAGATGACATACAAATTCCTCAACACCATCATTGATGATCTCTTTGCATTTGTCATAAAAATGCCTACACTACATCGGCTGTCTGTCTTTCGTGATGGTGAGATATAATATTAGCTCAATTTTCCTAATAACTGTAGTAGACTTTAAAGTCCATATGCCTAAGTTAGGTCCCTTTTTCACTGTCAAATTCCTAAATGAGGGTTAGGCAATGGAAGTGCAATGGTGCTATTTCTATTATGAGAAAAGGGAATGGGAAAACAGGTAGTCCATGTTGTACTGATTGGTGATATTATTACAATGGTCATTTTAACTAGAAATATTCAAAGGAAAACTGCCACCACCTGGAAAGTGCAGTAATTGAGTCATTGTTACATTGAGGGTGAAATGCCTCAAACAGTATAGCACTCAAGACTACTATGTGGTGCCAACCTTAATTTAGTTAGAGTGCATAGTGCATACCTCATTATTGTGGACTATAACTTTGTGTTGGATTTTTATTCTGTATTATGGTCATGTGCCTAGTTTCTTGCTTTTATTCAGAAATAGGAAGAGATATTTTTCTAAGTGCTTATTATCATCCTCACCCTTTGGATGTTTCAGAAGTTTTGGTTAGTAATTTTATTCAGCTATGGCAATTGGATAGTCAGTATTTTTTGTCTTGGAAAACTTGTAAAGGAATGGAGGTGCCAGCAGTTGTCATGCTTAGCCTGGCATAGAATTGTGTCCTTTCCTCTTATTTATTTATTAATTTATTGTTTTGGTTTTTGTTTATTTTCCCATATTATTTGAAATATTGTGTCATTATTGGTAGAAAGCTTCTTAAAAATGACTTGGAAGGCTGGAGCTACAAACCTCACAATCAGGGTCACATGGGAGGCCGTTGTTGATACCAATGGGCTGCAAGGCCCTGTGCACATACAATATTGCTTTTCATTCCTCACAGATAACCCTTTTATTTTTTTTGTTGCTAAGTTATGCGTTCCTGTATGTCATTTAAGTGCCCCTCATCGTCAATACATCTTTTCAACGAGTATCATAACCTAATGCTAGTATGAAACCCTGCTTATTTTGTGTTGGATTCATGGGTTACTTACATCCTGTCCTCGTATTTTTCTGATATTGTTCTAGACTTGGGTTTTTTTTTGGTGTGATTTTCATCCTCTTTTTGCTGGTCTTGCAGATGTTATATTTTTGATATATGTATACCAAAGATGGATATATCCAGTGGACAAGAGACGTGTAAACGAATTTGGTTTTGTTGGTGAGGATGATCAGGTTGCTGAAGGTGCAGAGGTGACTGCCACAAAGGAAGAAGAGAAGAAAACCAACTGAGATGGTTTTCAATTTTGGTGGTGAGGATGATCAGGTTGCTGATGGTTCAGTGGTGACTATTACCACAAAGGAAGAAGAGAAGAAAACCGACTGAGGTTGTTTTCAATTTATCAATCGGTACCATATTACAGCACGAACTGTAATATTTAGTTAGGATAACATTTTTTTTCTTGATTTGTTTTACATATTCACATTAGAATGTTGATTCTAGGCCATTGGCTCCTCTTCTGGAAGAATTTTGTGGCCCAGGAGGACAAGAGAATGTGTGTTTTGTGTGTTTTTCTTTAAATTAATTTTTGGTGTACTCAATTAATTATGCAACATTTTTGTAAGCATGCCAATCTTTTGTACTATGTCTTTTAACCTATTTTTTCCATTATAAAGTCAATCATTGTTGCAGGTGTTGAAGACTGATTTTAGAAAGATTTTTTCTAATAGATTCCGGAAAACTTAAGGTGTCTCCATTTATGACGATTCCAACTTTTAATCCTTGTAGCGGCAGCACAGGTGGATGCTACTTTCATCATGTACCTTGTAAAGAAGATATTCATTATATGGTTAATGCTAGAAAAAGATTAAGGGGCTGTTAGGTAACGTTGTTCTAGTAATGTTTATATTTTTTAGAAATACGTGTGGGTTAAAAAGTGTATAGATATGCTTGTAATGTTGTTTAAAAACTAAAAACATGTTAAACTACTATACCAAACGCGGCCTAAATGTCTAGATTGGGAGAAATGCAGTATAAGATGGAATGTGCATAATGGGTGTGCCACAGATGACATATCTCACTTGATTATTTGTTATTTATTTTATTGATGGTGGATCGTTTTGACGAACAGCATTTTATGATGTTTGGCTGGTATCAAAATGAAAAACATGTAACTTGGTCAATGATTTCCGCTGTTAAAATCGAAGCTATGAGGGATAATTTATCTTTCATCTTTCATTTTGGAAATTTGCAGTTTTATGCTTTTGTGAATGGTTTAATATGTTTTAACTATTTTGGATTGTTGATTTTATTTAATGCTTGTAGTGTGTATTTGAAAAATAAAATTGTTTTTTTAGGTGAGTTTTCTAGTTATTCTACATGTTGTGAATGGAAGTTATGATTCATATAATTATTTGGAATTATAAAAATATTAATGTTTATTCCATGTTCCAAATAGCTGAAACCTGAACTATTTTGCAGCTCATTTTCGTTGTTACATTCAAATACAAGGAAATGAGCTATTTTCCCGGCTAAAAGCTGAAATGTTATAATAATCCAAAAGATAAAGGTTCAAGTTTTTTCAGGAATGACTAAATTTTGACTAAAGATTGAAATAATCGAAAAGATAAAGGGATCAAGTTTTTTGGGATTCAGATCCTTTAAATTTCCTAGAGTTCTTTACCAATAAATTTCTTTAAATCCTAACTATTTTTTTATGATTTAAGAGTCTAGATTTTGCTATGTCAACATTCCACTAATAATACTCTTAAAATAATATAATAATGTTGCAAACAAAATAATTAAGATTGTTGTTAGTGAAATGCTGACGTGATAAAATCTAGACCATTAAATCATTAAAAAATGATTAAGATTTAAAGAAATTTATTTGATAGAGTACCCTAGGAAATCTAGAGGATTTGAATCCAGTTTTTTGAGGTTCGGGTAGGTTTTGACGGGAAGTTGAAGAGTGATATATAATAATGAATTTAATAAAAAGCTAATAAAATAAATTTTTAAAATTAGCAATCTTGACTAACACAATTTAAAGATGTTCAATATATCTGGTTAAAGATAAAGTAATATTTTTTACTATTTGTTATAGAGATTAGCCAAATACTTTCATAATTTAATTGCATTCAAATGTTCTGAGTAATTTTTGAAATATCTCAAAAACTCCAATATCTTGATGCCATTAAAAGAAAATTTTAAGAGTACTTCGAAGCATGATAAAACAATCCTTTTTTTTTTTTTTTTAATTTTAAAATCTCTCTCTCTCTCTCTCTCTCCAACCAAAATCAAATGACATTCCACAGCAGGATCTAGACAATGGTGGGTTTTTGTTGTTTTTGGGTTGTTCAACTGGATGGCGAAGTGAGGGGAGGTTGTTGAGTCAATGGAACAAAATGGGCATTCTAGGATTTTGACAGACAATGATGATTTTGACAGCGAATGAAAATTGATAGTGTTACATTTTTAGCAAAGCTTTCTAGGGAAAAAAAAAAAAAAAAAAAATCAAATTCAACCAAAGAAAATTTTAAGAGTACTTTGAAGCATGATAGAACAATTTTTTTTTTTTTTTTTTTTTTAATTCAGCAAAGCTTTCTAGGAAAAAAAAAAAAAAAAAAAAAAAAACCAAAGAAAATTTTAAGAGTACTTCGAAGCATGATAGAACAATTTTTTTTTTTTAAAAAATCACTGAAACCTCTCTCTCTCCAACCAAAATCAAATGACATTCCACAGTAAGATCTAGACAGTGGTGGGTTTTTGGTGTTTTTGGGTTGTTCAACTCGATGGCGAAGTAAGTGGAGGTTGTTGAGTCTATGGAACAAAATGAGCATTCTAGGATTTTGACAAACAATGATGATTTTCACAGCGAATGAAAATTGATAGTTACATTTTTAGCAAAGCTTTCTAGGGGGGGGGGGGGGGGGGGGGGGGGGGGAATCAAATTCAACCATTAGAATCATAAACGATTTAATTCTCCCCAGTTTTATGGGTGTCTAAAATTGGATTAATGATTGGTTACCAGTCAACCTGGTCTGATCCAAAATTTAAAACCATAGTTATTTTTTAAAGAAGTCTTTTACCAAAACAAATTGAGTTAGTTTTTCTTTAACTTATACGTGGTTGAAGAAACCTAATCTAACCTTGGAAATGGGCAAATTATACGGTGTTTATTTCTTTTGCTTATTTAAGTTTATTTGCATAAATTAATTATTTCAGTTGATATCATTTGTTGACTAGGTCAGTATTTAGGAAACATCATGGACTATGAGAACAAATAGGAGAAAGTTCATTAAGTACTTACGTTACGTTAGGAGTTTGCTTGAGGAGAGCTTTAATGTGCCCCCTCTTTTTACTCTCATATCATTCATACATAACTAGATAGCCTAGATCTATGAAAAATAAGCTTTTTCTTTAGTTTATATTATTGTTATATTTTTCTTTAATTGACTTTCATATGTTCAGGCACGTAAAATGATATTTATTTTTTAAATTATTTATAATTAATTAAATTTATATATATATATATATATAATTTAACTATGTAATATCTAATTTATTTAACAAAAAAATAATTGATCTAAAATGTTTAAAGAATATTAATTCTGATCTATATAATTTTAATATTATTCATCGTTTACAAATTGATTGGATGAAAGTAAAAATGTTTTGACCATAAAAACTAATTTGATGTAAATATTTTTATTATATATATAAGAAAATAACATATGTTCAATCATGTTAATGTGTTAATATATAACTTAGTCCATCTTAAAAAAAAATTCTGGCATTATTGGCTACTAAGCTTTAATGGTATGGATGAAAAAGAATTTTAGACTAAGCCTAGAATTTACAACTCATTAAAAAGGAGAAGTCTAAGAACACTCACTGGCCACAACTTGTAAATATGTCAAATGATAGATTAGATTATTTTTCACCAAGTACTAATGGTGAATCCATGTGTAAAAGAGGTAATTCAATTACGGGTTAACACATGCAACTTCTAGCGAAGTGTGATTGTAGAATATATATATATATATATATAATAAAAAGACAAATTACAACTTGTGGTTTGAAGTTTGACACTTTACTCACCTGAAGTTAGCTCAGTTAGAATTCTGTAATCCACCTCCGTTAAAAACATGGTTAAATATATAATTTTGCTTCACTTTTGTAAGGTTGAATTTAATCAACCATCTTGTAAGTTTTATTCCGTGCCAAATTTGCTTGTATTTTAGCAATTAGTAACCTTGTATTTAGGTGGGATTCATGTAAGGGTAGTGTGTGAAAGAGTGTGAAGAAATGCTCAAGATTGTGCAAAGATGCAAAAACTTGCGACTGGCAAGCCGCCAATTGCAGCAAAGCATGTAGGGAAGCTGAAGAGTCATGCCAGCTGTCGCACTACAGGACAAAAGTCCCAGGTTGGCCAAGCCGTTAGCTCGTGGCTTGAACTTGCGACTCAGACCAATCGCGAGGCCAAGTCGCTAGACCACCCAGTTTGGGAAAAATTGACTCTTCACATTCCAAACACACACCACTATATATAGATCCATAAGCGCACGAAATGTAGAGAGCTTCTAGAGAGAATTTTGAGAGAGAAACCCCAGAGAAAAACAAGATTGATTCATCCACAATCTTCACCTAAGAGACTCTTCAAATTCCTTTACTCTGTTCCTCTCCATTGATACATCCTTGAAACGTTCTTGGCCAAATCATTTTCTCACCATACCCATATATGTGAGAAGATTTATTTGGTGCTTTGGGAAGCAATTAGGAAGGAACCAATTCATATTGGTTGATGCTATGGTTGATGCTATGGGCTATAGCGGAATCCGGTAAGCTAGAAAAGAAAAAGATTCAGCCAACCTCGTTGGAGCAAGAAGCTTGGAGGGTTTAGGTACATCGGGTAGATTAGGCTTGGAGGGTCTATTGCTGTTCATGTATCCCAACTACATTTTCTAGTGGATTATTGACCGCTTGAAGGGCGGCGGAGAGGTTTTACATTGAGGGCTTTGGTTTCCTCTTCGATAACACATCATGTGTTGTTCTTGTATTTGCATCTCTCTTCTCTTTATCTTTATCATTTAATTGCTGCTGTGATTGTGATTATTTATGGTTTAGATTGTTTATCAATTCGGTTATTAGCTAATGTTCATGTTTAGCACATTTATTGTCTGACATTAAGCTTGAATTGATATTTTTGTAATTGGGGTCTAAACATTCAAGAGTGTTTTGTACACATTTTGAACATTCAACTTTTATGTCTCACACCTCCAAAAATACAAAAATAAAAAAATAAAAAAATAGAAAATAAAAATACACAACTTAAATTTCAGCCAAACCACAAGTCTCCTTGCCTATATCCTCCCACAAGACAATATTAGTTAAGTAGTGATTTTTTACCTATAATATAACCAACATGAATCATATACAATACAGAGTACTATCTCCTCTCAAATAGTAGTAGATTCTACTGATTAAATTTCTAGTGAGACTCACTATCTATGTGAGAAGAAGAAATACAAGGATTCTACTAATTAAATTCCTAGTGAGACTCACTATCTATATGAAAAGAAGAAATACAACATTATTGTCTAGTTGGACTATTTTATAATTTTTCAACATACATAAGGGCACCAAATTCACAAAATCACCTATTCATTATATTATACTTTGACAAGGCTTATGTGCAATAAACTCGACAGAATCTTAACCCAACAGATGAGGTAAATCCCTTCTACTCTAAATTTTGGAAAGCAAACCCAACCCCAAAGTTATTACTCCAACATACTAGCTCATGGTAGTCCTAGTCCTAGGTAGGCAAATTGCAAAGATTGCAATCTAGGCATGTTTAAGATGAAAATACACTTTTAATCCTTACATTTTGGGCCTAATCTCATTTTGGTTCCTATGATTTTAAGCCGACATCAACAGGGCTAGCTCAACAACTTTGAGGGCCTTAGGCAAAAATTTTAAGTGGGACATTTTTTATATATAAATATTAATTAAATAATATTTATTGAATTTTTTTTTATTTAAATCTATTAGACATTTATAATGAGAAAAAATTTATAGATAAATAAAACAAAAGTTATAATTAAAAATGATTATTTAACTAAAAATAAAATTTAAAGTATAGAATAATAGAACTTGGTTATTGCAATTTTTCTAAAGCCGTGACCTCTTTATACTTTAAAGTCTAAACCTACACAAATAAAATTAATTTATTACATGGTTCAATAAATTAGTATCACTATAATACAAATGAGTTTTTTTTTTGAGAAAGTAATACAAATGAGTTGATATGATATACATCAAATTATTACTTGGTGGGATAACTTATAATAATTGATAAAATAAAAGTTTGCATAAAAAAAAGGGTGAAAGATATAGTGGGTGTGTGCGTATATATTGAGCGTGAGTGTGGGTTTGGGTGGGTTAATGTGTGGCCGTGTGGTGTGTGGGGGCCAATTGTGAAGTGTGAACAATGCACTATGGGCTTATAGCTAATCAGGAATGGCAACGGGTCGGGTTTGGGTCGGGTTTTTTCATACCCGGACCCGACCCATGAGCCAGGACCCGGCCCGTTTATTAAACGAATTTTTTTTTTCTGGGGCCCAGACCTGCCTTTCCGGGCCTCGCGGGCTCCACGGGCCCCGCCCAGCTCGTGGCCCAATAAAAAAAAAAAAAAAAAAGAAATTATGTTTTCCTGAGGAAAAAAATCATAGCAGCACAAACAACAAATCCAAGTAAATCTCAAATCAAATCCACCATACCCATTCATATTTCCTATTCACAGAAACCAAATACATTTGAAATCAAACTTTTTTTTTTTTTTTTGGGTAAAAATGACAATATCATTAAACTAAACAACTACATCCAAATCAATACAAAGTCTGTTGAAATAAACTCCATTACAGTCATCCTCTAAGGTCTTAAGCAAGTCCACAAGCGAAATAGGAAACAAAAGGAAATTTGCCTCTTGATCAGCACCTATTCTAGCTAAAATCAAATTATTCACAAAAACCAAATACATTTGAAATTAAAATCTAAAACAAGCACATGCAAGGAACATCAAATCTTAATAACTAAATCTAAACCCCAAACCCACAGGTTAAACAAAGAGAATCTAAATCCCCAAACCCATTAATCAAATAAAGAAAATATGGAAGAGAACATCAAAAAATCATTGCCGTAATCACCGTGGTTGTGGTTGTTGGCTTCAACTATCATTAAACTTGTTGCAAAGCAAATATAGGGCGCAATATTGAACGAAACTGGGTGAGATTGGAGAGGCTTTGAGGCGAGAATCTTAGATTTTTGTCTTCGTCTTCTTCGGCAAAGAGAGTGAGATCGAGAGGTTGAGAGCATGAGAGAGGGGCGGCTGACATTCAGTGGCCGATGGCGTGAGACATGAGAGGAGAGTGAATGAGAGTGGGAGGTGCAGCTAGGAGGCTGAGTGAAATGAGAGAATGAATAAGTTAGGGTTTATAAGTTTATATATATACTAGGGTTTTTTTGGTAATTTTATTTTTAAGCGGGTTGGGCTAAGTTTGAGTTCAGGCTAGGTTTTTGTAAAAACCCGGACCCAACCCGGACCTGCTTCAGGTTTTTTTTTTTTAAACCCATACCCAACCCTATTTTTAATCAAGCCGAGTAAAATCTAGCCCATTAGGGTCGGGCTGGACCGGGTATCCATGGGTCGGGCAAAAATTGCCGTCCCTATAGCTAATGGCTTGTCAGAATCAACATATGCTCATGTGCAGGTGTGCATTGTGCAGAGTGCTGTGGGCAGTGGGCTGTGCAAGAGAGTAAGACTAGTGTGTTGTCCTATCAAGCTATCAATCAAGTAGATTAAAAACTATAATTTAAAATATTTAAATTAAATAAAAAGAAAACTTTTCAATGTTAAATATCAGAAAGATAAAGCAGGAGAGAGGGGTTACCTCTGCTATGCCCACACTGTCCTTCTTCGATCTTGAATCTACTGTGAAAGGCAGTGAACAAAGAGTGATTTCAAGCTATTATAAAGAATGATTGAACTTATAGAAAAAGATCAAGAATCAAGATGAAAAAAAGAAAGGTAAAAATATAGATGGAGAGGTAGAGAAATAGAGAGATGAGAGATTTTTTCTTTTGTTTTAGAAATTTATAATCTTTATTTTAGCATATTTCCAGAAAATTATGTTGTATTCTTAATGAATTTGTCTGGTATTAATTTTGATTTTAGCATATTTCAAGAATGAGTTAATGAATTTGTCTCCTAAAATTTAATTTTGGTAGTTGAAGTTTGACTATTTTTGTTTTTTCCCTTATCTTCTGCATTTTAGGATTCAATGGGACCTTTTTAATGCATTTTTTTGACCAATAAAAGTATTTAATTTTTTTGTAATTAAAATATATAGATAAATATTATATATATATATATATTTTACAAGTGGGGGCCTTCTTTTATTTGGGGGCTGTGGTACCTAAATTTGAGAATGATGCCTTCTTTTATATTGCCTCAAACGTTGCCTTGACAGCCCAATGTGATTCTCAGCCCAATTTTCCTCTTCCCTCTGGTTTTTAGTCTCTCATTTTCTCAACTTGCCCTCTTCTTTTTCCTGTGATTCTCTCTCTTTCCTTCCTTCTGTTTTTCAACCACCCTCTCCTACCTGCCCTCACTTCCCTTATATAGCCTCCCCTTAGTGGGGTTCAAATCATTACTTTTTCATTAGTTCCCATGCAATTCGACTTTCAATTATAATCCCAAGGAAGTATCATTTCTTCTAAAGATCATCTTGAAACTTGTTCTAGACGCCAAATAGCGTTCGGTAGCAAACTCCCCAAGGGCACTAACAGTGCTCGGGGACCAACTTAAATTTGACCGTTTCCTCATTAATCTTCCACAGGCTTATTAGTTGGTATTGGGCCTAGCCTAGCCCAAATACGACAGGATTCCCTGAACGACTATTTCTAGATCCTTGCAAACCTGTTGTCGAGCTAGGCCTATTCCTATAGTGTTTAGAAAACTTTTGGTTTCTTGCTACCTAGATTGGCATTGGACCTAAGCTAAATGGGCCGCTCCTAGTCACCTGGGCCTGAGCCCTCCCCCCACCCCCCCCCCCCAACAATAGCCCCCCACGATCCTATTTTCACAAAGTGGAAATGGGATCGGGGTTTCTTGCCTCGGTGGTCGGCTAAAGTTTTCAAAACAACGATTATCTCGGGAAGACCAACCATCACTCAATTAATGCAACAAACATGATAGCTCGCTCTTTATGCGCGCATGGCAACACCTGGGACATCAGACGGTCGAGATGATCTAACACTTCGATTACCAAGGCATGCATGAAAAGAAGTAACGGCAGTTATTAATTAATTTATTGCAGTTGCATTAAATGATTTTTTTTCCTCTAAATACAGTCATGGTACTTGTTATAACTTTCTTTAGTTTCTTTCTAGTTCGGAATCTTACTGCCCTTTTCTTCCCGAGCCCTTAAGTTTCTCCTGAGATCATTCCTACCATCAAGAAGTTACTCAGTAAGTCTTCTTCCTCCTGCTTCTTTCACTCTTGTGCTTCCTTAGTTATCTTAGTAGGCAAAATGGGGTTTTCGCACCTTTTGAACACTAATGCAGAGATAGAATCTTTCAAAGCTAGGTTTAATATCCCTCGTGATGTGAATATATCATACTGTTACGAGGGGGATATAAAAGACCAAAGATTCCATGTAGTCTTTTTTCCTTTAATGTCTATACTAGAGGGTGGGTTAGATTTTCAGTAGATCCCCTTTTACTTAGGAATTTTAGTTTTTATGGGCTTAGCCTCGAACAATGTCTACCCAACTTTTATAGGGTAGTGAACTGTGTGGAGCGTCTTAACTATAGTTTTAAAAACTGGACCGAACCGGTCGGTTTGATTGGTTCAACCGAAAACCGGACAGTAATCTGGTCCGGTTATGCATAAAAACCGAAAATGTAAGAAAAACCGAATTTAACCAGTTTTGCAAAATTGATGAAAGAAAGTTGAAATGGAGCTTTATTTTGCAGAAAAAATCTTATTTTTTTCTCAGATTTGCCAGTCTAAGTGGTTAAGGACAGATTTTTTGCTAAATTTTTTTTTTCTCAGATTTGCTACGCTTGAGAGAGTGAGAAAATTACTGAATGCTCATGCTTGGTGTTGAAACCACAGCTCTTCAGTGAAACAGTGAATGAGAGGATCTGATGGAGATCTAACTTCCACAGAGAGAGAGAGAGGGAGGGATGGATGGGGGTACTGGAGGACAAAACACAAAACACTGAGATTTACTACAAAGAGAGGTTGGTGAGGTCGATTTCAAACTCAAGAGTTGGGTTCCGTTTACTGCTTCTGTGTGTCTCTGTGATATTCTCTTCTCTCTCTCTCTCTCTCTCTCTCTGTATGAATGTGGGAAAGAGAGAGTTAAAAAAAGAAAGAAAGTAATGGAAGTGTGTTAAAAACTTAAAGTGCACGGCCACATAAATTCACTTCCACCTCTCTCTCTGCCATTCTCCTATCTTTTTTTTTTCTTTTTTCTTTTTTCTCATTAAAGAAGGGTGTACGTGTGTGGCTAGGAGTGAGAGGGTGGGAAAGTGAATTGGTCATGACAATTGGTATGTCACTATCCCAGTGAGTTGTCTAGTCACTTGACGGACTATCTGGCCTTTTGCCCCTTTGGGCAAAAATATTTGGCATTATGCCCCGGTTTTGAAACTATATAGGGGCGTGCCCCTGTTTCGATACTCGCTAATTACAAAGCCGAGTTACTTAAATTACTCGCACATCCAAAAACCGAGTTTTATGCAGGTTCCTGCCACAGTGGCAATCCAGCGTGGCCTTTGGGAAATAAAATATTCCCGCGTAACTGTTTATAACGGCTTTGCGGAATCCGAGTTACTTATTACTCGGCTTCTATATAATCGAGTTATTTTGCTACAAATAAGGTATTTGTGAAGCTTAACTCGATTAATGGGAAATCGAGTTATTGTTTTACTCGGTTCTTCTAAATTTGGGTAATTCTGCTATTTACACCTTCTCCAGCAATTCTGCTCATTATTTCAAATCAGCTTCTCCTCATTTTCAGAATTTTCTGTCAAAAATTGGTGTTATCTCTCTATCATCTCAGGCGAGAAACTCATTTTCTTCTTTAAAATACATAGAGAATTTTATTGTGTAGGTAAAAGTAGTTGTAGATATTATAAAAGTTTATCAACCATAATGTATGTTTTTGTTAGGGAATAATTTTCATTTAATAGGTTGTATTACTTGTGCTTTGGTATCTTAGGGTTATATTAGTTGTTTGGTGTTGTTTGGTGCTACAAGAAATGTACAATAATATATAGAAACAGTGATAAGTGTTATGTGTGTACATTGGATTATATTGGGTATTTGTTGGTGTAAATTTCATTGACAACAAAATAAAATTTGTTAGATTTGCTAAGACTAATGAACAATTAATATTTAGATTTGTAAAAGTTGAATGTACATACTCATCATTGGTTGAGACATTAACAACAACATCTTCTATTGCACACAACGTGTAGACATTAACAACAACGTCTAATGTTTATGGTCAAATTTGAGTGTTAGTATTATATTCTGTATGTGTAATAGTACACAAATTTATGAATGTCTTTTTCGTGCTTACACAAATATATTCTGTATGTGTAATAGTATTATATTCTGAATGTCTTTTCCAATCAATCCGAATCTGCGAAATAGTGCTTACATTCACAATACCATGAGACAAGAGTGGGCTTGGTTATTTCATGAACAACAAATGTTTTATGATGAATTGGTTGGTTTTAAGTTGCCAGTGCCTCGGCGACTCGCATCGCAGATGCCTAGAGACACGATCGACGAACTTCGTAAAGCATTGAACCGCATAAGAGAAGAAAATAATTAAATGAAGATACGGCTTAATCGATATCAGACCCAAGTTGAGATTCGAGAGTCAATGGAGGGAGGGTGGTATGAGCACGCACAATTCATGCAATCACTTCTTGCTAATCCCATTTATCAATCAGATGTGGAAATGTTAGATGAAGAGTAATCGTGCCGTGGTGTAATTGGACTTCGTTGGAGAACTATTTTTCTTAAGTATGTTTTAAATGTATGCGTGTCACTGTTGTTGAATTTGTACTATGTAAACCTTGTTATTGATTGTAAGGAGCACGTACGCACGCATGTCATTCGTAATATAGATTATTCCCACATAACGCATAAAAGTTAAATATTTCCACACATAATATTTTTCAATAAGCACCTAGAACATAACACATAAAACTTAAAATAACTTACACGAGGTCACCAATATGCATGCATTGCATATTGAACACTAACGCTACTAACATTATTAAATTAACCCTAGACATAACACACATACCATATTAGGCATTCACTCTGAAAGGTAGTCTTCATAGTTAAGGACACTGTTACATTCCGCCGAAGTGAGTTGCCTGTTCGTTTCGGCGGCCTGCTCTTCTGCCAGTTGTAGCATGTGATAGCTAGACCTACGCAGTATCATCAGATTGTTCTCTTTTTTAATTTTTGTCACTGCACGCTCATATTGGTGCATGTTTTGCCTTGGCAGTGTCACCGAGATACGGTTGACAAGAGGCGCTTCAAGTCACACAAGATCATCGTGCAGAGCGTTGGACTCGTTCACGCAAAAGTCCCACTCCCGCCACAATCCGGCATAGTATTCCCTCTCATCGGAGTCTCTCTCCCTCCTATAGTTATCTGAAAAACGAGGTAGAATCCAATTGCGCATTGACATTGGAAAATGTGACTTTTGATCGATATGTGTAGATGTTTTGCAAGGGTAGATGTAAATGGGACTTCGGTATGCGTAGTTGTTTTGCAAGGGTAGATGCAAATGGGACTTTATATAGGAGTTTTGCAAGGGCAAGTATTCATGTGGACGTGACTGTATGTAAGGGTAAGTATTCACATGAATATAGATGACATGACTTGATAGTGTATTGTTCAGTGAGGTGTTGAGGAGTACATGGAAAACTGCGAATATGACTTGGCTATACAGAGGCACCTGTTGGTGCATGTGGTTTGCTGAGGCAACTAATTGATATGTCATAGTTTGTGCTACAGCAGCGTGCTGGTGATGTGTACTGCAAAGGAGGTTGTGTATTTATTCACGTGACAACTATTCAGCATTCCTGTGCTTCATCTGACCTGACTTGACGAGATAATGCTGAGCTGTGTTAAATGTATCATAAACTTTTTCAGGGATGCTCTGTATCCTTGAAAACGGTGCATTGCAAAAGGATGCATATCTATGTATTGACGTGCGTGTAGATGATATGACTTGACTCTGTATCTACATTGCGAAGCTGTTGAGTAGCACATGCAAGATTGCAAACATCAGTGTAGCAATGGGGGACAGCTCACCCCCAAATTCGATGCATAAACTTTTCAAAGATGCCTCTGCGTTTTCACGTCAGTGTGGATGGGTACTTGTGGTCAGGGTTCAATAGTGCTGAGCTATCCATCCTAGCTACACTCACTACTCCCTATGGTGGTATTTGGCAAGTGGGATTGAAGAAAGCTGATAACAACATTTGGTTTTGTAATGGTTGGCAGGATTTCGTTGAATACCATCCTATCTGTTATGGTTACTTTTTAGTCTTTAGATATCCACCCAGCAAGAACTGTAAATTGGAAGATCATTAGGTAGAAATAATAGACTTAGACAGTAATGAAACAAACATATCCCTAAGATTATTTGCCCACAAAACATGAAGTCGGAGAAAAGTTTGTTACGGAAAAATTTTATTGTACATAAAGACGAAGAGAGAACGAGTGGTTAGTCTGGTTTGGATGAGTCTGTATGTAATGCATCTGTATAAAGTAGTACAGTAGCATAACTAAGATACACGGAAATGGGTATATGATACAGCGACTCACGTTGTCATAGATATGAATTATTTGTATTATTGAATCATACATGTGGGGGGTCTATGTGGTTTGGACGAGTCTGTATGTATTGAATCTATTAAATTTTCCTACAAGTAATGTTCAATAAAATCTAAGTTGGGTGATGAGTGTTATGTGGGTAACATTTCAAATTACACAGACAGAATATTGGAAACATGAACATATTTAAGGTTTTTCCTACGCTACAAAGCAGTGGACATTGTCCAACCAAAGCACAATAATCATATGTAGCAACAAAGAATAGCTAGGAAAAAAGAAGCAAGTGATTTCATATACAGCTAGCTAATCCATTGAAAACATTGCAACATACTGACATAGTAATGTAATACATTACTAGTTTCATGTCATGCATGGTGGAAGGGAGTATTATTATGAACATGGATGAGTGTCTACACCTCGACAGTGATGGTCCCAATTGGGCCCACTCTACTCCGGTGAGTCCTTGCTTTAGGAGCCATATGGTTTTTCTGTGAAAGAGGGGTTGGCCTGTGTGGATTGGATGAGTCTGTATGTATTGAATATATGCATAAAGATTCATATTAATTTTTCATATGTAGCAACAAAGAACACTAGGGAAAAAAATGAGAAACTGATTTCATATAAACTTAGCCAAAACTAATGAACAATTAATCTTTAGATTTGCAAAAGTTGAACGTACATAATCATCATTTGTCAGACATTAACAACAACGTCTAATGTTCGTTGGTAGAAATTTTTGGAAATCATCATTGCTTGAATCTGAGAAGTCTGAAATATCACTTTCATCATCTAACACAGTAATTTCATTAATAGACTTCATGGCTCGCTCTTGTGCCTTCCCCTTTAGATGCTTCCTAGCTTTTTGGATTGCGTGAAAACGGTCTAGTCGCCTTTGCATTTGATTGTTCTCTTGTTCAAGACGAGCAAGTATGTTGGCGGGTTCATCTCTAGGTAACTCGGCGGAGCGTGCCTTAGGAACTCGTAACCCGTGCCATCGACAATACACTTCCAACTCACACCTCTTCTCGTATAGGGTTGACCATGGTGGTTCCGATACGGTGTACTCTATTGCGGTGGTATCTGTATTTAGTTTTGTAGGTTTGCCGACCATGATGTGCCCGACGCTTCCAAGACTCTCGTACGTGTATAGGGGCATATTAACGAAATCTCTCTTCTTTCCAACCCATTTCCCTCCATAGTGGTCTGTGTATGTATGTAGTGGTTGATTTGCTGGAACTTCTGATGATCCACATGTTGCAGTAGATCCAAACTTGTTTCGCATTTTACGATTTGACGTTGAGTCATTGTGACTCATAGCTTAGTCAATCAACAAGGTTGGTGGGGTAGAAAGAAGATCATTATTGTGGGGCATTTATAACCTCATTTCATGGTCCAAGCATTACAATTTCAATTATTAGGGCTTGTAATGTCAATACAGGTTGGAAAAACAGTATGTTGAACATTGAAATGTTAACAATGTCAGGTGCCTATATTCAAGTGGGGACCACACCAATTTAAGTATGAAATATTCATAAATTTGCTGGAAATCATACTAAATTTAACTGGGATCAGTTGTAATTACGCTCAGTTTCATATAGAAGTTAAGTGAAAGTTAGCTGTGGTCCTTCTTTATTGATTTATTTATTTTTCTTTCCCATAGCCATGTATTTTCAGGTTCACCTCCCCTTCTACAATAATCAAAACCCAAAATCATTCCCCTCCTACTCAGCTAATGGTGCATGTTCTCAATATTCTTTCTAGCAATTCAGGCACCTTAACATACAGCTCCCCTCTTCATTTTCGTGTATAACCATTTCACCATAAAATTCGTGTATAATCATAATAAATTAGTAAACACATTATTATTATGTATTGTCATTTAATACGATACTATGAACCTTAACAAATCATTTTATTAGAAATAGTAACTAAAATGTTATAACACTATTTCCAAAAAAAAAAAAAAAACCAAAAATTGAATACGAACAGAAAAACTTCATATTGACATATTGGTTGAAATATTTTCGAAAGTAGGCAAAGATTCGGCAACATTCTTAGGAAACATTAAGTTAAGGTATACAAAACTATTTTCTCGATTTGTATCTAATTATTTATTTCCCTCTATATAATTTATTCAGTCTATTAATTTAATTTTTTCGTTTTTCTTAATTAGTTGCAAACACTTCAACAAGTTAACAGAAAGCAAACTAGTCCTCCAACAAGTTCAACTAACCCCATTTTTCAATCACCCAGCTCTACTACACGACAAAGAGGAAACCCTAATTTTTCGGTGCTATGAAGCAGAAAATCCCGATGCGCTACTGATAGTGGGAAGCCTTTGAAATACTTTTTGAATGAAGAAGTTGTTGAAGGAAAAAATTTAATTTAAAAAGCTATTCCACGTGGCAATTTGATTGTAGCTTCTCATCTACGTGGAATCATGCGACTTTGTGAGTCAAATCGTGGAGGTATTGATAACCTTTTGGAAATTTTAAATGATGAACATGGGAAGCGTTGGCTGCGGGAACCGCCCTGTATGCAATTCCAAACTTTCAAGCATGCCACAAAATTGGAATGGGTCATTCGAACCAAGATGAACGTTATCCTTCCATTAATGAAATAAACGTAAACCCCACAAGTCACACATCCCATAGCTCCCATAAATCAATTATACAAATTCATTCAAACTATACTGATCTAAGCTAGCAGATAGACAATCCAAACAACATTTCCTATACACCCAATGTACAATTCACCTATGCACACAAACCACTCTTACGCCAATTATTTGTAAGAAATTACAAGTACAGCCCCAATTGATAAGCCATATCATATAAGGTTTGTTGGTCTGCCCGATTGAAATTGTAAAAAAATAATGTAATGCTTATTTTTGTTAATGAAAATTTCTGGTTTGCATCCTATGAATTTAGACTTAACTGAGCCTTTTAAATATGAATAAACTCATGATTAATAAATAAATAACAAAAACCAATAGTATCACTTAAATAATAAACTGCAAAATTTTTTTTGAATTGTTTTATTTCATTACCGCACGGGTTACATACGTTGCGCTTAATGCTGCTGCTCTCACGTTGCGCCACATCAGCTACCACGTAATTTTCTTAAAAGAAAAAAAAAATCCTTCAATTTTTATATGGTTTTTACAATTTTCAGCCCTATACATCCCAGCCTTATAAATGTAGCCCACTACTTATTTATTTACTCTCAATATCACCCTATAATAAATTTGTATAATTAATCCAGCCCACCTCTTATTTATTTAGTTCCACTATCAAGCCCAACCCGAACCAAGCCCAACCCAAACCCTTTTAAGCTTCAGCTTAAAGGAAAAAGAAATTAAAAATACCTACCGTTCAAGCCGGTTTGGAAGAAAGAAAAAAAAAAACCAAAAAAAAAAAAAAGAAAA
This sequence comes from Quercus gilva, assembly GCA_023621385.1. Classification (NCBI taxonomy): domain Eukaryota; kingdom Viridiplantae; phylum Streptophyta; class Magnoliopsida; order Fagales; family Fagaceae; genus Quercus; species Quercus gilva. Next base: position 36,773,050 of record CM042482.1, on the reverse strand, counting down.
AATTCAAAAAATGTTGAAGCCTTCACCATATAGAAACGTGAGCAGAGAGAGTTTGAAATTTGAAATGTAGAGGGAAGCTTAAAGGGAGGAAAAAATAATCTTGATAAAAAAAACGTTGAAGCCTTCAAGTATTGCGTGATAAAACAGAGAGTACGAAAGCTACCCACCTTCCTGCTCTATCGTTTCTCAGTAACGGCTGCCTATCTGATTTCCTTCCTCCCTTTATTCCTTTCCACACGATTTATAAATACTGACAAAACCTCCCTGCTTTGGTTGAGGTATCTCTACATGTCAATTCTTTTTTTTGGATGCAAATCGTCTATGCTCTGTTTATATCAATATGAGACCCTTTTTTTGAGTTTGTTTGTGTTCCATAAACTCAAAAAAAGGGTCTCATATTCCATAAATAGCACCTTCGTTTCAAGTATAAACTCAGTAGATATTTATTCACTTCACTATATTTGATTTAACCCCCTTACAGAATTTTGCACCAACTAATCTAAAGAACAAACGACAAAGAAAATAGGGATGCCATAGACACAACAAACCAAGCTGAGTCTGTTTGGTACCAAACTGAGAAGCAACTAATTACAGCATTAATATTCGTATATTTTCAGACCACGGATGCATACTTAGATCTAAGCTTGCTCAGCTTTATAGGGAGTATAGCCCATGGGTATATGCTATCTAATAATTGTTAATGCTCTCTACAAATTTGATTTGATAGCAAGATTGTGTTTCTCTTGAATGTTCCTAAATTCAGATGGAAAGTATGTTTCCTATCAAAGCTTTATGTAAAGTTGTTCGATCTTACAGCTCGTGTCTTTATTCCCATTAAATTGTCTAGTCGTTTTTAATATGTTTGTTCAAGCTTCCAACAAGTTTTTTGTTACAATTGTTTTTTTAAATATTTTTGATATAATTATTTTTGTTTTTTTAATTGAGTCACTTTAGTAGTACCAAGTCTTCTCAAAGTTTTTTACTCTAGATGAGTCTGTATTGTCATGTTTTGTCACAAAGTGGCCAAGGGGGAGTTTGTTACATTTTTAGTGTTGAACAATTCCATTAGATTTTTTTGTAATGATGAATTTCAAGGTTATTGGTGTTTTATCACAAAAATTTAGAAACTCACTAGATATTTGCTCCAGACTTGGCTCACATTGTGCTTGAAGTACTCTCGCCATAAAGTAAGGGAATAGTAACAAATAGAAAAAAATGAATCCCTTAAGCTACAAAATTAAAATTAAAGATTAAGAAATAAAAGATTTGGAGTTTGATTATTTGATTTTCTTCCTTTTTTTATTTTTGGAGATGAATTTTAGTAAATCAAGTTTTGGACCTAATTTTTTCAGGGGGAAAAACAGTGACATCTATCACCTTGGCATAAATATTAATAAATTTTGAATTAAGAATGTGAGTTGCTTTTGTTTGAGGTTAGAGTTTTGGAAATTTGAGGCACCTAGGTTTGGTAGATCCAAATTTTGCTACTAAAGTTGAAATTCCTTTTTTTTTTCTTTTTCTTTTTTTTCTTTTTTTGTTGGAAAGGTTGGGGAGGGGGGCATTCATGGTGAGAAGAATTTTCTCAACAGTGGTATATTGGAAGGTAAGAGTTAGACTTTGAAGAATGTGGGAAGCTGTCAACCGAAAAAAATCTTGAACTAATCAATTTGGACATGGTTCTTATAGATGAACAGGTTAGATCTTCGATCAATAATATATTTTGTCATATTTTCTTTATTCAACTCGCACCTTAAAACTAAAATTGTGACTAACAAACAAATTACTTAAATAAGTAATTTGATGACACAATACATGCGACAATTCAAAAAAACAATGTTAAGAAGTTTTAGGCACAAGTACGAGAAGGACAATTATATTCATTGTCCAATTTTCGAGTAGATACTTAGAAGGAAAAAGATAGCTATCGGCCTATAAGTAAAGACAAGAAGTTTAACTTTCTACGAACAAAGGCTGCAATTACTATCTTTCAGCATAAATTTCAATTTGTTGATTACAGAACAATTGTGGATCGCTTTGACAATAACAATCAATTGACAAGTAGCCTAAAAACTGTCAAATTTATTTTCAAGAATTAAGTTCCAAATTACTTAATCAACTTTATTTACTGTAGGCATCATTAGAAAAGTAGTTGGTGTTGGACCAGTAGAAAATGCTCATGTTCCAGTATCTACTGTCCCAATGACAAATATAAATATCATGAGCATGGGATAAGCTATAGCATGTACATATGAATTCATTGCATAATACTACTGAAAAATCTTTATCACTTACAGTCTTACATATTTGTTTGCCATAGATAAATCAAAATAAGAATTACTCTCTAGGTACTAACATCAAATGAAATCGAGGACACTCTTTACACCAACAATCCAGGACCCTTGGTCATAATAGTGATATCTACTATTGTGAAAACATTTAGAGGTAATAACTTCTTTTAAACATATCTTTTCTTTTACATAATCAACATATTTGTATTCAATACAGGGGACCAGTAGTTGTCATCTACATGTGCAACAAAAGTGTACATCAATGTAGAAATACCTGAAACTGCAACATTGATTGATAGGTATTTAGATTTTCCATACCATACTTTGATTCTAATTTATTATTTTAAAAATAATCTTGATACTTTTATTTAGTACAATACAACCATCATATCAAATAATTATTCGCTATGTTTTGATTTAAATCTTCTACCATCAAAGAAATGTAGAATAGATCATTTTTTATTATTAATATTTATTTAAAAACACCTGAAAAAGTATTACTAACTGTCCTCTACAGTTTCCACCTACCATGACGCAAACTTCGAATTTATAAAATTCTTTCTATATAATTTTAAATTATTTAAATTTTACTAAGTTGGAAAGTCGGATGATCAGCTCTTCACTGACTACAAGGCCAACTATAGTTGTATCCTTTCCACTTCTAATTCGAAGACAATTTGTGTTATCATCATGGATCCTACAATATATTGTTTATACATATATAATGCAACTTAAGTAGTAATATAGTCAACAATATTTCAAATACTAACCCGATCATAAAAAAAATTAACCACGCGCATACATATATAATGCAACATAAATAGTAATACATTCAACAATATTTCAAATAATAACACGATCATAAAAAAAAATAACCACGCGCAACGCTAGAGTCCGCGACTAGTTATCATAAAATTAAAATCATGTTTGTGGACCTTGAAGAGTACATATAATAATATACAAATACTGGTAAATCACATGAAATAACTTTCATATAATCCCAACTGAAGCTACAAAAAGTCCCCCACTACACTACAATCCCTACTTCCCTTGTGACAAAAAATATTGCAAAAGGCAAACATCAAGACTTAGAGGGTGGAGGAGGTGGAAAAGCACTCCTATACTCTGAAAATTCCGCTCTTAAAGCAGCAACCTCAGCAATAAGCCCATCTAAAAGCTGTCCATGAGCTGCTTGAGTTGTCATAAAAGTCTCCATCATAGCACGAAGAGAGAGAGGAGGAGGACTGGTGGGCTCATCATCACCATCGTCAACAACAGCAGCTGTAGGACCAACAGGACTCTCCTCAGCATTAACATCTGCAAGTAACGGCTGTACTCGTGGTCTTTTTGATGAACCAACACTTGGTCCAACATTCTTCTTTTGTGCACTCCGCTGCTTGAGAAAGGTGGCTCCTATAGGGGCTGTGATGTGGATCAAGTCTAGGGAAGGAAAGTTTTCTAAGTCTAAATAGTTTAGAACCCTAGATATGAAAACTGGAAAGAATAGATTATGCTTCTTACAATTGCTCCTATGCGCCTCAACAAGTGTTTGAATGAAAAGGGAAGGAAAACAAATGGAGGCATCAGTGACGAGGGCGTACAAAAAGAAACATCTCTCTATAGGAATAGTATGGACATGTGAGATGGGGAAGATATTGTGACAAGCTATCCTGAACAAGATATAATTAAGCTCAGTTAACTCACTCGAGTTAAGTCTTCGGTTAGATCCCCACGTCACTGATCTTCCACAAAGAATAGTCATGACATCAGATATAGGAGGACGCTCCAAACGATCCAAGTATGGATAAGTAGGTCTAGAAACACAAGGTACATCAAGAGCCTTGGATACTATTGACTTATTTATGACAACACTAAGACCTCGAATCCAACTACCCAAATTATCATCTTTACGAATATGGAGATTGGAATAGAACTCTCTAATCAATGCAGCTGGAGGGGGTTGTATATCTTTACACAGAGACAACCAGTTCCTACACTATAGATTCCTATGGACAGAAAGAGGTAATTCATCTAGATTGATTTGTCGTTCTGGCCAAATTTTCCTGTGCTGAATTACGTTTTGAAACCTTTGTTCGTTTGTAATCGTTTCATGCCTTATTTGATCAAACGCAATTGTAGGCTCAGATGAGGAGGCAGACACTCTTTTGGCTTTGGTTTTAATGTTTTTAGATTTCTTAGGAGCCATGACTACGATCTACAGAGACGGAACTAAAGCACAACAGAAAACCAATTTTCAGAACTGCGTTAGAATCACATAAACACACTGTACATATGCATGAGGAATATACTAAATGAAGCGGGGATACAATTTGGGCATGAATGAATGCATTGATATGATAACTTTTTTGGAAATATATGAACTTGATCCATGCAATTATTTCATTTGAAAAACATGCGAACCCACACTGCACATTATGCAACGGGTGTAATTTCAAGCCATTATACCCAATTCAACAAAACCCCACTCTGAGCTATTAGAACAAGAATGGCGAACGAACCAACATGCATACCTAGATGTGAAAATTATCTACCATAAACAATAGAGAACGTGGCACCAACATGCATTCACAACAATCCATGAACCAGTTCAGATCAAAACATTGCTTTTATTCATAAAAATCCCCAAATTCCCAATATGATGACATGAACCCTAATTTCCCATTTTTCACAAATCATGAGTTCTTTGCAATTAAAGGGTAGAAAACGTGTGTAGACCATCCATAGGAAAAAACCCATTACATATTTCACGTCAAAACACGCACACCCATGAAAATCCCCAAATTCCCAATATGATGACATGAACCCTAGTTTCCCATTTTCCCAAATCATGAGTTCTTTGCAATTAAAGGGCAGAAAACGTGTGTACAACATCCATAGGATAAAACCCATTACATATTTCACGTCAAAACACCCACACCCATGAAAATCCCCAAATTCCATATGAACACATGAACCCTAAATTCATGTGTTCCTTTACAAATCAGCTATGTTTCTGTAATTAAAGGGTACAAGTCATGAACAACATACATATGTAAAAAACCCATGAACCATTTGTGATCACAACACCCAAAATCATGAAAATCCCCAAACTTGCATAGTTCGAAATTTAAGCCTTTAGAGGGAGATTAATGCATTTTCAGATAATTTGAATGCGAGGCAAGGGTAAAGGAGTCTTACTAAGTATTCTGAGGATCGATGTTTGGAGCCCGGGCAGTCGCTTTCGAGCCTGAGGAATCGCGAGCAATCGAACAGCTGCTTCTTTGGGGAGTCGAGTGCAGCAATCCAGCACCAGAATAACACTGTCTGCTGTGATATGGGCAAAGCACACATAACTCGATATTACAAAAGCCGAGTTACATAGTACTTGCCAAAGGAGAAATCGAGTCCTATAAAAGCAGACCGATCCAATATCAATCGCAGAGCAATCGCTCCTTACAGAAAACTCTAGCTGCACTCAGGCGTTACTCGATGGGTCGCTTAAGTTTGAACTGATCTAATTAACAAGTACTTGGTTTCCGTGGTATCGAGTTACTTTTAAAACTCGCTTTCACTGAGACCGAGTATTTTCCAGTACTCGTTTTTTGTTTTTGCGAGTTATATAGTACTCGCTAAATCAGAACTTGAGTCTTATAAATATGGACCGATCCAATATCAATCGACGAGCAATCGATTCTTACAGAAAACTCTAGCTGGACTCAGGCGTTCCTCGATGGGTCGCGTAGTATACACTGATGTGCTGATCTGCTTCACAATTACTCGGCTTCTCTGATATCGAGTTACTTAATAAACTCGATTTCACTGAGACCGAGTATTTCGTCATCGTGCTTTACTGAAATACTACATAGTACTCGTTTTTTATGATATCGAGTTACTAAACGTACTCGATTTTCCTAAAATCGAGTTTTGGGGACACTAACACGTACATACAGCCTCTCTATGCATGTTTTGTTGCCATCTCCAGCTCAGTTTTGTCAATACAGCAGCTATGAAAGTTTATTACAAATTTCATGAAGCACCTGTGCATTGCATAGATCTTGTATGTTTGGGATTGCCCCTGCTATAAACAGTTTAGCTATGACAGTTGAAGCTACAAATCATACTAAAAAACATAAGGCATTGCTTCCCATCAACCAAAAAAAAAAAACAAAACATAACGCACTGCTTGTATATGCTACAATTTACATGTAACTGAATTGTTCGCTTGACCAGCTTAGTGAAACCCAATTACATGTAACTGAATTGTTTGCTCAAAACAAAACATAACTGAATTGTATACGCCATTAACAAAGTGCATGACCACATAAGTACATAACAAAAGTAGAGAAACTTAGTATCAACTTCCAAGCAAAAAATGACCAATCTAACACCGTCTTCTCATGATGAAACCAAGTATACCCAAATATCATGTGCTTCCTTAGGCGATAGGGATCATCCTGGTTGCGCAACGTACGTCCGTTATCACCCATCCACCTTGGCTCCCATACCTGCTGTAAACAGTTCAAATATGTTATGTACACTGGACCTATATAAGTTATTAACAACCAACATAACCACAACAACTTAGCAGAACCATGACTTCTAACAAATAATGTGACAAAACTATTGAACAACATCATTTCGCAATTCCCCAACATCATATTTAAATACCAATTGGACTCATTCGCCTATCCATGCATGAACACCAACATTTGTTTCATAACTAGTCCAAATACGTACTATTGCAATAGATAACAATTTACTACTACTTAGTTGTTAATAGTACGTCACGAGTTATATGACAAAAGTTGTTAAGAAATGGAAGCTTTACCTATGACGCAGCTCCACCACTTCTTGACTCCGCATTTCGAGTAGGACATGTTCTACGGTTGTGCCCCTCTTGGTGACACAACCCACATCTTGATTTTGGTCCATTCTCGATCCATAAGGAGCTCGGCAACTCCCTATCATTATCATCCTCGTCCATCTCATTGCGGATACGTGTCGACTTTGGCCGACCTTTGTTCCGGATCAATCGTGGGTTGGGCATCACTACTCTAGTTTCTTCCGGATCCGGCCATGCTAATCTGTCTTTCAACGGTTGGAATACCGGTTCGTAGGTGTGGTACCTATGAGTCACGCTATAGCAAGGATCAATAAACTGTTGCGCATCATGCTTATACTTAGCACAAATTGCTATTACGTGTGAACACGGGATCTTGAGCGCTTCCCATTTCCCGCACGTGCATGTCATACTCCGAAGATCAACCCTATGCGTGTGTTGTCCGCCCCCATCGGTTAGAGGATTACCTGGTGTGTCAACCTGATATAGCCGCGCTTGTGCGGACATCCGTGTCACCATATGGTCCTTTGCCTTTGCTTGATTTTTTTCGAACTTGTCCATGGCATACTTGCACCATTCTTGACCCGCTTCCAACTGATCTAGAGTGAGATTACGACGAGCGTCAAAGTACGAGTTCACTTTGAAAAAGGTGAACCTCACCATTGCCGTTATTGGCAAGCTGCGTGCACCTTTCAGAACTCCATTAAAGCACTTCGATAGGTTGGTTGTCATTGCTCCGTATCGACGCCCTCCATCGTGTGCAAGTGTCCACTTTTGTTTGTTTTCAGCTTCAAGGTACCTGTGTGCAGCCGGCTTGACATTGCGAATTAATTCAAGTGTGGCTTCAAACTTTCTGACTTGATTCGCACTTGCTGCCCTCCATACCAAGTTCTTCAACTCTGGACTTTTCCATTTTGTGTTGACATTGCTGACTACATGGTGGAGGCAGTATCGGTGATGGACCTTGGGAGACTGCAACCACGTCATACTTGTGTCATCAAAGCAGGCTTTTATCCCCGAATGTCGGTCAGAGATGATGCAAAGATTGGACCGGTCCGTAATATTGGTCAACCATGCCAAGAACCATCCCCATGTCTCCTTGCTCTCACTCTCAACAATGGCAAACGCGAGCGGATAAGCCTCGTTGTTAGCATCCGTTGCCATTGCTATCAACAACTTCCCCTTGTACTTGCCATAGAGGTGCGTTGCATCGATGCTTATCACCGGCCTGCAATGCTTGAACCCTTCAATACACGGACCAAAAGCCCAAAAGGCACAATTAAACATGCAAGTTCCTAGCACGTTTCGGTTGTCGCACTTCAACTGTGTCACTGTGGTTGGATCTGCATCTTTCAACGCCGCCAGAAACCGAGGCAATTCTGCATAGGACTCATCGAAATCCCCGTAGATGGCCGCAACCGCCTTATGTTTTGCATCCCAAACCTTATAGTGAGATGCCCAATGGTCGTGTTTCGCATGCAGAAGACTACGCAGGGTTGCTATTGTTCTTGAAATGTCTTCCCGTACGTATGACTCGAGTGTGATGGCAATGAACTTCGAATCCATCATCCTTCCATCATGATCCACCTGGAGTGACGAGCAAGTGTGGGGACCCTTACATGTTGTGATCTCCCACAACTTGTGCCTTTTGCTGTTGATAGCTCGAACTGACCATGGACATGCATCTTGTACACATGTTACAACCAATCTCTCGGGGTTTGACTTGATGTACTTAAATTTCTTATTGAGCCCCACAGAGAACATGGTTAACGCATGCTGAACCGCAGCTTTATTCAAGAATAGCATCCCCTTGCTCGGTTCGTCCCCCGGCCGCCAACTCATCAAACCTGTTTCCATGGAAGGTGATGGGTCATGAATGTTATCCCATGTGTTTGACGTGAACCAGTCGGGGTTAGGGTTTGGATTGGGGCAAGCATCCACATTGTTTTCAACTTCTACTTCATCTAAACATTCTGGATTGACCTCCGGTCCATCATTATCAACGAACTCCTTGTACATGTCTCGAGTGTCATCCATTTCGATTGCGTCGTCGAAGTTGGTTTGGATATCTTCATTTCCGTGAGTATACACTTCGGTGTTCTCAATATTGTCCATAGCAACTGCATTGTATGGTCCAACATTGTAAGGCAAAGACGTCTCCGCTGTAACACTTGGGTACACGATGGTTACAGGAACTAATTCTTGCTGTCCAGCGTTGCTGGCATACTGCGAACCCCCGTCAACATTAAACCCCACAGTGTCAACTGTGACATACAAGTCAGAACATATGAATTGCGGTGCCCGCTTTATCACTCCCCACATTATGTCCACATCCTTGTCGCATTGTAACGGAATTGAATTGTAGAAAACTTGGGTACCCACCAGTTGCTGAGGAGCCTGAAATACAATGGAGATGTCGTGGGAATCCTTGTCTAACGCTAGAGTTGACATTATCTTCCGTTTTAGTTTTCTCATGTGTATCCCACGTTTCACTTCAATAAGCGCCTGCTTTTGGTTCGGACCTCAGTATGATAGCCCATGCAAATCATTAATATATGCCTCCCCGTCGAAGTAAATGTAGAAGTAATGCGGACTCATAACGAACCTGAACCACAAATAGTAATAATAGTTGTATCATACAATGTGAATATGCCCTATGTTTAGGTGTGCATTCAGCTAAGCAAACCAAAGCAAATTCTGCTAAAACCTTCCCCTATTTTTTGTCATAAATTTTAGGCTAGTGATAAAAATTTACATGCAAAAAAATACTATTGAATAACTATATCATCTAGTCCATCAGACACCTAAATTCGAAAAAAAAAACATGTTCGCACAATCGAGTATTTAATTTCATGTAGACCCTTGTTAAACAAATGAGAATTCTTAAAGCATTGCAAATAGGGGAAATAATTCCTACCATGCAACATGTATAGCATGTACATATGTTCATATACCCCTCACTGAAGACCCACAACATTCAAATAATTTGTGTTATTAGTTAAATGTACCACATAATTATTCACAATGACCCCCCACTGAAGACCCAATTCAGTCAAAGAATATCTTATCACCAAAAATTGGACTCATGCATTGTTCTGATACGAGTCATTGAAGACACTTCTTTCAAAGAATTTGTGACCGAAGGAGTTTATACTACATTATTACATTTACATACCCTCCATTGAAGACCCACAGCATTCAAAGCACAAGAGTGTTATCTGCCTAGGATCACAATATTACGTACATAATGGGACATGAAATACCCACAAAATATTCAATGAATTTGTGTTATCAGTTAAATGTAGCACATAATTATTCACAAAGACCCCCCACTGAAGACCCAATTCAGTCAAAAAATATATTATTTGTGTTGTTCTAAATTGTTATTAGTTGTTTACCTATACGGTGAGATGTTGACAGAATGGAGAAGGTGTATACAACAAACAATGCACGTTCAGCAACTGGTCAATGGAACTTTGAATTGCCAATATGGTATGACACACTGGTAGGACGCTCAGACCAGTCCGCCTTCAGAAGGGAACAGTTCAGCTCGTGCATGACCTCTAGCCAGTGGTCCCAGAAGGTCAGGGTACTTGATGAATAAACTGGACAGTACTCGATTCTATGTAAATCGAGTACTGTAACTCGGTTATATAGACACCGAGTATTACTAAACGCACGTACGGATGGCAGTACAGATTAATTGAATTCGGCTCTTCAGAAATCGAGTAATATCTGGTCCACCTAATTGCCGTTGGCAGCAGTTATATATACTCGGGTTTTGGGAAGGCGAGTTCATTATTGTACTCGATACTACAATAAGCGAGTATTAGACCTTTATATCTTCACACAGCTTCATGTGTACATTCTGGTTGGGGCTATGAGCAGAAGAAAACAGGGAGAAATGGAGCAGAGAAGCCTCCTTTGCTTATAAAGGTAACATTTAAAAACCATGTTTGATAGTTGTGATTAAACAATTTACCACTGTACAATTATAGATTCTACAATAGTTTGACAGATCTTTGAGCAAGCAACGTCAAGGCTGCTGTAGTAACGCGACATGGTACATGTTTATCTAATAGCTCAGATTCTATACTTGGTAAGTTCTAACCCCAGCAATACCCTATGCAATTTTCACATACAATGCTGTTGTATGTTCCTCTTTTAGGGTGGCAGATATTATGTTGTTTTCATTGGTCGTGCTCCTGGCATATACGACAATTGGGCAAAAGCAAGTAGACAAGTTCATAAATTTGCAAACGCCGAACACAGGTCATACAAAGATCGACGGGAAGCAGAATGTGCATACATGGAGTTCTTGCAACGTAATGGTAGGAACATGCAGTATGGTGCTTCTCCATCGTGGACATCTCCTACTATGTCGACACCAAGCCCAGGGGGGACATCTCAAAGCGAAGGAACCAGCTTTTGCGATGGAGATGTGAGGAACAGATTGTTGAGGTATTAGTTAGACGTTGCCATTGAGGAGCGTGACCACGCAAGGAGAATTGCAAGCTTGAGTACTAACATGCTCAGTGAAGTGCTAAGCCATGTTATGGGGGATGATGAAGTTCATGATTTGACACATCAAGAAAGTGCAAAATGATGGTGAAACTATGCCCCCTATTCCTCAAGTTGCACTACAGATGAAGTTTTCCATGTTGTTGAATAGAATTGTCGTTTCCCTGTTGAACTTGAATTTGGAATCTGTCTTGGCTTGTTGAAATATGTAATTGCTTGTTTTGTTGTTTGATTTTGGCTAGGTTGCTATCGTAATTGTAATTGGCTTTGGGCAATCTGATCCAGCCACTTGCAACAATACAATTTAATACAGTTATATTGTTCCGACTACAGCAATCGGGTGTACTTTTAGTCTTCCAAAAACACACATTTACAAGTGGTTAAACGTTCATGTTGGGTAGTTGTAATTTTTCGTATAATTTTACATTGAAATATGAAGTACTATTTTGGGTTATAGATTTGTTTTTGAAAAAAATTAATTTAATTTAGACATTTATAAGCAATGAAATTATGATTCATGAATTAAAAAATACGAGTTCAAAAGAATGAGTTAACCATGCATAACTATACCTCAATTTTGATGCCCAAAATTTACTAAAATTTATCATTTCGTAAAGGGTAAATAGTACGGTTAACCCACGTATTCGAACACACATTTCTAATATTATATTCTTAAAAAAACCACACATTGAGTAAAAAAGGAGGAAAATTATAAATACACCTAATAAAATACCCTTAATTTAATAAACGTATATTTATCTCTAAATAAAAACAAATGGTTTAAGGAGCTTAAATTGAAATACCCTACCATTTTCTGTGATTACTTTCTTTATTTCGTTTTAGAATTATTTTCATCGAGTGGACTTGCATTATATGCTTGACGGAATATTTTTTTCGGAATATTTTTTTCAAATATTCCGTTTTTTATTTGTTATTTTTTGGCATTTGATAGTGCAAGTTAGGATATAGATAACAGTGAAATGTATATTTTAGTAACCATTAAATTTGATTATCCAAACATTTTACTATGGAGATAGTGAAATGTTGTTGTAAAACATTTGGAAGGTTTAATAAAAGATGCCAATTCATAATCTTCTTTGTCATACACTATGATATATATATATATATATGGTTTATGGATGATAATTATAGAACATTTTTATTATTCAGACATTGTTTACTTTATGAGATCCTTAGATATTGTAGTCATGACATTGACAAAAATGTAAGTTTCAAATGTGACTACAAATAACATATGAACAACTTGTTTGATTATGACCCGAACAATTTGTTGAATTAAACATGAAACTTAACTTGAATAACCTGTTCATCAACTCCCGTATATATAAATTCATAAGTCAACCATAAAGCAAGCAATAAAAATTCGACACTTAACAAATCTATTGCTTATTATTTCATTCAACCATAAAGCGTCAACTTAGTAGTCCAAAAGGTTCCACCCTCCATACTATCACATTCAATAATATGTCAAAGTTCCATAATTTATAGCCCGAACTTTATACAAAAGGCATCCAAGTTCCATATCAAAACCTAAAAGACATTACAAATGAAGACAATAAAAAACCAAAGTGAATACATGGCATATCAAAATATCCTTGATCGCAAAATCCAATTCCAACCAGGCAAGTGCCATATCAAGAAGTAAAAGTAATGCGGACTGATTAAGAGACTGTATTAGAAGAGATTGAGGGTTCCATTGAAGACCCGGCGCCTTCCTTGTGCTCATACTCAGTTGTCTCCTTGGTCATTTTCTCTGCAGTGAGCTCTTCCAATTGTGAATGTGCAAGTTCTACATCAAATAAATTGTATCTCACCTCATTAAAAATGTGCCTATGCATTATAAATAACAAATTTAAAAACCGTTGTTCGAGTTATGCAATTGAAGCAGTTATATTTTTAAATAAATAAGTCATTTGCATAGTAATTATAGAAAACAAACTTGTAGTGTCTACTGTCTATGTCGACTGCCACCAAAATGTACAAACTATTATATTTTACGATGCATGAATATAACTTGTATTACATTGGTCAACCATACCATCATGCATCATTCAACTCAATTTATTCCATTTATACTACATCAAATAAATATTGTGCATATTCTATATGTTCTATGTTGATAACTCAAATCCGTGGTCCATAGAGCAGCTTTTCTGCCCTTTAAAACTATCTACACCTTCTCATGATTAATATATAAAATAGTAATATTGGCATTGGCATTGGCATTTTATGGGAAATCCAAAACCTTTTTGACATATGTGTTTTTTACATTGACAACAAATCCACCCTTAACACTTAGAACTCATGCAGTCAACATATAAATGAAAAAGACATTACCTATATCTGGCACAGTAGAATGAGGAATGCTCAATGGCACATCAAATTTGCGTGGACAAGCCCAGTCCAAATGGCGCTTCAAATTTTCAGTAACATCTGCTCCGGCAGCAATATATTCCTTCCCACACTTCTTGCATTTGCATGTAGGCTTTCCTTCAGCTGTTGTCGGAAGAATCTGAAAGTAACTCCAAACAGTTGAAGTCCTCGTCCTCCTTTTGTAGACTTTGAGCTCAGTCTTAGCCTTCTTTGGCGGAGGAAGTTCAGCCACTTCATTGAGCTTCAAGCCGTCAGTGTCTTTTCCTTCACACTTACTGTCAGTAGGAATCTTCTCATCACTTTCCATCTCGACCAATTTAAAGAAAAATGATTGATAAGGAATTTAGTAAATCTACAAACAGTTGGAAAATACTAATGAATTTAAAATCAACAAAACAAACAAACAAACAACTCCATTAGTACTAAACAGCCAACATTACAGTGATTATGGATCTTCAATTATTTTATGTTAAGGCATGTAAAAAACTGAAAAAACTTGAGAAGGTATGACAGATTATTTTAAAATCAGCAACAAATAAACAGATCTACTTTTATTTTTTATATCAAGATCTCCTATTAGTACTAAAAATCACTAGTATAGTGAGAAGCTCAAAACAAATGGATTTCTGCACAGTATCTGTTTTCTGCACAGTGGAGTTTTATGCACAGTGTTAATTTTCCACACTAAAGATTGGAAAAAACGAGGGCAGAGAGTGCAGCAACTGTCCAAAACGTGAAGAATTCTCTGTAGTTAATCAATGTACAAATGTAACCATGCTCTCATTTTATTACCCATTTATTTTATACAACTAATAAGACATCTTATCCCAAAAGAGTAGCTCATCACCATAAAGTACATTTCAATTTTTAACTCTACTATAAATCAGAATCCATTACCAAAGATCTAACTAGTTTGTTAGTTAAATTACGACTTTAATTAACATAATGCTACTACAGAACTAATTATATGAAGTTTCAGTAGTTATCCTAAAGTACCCACATAATGTTTTTTAATACTGTATTTATTCAATTATGATGACTTGATGAATTCTATTTATATTTTTATATAGATCACAGTGTTATGTTCATACGCTACACAATTTAATACAACTTATGAGTCAATCAACAAATTATATTAGTAATAGCTACAAACTTATATATTATCTTGATCATTAGCGTGCCACTTGAAAATTAAAACGTTAATAGACCAGGGGCGGAGGGAGGGGGGGCAGGTGCCCCCCCTGAACTTCTAAGATTTTTACTAATAATGTATTATTTGCCCCTCTACACAAAAGACAAAAAACTGTTCTAGTTATTAGTAACAACCTACTGCTACATGGTTCAAAACTCAGTAGCCTTAACTAAGAACTCTGAGACTACTATTACTCTAATATAAAACTATGGGTCCCACCTAGTAATCATTAAAAAAAAACAAAAAACAAAAAATTTACTGCTATACGGAATAGGAATCACAGCAGCCTAATACTAAATAGAACTCTGAAAAAAGAAAAGTGTATATATAAAAAAGTATAAAGCATGCCTCCCATAAAATTAAAAATAAAAAATAAAAAATTTTTTTGGGTGTTTTTAAACTAAACTAAAGGGAGGAGAATAATTAGGTTTTTTTGTGGTTTGTCATTTTATTAATATAGTAAAGGTAAATTTAGTAATTTAGTTGGTCAAACATTTTTATACTCTAGTCTCTCTCTATATCTCTCTAATTTTGGGGAATTAAATCCCTCCACCGACCCTTAAAGAAAATCCAAATAAGGTAATTTATCTTACTCGTCCTCTCTCAACTCCACTCTCCTCTACTCCCCCTCTATTCAAACAAGTTATTAGAGTTTCTTATGAGTTTTTAAGAACATTCGAGTTGAGTTTTTAAAAAGCGTTCAAGTCATTGAGTCACGTTTATATATTCACACGTATATTGCATACTCTTAATATTCATGTTTAAATTTTTTTAGATTAGTTTTTTACTTCCAATTTTGTCTTTTAATCTTACCCCCCCTGACCTAATTTTTGGCTCCGCCACTGTAATAGACTTTCCACATATATATTACACTAATCATCTTAATAATTAAAAAGTAACATGGCAAAAGTATATTAGTTTACAACGTATAACACATATGTTAATTACTTGACAGTGACACAACATAATATGTAAAAGATTAACTTTTATTATATTAAATGCAACATATGATAGAATATCAAAATACTTTAAAATAAATTATAAAATTTATTTTTTCTTCAAATTATTTGTAATAGAATTGTAGTTGATGATTATAAAATTCGTAACCGTGTGGGTGATATGATAATTTATTTCAATTTATACAAGTGACACAAATTCCCCTTTGAGGGAAAACTGACAAAAATTCCATCTAATAAAAACGAGTTCACTTTTAAAACTTCGATCTTTTATCTGAAACTCGAAAAGAAAAAAATAAAAGGCTACCAAAAAAAAAAAAAAACAATCAACATCATAGCGATTAACGACATAAACCAACGGATCTACAATTAGTTTGTTTTAAGATGACAGCTACAAAGAAACATGAAAAGAAATCATAGGGCGAGATAATGAAGGGATTTTCTAAAATCAAAATAAAAAATAAAGAAACAAGTATAGTATTAGCAGTAAATAATCGACATGATAATGATTAACACAGTAAACAAAATCTACAATTTGTTGAAAAACGTTCATTAGTAAGTAAACAAAACAAAAAATATATATAAAAATATACCTTGGTAGTGGACTCGGTGGTTGAAAGCTGAATACAAAGAACAGAGGCAGCCACGGTTTTTAGGGGAAGCTAAATTACGGGGGTCGGCTAGGGATTTGAGGGGAAGACGGAGTAGAAGGTTGAGAGACATGTTCAGTGAGTGATTTTTGATTTTATAGTGTAGAGATGTAGATGAAGGTTGGGGTTTTGAGGAGGAGAGGAAGAGTCACAGAGTAAAGGCTGATGACGAAAACAATGAGACACACAGATTCAGAATGGAGGGAGGCGAGAGGTTCAAAACTCTGAGAGGAAGAACAATATATCTGATCTGATTGATGATATACTCGATTACACAAAAAGCGAGTTTATACTACTCGCTTCCTATAACTTCGAGTATCACTCGTGGATGTCCGCGATAGGTAGAAATCCCATTGTACAATACTCGGTTACTGTAATAGCGATTTCAAACTGTAACTTGTATCCTATAAAACCGAGTACTTCGGAGTAGTGTTAGTCAGGGAAAACCGTAATGCTCGATTATACTAAAACCGAGTAATTATACTCGCTATCTGGAAAATTAAGTTTATTATTTCTGATCGATCGCCTACCAATCGCTGTTCAGTCGAGTTTTACAGGGAGGTTCAGCTGGACCCATGCGATCCACGATGAATTGAAGCCACTTCGACTGATCCAATTGTGTAATACTCGACTACTGGCATAGCGATTTCACAGTGTAACTCGTATCTTAAAAAACTAAGTACTAGAGAATACTCGATTATGCTAAAGCCGAGTAATATTAATCGCTTTCTTAAAAACCGAGTTTATTATTTTGACCAATCACCCATCAATCGCTTATCAGTCGCGGTTTACAGGGAGGTTCAGCAGGACTCATGCATGTTTCGCGATGGATCGAAGCCACTTCGATTGATCCCAGTACAGTGGTGGCGAGTATAAACTACTCGCTATCTGTATGTCCGAGTTCTTTAGAACTGGACTTTACACATTATATTCGATGGGTCGACTTCTTTAGTATCTCCTTGTATAATTATTCAAATTAAACAATTTCCAAAAATTTATTCACACCAATTTTACACGTGTTGGTGGCAAGTTGCAAAGAAAAAACTGTTTCTAATATTTCAACAATCTTAAATAGACTCATACAATATCTTACTAGTAATTTTATTTCTGTAAGATGCAATTTAGTTGGGTGTTTCTTAAAAGAAAAAGGGAAATTCACCTGCATAGTTACTTGGTCAATATGAAAGCATAATATGAAATAATGATTATATATATATATATATATATATAAGTTTTTAAGCAACCTAGGTTCTAGGTGTTCTTATGCAACCCACGATGTGGCTATTAAAAGAACCATGCAATATAGTATTCAACACAGTCATAGCCGAGTATAAAAATTCCTATTATCCAAATTGCATTATGTGCCTCACTTAAATACACTAAATTAAAAACTCCGAAATTTAAATTTCCATCCACAAAATTATATTGCATTCATCAGTATAACCATTCTATAACACTATATTGCATTCATCATGACGTCTCAGCTATAGCTAAATTTGCACTAGAGTATTTTTCTTAGAAAATAGAGGCACATCAAAGGAATGGACATCAACAAATCTATTGCTAAAATTAAACTTCTTGAATTCAAAATTCCAACCATCATCACTATATTGCATTTGTCTAAAGCTGCCTTTGTTCAAATATGCAGATACATAGATACGAGTTATATATAGAAATGAATTTTCCATTTGACATGAAAATATCCACCCTTTGCAATTAAAATTGGTACCTAACACGAAGCTTACTCAAACATGCACATATAGGACCTAAGATGCTTAAGTAGCTTCATTAGTTACAAAATATGTTTCAAAATATTGAATAAGATGAAATCAGCTGTCCAAAAAATCTGTCCAATTTTGCGGTGCTATGCTCTCCAAAAATCTGACAAACTCTTCTATGTCCAAAAAATATTGTCAAAGTTGTATCCACTGACTGTTACATCAACAACAAGACATTGTCCAACTACCCTGCAAAAAACGACATCAACGGAAATGGTGGTTTTCAAAGTTTATCAATATTAGGATCTACTGAAGCCTGCAAAATATGCCACCAACTATGAATCAGTAAATGAAAAAGAAAAAAACAAGGAAGTTTCAATTTCATATCAACTTTCATAGATCTAGTTTGATGTGCAGGGCAGATTTTAATAATAATAATTTCATATGCAGGGCACCTTTTTTCCAACACTGTCTTGCCAATCAAACAAAGCTTAAAGCAAGGAAGGAAATTTATATGCTGTGTAAGTGTGTTCAATTTCTATGCCATGCTGGACTTATCTATATCTAGAGAGAGGAGAGAGAAATTCAGTTGCTTCAAAGCAACCACTTCCATTTATAGTCAAGAAAAATCCCAACTGCCTAATATTGTTTTCGATTTTTCTCTTTTTTTTGTTGGTTTTGAATTTTAATTATCGGAAAATGAACATCAAAAACTAAAAAAAAAAAAATAAGAAGTCCAGATATTGGGCAAGGTTTTACCCCCATATGCTCCACAGCATCAACAGCTCAACGCTGTTTTCGTTTCCTCACAACTGCCTTCGCCGGTCTAGTCTTACCTGAAATGCAAAGCAGAGCACATTACTTGAATGCACACATTCCCTAACAGCGAAAGTAGAGTTTAAAGAGAGGGATTGCACATTCCCTAAGGCAACAATGATGTGGAAAGGAGCTATACAGCTTCTCTTTTACTCATCCACTAAATACGGGTCAACACTCAATAGGCTACATCATTGGGCAAATTATGTGAGGATTTTGTGAAATGAAAAAAGAAAAACTAAGGAGAAAAAATTCTATAGCAATGATTGATCACCCTTGACAGCACTAATAAGTTGGGGGATGAATTGGGTACACTTCCAATGTCACATGACTACAACTAATAGATTACTACAACCACAAATAATGATGGTGAATAGCAATATATTAACTGCATTGCAACAATGGCAATAGTAGTTCAATACAATAAAGGATATACTTAATACTCTTGGATTATGTGTTTGATGATGAAGCCTTAGAAATATCTACCAAGTGAAGTGAGTAATAGTTTACGAACCCTCTTCTTAATTCAGTTATAAGAAAATGTTTGATCTGAGTATGATCATCACTTAAAGCAAACAACATCATATGCAAGTCAAGTGACATTCTATTAAGGTAAATGATAAACGGTTTACATAGCATGGAGGTGCACTGGGTAAAGAAGACAATCTAATGCAAACTGATCACAGGATTATTAATCTAAACAGTGTAATTCATAGATAGCAATTAAGGAAGATGCCTTCCTAGTTGTGCAAATAATTACCGTCACCAGTCCCACAACCAGGGGGGTGTATGTCAGTGCGGAGTGATCTTCGGAACCCCTGAACCGGCTCAATATTCTCACTCTGTATCCGTTCAATCTGTGCAGCTGGTTCGTCATGGTTAGGAAGTGAAGGGTCCTGGGTGGGCTCAGCCTGAACTACAGGTGGGGTCGGTCGGCCAGGTGTGGGTACAAATATACAGCCACCGTCGTGGGCAGAGGCATTGAACAATGGGGGAGACAGCCGAGTGGGTGGTGGGGACCGAGGGCCGGCTTGAGCACCGGATGTGTGTTCTGCACTATAGTCATTGCCAGCGGGGTGGGATGGCTGGGCAGCAGTGTCAGACATGCATCGCGATGACCCGACGCCATCCATGTACATGTCCCAGTCGCCCTCGAACGCCTCATCATCTGTACAAAAAAAGGCTGTATTTATTAAGATGACAACAAGGGATTGAGTCAAAAAATGTCTTACTATCTGCAGCCTAGATATGAATCAATGGCATTTGACCCTTTACAGGGGATTTACTTTGGGGAATGAAACCTCTCATTTACCAGTTCCTACACGCACAAAATGTCGGCCTAGTTGCAGCGTCATGGTTGCTAAAGTTTTCTGCTGTTATTGCTTGTTATTCTGATTGCTTATTTTTCCATTTGCAATTAAAGTATCAGATTTTGCCCCAAAAAATAAAAAAATGTCTACTATTTGCTGTAAATTGTTTTTTTATTGAATAATTATTTCAACTTTAACAATACAATTAAAGAAAATTCTTGAAGGTGAGTGATAAAATATATATAAAAATGTTTACGATGGAGAAAATTTTCTGACTGAGAGTGGGAAAAGATTACTTACACTATCAGTTAATGCATTACTCATACAAATCCCAAAAACAGTAATTTTTTTTTCTTTTTAATTGGAACAGTCTGCATTCAGTCAACTGAAAATGTAAGACAACTAAGTGCAAAAACAAAGCTACAACAGAGCTGAAAACACACAGCAGCTGCAAAGCTGATACAATAACACTAAAACATTGTTTTCAACACAAGATTCAACATGTATAATTACCCTAGAATCTAGAC
Source organism: Quercus gilva (assembly GCA_023621385.1). NCBI lineage: Eukaryota > Viridiplantae > Streptophyta > Magnoliopsida > Fagales > Fagaceae > Quercus > Quercus gilva. Next base: position 36,751,838 of record CM042482.1, on the reverse strand, counting down.
AGTATAAAGGACAGGTTAATTCGTACGTAAGTTGGTAGAATCCAATAACTATTATAAAGTGTAAACCCTGCATAATGCCAAATGCGTAAGCAATCCAAATTGTATGAACTACAGATTGCAATCACAACTTTGAATTTTCCTCATATACTCCTAAGTGTATTTCCATGGTGGTGTAGGAATATTTTTAAAAGGAATTACAGTAGCAAACAGATTATTGTGCTTTATACTGGATGGAAAATCTGCATAGACTTGCTGTTATGTCATCAATGTGTTAAATATATTAGCATTGATGGGTATATGCTAAAAGTGGATAATAGTATTGTCATTGTAGTGTATAAGGTTTGAATGAAACAGTTTTGCATGTCTTACATTTCAATACATATATATTTTGGTTGGAAGAACTTAAAAAGCCGTACCTGCTGGTTGATTTTTACAGTGCTTAGTTTTAATATTTAAAGTTTGGGAGAACATTGTAAGTAATTATACCAAATTCCATAAGGAAATGCATATTAACCCTACAAACTACTTACCAAACAATATATACTTCGCTACTATAATACGTCCTTTAAATAAATTACAACTCAAAGTAGTAGAAGTGCAAGTCGGTAAGAATTGGAGGTATTAGAGTTGGAAGTTACCGAAGTCATCCTCATCCTCATCCTCATGAACACCTGCAGGACCTTGACTGCGTCCACGCCGTCCAGACCCACGACCTCCCCCACCACGGCCTGTGGCCTGTGTGCTCGCCTCAGTCGCCGAGGCACGCGCATTCTCCAATGCCACTCGGCTCAACTCTCCAACAAGATCCAGCGTACTCTTCAGGTGGTTGTACACTTGGGAGCCTGGTTCGCATTGCGACAGTAATTCCACATTGGACTGAACCTGTGAAATGAAGGAGTCCCGTTAAAACTTTTATGGTTCCTTTTGTGTTGTGCATGACCGATTTGAAAACAAATTATGCATGTTGAGCTTATTCATATACATATGAACATTGAAATGGCACAGCAGTACATATTGCTTGTGAGAAATGCATATCTAGTGGCAAGGAATGAAATGTTCTCTAAAATGAATGTCAAAATATTGATTCAATGGCTTGTGGTCGCACTTTAATTTTCAGAATGCACGTAGCAACACACATATATTGTCAATCCATCAAAGAAGCATGTTCAGGGTTTGTTGCCTTACCAAGATTTCCCAATACGCCGACTCACGCGTAATGAACCGTCTGGTCGTCCTTTGGTACGCCTCCATGTAAGCAGCAAGGTATGTCGTGTCCCCATCCAATGTCGGTGCGTCGGCCAGATGTTCCTCTCTATGGGCCCATCGGTCAATGTGGATAGCATGCTCTTGCACCCAATCCCTATCTAATTTACCTTGGAGGGAGATTTTATGGAGAGCAACCGATGTATCCACAATATCCGGTGGCGCTTGCTTCATCCCAAACTGACGAATGACACGTTCGAGATGATGACCCTCTACTATCCAAAAATAGATCAACGGCACAATGGCCCTCCATATATGTCGGCCGGCAGTGCAATATGGGGGCAACGACTCTAGGACATCCTTGTACGGCTCCCAGACAACCTGCATAAATGGTCAACAAGAGAAAAATCAAATACGTACTTATTTGTGTCAATCCTCAATGTGAGCAAATATGTAAAAGACCATTGAAGAACCACTTCACTAAAAATCCGAAGACATTGTTGACCTACTTCCCTCTCTTATTGAATTTGACATGGTAAGATGCACCTAGATACTACTGGTTGCATGGTTTCAGTCAGAATCTTAAGACCTTGCATGGAACTGAAAGCTTTTGTGATGCTTATTGTTGCTACCAATCTTAGTTTGGCCAAAATATAATTGTCATTATAAATCAGTAATTGGCACATTGTGTGATTTGGGGTTCGAAAAGAGGAGGAGAAAATTAAGAAAAGGGAGAAAGGGAATGCCCAGTTAACATACCTTGTTGGAGTAGGATTTGTATGCGATGTGCTTACCCCAAAAAGTATATACAAATAATGTTGTTTATTATATAGAGTCAACGATGTCCATTTTGTAAGGAAATATTATAAAGATCTTAGACCTGCTGTAAGTATTGGACTCATAAATATTTTGATAACAATAATATTCAATGTGGTTATTCAGTTCACCTTTAATTCTAATGGTGTTTCAATTTTGCCTGTCAAATTATATGCAGACTTATGCAATTATTTCAAGAGCATCAAGCTAAAAAATATCAGGTTTGGAAAATACAGGTAAAAACATTACCTACAGTTCTGCATTCTATAGTTCTTAATATTCTTTCTAGCAACCAAAAAATAATAATCACAAGCAATAGCTACAACCGAGGGAAAAAGTTGAAGGGTAAAAAGCTAAATATGTGTGGAATCAAAACGACAAACATCGGTGTAAAATTATTAATGAAGGTACTCTATATTGACTGCCCACCCACCCTTGTGTTTGTGTTCGTAACTAATTCCTTGTATATCTATGGTCTAATCGTCAAAGTTACATTATTAACTATACACATGCAGTAGTTGTTAAAACCCTACCAAGTGACAAACAAAAATATGGAGAATTATATCCTTCTGACATGAAGCGGTAAAATACCTGGTGTGCCCGTATACTCGACAATGACGCTCGATACGCAGGTAGCACATGTGTGGCATGCTCTTTCGTGCTCTTCGGCCCCTTCCATCTAGTAAACATACAATTTCAGACAATGCTCATTAGTTAATATCAAACAACAATGCTACTGCGACAATAAATGTGTACCAAAAATAAAGCCATTAATTAACTTTCATATTTTCGGTAGGGGGTCGATCCCTTAAAGCAACTGGTTTCTTAGAATATAATAATCTCTTAAAGGCTAGATTGTCTTAATGACACCTTAATTTGTTCTTAACAGGTTTGGTCAAAATACTCAAGAAGTATGACAAAATAACTGGTGCCCTCATTCGCTTGCCCTTCATTCAAAAGGTCTTGCAACAGCCCTTCTTCACCACTGACATGCTCTACAAGCTTGTGGAGTGTGAGGCAATGCTGGACGGAATTTTCCCTAAGTGTGAACCACCAGCTTTAACAGTGATAGCTGATGGGGATGATGATCCTTCAACTTCTGACGCTACCAATAACAACAGTCTGCTCAGAGGGCCAAAGGAACTTGCAGAGATTGAGTATATGGAGAGATTATATATGAAGAGCACTATATCAGCACTACAGGTTTTGAAGGAAATTCAAAGCGGAAGCTCAACCGTTGGCCATTTGTCATTGCCACCACTGCAATTTAGTGCAATTGACGAAACATGGAATAAAGTTCCACATCTGGAACAAGTTGCCAAGTAGTTCTATTTTGAGGAAGGAATTGGGATGAGTGCCTCCCATTGGTTCTTACTTTGCCCTTTTTCTTCTTTTTTCTTTAATGCATCTATTATGATACCTTAGATACTAACACAGATGTAAAATGCTAAACTCGACCTAAAATGAATTCAATCGAATCATAAGTTCTGCATAATACTCGCCTTGTATAGAAGAAAGTAGCGTCTTGAAATTGGGAACGAGAATATTGGTTTACATTTTATTTTAACCTAAAGCAACATCTGTAGCTGTTTTTGAAGTTGGACCATTTGGTGCCAAGAAGTATTTATACTTGGCATGTTGCCACGGTCTTGTAGTTTTTAATGGCAGTGTTCGCTTCTCCCCTAGAAGAGAATCTGGGTTCGAATTTTCTTCACTTGACTGTTGTAAGCCAAAAATTGAAAATGACATGTTTAAGTATCAGATCCTAAGAGATGTCCTATTCTGGCAGGTTCGAGGATCAAATCCTAAGAGAAGCCCTCGTCTTCCATTTCTTCGCAGTGGCCGGAAGTTTGTTCTTACCGTATTAGACATGTGTAGCATACTCTAAATTCTGACATTTATTCACAAGGTTCTAAAATTCTTGGGATCACATTCATGGCCAGAACTGCAAAATAAAGTGTTTCCTTACAAAAGAGAACCACTACCTAAAAAGGGGGGTTGGATTAGTTAAAGCTTAATGACCAGATACAGAGTAGGCCGAACCTAGAATACGATTGTAGCACATCCAATTGTCTGCCGTGTTTAAAACTTTAAATCATGAGTTCTTTAGAGTTTAGACAAAGCAACCCTTATTTCCAACCAACCCACCAACACCAAGTATCTACCCCCCCCCCCCCCTCCCCTCAACAAAAAAAATAAAAAGAAATCCCCTGCCTCTATATCCTTGAAATGTTTTCAAAAATGGTAGTTTAACTAACATTTGTTGATATTACCAACGGATATATGTAAAATGCAAATCCCACAATTTGTAACTATTGAATTGATTCCAAAATTGAAAAAGTGTTTTATACAAAAAGTTAAATAAAAAAATGTTTCCAAAAGTTTGGAAAAAAAGAAAACCAACTAATGAAAAGAATCAAATTTCCTCCGTAATTAAAGTCATTTTTAGTCCTTTATACCATTTTCTGTATTCCACTTTATATTTCACTAATCACAACTTGTCATTTATTTGTTTAATTTTCCTTATAAAATAGCTAAAGTTTAAAATAGAAAACAGAAATACATACATGACAAGTTGTGATTAATGGAACATAAAGTGAAACACAAAATATAGTATATAGGATTTGTATTCATAATAAGTATGAAGAGGAATTCATACATTGATTAAGGCTCTTCAGTCTTGGCAACCAAACATTCATGGTACACGGTTGCCTTAATCTATAAGAATGTTCCTATTTCCTTTTATATATTACATACTTGCAAAATTTATAGAATTTCAAAAATATAAGTAATTTGTCATCAATTAATTGTTTAAATTGCAAATTTTTATGAATCATATAGTCTAAAATTATGCATAAGAAATAAGTTTATGAATCATATAGTAAATAATATCTAATTGACATTAATGTAATATATGTTAAAAGTATAAAAAAACATACAATTCAACAATTAAAATTTTAAAATATGTAACAATGTTAATTTATATAAATGAAACTGTGGACGTAGACTATAAATAAGTTTGTAGCTGAACGTCATTATAGACTTAGACTTCAAGTCTCTTACTAGTTGGTCGAGTAAATGAAGGCTACAAAACTAATTTTCTTCGAGCCGAAGAAATAGATTAATTCCCATATTAATTCCCATATGATAGGGGGAAAAAAGTGAGTTATGATGTTGTCATAAACATGAAACTAATACTAGAGCTATTTGGTCTCGTGTACCATGGTCTACTGCACTACATGTGAGTCAAATGCACAGTAAGGGCAGTAAGAGCATTGTACTTTAGATGTTTTCTCCGAAGGTGATTTCATTGGTTTCATCCCCACTTGTTACTATTAAAAAAATAATTCAACACAAAGTCTAGACTGTGAATTTCTGAGCACTAGTTGGGCCTTTGGAAAATATAATAAACACAAACAAATTTATTGTTTCATGATTATACAAATTTAGATATAAATTCATAACAAAGTATATAGATTGGTTAACAAACAACCCGTTTTTTCCTTGTTAACAAACAACCAGTTTACATACCCTACCAAATGAAATTATTGCAGAGACTTTTTCATGAGTTAGCCAAAATTCAAAAACAAACATCTTCAATATTAAACTTAAATATGATCAAACTATATACTATTTACAAAAATTTTATGCAACTTTTATAAATTCTGGCCAAGTACATATTAAGTACTGAATGACGTGTGTGACTATGATTCCCATTGCACTAATAGATGAATCTAAGTCTACTGGCTTAGCATTATCTATTAAAACAAAGTATTTTGTATTCCTAATTTTCTTCTGCACTCAACACAGTGTATATTGGCATGCTATCTTGTTAAATAATCCATTGAATTAATGTCAATTAAACTTTCAATTTGAAACAGGGGTTACTTCTTGACAGCAGTGTACTTAGTGAATGCATTAAAAGTGGCATACATGCAGGGATTTTGACCAACTATACACACGTGCACGGTGAATGACAAATGGCATGATAATTGTATCAAACTAATGAAATAACATACCGACATGCAAGGGGACCTGCCTCCACTGGCAATTGCGGCAGCCTCGCAACAGGGCATATCACTGGGAACCTCGAATACGCCCAGAGCTGCACCAACATCAATGCTCCTCCCATCTGCATCGCCTTCGTCTCCAATGCCTTGCATAAGTGCCTGTACAGCCAAGCTAATGCTCCACTACCCCAGCTGTACCTCTTCGCATTGCTGATTGGGTTCAGGAACTGTAGAGGCATCACCGTCACCCGGTCCGCCGACTTGTCCACAAATAGAATGGTCCCCAATCTGAAAAGAATGTGATAGCGCGCATGTTGCTGCACTACCTCATCAGTAGCATCCGCAGCTAAGGGAGCTCTAAATTGTTCATTCAGCCAGGTCACTCTTAGCCTCGCCTCAGCAAGGATAGACTTGTTTTCATGGGGATGTGGTACCGGGTCGGGAGGACGATGACCCAGTAACTCAAGACACAACGCTGGCCACCCCAACTTGACACTCCCAGTAATTGGCAACCCATCAATAGGAACCCCTAGCATCACCTCAATATCTTGTAAGGTGATGCCCATCTCTCCATGCGGTAGGTGGAATGTGTGCGTCTCCGGACGCCAACGCTCAACTAGTGCTGTGATCAACGCATGATCCACTTCTAAGTTTGGAACCTTGAATAAACCTTCAAATCCCGCCTCAGTTATGTACCGAGCAATTCGGGGGTCTAGCCCATGCCGGGGTAACTTGCAAGATCGGTGCCTGCACTTTAGCACGCCTGGCACTACCTGCACACGAAAGAGCACTGTCTTAGTATGCTAACTAGTTAGCTACAAACATTTTGCAACATGTTAGTTATGATGTTAACTAGTTATTCACTCTAGCTCAATGGCAGATTGGATCAATTAAAGGTTAATGACATTTTTTAAAATTATCACTGAGGTGATGGGCATTAGGTTTTGAAATGAATGAACAAAGTGCCTTACTATGTCAAATGGAGTAGGGAATTAGGAATCAACAAAGTTGTCTTATGTGTAGCCACGCCTAATTGTGTGTGCATATTTGCGAAAATAATGGCAGCGGATTCATTTTAATTGATTACTATAGCTTCCGAATGAGATCTACTGACTTTGAATATTTCTACTCCATACCATTTTCGGGTACTGCGGTTAATGAAAGAGTGTTTTTAATTTCACGATTATTTCTGCTTCATACCATTTTCTCTTTGGATTAAATAAAATACTACCTAAACCAAAACTGAAATGCTACCATGTCCAACATCTATTTACAAATAATCAAAGAACCCTACAGAAATAAAAAACAAATGATTTCGACATGTCCGAAGTTCAGTACAACTACGTACCTGACCGGCAGGCGTCTCCCATAGCGTCGTGGATCGATGACCCGGCTGCTGTGTCAATTGTGTATTTTCCGCGGGTCCAGGAACCAGATTTCGCAGTTGCTGCATACCTGACACGCATGCAATCATGTTAGACAAGCAAGTATTTCAACAGGGTTCTAGAACAAACTGACAGAAACAAATACAGAGAGAGAGAGAGAGTGAAAGAGAAACAGAGTGAGAGAGAGATTTGACAAAAAATTGCAAACATATAATTGCTCATCTGAATTATGCATCATGCATCTATATATACACTGATTTTCAATCCATTTAATCATATCAAGGAAGAGTTAAATTAAAACACTAAAATATAAAACACCTAGCGTGAGCATATATGCCTCACTTGATCCTAATGTTCATGGCTGCAAGGCATAAACAAAAAGGACCCATAGTCGCAGAATGTATAAGCAACCTAACCAACCAACCAACCAACGTGCGAATCAATGTCTAAATCAAACAAAGTAAACCAACAAATGAACACAGCAAAATGCAAACCAATGAATCAATTAAGCACCACAAAAAACACCATTGGAAAATACTAAAACATAGTTCTAAAAGGTACCCAACTACCCCTAAACAATTTTGAGAGTATGGATACAAACGAGACAGAAATGGAAACAGAATTCTTAAATTTCTTGCAAGAAGAATAAAAAAATAGATTATCTAGCATTTTTCTATAAAAGCCACAAGCCTTACAAAAAGGCCACAAGCCACCACAAATCTTAATGCTCCCCCTAACCTAATCCAACCTATTAGGAAAGGATTGGTGACCCTCAAAGGCCACTAAGTTCCCTTTTCAACCCCACATGTAGTAGATGATAATAATAATAAATTGATGTACTTAAACAACAAACATAACCCACAAATGACTGCTACTCTAACACAAGACAGAAGCTTCAACAGGCTTAGATACCAAATTTGATATAGGATTTTTAGGAATTTTGGCACTAAAAAGAACATCAAATAACGATAGATAAAACACTAGGCAATCACACCTAGGCTTTCGTAAGCAGTCACACTTAGGTAGGAGATAGCAATCGCGCTTGAAAAAAGTTGGAATGTTATTGAAATCTATCAATATTATCGACTACAATAAAGCCATTATCTAGGCTATTTCTAAATCCTTTCTTATAAAGACTGGGAATTCTAATAACAAAAAAATAAGTACTTTAAGAACTTCTAAGACAATTCTAGTCTCTTATGACAATCAATTATGCATCTGTACACAAAATGTGGCAGCAAAGGTTTTAGGAACCCAAAACAGTAGATATACAGGGCATTTATTAGCTCAGTTTAGTTCAGTGATAGTGGATGTCTATGCTGTGCATTTTATGGTCTGTGTGTAGATATATGCGTGCATATCCATTGTATGCACATTATATCTATTATGTTCATAAGTTAACAGAGTGGAAGCTTGCAAAAGCCAGTAAGTTTGAAGCTTGTAAAACCAATAGCTTCTCAATTCAAGATCATTTAGCATTGAATTAAATAGCAATTTTCCCTAATTCAAAATCAATTTTCACATACAACATAATTTCCTGAAATTATAGAGTTGAATTAAACAGCAATTTTCCCTAACAATGGCCACCGTTGTCATGCTAACTGTATTTTCCATGAATTTCTGCCCTATACGTGCATCCAAACCAACCAAACCCAACAAAGCTAAAAAAGCAACAATAATAATGAATAGAGATAGAGGAAAATCTAACAGAGAAAAACTTAAGAAGCCACACTCAAATCAGAGTACACGCACAATCAACACTTAACTCAGATTACATGCAAAGGGGAAAAACGAAAATTTGAACTCAGCATTTAGAAATTACCTTAATACGTTTCTACTCCTTTAACTCTGAAGATGGATTGGGTTGTGCTTCGGCTATGGCGAGAGTGAAAAGGTGTGGGTTTGGGTGTGGGTTTGGATTGAGCTTCAATCCAGCGTCGACTGACCGATTTCGTTTGGGTTCGGGTAGAAATAGGAGAACTTGAATATTCGTTGAACTTAGGAAGGCTCTACTGAACGGACTGAGGGTGGCTACTGATCGGACTGAGGAAGGGAGAGAAACTGTAGAGGAAGGAAGACACACAAACTGTTTTGGAGACGTTACATTTGAAAGCGCTTCAAATTCTGCAGGTAACTCGGATTCCGCAAAGCCGAGTTATAAACAGTTACGCGGGAATATTTTATTTCCCAAAGGCCACGCTGGATTGCCACTGTGGCAGGAACCTGCATAAAACTCGGTTTTTGGATGTGCGAGTAATTTAAGTAACTCGGCTTTGTAATTAGCGAGTATCGAAACAGGGGCACACCCCTATATAGTTTCAAAACCGGGGCATAATGCCAAATATTTTTGCCCAAAGGGGCAAAAGGCCAGATAGTCCGTCACTTGACTTTGGGGTTTTTATTTTTTTGAATAGATAAATAGTTAAAGTTAAACTATTATTTATAAAAATAAATATATGAAACCTTAATGATAGATTATTCTTTTCTTTTCTTTTCTTTTTGTCAATAATTATTGACTAGAAAAAAAAGGTAGTATGCAAAAAAAAGAAGAAAAAAAAATCTATATTTTATATTTTCTTAAAATAAGTTATTAAAATTCAAAATTCATATAAAAATTATATAAATATTTAAATTATATTAATTATGACATCATCGGTTCGACCATCGGTCCGACCTCGGTCGGACCATAAAACCGGTAATTAGTCTCTTTTTCGGTTCTTTATCCGTTCCAGTTTTTAAAACCATGGTCTTAACCAACTATACGGCCTAAGCCTTATGCACCACGATATTAATTTCCTATACTGTATTCAGGGAAGCCTAAGAAACAGGTATTACCTTTAAACCCAAAACACCATGGTTAGGTTGATATCATGCCTCACCGACTCTAATAGGAACTCCACAGGGTAGTTTGTAGGAGTAAGCGGGAATTGGCTCAACGGCAAACTCACTTGCCCGAGCTCTCCTCAACAGATAGGTTGTTATTCTTCTTCCCAACTCTTTAGTATGACCCCACAGTGCTCATTTTTGCCCTCATCTTTTTCACGTTTTTTACATTTCCTCTGTTACTATTATTACACATTTTTTATTAATTGCGTTTCTTGTTCCTCATTGCAGTTTCCAAAAAATTTCAACCCGACCTTAACATTGTACGGGTTCGGGAGCTAAACTTCGTTCTGCGCTCTGAAATCTTTGTGCACTACGATGGTCAGCTCTAAGCGTCTCATTTGATTCTCGGTTGTGTGCCCTTATACACTAATTATCAAGACTCGTCAGGCACCCTTACCAGGATTTCTATCACACAGACTTATGAGTGGTGAGGTTCAGCAACAGGGACCTCGAAGAGTTAGGCAAGGCTCACTCGAACCAGTTTGAGACAACTCAGCTGATACAGTCTTTCGTGGTCGAGCAGAACACATTCTAGCCGAAGCCTTTGTTCCCCCCGATTCGATTAAAGGGATGGTTTAGTGGCACACCATGGCCCTCGACTGTTGGTTCTCAGGCACACAAACTGCCAGGGGTCAAATTGCTCCTCAACATACTCCCTAGCAAACCACTCCCCCTCCGTCCGTCAACACAAGAAAGAGCCAAAGGGATGCCGACGTCCCACTCTAGCCTCAGGCACGACAGCAACTCAGTTGCCCAGTGGAACCCCCCAAGAGACAAAGCCCACTAGTCAGCCTATAATAATTAGGTCCCACGTGGCCTCCACCTTTGCACCCTCATCCTCGAGATGGGAATGCTCCTTTCGGTTGTGTGAGAAAGTTCTGCCCTCTAGTACCTTTGTTCAAACTTGGAGGAGCGGCCTCAAAGGATAAGTCTCGGACAGCCTTGGGCTGGCCCTATTGCTACCCACAGATATGGATCATTACTCGGGCTGTCAGGATAAGGACCTCGTCCTCAAGTTGAAGTGGTACACCATAGCTATAAGTATCCAATATTGTCTTCCTTCTTCCTTTCTTCTTCTTCTTTTCTCTTTTTATTTTATTTTTATTTTATTTTATATATAAGTGTTAACTTTCAATTTGTGCTGATCCTTGGATCTTTTCTACCATTGTCTCAAGTCGCCCAAATGACCCATGTTGTGGAGGGTCGACTAAAGGGCATCATAGAGGAGGCCGACAAGGAGAAGGCCTTAAAGCAAGTAGTTGAGGCCAGCCTAAACAAAAAAACTCTTAAACTTAATGCAATGGAATGAAAGGCAACTACTGCTGAGAGGGCTCGAGAGTTGGCTGAGTAGAAGGCAGAAGGCTTATAGGGCAAACTTGAGGAGGCCGAGATCAAACTCGTCGAGGCTGCAAGCATTGTCTCCACCCGTGACAAAGAGTTGGCCGGCCTAAAGGAAACCATAGTTGCTCACAAGTCTACTACAACATGGGGTTTAAAGATGTCGAGAACTTGGTGAGAGCAGTTGTCCTTCAAGCTCGGAGGTTCGGGTTTGCGAAGGGTTAGATGGCAGCAGTGAACACCATTGGCCTTTGGTGGTAATTGATTAAGACAACCTAACAAACACCACTCCTACCGAGAGGTAAGGCACTCCTCAAACAGGTCAAGGGTCGGCCCTTCCCATTGCCAGTAAAGTTTCCCTCGTGACCCAAGTCGTGACCCAGGGCCCGACTGCCTGATTCGCCAATCTACTTACTGCCGCCACCCCCTTTTCATTCTTTTTTTCTTCTTTCTTTTCTTCCAGTATATTTTATTTTTACCGGCCAAACTTTTTGTAGCCAGTTAAGTGGTACCTTATTCATGTATGTACTGAACTTTATTTGGTTTGTTTAATATTGAAGATTGAATCCTTTTGGTGAAAGTCCTTACTCATTGTTTCATTTTGTTTCATTATAATGTTTCCTCATTTCTTCGAATTGTTGCAATGCTCCGGTTGGTACGTGGTTAGATGGCTGGACCCCTTTTACACAAACAATCTACCATCTTTAAATGAAATTATGCCATTGGAAACCAAAAAATAATTCTAAGTGTAAACGATTGGTGACCAGTATATGAAATAACCTTGACCGAGATGTGATCATTGATTAGTATTATAAAGTTTTACGAATGACCGTCGTTAGCACAGGAGAGAATCCCCAAACAAAAAGACTTAAAATTTAACTATGATTGCTGAGGTCCTTCTGTCAACCTAATTTTGGTCAAGATTAGGTCCTCTGTTTTGAAGTAAAAAACTCCAGTGACGATTCCCTTAGTGATTAAAGTCTGAGGCTAAGTTTCTATTCTCAGAAAAGTTTATTAAGGTTTCCACCTAGTCCACCAGGGTCAGGCCAAGGCCAGGTTTCTGTCCTTAAAAAATTTTATTAAGGTTTCCATCTAGTCAGTGATCGGGGGTTAGGTCGAGGCTAGGTTTCTGTCCTTAGAAAAGTTTGTTATGGTTTCCACCTAGTTGGTGACTAGGGTCAGGCCGAGGCTAGGTTTCTATCCTTAAAAGAGTTTGTTAAGGTTTCTATTTAGTTGGTGACCGGGGTCAGGCCAATGCTAGGTCTCTGTCTTTAAAAGAGTTTATTAAGGTGTTGGAATAATTTGGCACAAAATAATTGAATTCTTCCTGCATTCCTTGTTTAAACTCATTTACAACCCTAGACATAACTTACAATTGTTATACCACAATTATTACACTCAGATTACACACATTCCATGGTCAGGGTAAAGGTCTTTCTTCCATATCCTCCAGGTAACAAGCCCTTATTCTAGCTATGGCTGTCACTCAATAGGGCCCCTCCCAATTCGGGTCAAACTTTCCGCATTCTGATCCTTCATACTTCCCACTGCTTTCCGCAACACTAGGTCTCCCGCCACGAACTCTCCTGGTTTTACATTCCTGTTATACCTCAGGCCAATTTCTGTTTGTAATCGGCTAGTTGAATAGACGTCGTGCCTTGTCTCTCCTCCAAGGGATCTAAACTCTCAGCCATTAACGTCATTGCTATTTGGCGAGAAACCAGCGACCTTCATGCTTGACAGGCTTATCTCCACTAGGATGACTGCTTCTGCCCCGTACATCATGGAAAAAAGAGTCTACCAGTTGACCTTCTTGGTGTAGTTCGGTAGACCTATAGAACACTTGGTAATTCCTCGACCTAATTCCCTTTCGCCCATTCCAGTCTTTTCTTCAAACCATTGATTATTGTCTTGTTCGTTGCTTCCGCTTGTCCGTTACTTTGGGGATATGCTGGTGACAAGTACCTATTAATTATTCCTAGATCACTACAGCACTCTCGAAATGCCTTACTGTCAAAATGCAATCCGTTGTCAGAAACCAGTATTCGGGTTACCCCAAACCTTGTGACAATATTCTTCCAGACAAACTTCTTTACATCAACATCCCCAATATTCGCCAAGGCTTCGGCTTTCACACACTTCGTAAAATAATCGGTGGCGACCAATACAAATCTCCTGTTTCCTGTTGCTTGAGGGAATCGCCCAATTATGTCTAGACCTCCATTGTGCAAAGGGCCATGGGCTAGCGACCGGATTTAAATTTCCACCTAGTTGATGAATGACTACGGCATGTCTTTGTCATTGATCACACTTTCTGACGTAGCTGGTTGCATCTCGCTGTATATTCGGCCACCAGAATCCCTAAGTCATAGCTCGTGGGACAGAGACTTGCCCCCCGAGTGTCCACCACAAATCCCTTCGTGCAGCTTGGCTAGGAGTTCAATGACATTATTCGGATGGAGACATAACAGATAAGGACCTCCAAATGACTGCTGGTATAACTTTTTATCTACGGATAACCAGAAACGAGTCGACGTTCTCTGCACTTTCTCTGCCTTTTTCGGATTAGCCGGCAAAGATCCATCAAACAAAAAGGAGATATATGGGTCCAACCAGCTTGACTCGCTTGACTCGGGCATCGAAGCCAATGCTACAATCGGGTGATCCTCTATGCTTGGTCGCTCCAATAACTCTACAAAGATCATTTGCGGAACACATTCATCAGACAACAAAGCCAAAATGGCCAATGAATCAGCATAGTTGTTCTGACTTCTCAGTATTCTGAGCACGTTCACTTTTTGGAAGCCTGCTCGTAGTGTCCTGAACAACTTTAAATACTGTGACATATGGGGATCCTTTGCCTCAAAACTTCCTTCTATTTGGCTTATTATTAATTTTGAGTCCGAGAATACCTCCTGTAGACACTCAATTTTGCACCCATAATTTTAATCAAGGAAGATGGTTAGAGTGACTGTTCATATAACCGACATTTAGGGTTGCATTACATGCATTAATTCATTCATGTCATATCATAAAAATGATCTTGAGGTTCTAATGGTCGCGACAGTGTGTTTGCTTTCCAAATTGAACCGTCGAATTGAAAGATATCACATGATCAAGTTTGCACGATCTGTATGCATTTTGTTTGGATGAAACCAACTACGCATGATTAATTAAAATTAATTTTGATTGGCTAAAAAATTAAAATTAATTAAATAATTTTGTGATTGGTTGTTGGTTAGTGTAAAAAATAGACTAGGTTGCATGGGAATAAAGTGGATAATCAGATAACAAAGAAATTGTGGATAATCAAGACTTTTTGGAATATTTATCCATAAGATAATTATCAGTTTAAAGACCTAAATATCCATAAATAGGGATTATTCTTCAGAATATGAATTAAAAATGTGTCTAAATACAATGCACAACTCAAAAAACTTCAAAAAATGAGTCCAAATTGGGCCAAAATTCAAACGCAAGCTCGGCACCCAAGAGAGCCATTCGGCGTTCTTGGAGTGCCGATCGGCACATGAAAAGTGCCGATTGGCATATATGCGTGGCTCAGCCCAAGGACTCCTGGATTGAGATAAACCTAACCTTTTTTTTTTATTTTTTAGAGATAAGGACACGTCCCAATTCGTATATGATCATTCAGCTAATTTTTCAAGGCATTCCAACCCCTATAAATAGGAGATGCCTCTCAAAATTCAGTACACTTTCTGACCCTCCCCTCCCCCCCCCCCCCCCCCCCTCTCTCTTTGGCTCTTCCCTTCTGATTTTTCAATTCCCCTTAATTTAAAGATGTTCTGGATGCTTTTGCTTTAAGAACTTCTTTTTTGTAAGTAAAGTATTTTAGGCTTCAAAGAGGTGAACAAATTTCTTTGAATCCTAAAATATTCTTTCATTAGAAGAGCACGCTCATGCAAGAGGTATTCTATTTTTCTTTTTTCATTAATTTTTACTGTTTGATGCATGAATATGTTTAGCATGTCTTTATTATGTTTTGTTCTTGATATATAATTACCATGCTTAAATACGTTGCTAGAATTTTCTTTAACATGTGCTTAGGTGATTGTTTATTATAATTCTTTTTCTTTACCATGCTTAAATATGTTTTGTTTATTATAATAAATTTTTTATTTATTTATGAAAACCACAAAACTAATCTGTATTCTTCAGATCTGATTTTTTTCAACACAAAACAGATTTGTATTTTTCAGATCTGATTTTCTCTAAGCTCAAAAACAAATCTGTATTTCTCAAATATGATTTTTTTAGTTTGACCTGACCCAAACTAGAGAATTTCGAAAAAAATAGCAAAAAAAATTCAAAAAAATTAAAAAACATCATTCTGCCATTATTTCAAGCCAAAACGGGTCGGGACAGGGTGAGAAAGAGAGAAAAATTTATTTCTCATCCCGGTTCGTTCCTACCCGACCCAAACTAGAGAATTCCAGAAAAAAAGAAAAAAAATTAAAAAAATTAAAAAAAATTATTCTGGCATTATTTCAAGCCAAAACGGGTCGGGACAGGCCAAGAAAGAGAGAAGAAAAAATTTTCATTCCGGTCCGTTCCCACCCAACCCAAACTAGAGAATTCCGAAAAAAAAAATAGCAAAAAAATTCAAAAAATTAAAAAACATTATTTTGGAATTATTTCAAGGCAAAACGGGTCAGGACAGGCCAAGAAAGAGAAAAATTTCTTTTTTTCGTTCTGGTCCGTTCCTACTTGACCCAAACTAGAGAATTCCGAAAAAAAATAGCAAAAAAAATTCAAAAAATTAAAAAACATCATTCTGACGCTATTTCAAGCCAAAACAGGACATGAAAGGCTGAGAAAGAGAAAAAAAAAAAAAAAATTTCATCCCAGTCCATTCCTACCCGACCCAAACTAGAGAATTTCGAAAAAAAAAATAGCAAACAAATTCAAAAAATTAAAAATAATCATTCTAGCATTATTTAAAGCCAACACAGGTCGGGACAGGCCAAGAAAGTGAGAAAATTTTCTTTTTCATTTCGGTCCGTTCCTACCCAACCCAAACTAGAGAATTCCAAAAAAAAAAATAGCAAAAAAATTTAAAAAATTAAAAAACATCATTTTGACACTATTTCAAGCCAAAACAGGATAGGAAAGGCCAAGATAGAGAGAAAAAATATATTTTTCGTTCAGGTCTGTTCCTACCTGACCCAAACTAGAGAATTTCAAAAAAAAAAAACCAAAAAAATTCATAAAATTAAAAAACATCATTCTGATATTATTTCAAGCCAAAACGGGTCGGGACAGGCCAAGAAAGTGCGTTTTTTTTTTTTTTTTTTTTTTTTTTTTTTTTTTTTTTTTTTTTCATTCAGTTTGTTCCTACGCAACCTCAACTATAGAATTCCGGAAAAAATAGAAAAAATAGAAAAAAAAAATTCAAAAAATTAAAAAACATTTTTCTGGCATTATTTCAAGCCAAAACAAGTCGGGACAGGCCAAGAAAGAGAGAAGAAAAAATTTTCATTCCGATTCATTCCTACCCGACCCAAACTAGAGAATTCCGAAAAAAAAAATAGCAAAAAAATTCGAAAAATTCAAAAACATTATTTTGGCATTATTTCAAGCCAAAACAGGTCGGAACAGGACGAGAAAGAGAGAGAAAAAAAAAATTTGGTTCCAGTCTGTTCCTACCCGACCCAAACTATAGAATTCTGGAAAAAATAGCAAAAAAATCCAAAAAATTAAAAAAACATCATTCTGGCATTATTTCAAGCCAAAACGGGATGGGAAGGGCTGAGAAAGAGGGGAATTTTTTTTTTTTTTTTTTTTTTTTTTTTTTTTCATTTGGGTCCGTTCCTACTCGATCCAAATAAGAGAATTCTGAATAAAACTAGCAAAAAAATTCAAAAAATTGAAAAACATCATTTTGGCATTATTTCAAGTCAAAACGGGTTGAGAAAGAGAAAAAAAAAATGGTTCCAATCCGTTCCTACCGGACCCAAACTATAGAATTTCGAAAAAAATAGCAAAAAAATTAAAAAGCATCATTCTGGCATTATTTCAAGCCAAAACGGGTCGGGTGAGGCTGTGAAAGAGAAAAAAAAAAAAATTTCGTTTCGGTCCGTTCCTACCCGACCCAAACTAGAGAATTCCTAAAAAAATAGAAAAAAAAATTCAAAAAACATCATTCTGGCACTATTTTAAGCCAAGACGGGTCAGGAAGGCCAAGAAAGAGGGAGAAAAAAAAAATTCTGTTCCGGTCCTTTCCTACCAGATCCAAACTAGAGAATTTCGGAAAAAATAGAAAAAAATTCAAAAATATCATTCTGGCATTATTTCAAGCCAAAACCCCGGTACAGGCCAAGAAAGAGAGAAATTTTTTTTTTTTTTTTTTTCGTTCTGGTCTGTTCCTATCCTACTAAAACTAGAGAATTTTGAAGAAAAAATAGCAAAAGAAATCAAAAATTAAAAAACATTATTCCAGCATTATTTTAAGCCAAAACGGGTCGGGAAAGGCCAAGAAAGAGAGAAGAAAAAATTTTCGTTCTAGTCTGTTCCTACCCAACCCAAACTTTAGAATTTCGAAAAAAAATAGTAAAAAAATTCAAAAAATTAAAAAACACCATTCTGGCATAATTTTAGGCCAAAACAGGTTGGTACATGATGTGAACCCCGTCAAAAATAACGAGACCCAACAAAGAAAGGGAACCTAAGATCGTTTTATGGACAGATTTGAATGGAAGACCTCAACCCGTTGTTTATGACAAACAAGAACCTCGGTATAAGGAAGACGCCACAAACGGTGGTGGAAACTCCGTTTGATAAGTCAAGATGAACGCCACGGGAAATCCCGATAAGTTCGAATAGTTCTTCAAAGAACCAAAGAGAATAAACCTCACAAGTTTTTATGAATATTAAAAAAAATGTCTTCCAAAAACGTTTACAGACTTAGGAGCCTATTTAAGGGCTCCATAAAACTTGACAGACAAGAAAATATAGTCTAAAAAAACTCCTAATTGATACCTAACCATATCAGGAATCAAATTTGACCTAAAAAGCATTAAATGCACCTAAAAACAAGGAAATAAATCACCTAAACCTAAAATAACGTTTTTTTACATAAAAATACCAAAAATAATAAATTGCAATAATTAAATAGTAAATTGTGTCGTGCATCACGATCCTTCTAGAATAAGCCCAAAATATTTCTTGCCAATTCTTAGCCTTGACCGGATCCTTCTAGAACTTGAATCAAGGTAACGATTCTTTGCTGCCCACATGGATCATGCTCAATGGGCCTCCACGAATTTGCTTGAGCCCATATCTCTTGGATGAGTCCGTTGAGTACATCTTTAAACTTCTTTGCTTGTGCTCTCGTAAACGGCCCAATTGGTACTTGAATGAGATCCTTCGAAGCGGTGCCTTGGTCTCCATCATTCCCCTCCTCTTGAAAAGGATTTGCCCTCAAATCATCACCTACATCAAAAGGACTCAAATCAGTAACATTAAAAGTGGCACTTACATTGTACTCACCAGGTAAATCTAGCTTGTAAGCGTTGTCATTGATACGCTCGAGGACTTGGAAAGGACCATCTCCTCTTGGGAGCAATTTGGAACGTCTTTTTGCCGGGAATCTTTCTTTTCTCATATGCAGCCAAACCCAATCGCCGGGTTCAAAAACCAGATTGCAACATCCCTTGTTGGCTTGTGTGGCATATTGCTCCATTCTACGCTCAATGTTGAGTCTTGCTTTCTCCTGAATCTGCTTCACAAAATCAGCTTTCTTTTTGCCATCTAAATTAATGTGCTCCGTCAAAGGTAAAGGAGATAAATCCAATGGGGTTAAAGGATTAAACCCATACACAATTTCAAATGGCGAAAATTTGGTAGCAGAATGAACAGCTCTATTATATGCAAACTCAACATGTGGTAAACATTCTTCCCATGTCTTGATGTTCTTTCTAATGATTGACCTCAATAGAGTAGACAAAGTCCTATTTACTACTTCAGTTTGACCATCAGTTTGTGGATGACAAGTAGTGGAAAACAATAATTTAGTACCTAACTTACACCACAAAGTCTTCCAAAAATAGCTCAAGAACTTAGCATCTCTATCTGAAACAATTGTCCTAGGCATGCCATGTAATCTCACAATCTCTCTAAAGAACAAAACAGCAACATGTGAAGCGTCATCCGTTTTGTGACATGGAATAAAATGTGCCATTTTAGAAAATCTATCCACGACCACAAAAATTGAATCTCTTCCATGTTTAGTCCTAGGCAATCCTAACACAAAATCCATTAAAATATCAATCCAAGGCTCACTAGGAATTGGTAAAGGAGTATACAAACCGTTGGGCTGCACTTTGGATTTAGCTTGCTTACATGTGACACATCGACCACAAATCCGTTCGACATCTCGTTTCATGTGAGGCCAATAGAAGTGTTCCTGCAAAATAGCTAAAGTCTTTGCAACTCCAAAATGTCCCATTAATCCCCCACCATGTGATTCCTGCACTAATATCTCCCTCATAGAACAGTTAGGCACACATAGCTTATTTTCTCGAAATAGAAATCCATCAAGCCTAAAGAACTTACCAGAGGCGATTTTCTCACAAGCTCGATATTCCTCACAAAATTCGTGGTCTTCAGCATATAATTCTTTAATGTGTTCAAAACCAAGCAATTTTGCATCAAGTGTGGAGAGTAAGGCATACCTGCGAGAAAGTGCATCGGCGA
The DNA here is from genome assembly GCA_023621385.1 of Quercus gilva. Classification (NCBI taxonomy): domain Eukaryota; kingdom Viridiplantae; phylum Streptophyta; class Magnoliopsida; order Fagales; family Fagaceae; genus Quercus; species Quercus gilva. The sequence goes on along the minus strand of CM042482.1, from coordinate 36,731,485 downwards.
CTACGTTCTCCTTACCTTGCTTATACCGAATGACGTATGGAAATGTCTCTATGAACTCCACCCATCGCGCATGCCTTTTGTTTAGCTTGTGTTGGCCCTTCAAGTGTTTCAAGGACTCATGATCGGTGTGAATCACGAACTCCTTAGGCCATAGGTAGTGCTGCCATGTCTCTAAAGCCCGAACCAATGCATACAACTCATTGTCATAAGTTGGGTAGTTTAAGGCTGCCCCATTGAGTTTCTCGCTGAAGTAAGCAATTGGTCGTCCTTCTTGCATAAGAACGGCGCCTATACCAATACCTGAAGCATCACATTCAATTTCAAACGTTTTAGAAAAGTTAGGTAAAGACAACAAAGGTGCGTTAGTTAGCTTCTCTTTGATTAATTGAAATGCCTTCTCTTGTTCTTCTCCCCACTGAAACCCAACGTTCTTCTTGATCACTTCGGTAAGCGGTGCGACTAAGCTACTGAAGTCCTTCACGAATCGCCGGTAGAAACTAGCAAGTCCATGAAAACTACGAACATTAGCTACACTTGTGGGGCTCGACCATTCTTGGATTGCACGTACCTTCTCTTCATCGACCTGTATACCTTGTGCACTAACAACAAATCCCAAAAATACAAGCTTATCGGTGTAAATAGTGCACTTATTTAAATTAGCAAACAACCTTTCTTTCCTTAGCACATCTAAAACGGATTTCAAATGTACTACATGATCGTCTATGTTTTTGCTATAAATGAGTATATCATCAAAATAGACAACAACAAATCTGCCTATAAATGCACGCAAAACATCGTTCATAAGTCTCATAAAGGTGCTCGGAGCAATAGTCAAACCAAAAGGCATAACTAACCATTCATACAAACCATATTTTGTTTTAAAGGTAGTTTTCCATTCATCTCCTTCTTTTATCCTAATTTGATGATAACCACTTTTTAAGTCAATCTTAGAAAATATGCAAGAACCATACAGCTCATCTAACATATCATCTAAGCGTGGGATAGGGTGACGATACTTTACCATTATGTTGTTGATGGCTCGGCAATCAATGCACATTCTCCATGTCCCATCCTTCTTAGGCACAAAAGTAAGACCGGAACCACACATGGGCTCATGCTCTCCCTCACGTGCCCTTTCTCCAACAATTCACTTACCTGCCGTTGAAGCTCCTTTGTCTCCTCAGGATTGCTCCTATAAGCTGGTCGGTTTGGAATGGTTGCACCGGGAACAAAATCAATTTGATGTTCAATCCCTCGGATTGGAGGTAACCCATGTGGTGTTTCCTCAGGGAAGACATCCTCGTACTCCTGCAAAAGAGAAACAATAGAACTAGGCAAAGCAAGGTTAAGTTTGTTAGTGTTTAAAAGTGCCTATTTGTACAAAAGTACAATCATCGGCTGATTTGAAAACATTGCTCGCTTAATCTCACTCACTTTTGCATAGAAATTCTTTTGTTTTCTCTCTGATTTTCTCTCAATGGCCGAACTTTGATTTTCTTTTTTTCTCTCATTTTTCTTGGCCTCTATCTGATTTTCACTCTTTTTCTTTTGCTCACTCTCTTTCTTTTGATCACTCTCCTTTTGTAATCTCACTTGATCCTCGTATACTTGCTGCGGTGTCAATGGTACAAGAGTGATTGATCGTTGATTAAGTACAAAAGAGTACTTGTTTGTAAAGCCATCATGCTTCACTTGCCTATCGAACTACCATGGACGCCCTAGCAATAAGTGTCCCACTTGCATCGGTACTACATCACACAACACTTCATCTTCGTATTTACCGATTCGAACTGCAACTAACACTTGCTTGTTCACCCTTATCTCACCACTATCATTTAGCCATTGCAACTTGTATGGCCTAGGGTGCTTTAACATGGGCAATCCCAATTTCTCTACCATAATTGTGCTTGCAATATTAGTACAACTACCACCATCAATAATCACACTACATACCTTGTCTTTAACGTAGCACCTAGTGTGAAAGATATTCTCCCGCTGTACTTCATCAACTCCTTTTACTTGCAAGCTCAATGCTCTCCTTGCCACCAATGTCAATGCGTCAGGGGCTAAATACTCATCCTCGAAAATATCCTCCAATGGCGGCATGTCGTCGGTGTCGGAATCTTCATCATCGGTCACAATTTCACCATTGGCTTGCAACACCATGACTTGCTTGTTTGGACATTGACTTGCTATGTCGCTCCTGCCTTGACATTTAAAACATTTAATATCATGATTCCTAGAGGTAGAGGCTTCAGTTTTACCTTGAGGAACGTGGCTGGTGGTCGCGGACTTGGGCTTAGGTTTAGGCGTTTGTGACTTGTCTAGCGGCTTGGCATGACTTGATTTCCAAGAGGTAGAACTAAAGTTATGGCCTGCACGTGTCCCACTCCCTCTCTTGAGTTGTTGTTCCACTTTGATAGCCATATGCACCATATCTTCCAATTCCACATAATGCTGCATCTCTACCTTATCATGGATCTCCCGGTTTAAGCCAAGTAAAAATCTAGCCATTGTAGCCTCCCGATCCTCCTCCACATTAGCGCGGATCATAGCAATCTCCATCTCCTTGTAATAATCCTCTACGCTTCGACTCCCTTGTCTAAGACCTTGTAGTTTTTTGTACAACTCTTGGTAATAGTAACTTGGAACGAACCGCTTTCTCATCACTACTTTCATCTCCTCCCATGTGTCTATTGGGTGTTCTCTATTCCGCCTCCTGTTTATCACAAGTTGATCCCACCAAGTAATAGCATATTCAGAAAATTCAATCACAGCTAATTTTACCTTCTTTGCCTCTGATGGAGACCAAGGCACCGCTTCGAAGGATCTCATTCAAGTACCAATTGGGCCGATTACGAGAGCACAAGCAAAGAAGTTTAAAGATGTACTCAACGGACTCATCCAAGAGATATGGGCTCAAGCAAATTCGTGGAGGCCCATTGAGCATGATCCACGTGGGCAGCAAAGAATTGTCACCTTGATTCAAGTTCTAGAAGGATCCGGTCAAGGCTAAGAATTGGCAAGAAATATTTTGGGCTTATTCTAGAAGGATCGTGATGGACGACACAATTTACTATTTAATTATTGTAATTTATTATTTTGGTATTTTTATGTAAAAAACGTTATTTTAGGCTTAGGTGATTTATTTCCTTGTTTTTAGGTGCATTTAATACTTTTTAGGTCAAATTTGATTCCTGATATGGTTAGGTATCAATTAGGAGTTTTTTTAGAATATATTTTCTTGTCTGTCAAGTTTTATGGAGCCCTTAAATAGGCTCCTAAGTCTGTAAACTTTTTTGGAAGACATTATTTTGAATATTCATAAAAACTTGTGAGGTTTGTTCTCTTTGGTTCTTTGAAGAACTATTCGAACTTATCGGGATTTCCCGTGGCGTTCATCTTGACTTATCAAACGGAGTTTCCACCACCGTTTGTGGCGTCTTCCTTATACCAAGGTTCCTGTTTGTTATAAACAACGGGTCGAGGTCTTCCATTCAAATCTGTCCATAGAACGATCTTGGGTTCCCTTTCGTTGTTGGGTCTCGTTATTCTTGACGAGGTTCACATCATTTGGTATCAGAGCACAGTTTCTAGTTCAGGTTTGCCTATCCTTTAACATCTTTCGTTCCTTTGTTTCTTCTTAGCCAAATTTCCTTTACCCTATCTGTTCAATCTTTGTTTGTTCTTGTTGATATCTGAACTCTTGGTCTGGTCTCACATCTCTTATTTATTTCGGAATTTTATTTCATTATTCTCAAAAGTTAGTTGCTGATTGTTAAAAAAAAAAAAAAAAAAAAAAAAAAAAAAAAAAAAAAAAAACAAGTGGAAATTCCGAAATTTTATTTCATTACTATCAAAAGCTAATTGTTGATCATCAAAAAAAAAAAAAAAAAAAAAAAAAAAAAAAAAAAAAAAACGAGTGGAAATTCCAATCTGCCATATTCCTTCTAATTCTATTCTGAAAATTTTCATATTCCTTGTATTCAAATCTGAAATTCCTTGATTAGTTCTTGGTAAATTGTTGCTGGAAATTTTTGAGTTGTTTGTTTAGTTTCAAAAGAACTGAAAGAGAATTATCGAGGGAAAAAAGGCAAGAGTGGTAAGAACATCAGAGGGTAAAAGCCATATTGTTTGAGTGAAACACGAGTGGAGAGTGATCCACATTCTTGAGTGTAAACACGTAAGGGAGTGATTCGTGAGGTCCATTTTTTTCTTTTTTTTTTTGTTTCTAACCTTTGTTTTTGTAGAAATCATGTCTCACGATAGTGGTAAGAGCATTACTGAAGATGAAACAAAATTGGTTGATCCAAAGGTATTTATGGAGGCCATGATGAGTGAGATGAGGTGTGTGATGAAGATAGAGATGGAGCAGGTTCATGAACGAATAGATCAAATGGAGAATAGACGTGAGGAGCGACCACAAAAAGGTCGTAATTTGCGTAGAAGGGAAAGATATCCATCGAGGGAGGAGGATGAAGAGCTTTATGGGTCTGGTTTTGATGAAGAAGAAGATCGAGATTCCATTGTTAACAATAGGAGACCTGGAGGAAGATATAGAGGAGCTAGGAATCGCGAAGATAACAACTTGGGTGGTATTAAGATGAAAATTCCGTCCTTTCAAGGTAGATCTGATCCTGAGGCATATCTTGAGTGGGAAAAAAAGATGGAGTTCGTGTTTGATTGCCACAACTACTCCGAGGCAAAGAAGGTAAAATTAGCCGTGATTGAATTTTCTGAATATGCTATTACTTGGTGGGATCAGCTTGTGATAAACAGGAGGCGGAATAGAGAATGCCCAATAGACACATGGGAGGAGATGAAAGTAGTGATGAGAAAGCGGTTCATTCCAAGTTACTATTACTGAGAGTTGTACAAAAAGCTACAAGGTCTTAGACAAGGGAGTCGAAGCGTAGAGGATTATTACAAGGAGATGGAAATTGCTATGATCCGCGCTAATGTGGAGGAGGATCGGGAGGCTACAATGGCTAGATTTTTACTTGGCTTAAATCGGGAGATCCATGATAAGGTAGAGATGCAGCATTATGTGGAATTGGAAGATATAGTGCATATGGCTATCAAAGTGGAACAACAACTCAAGAGAGGGAGTGGGACACGTGCAGGCCATAACTTTAGTTCTACCTCTTTGAAATCAAGTCATGCCAAGCCGCTGGACAAGTCACAAACGCCCAAACCCGAGCCCAAGTCCGCGACCACCAACCACGTTCCTCAAGGTAAAACTGAAGCCTCTACCTCTAGGAATCGTGATATTAAATGTTTTAAATGTCAAGGCAGGGGCCACATAGCAAGTCAATGTCTAAACAAGCAAGTCATGGTGTTGCAAGCCAATGGTGAAATTGTGACCGATGATGAAGATTCTGACACTGATGACATGCCGCCACTGGAGGATGTTTCCGAGGAGGAGTATTTAGCCCCTGACGGATTGACATTGGTGGCAAGGAGAGCATTGAGCTTACAAGTAAAAGGAGTTGATGAAGTACAGCAGGAGAATATCTTTCACACTAGGTGCTACGTTAAAGACAAGGTATGTTGTGTGATTATTGATGGTGGTAGTTGTACTAATGTTGCAAGCACAACTATGGTAGAGAAATTGGGATTGCCCATGTTAAAGCACCCTAGGCCATACAAGTTGCAATGGCTAAATGATAGTGGTGAGATAAGGGTGAACAAGCAAGTGTTAGTTGCATTTCGAATCGGTAAATACGAAGATGAAGTGTTGTGTGATGTAGTACCGATGCAAGCGGGACACTTATTGCTAGGGCGTCCATGGCAGTTCGATAGGCAAGTGAAGCATGATAGCTTTACAAACAAGTACTCTTTTGTCTTAATCAACGATCAATCACTCTTGTACCATTGACACCGCAGCAAGTATACGAGGATCAAGTGAGATTACAAAAGGAAAGTGATCAAAAGAAAGAGAGTGAGCAAAAGAAAAAGAGTGAAAATCAGAGAGAGGCCAAGAAAAACGAGAGAGAAAAAGAAAATCAAAGTTCGGCCCTTGAGAGGAAATCAGAGAGAAAACAAAAGAATTTCTATGCAAAAGTGAGTGAGATTAAGCGAGCAATGTTTTCAAATCAGCCGATGATTGTACTTTTGTACAAAGAGGCACTTTTAAACACTAACGAACTTGACCTTGCTTTGCCTAGTTCTATTGTTTCTCTTTTGCAGGAGTATGAGGATGTCTTCCCCGAGGAAACACCGCATGGGTTACCTCCAATCCGAGGGATTGAACATCAAATTGATTTTGTTCCCGGTGCAACCATTCCAAACCGACCAGCTTATAGGAGCAATCCTGAGGAGACAAAGGAGCTTCAACGGCAGGTAAGTGAATTGTTGGAGAAAGGGCACGTGAGGGAGAGCATGAGCCCATGTGCGGTTCCGGTCTTACTTGTGCCTAAGAAGGATGGGACGTGGAGAATGTGCGTTGATTGCCGAGCCATCAACAACATAACGGTAAAGTATCGTCACCCTATCCCACGCTTAGATGATATGTTAGATGAGCTGTATGGTTCTTGCATATTTTCTAAGATTGACTTAAAAAGTGGTTATCATCAAATTAGGATAAAAGAAGGAGATGAATGGAAAACTGCCTTCAAAACAAAATATGGTTTGTATGAATGGTTAGTTATGCCTTTTGGTTTGACTAATGCTCCAAGCACCTTTATGAGACTTATGAACCATGTTTTGCGTGCATTTATAGGCAGATTTGTTGTTGTTTATTTTGATGATATACTCATTTATAGCAAAAACATAGACGATCATGTAGTACATTTGAAATCCGTTTTAGATGTGCTAAGGAAAGAAAGGTTGTTTGCTAATTTAAAGAAGTGCACTTTTTACACCGATAAGCTTGTATTTTTGGGATTTGTTGTTAGTGCACAAGGTATACAGGTCGATGAAGAGAAGGTACGTGCAATCCAAGAATGGCCGAGCCCCACAAGTGTAGCTAATGTTCGTAGTTTTCATGGACTTGCTAGTTTCTACCGGCGGTTTGTGAAGGACTTTAGTAGCTTAGCCGCACCGCTTACCGAAGTGATCAAGAAGAACGTTGGGTTTCGATGGAGAGAAGAACAAGAGAAGGCATTTCAATTAATCAAAGAGAAGCTGACTAACGCACCTTTGTTGTCTTTACCTAACTTTTCTAAAACGTTTGAAATTGAATGTGATGCTTCAGGTATTGGTATAGGCGCTGTTCTTATGCAAGAAGATCGACCAATTGCTTACTTCAGCGAGAAACTCAATGGGGCAGCCTTAAACTACCCAACTTATGACAAGGAGTTGTATGCATTGGTTCGGGCTTTAGAGACGTGGCAGCACTACCTATGGCCTAAGGAGTTCGTGATTCACACCGATCATGAGTCCTTGAAACACTTGAAGGGCCAACACAAGCTAAACAAAAGGCATGCGCGATGGGTGGAGTTCATAGAGATGTTTCCATACGTCATTCAGTACAAGCAAGGTAAGGAGAATGTAGTTGCCGATGCACTTTCTCGCAGGTATGCCTTACTCTCCACACTTGATGCAAAATTGCTTGGTTTTGAACACATTAAAGAATTATATGCTGAAGACCACGAATTTTGTGAGGAATATCGAGCTTGTGAGAAAATCGCCTCTGGTAAGTTCTTTAGGCTTGATGGATTCCTATTTCGAGAAAATAAGCTATGTGTGCCTAACTGTTCTATGAGGGAGTTATTAGTGCAGGAATCACATGGTGGGGGATTAATGGGACATTTTGGAGTTGCAAAGACTTTAGCTATTTTGCAGGAACACTTCTATTGGCCTCACATGAAACGAGATGTCGAACGGATTTATGGTCGATGTGTCACATGTAAGCAAGCTAAATCCAAAGTGCAGCCCAACGGTTTGTATACTCCTTTACCAATTTCTAGTGAGCCTTGGATTGATATTTCAATGGATTTTGTGTTAGGATTGCCTAGGACTAAACATGGAAGAGATTCAATTTTTGTGGTCGTGGATAGATTTTCTAAAATAGCACATTTTATTCCATGTCACAAAACGGATGACGCTTCACATGTTGCTGATTTGTTCTTTAGAGAGATTGTGAGATTACATGGCATGCCTAGGACAACTGTTTCAGATAGAGATGCTAAGTTCTTGAGCTATTTTTGGAAGACTTTGTGGTGTAAGTTAGGTACTAAGCTATTGTTTTCCACTACTTGTCATCCACAAACTGATGGTCAAACTGAAGTAGTAAATAGGATTTTGTCTACTCTATTGAGGTCAATCATTAGAAAGAACACCAAGACATGGGAAGAATGTTTACCACATGTTGAGTTTGCATATAATAGAGCTGTTCATTCTGCTACCAAATTTTCGCCATTTGAAATTGTGTATGGGTTTAATCCTTTAACTCCATTGGATTTATCTCCTTTACCTTTGACGGAGCACATTAATTTAGATGGCAAAAAGAAAGCTGATTTTGTGAAGCAGATTCATGAGAAAGCAAGACTCAACATTGAGCGTAGAACGGAGCAATATGCCACACAAGCCAACAAGGGACGTCGCAATTTGGTTTTTGAACCCGGAGATTGGGTTTGGCTACATATGAGAAAAGAAAGATTTCCAGCAAAAAGACTTTCCAAATTGCTCCCGAGAGGAGATGGTCCTTTCCAAGTCCTCGAGCGTATCAATGACAACGCTTACAAGCTAGATTTACCTAGTGAGTACAATGTAAGTGCCACTTTTAATGTTACTGATTTGAGTCCTTTTGATGTAGGTGATGATTTGAGGGCAAATCCTTTTCAAGAGGAGGGGAATGATGGAGACCAAGGCACCGCTTCGAAGGATCTCATTCAAGTACCAATTGGGCCGATTACGAGAGCACAAGCAAAGAAGTTTTAAAGATGTACTCAACGGACTCATCCAAGAGATATGGGCTCAAGCAAATTCGTGGAGGCCCATTGAGCATGATCCACGCGGGCAGCAAAGAATCGTCACCTTGATTCATGTTCTAGAAGGATCCGGTCAAGGCTAAGAATTGGCAAGAAATATTTTGGGTTTATTCTAGAAGGATCGTGATGCACGACACAATTTACTATTTAATTATTGTAATTTATTATTTTGGTATTTTTATGTAAAAAACGTTATTTTAGGTTTAGGTGATTTATTTCCTTGTTTTTAGGTGCATTTAATGCTTTTTAGGTCAAATTTGATTTTTGATATGGTTAGGTATCAATTAGGAGTTTTTTTTAGAATATATTTTCTTGTCTGTCAAGTTTTATGAAGCCCTTAAATAGGCTCCTATGTCTGTAAACGTTTTTGGAAGACATTATTTTGAATATTCATAAAAACTTGTGAGGTTTGTTCTCTTTGGTTCTTTGAAGAACTATTCGAACTTATCGGGATTTCTCGTGGCGTTCATCTTGACTTATCAAACGGAGTTTCCACCACCGTTTGTGGCATCTTCCTTATACCGAGGTTCTTGTTTGTTATGAACAACGGGTCGAGGTCTTCCATTCAAATCTGTCCATAGAACGATCTTGGGTTCCCTTTCGTTGTTGGGTCTCGTTATTCTTGACGAGGTTCACATCAGCCTCGGAGTAGTTGTGGCAATCAAACACGAACTCCATCTTTTTTTCCCACTCAAGATATGCCTCAGGATCAGATCTACCTTAAAAGGACGGAATTTTCATCTTAATACCACCCAAGTTGTTATCTTCGCGATTCCTAGCTCCTCTATATCTTCCTCCAGGTCTCCTATTGTTAACAATGGAATCTCGATCTTCTTCTTCATCAAAACCAGACCCATAAAGCTCTTCATCCTCCTCCCTCGATGGATATCTTTCCCTTCTACGTAAATTACGACCTTTTTGTGGTCGCTCCTCACGTCTATTCTCCATTTGATCTATTCGTTCATGAACCTGCTCCATCTCTATCTTCATCACACGCCTCATCTCACTCATCATGGCCTCCATAAATACCTTTGGATCAACCAATTTTGTTTCATCTTCAGTAATGCTCTTACCACTATCGTGAGACATGATTTCTACAAAAACAAAGGTTAGAAACAAAAAAAAAAGAAAAAAAAGGACCTCACGAATCACTCCCTTACGTGTTTACACTCAAGAATGTGGATCACTCTCCACTCGTGTTTCACTCAAAACAATATGGCTTTTACCCTCTGATGTTCTCACCACTCTTGCCTTTTTCCCCTCGATAATTCTCTTTCAGTTCTTTTGAAACTAAACAAACAACTCAAAAATTTCCAGCAACAATTTACCAAGAACTAATCAAGGAATTTCAGATTTGAATACAAGGAATATGGAAATTTTCAGAATAGAATTAGAAGGAATATGGCAGATTGGAATTTCCACTAGTTTTTTTTTTTTTTTTTTTTTTTTTTTTTTTTTTTTTGACAATCAACAATTAGCTTTTGAGAATAATGAAATAAAATTTCGGAATTTCCACTTGTTTTTTTTTTTTTTTTTTTTTTTTTTTTTTTTTTTTTTTTTTTTAACGATCAGCAACTAACTTTTGAGAATAATGAAATAAAATTCCGAAATAAATAAGAGATGTGAGACCAGACCAAGAGTTCAGATATCAACAAGAACAAACAAAGATTGAACAGATAGGGTAAAGGAAATTCGGCTAAGAAGAAACAAAGGAACGAAAGATGTTAAAGGATAGGCAAACCTGAACTGGAAACTGTGCTCTGATACCAAATGATGTGAACCCCGTCAAGAATAACGAGACCATACAATGAAAGGGAACCCAAGATCGTTCTATGGACAGATTTGAATGGAAGACCTCAACCCGTTGTTTATGACAAACAAGAACCTCGGTATAAGGAAGACGCCACAAACAATGGTGGAAACTCCGTTTGATAAGTCAAGATGAACGCCACGGGAAATCCCGATAAGTTCGAATAGTTCTTCAAAGAACCAAAGAGAATAAACCTCACAAGTTTTTATGAATATTAAAAAAAATGTCTTCCAAAAACGTTTACAGACTTAGGAGCCTATTTAAGGGCTCCATAAAACTTGACAGACAAGAAAATATATTCTAAAAAAACTCCTAATTTGACCTAAAAAGCATTAAATGCACCTAAAAACAAGGAAATAAATCACCTAAACCTAAAATAACGTTTTTTTACATAAAAATACCAAAAATAATAAATTGCAATAATTAAATAGTAAATTGTGTCGTGCATCACGATCCTTCTAGAATAAGCCCAAAATATTTCTTGCCAATTCTTAGCCTTGACCGGATCCTTCTAGAACTTGAATCAAGGTGACGATTCTTTGCTGCCCACGTGGATCATGCTCAATGGGCCTCCACGAACTTGCTTGAGCCCATATCTCTTGGATGAGTCCGTTGAGTACATCTTTAAACTTCTTTGCTTATGCTCTCGTAACCGGCCCAATTGGTACTTGAATGAGATCCTTCGAAGCGGTGCCTTGGTCTCCATCAGTACAGGCCAAGAAAGAGAAAAAAAAAAAATTTCGTTCCAGTCCGTTCTTACCTAACCCAAACTTGGGAATTCTGAAAAAAATTGCAAAAGAAATTCAAAAAATTAAAAAACTTCATTCTGGCATTATTTCAAGCCAAAACATGTTGGGACAGGCTGAAAAAGAAAGAAAATTTTTCTTTTCGTTCCGGTCCATTCTTACCTGACCCAGACTATAGAATTCTGGAAAAATAGAAAAAAAAAATTCAAAAAATTAAAAAACATTATCTGGCATTATTTCAAGCCAAAACAGGTTTGGACAGGCCAACAAAGAGAGAAGACAAAATTTTCTTTCAGGTCCGTTCCTACCAAATTCAAACTAGAGAATTCCGAAAAAAAATCGAAAAAAATTCAAAAAATTAAAAAAACATCATTCTGGCATTATTTGAAACCAAAATGGGTCTGGACAGGCCGAGAAAGAGAGAAATTTTTTTTTTTTTCGTTCAGGTCCGTTCCTACCTGTCCCAAACTAGAGAATTCTGAAAAAAATATCAAAAAAATTCAAAAAATTAAAAAACATCATTCTGGCACTATTTCAAGCCAAAACAGGTCAGGACAAGACGAGAAAGAGAAAAAAAAAAAAAAAAATCATTCCGGTCCATTCCTACCCGACCCAAACTAGAGAATTCTGTATAAAAAGAGCAAAAAAATTTTCAAAAATTAGAAAACATCATTCTAGCACTATTTCAAGCCAAAACAGGATAGGAAAGGTCGAGAAAGAGGAAAAAAAAAAATCCATTCCATTTCGGTCCGTTCCTACCCGACCCTGACTAGAGAATTCCAAAAACAAACAGTTAAAAAATTCAAAAAATTAAAAAAATATCATTCTGGCAATAATATCAAGCCAAAATGGGTTGGGACAGGTTGATGGAGACCAAGGCACCGCTTCGAAGGATCTCGTTCAAGTACCAATTTGATGTGAATCCCGTCAAGAATAACGAGACCCAACAACGAAGGGAACCCAAGATCGTTCTATGGACAGATTTGAATGGAAGACCTCGACCCGTTGTTTATGACAAACAAGAACCTCGGTATAAGGAAGACGCCACAAACGGTGGTGGAAACTCCGTTTGATAAGTCAAGATGAACGCCACAGGAAATCCCGATAAGTTCGAATAGTTCTTCAAAGAACTAAAGAGAATAAACCTCACAAGTTTTTTATGAATATTAAAAAAAAATGTCATCCAAAAACGTTTATAAACTTAGGAGCCTATTTAAGGGCTCCATAAAACTTGACAGACAAGAAAATATATTCTAAAAAAAAACTCCTAATTGATACCTAACCATATTAGGAATCAAATTTGACCTAAAAAGCATTAAATGCACCTAAAAACAAGGAAATAAATTACCCAAACCAAAAATAACGTTTTTTTAACATAAAAATACCAAAAATAATAAATTGCAATAATTAAATATTAAATTGTGTCGTGCATCACGATCCTTCTAGAATAGGCCCAAAATATTTCTTGCCAATTCTTAGCCTTGACCGGATCCTTCTAGAACTTGAATCAATGTGACGATTTTTTGCTGCCCACATGGATCATGCTCAATGGTCCTCCACAAATTTGCTTGAGCCCAAAACTCTTGGATGAGTCCGTTGAGTACATCCTTGAATTTCTTTGCTTGTGCTCTCGTAACCGGCCCAATTGGTACTTGAACGAGATCCTTCGAAGCGGTGCCTTGGTCTCCATCACAATTGGGCCGGTTACGAGAGCAAAAGCAAAGAAGTTATGGGCTCATCCAAGAGTTATGGGCTCAAGCAAATTCGTGGAGGCCCATTAAGCATGATCCACGTGGGCAGCAAAGAATCGTCACCTTGATTCAAGTTCTAGAAGGATCCAGTCAAGATTAAGAATTGGAAAGAAATATTTTGGGCCTATTCTAGAAGGATCGTGATGCATGACACAATTTACTATTTAATTATTGCAATTTATTATTTTTGGTATTTTTATGTAAAAAAACGTTATTTTAGGTTTAGGTGATTTATTTCCTTATTTTTAGGAGCATTTAATGCTTTTTAGGTCAAATTTGATTCCTGATATGGTTATGTATCAATTAGGAGTTTTTTAGAATATATTTTCTTATCTGTGAAGTTTTATGGAGCCCTTAAATAGGCTCCTAAGTCTGTAAACGTTTTTGGAAGACATTTTTGAATATTCATAAAAACTTGTGAGGTTTATTCTCTTTGGTTCTTTGAAGAACTATTCGAACTTATCGGAATTTCCCGTGGCGTTCATCTTGACTTATCAAACGGAGTTTCCACCACCTTTTGTGGCGTCTTCCATATACCAAGGTTCTTGTTTGTCATAAACAACGGGTCAAGGTCTTCCATTCGAATCTGTCCATAGAACAATCTTGGGTTCCCTTTTCGTTGTCAGGTCTCGTTAATTCTTGACGGGGTTCACATCATTTGGTATCAGAGCCAAGTTTCTAGTTTAGGTTTGCCTATCCTTTAACATTTTTCATTCCTTTGTTTCTTCTTAGCCGAATTTTCTTTACCCTATCTGTTCAATCTTTGTTTGTCGTTGTTGATACCTGAACTCTTGGTTTGGTCTCACATCTCTTAGTTATTTCGAAATTTTATTTCATATTTCTCAAAAGCTAGTTGCTGATCGTTGTCCATTCCCACCCGATCCAAACTAGAGAATTCCAAAACAAAAAATATCAAAAAATTAAAAAAAAAACATCATTCGGGTACAATTTCAAGCCAAAACAGGGCAGCAAAGGCTGAGAAAGAAAAAAAATATCGTTCCGTTCCGTTCCGACCCGACCCAAACTATAGAATTTCGAAAAAAAAACAGCAAAAAATTAAAAAAATTATAAAACATCATTCTGGCATTATTTAAACCCAAAACGGGTCAGGACAGGTCGAGAAAGAAAGAAATTTTTTTTTTCTTTTTTCATTCTGGTTTGTTCCTACCCGCCCCAAATTAGAGAATTCCGAAAAAAAAATAGCAAAAAATTAAAAAACAACATTTTGGCTCTGTTTCAAGCCAAAACAGGACAGGAAAGGCCGAGAAAGAGAGAAAAAAAAATTCATTCCAATCCGTTCCTACAAAACCCAAACTAGAGAATTCTCGAAAGAATAGCAAAAAAATTCAAAAAATTAAAAAACATCATTCTGGCATTATCTCAAGCCAAACTGGGTCGGGACAGGCCGAGAAAAAGAGAACTTTTTTTTTTTTTTCATTCCGGTCCATTCCTACCCGACCCAAACTAGAGAATTCCAAAAAAAAATTATCCAAAAATTAAAAAAACATCATTCAGGCACAATTTGAAGCCAAAACAGCGCAGCAAAGGCCGAGAAAGAAAAAAAAAAAAAAAATCATTCTGGTCCGTTTCAACCCGACCCAAACTAGAGAATTTCGAAAAAAATAGCAAAAAATTAAAAAAAAATCATTCTGGCATTATTTAAACCCATAACGAGTCAGGACAGGACGAGAAAGAGAGTTTTTTTTTTTTTTCTTTTTTTTTTTTTTTTTTTTTTTCGTTCTGGTTTGTTCCTACCCGACCCAAACTAGAGAATTTCGAAAAAAAAATAGAAAAAAAATTAAAAAACAACATTCCGGCACTGTTTCAAGCCAAAGCAGGACAGGAAAGGCCGAGAAAGAGAGAAAAAAAAAAATTCATTCCAATCCATTCCTACAAAACCCAAACTAGAGAATTCTCGAAAGAATAGCAAAAAAATTCAAAAAATTAAAAAACCTCATTCTGGCATTATCTCAAGCCAAACCGGGTCCGGACAGGCTGAGAAAAAGAGAACATTTTTTTTTTTTTCCATCCCGGTCCATTCCTACCCGACCCAAACTAGAGAATTCCAAAAACAAATTATCAAAAAATTAAAAAAACATCATTCGGGCACAATTTCAGGCCAAAACAGGGCAGCAAAGGCCGAGAAAGAGAAAAAAAAAATCGTTACGGTCCGTTCCTACCCGATCCAAACTAGAGAATTTTGAAAAAAATAGCAAAAAATTAAAAAACATCATTCTGGCATTATTTCAACCCAAAACGAGTCAGGACAGGCCGAGAAAGAGAGAAATTTTTTTTTTTTTTTTTTTTTTTTTTTTTTTTTTCGTTCTGGTCCATTTCTACTTGACCCAAACTATACAGTTCCGAAAAAAATAGCAAAAAAAATAAAAAATAAAAAAGTTAGAAAACATCATTCTAGCATTATTTCAAGCCAAAACGGGTCGAGACAGGCTGAGAAAAAGAGAAATTCTTTTTTTTTTTTTTTTTCATTCCAGTCCATTCCTAAGTGACCCAAGCTAGAGAATTCCGAAAAAAAATTAGCAAAAAATTAAAAATATCATTTTGGCACAATTTCAAGCCAAAACAAGACAGGAATGGTCGACAAAGAGAAAAATAAATAAAAATTTCATTCCGGTCCATTCCTACCTGACCCAAACTAGAGAATTCCGAAAGAAAATAGTAAAAAAATTCAAAAAATCAAAAAACATCATTTTGGCATTATATCAAGCCAAAACAGGTCAGGATTGGTCGAGAAAGAGAGAAATTTTTCTTTTTTTCTTTCCGGTCCTTTTCTACACGACCCAAACTTGAGAGTTTTGAAAAAAAATAGCAAAAAAATTTAAAAAAAAAAAAAATCATTCTAGCACTATTTCAAACCAAAACAGGACAGGAAAGGTCGAGAAAGAGAAAAAAAAAAATTCCATTCCGGTCTATTCCTACCCGACCCTGGCTAGAGAATTCCAAAAAAAAAAAAAAAAACAATAAAAAAAATCAAAAAATTAAAAAAAATCGTTATTCTGGCATTACACCAAGCCAAAACGGGTCGGGACAGGCCGAGAAAGAGAGAAAAATTTTTTTTTTTTTTTTTTTTTTTCGTTCCGGTCTGTTCCTACCCGACCCAAACTAGAGAATTCCAAAAAAAAAAAAAAAAAAAGCAAAAAGTTAAAAAAACAACATTCCGGCACTGTTTCAAGCCAAAACAAGACAGGAAAGGCCGAGAAAGTGAAAATTTATTTTTCATTCCGATCCGTTCCGACCATACCCAAACTAGAGAATTCCCGAAAAAACAGTAAAAAAATTCAAAAAATTAAAAAACATCATTCGGGCATTATTTCACGCCAAAACGGGTCAGGACAGGCCGAGAAATAGAGAACATTTTTTTTTTTTCATTCCGGTCCATTTCTACCCGACCCAAACTAGAGAATTCCAAAAAAAAAAATTAGCAAAAAATTAAAAAACATCATTCAGGCACAATTTCAAGCCAAAACAGGGCAGGAAAGGCCAAGAAAGAGAAAAAAAAAAATCATTCTGTTTTGTTCCTACCAGACCCGAACTAGAGAATTTCGAAAAAAATAGCAAAAAATTCAAAAAATTGAAAAACATCATTTTGGCATTATTTCAAGCTAAAACGAGTCGGGACTGGCCGATAAAGAGAGAAAAATTTTTTTTCGTTCCGGTTCGTTTCTACCCGACCCGAAATATACAGCTCTGGAAAAAATAGCAAAAAAAAAAAAAAAGGAAAACATCATACTGGCATTATTTCAAGCCAAAATCGGTCGGGACAGGCTGAGAAAAAGAGAATTTTTTTTTTTTTTTTTTTTTTTTTTTTTTTTTTTCATTCCGGTCCATTCCTACCTGACCCAAACTGGAGAATTCCGAAAAAAGAATTAGCAAAAAATTAAAAAACGTCATTCTGGCATAATTTCAAGCCAAAACAAGAGAGGAATGGTTGACAAAGAGAAAAAAAAAAATGAAAATTTCATTCCGGTCTATTCCTACCATACCCAAACTACAGAATTCCCGAAAAAATAGCCAAAAATTAAAAAATAAAAATAAAAAACATCATTATGGCAATATTTCAACCCAAAACGAGTCAGGACAGGCCGAGAAAGAGGGAAATTTTTTTTTTTTTTTTCGTTCTGGTCTGTTTCTACCCGACCCGAACTATACAGTTCCAGAAAAAATAGCAAAAAAAAAAAATAAATAAATAAATAAAAATAGAAAACATCATTTTGGCATTGTTTCAAGCCAAAACGGGTCAGGACAGGCTGAGGGAACGAGAAAATTTTTTTTTTTTTTTTTTTTTTTTTTTTTTTTTTTTTTTTTTTTTTTTTTTTTTTCGTTCTGGTCCATTCCTACCCGACGCAAACTAGAGAATTCCGAAAAAAAAATTAGCAAAAAATTAAAAAACATCACTCTGGCACAATTTCAAGCCAAAACAAGACAGGAATGGTCGACAAAGAGAAAAATAAATTAAAATTTCTTTCCAGTCCATTCCTACCTGACCCAAACTAGAGAATTCCGAGAGAAAATAGTAAAAAAAATTCAAAAAATCAAAAAACATCATTCTGGCATTATATCAAATCAAAACGGGTCGGCACAGGTCGAGAAAGAGAGAAATTTTTCTTTTTTTTCTTTCCGGTCCGTTCCTACCCGACCCAAACTTGACAGTTCTGAAAAAAAAAATAGCAAAAAAATTAAAAAAACATCCTTCTAGCACTATTTCAGGCCAAAACAGGACAGGAAAGACTGAGAAAGAGAGAAAAAAAAAAATTAATTCAGATCCGTTGCTACAAAACCCAAACTAGAGAATTCCTGAAAAAATAGCAAAAAAATTCAAAAAATTAAAAAAAAAAAAAACATCATTCTGGCGTTATTTCAAACCAAAATGGGTCTGGAAAGGCCGAGAAAAAGAGAACATTTTTTTTTTTTTTTTCATATTCCGGTCCTTTTCTACCCGACCTAAACTAGAGACTTCCAAAAAAAAATTATCAAAAAATTAAAAAAAATCATTCGGGCACAATTTCAAGCCAAAACAAGGCAGCAAAGCCCAGAAAATGAAAAAAAAAAAAAAAAAAAAAAAAAAAAAATCGTTCCGGTCCGTTCTTACCCAACCCAAGAGAATTTGAAAAAAAAAATAGCAAAAAAATTTAAAAACATCATTCTGGCATTATTTCAAACCAAAACAAGTCAGGACAGGCCGAGCAAGAGAGAATTTTTTTTTTTTTTTTTTTTTTTTTTCGTTCTGGTCCGTTTCTACCCAACCCAAACTATACAGTTCCGGAAAAAAAGGCAAAAAAATAAAAAATAAAAAATCGAAAACATCATTCTGGCATTATTTCAAGCCAAAACGGGTCGGGACAAGCTGAGAAAAAGAGAATTTTTTTTTTTTTTTTTTTTTTTTTTTTTTTTTTTTTTTTCATTCCGATCCATTCCTACCCGAACCAAACTAGAGAATTCTGAAAAAAAAAAAATAGCAGAAAATTAAAAATAACATTCTGGTACAATTTCAAGCCAAAACAAGACAGGAATGGTCGACAAAGAGAAAAATAAATAAAAATTTCATTTCGGTCCATTCCTACCTGACCCAAACTAGAGAATTCTGAAAGAAAATAGTAAAAAAATTCAAAAAACATCATTCTGGCATTCTATCAAGCCAAAACGGGTCGAGAGAGGTCGAGAAAGAGAGAAATTTTTCTTTTTTTCTTTCTGGTCTGTTCCTACCTTACCCAAACTTGAGAGTTCTGCTAAAAAAGAGCAAAAAAATTTAAAAAACATCATTCTAGCACTATTTCAAGCTAAAACAGAACAGGAAAGGTAAAAAAAAAAAAAATAAATAAAAAAAAAAAAAAAAAAAAAAAAAAAAACTCCATTCCAGTCCGTTCCTACCTGACCCTAGCTAGAGAATTCCAAAAACAAACAGTAAAAAATTCAAAAATTTCAAAAATCATCATTCTGGTATTATACCAAGCCAAAATGGGTCAGGATAGGCCGAGAAAAAGAGAATTTTTTTTTTTTTTTTGGTCCGGTCTGTTCCTACGCGACCCAAACAAGAGAATTTCGAAAAAACAAAAAAGCAAAAAATTTAAAAACAACATTCCGGCACTGTTTCAAGCTAAAACAAGACAGGAAAGGCCGAGAAAGTGAGAAAAGAAAATTTTATTCCTATCCGTTCCTACCATACCCAAATTAGAGAATTTCTGAAAAAATAGCAAAAAAAATTCAAAAAATTAAAAATCATCATTTTGGCATTATTTCAAGCCAAAACAGGTCGGGATAGGCCGAGAAAAAGAGAACATTTTTTTTTTTTTCATTCCGGTCCATTCCTACCCAACCCAAACTAGAGAATTCCAAAAAAAAATTAGCAAAAAATTAAAACACGTCATTCGAGCACAATTTCAAGCCAAAACAGGGCAGGAAAGGCCGAGAAAGAGAAAAAAAAAAAATCGTTCCGGTCCGTTCCTACCCGACCAAAACTAGAGAATTTCGAAAAAAATAGCAAAAAATTCAAAAATTAAAAAACACCATTCTGGCATTATTTTAAGCCAAAACGGGTAGGGAAAGGCCAAGAAAGTGAGAAGAAAAAATTTTCGTTCCAGACCATTCCTACCCCACCCAAACTATAGAATTTCGGAAAAAATAGCCAAAATATTCAAAAAATTAAAAAACACCATTCTGGCATAATTTTGGGCCAAAACAGGTTGGTACAGGCTGAGAAAGAGAAAAAAAAAAAAAAAAAAAAAATCGTTCCAGTCCATTCCTACCCGACCCAAACTAGAGAATTTCGAAAAAAAATAGCAAAAAATTCAAAAAATTAAAAAACATTATTCTGGCATTATTTCAAGATAAAACGAGTCGGGAATGGCCGAGAAAGAGGGAATTTTTTTTTTTTTTTTCCGTTCCGGTTCATTCCTACCCGGTCCAAACTATACAGTTCCGGAAAAAATAGCAAAAAAAATAAATAAAAAATATCATTCTGGCATTATTTCAAGCCAAAATGGGTCGAGACAGGCTGAGAAAAAGAGAATTTTTTTTTTTTTTTTTTCATTCCGGTCTATTCCTACCCGACCTATACTAGAGAATTCCGAAAAAAAAAATTAGCAAAAAATTAAAAAACTTCATTCGGGCACAATTTCAAGTCAAAATAGGGCAGGAAAGGCCGAGAAAGAGAGAAAAAAAAAATTCATTCCGATCCATTCCCACAAAACCCAAACTAAAGAATTCCCGAAAAAATAGCAAAAAATTCAAAAATTTAAAAAACATCATTCTGGCATTATTTCAAGCCAGAATGTGTCCGACAGGACGAGAAAGAGAGATTTTTTTTTTTTTTTTTTTTTTTTTTTTTTTTTTTTTTTTTTTTTTTCGTTCTGGTCCGTTTCTAACTGAACCAAACTATACAGTTCCGGAAAAAATAGCCAAAAAAAAAAAAAAAAGAAAACATCATTCCGGTCGGGACAAGCTGAGAAAAAGAGAAATTTTTTTTTTTTTTTTTTTTTTTTTTTTTTTTTTTTTTTTTTCATTCCGGTCCATTCCTACGCGACCCTAGCAAGAGAATTCCGAAAAGAAATTAGCAAAAAATTAAAAATATTATTTTGGCACAATTTCAAGCCAAAACAAGACAGGAATGGTCGACAAAGAGAAAACTAAATAAAAATTTCATTCCGGTCCATTGCTACCAGACCCAAACTAGAGAATTCCGAAAGAAAATAGTAAAAAAAATTCAAAAAATCAAAAAACATCATTTTGGCATTATATCAAGCCAAAACGGGTCAGGACAGGTCGAGAAAGAGAGAAATTTTTCTTTTTTTCTTTCCGGTCATTTCCTACACGACCCAAACTTGAGAGTTCCGAAAAAAAAATTGCAGAAAAATTTTTAAAAAAATGAAAAAAAATCATTCTAGCACTATTTCAAACCAAAACAGGACAGGAAAGGTCGAGAAAGAGAAAAAAAAAATTCCATTCTGATCTGTTCCTGCCCGACCCTGGCTAGAGAATTCCAATAACAAACAGTAAAAAAATTCAAAAAATTCAAAAAAAATCATTATTCTGGCATTATACCAAGCCAAAACGGGTCAGGACAGGCCGAGAAAGAGAGAAATTTCTTTTTTTTTTTTCGTTCCGGTCTGTTCTTACCCGACCCAAACTAGAGAATTCCGAAAAAAAAATAGCAAAAAATTAAAAAACAACATTTCGGCACTGTTTCAAGCCACAACAAGACAGGAAAGGCCGAGAAAGTTAGAAAAATTTTTTTTCATTCCGATTCGTTCCTACCATACCCAAACTAGAGAATTCCCAAAAAAATAGTAAAAAAATTCAAAAACTGATTTCTAGCATTATTTCAAGCCAAAACGGGTCGGGACAGGCCGAGAAAAAGAGAACATTTTTTTTTTTTTTTTTTTTCATTCCGGTCTATTCCTACCGATCCAAACTAGGGAATTCCAAAAAAAAATTAGCAAAAAATTAAAAAACATCATTCGGGCACAATTTCAAGCCAAAACAGGGCAGGAAAGGCCAAGAAAGAGAAAAAAAAAAAAAAAAAAAATCATTCCGTTCTGTTCCTACCTGATGTGAACCCCGTTAAAAATAACGAGACCCAACAACGAAAGGGAACCCAAGATCGTTCTATGGATATATTTGAATGGAAGACCTCGACCCGTTGTTTATAACAAACAAGAACCTCGGTATAAGGAAGACGCCACAAACGGTGGTGGAAACTCCGTTTGATAAGTCAAGATGAACGCCACGGGAAATCCCGATAAGTTCGAATAGTTCTTCAAAGAACCAAAGAGAATAAACCTCACAAGTTTTTATGAATATTCAAAAAAATGTCATCCAAAAAACGTTTACAGACTTAGGAGCCTATTTAAGGGTCCATAAAACTTGACAGACAAGAAAATATATTCTAAATAAACTCCTAATTGATACCTAACCATATTAGGAATCAAATTTGACCTAAAAAGCATTAAATGCACCTAAAAACAAGGAAATAAATCACCTAAACCTAAAATAACGTTTTTTACATAAAAATACAAAAATAATAAATTACAATAATTAAATAGTAAATTGTGTCGCACATCAGACCCCTCCACTTGAATCAAACTCGTCCTCGAGTTCATCTTTGAAATCTGAAATCTTCCGCTCCAAATAAACAAATACTTCGAATGCTTTAATAACTTGATCCGATTCTGAAACTTGAATCCTTCATAAAGTGTAGCATAAAATTTCTTCTCATCTACTTTCAATTTATTTGCAACATCAATCAACAAAGGGTTGATAATAAAATTAAAATTTTCTACTCCAAGAAAATCAACATATTGTATAGTCATCTTCAACAAATCAACTGAGACTTGAAGATTGTGAGTTGTGGACTCATCCTTATATTTGACCTCAATTGAATCTTCCACAATGTTTTCAATAATTACCATCTCTTCTTTTTTTTCACTTTTTTTTTTTTTTTTGGGAGCTTGGTGCACGATTTTAACCTAGTGCACGTCACAAAAGAAGAATGAGGAATAAAGAACACAAAAGGAATAAGATAGGATGATAATAGGAAACAAATGATAAAGGGATAGTAAAACTGATTTTAGAATCTGTGCTCTGATACCAAATGATGCGAACCCCGTCAAGAATAACGAGACCCAACAACGAAAGGGAACCCAAGATCGTTCTATGGATATATTTGAATGGAAGACCTCGACCCGTTGTTTATAACAAACAAGAACCTCGGTATAAGGAAGACGCCACAAACGGTGGTGGAAACTCCGTTTGATAAGTCAAGATGAACGCCACGGGAAATCCCGATAAGTTCGAATAGTTCTTCAAAGAACCAAAGAGAATAAACCTCACAAGTTTTTATGAATATTCAAAAAAATGTCATCCAAAAAACGTTTACAGACTTAGGAGCCTATTTAAGGGCTCCATAAAACTTGACAGACAAGAAAATATATTCTAAATAAACTCCTAATTGATACCTAACCATATTAGGAATCAAATTTGACCTAAAAAGCATTAAATGCACCTAAAAACAAGGAAATAAATCACCTAAACCTAAAATAACGTTTTTTACATAAAAATACCAAAATAATAAATTACAATAATTAAATAGTAAATTGTGTCGCACATCACTACCCGACCTAAACTAGAGAATTACGAAAAAAAAATAGCAAAAAATTAAAAAACATCATTCTGGCATTATTTAAACCCAAAACGAGTCAGGACTGGTCGAGAAAGAGGGAAATTTTTTTTTTTCGTTCTGGTTTGTTCCTACCCGACCCAAACTAGAGAATTCCCAAAAAAATAGTAAAAAAATTCAAAAATATCATTCTAGCATTATTTCAAGCCAAAACGGGTCGGGACAGGCCGAGAAAAAGAGAACATTTTTTTTTTTTTTTTCATTCCGGTCTATTCCTACAGACCCAAACTAGGGAATTCCAAAAAAAAATTAGCAAAAAATTAAAAAACAACATTCCGGCATTGTTTAAGGCCAAAACAGGACAGGAAAGGCCAAGAAAGAGAGAAATTAAAAAAAATTCCTGAAAAATTCATTCCAATCCGTTCCTACAAAACCCAAACTAGAGAATTCCTGAAAGAATAGCAAAAAAATTCAAAAAATTAAAAAACATCATTCTGGCATTATCTCAAGCCAAACCGGGTTGGGACAGGCCGAGAAAAAGAGAGCATTTTTTTTTTTTTTTTCATTCCGGTCCATTCCTACCCGACCCAAACTAGAGAATTCCAAAAGAAAATTATCAAAAAATTGAAAAAACATCATTCGGGCGCAATTTCAAGCCAAAACAGGGCAGCAAAGGCCGAGAAAGAGAAAAAAAAAATCGTTCTGGTCCGTTCCTACCCGACCCAAACTATAGAATTTTGCAAAAAATAGCAAAAAATTAAAAAACATCATTATGGCATTATTTCAACCCAAAACGTGTTAGGACAGGCCGAGAAAGAGAGAATTTTTTTTTTTTTTTTTTTTTTTTTTTTTTTTTTTTTTTTTTTTTTGTTCTGGTCCGTTTCTAACCGAACCAAACTATGCAGTTCCGGAAAAAATAGCAAAAAAAAAAAAAAAAAAAAAAATTAGAAAACATCATTCTAGCATTATTTCAAGCCAAAACGGGTCGGGACAGGCTGAGAAAAAGGGAAATTCTTTTTTTTTTTTTTTTTTTTTTTCATTCCAGTCCATTCCTACGCGACCCAAGCTAGAGAATTCCGAAAAGAAATTAACAAAAAATTAAAAATATCATTTTGGCACAATTTCAAGCCAAAACAAGACAGGAATGGTCTACAAAGAGAAAAATAAATAAAAATTTCATTCCGGTCCATTCCTACCTGACCCAAACTAGAGAATTCCGAAAGAAAATAGTAAAAAAATTCAAAAAATCAAAAAACATAATTTTGGCATTACATCAAGCCAAAACGGGTCAGGACAGGTCGAGAAAGAGAGAAATTTTTCTTTTTTTTTCTTTCCGGTCATTTCCTACACGACCCAAACTTGAGAGTTCTGAAAAAAAATTTAAAAAAAAATGAAAAAAAATCATTCTAGCACTATTTCAAACCAAAACAGGACAGGAAAGGTTGAGAAAGAGAAAAAAAAAAAAAAAATTCCATTCCAGTCTGTTCCTGCCCGACCATGGCTGGAGAATTCCAATAACAAACAGTAAAAAAATTCAAAAAATTAAAAAAAATCATTATTCTGGCGTTATACCAAGCCAAAACGGGTCGGGACAGGCCGAGAAAGAGAGAATTTTTTTTTTTTTTTTCCTTCCGGTCTGTTCTTACCCGACCGAAACTAGAGAATTCCGAAAAAAAAAAAAATAGCAAAAAATTAAAAAACAACATTTCGGCACTGTTTCAAGCCAAAACAAGACAGGAAAGGTCGAGAAAGTGAGAAAAAAAAATTTTCATTCCAATCCATTCCTACCATACCCAAACTAGAGAATTCCCGAAAAAATAGTAAAAAAATTAAAAAAAATTAAAAAAACATCATCCTGGCATTATTTCAAGCCAAAACGGGTCGGGACAGGCCGAGAAAAAGGGAACATTTTTTTTTTTTTTTTTTCATTCCAGTCCATTCCTACCCGACCCAAACTAGAGAATTCCAAAAAAAAATTAGCAAAAAATTAAAAAACATCATTTGGGCACAATTTCAAGCCAAAACAGGGAAGGAAAGGCCAAGAAAGAGAAAAAAAAAAAAAATCATTCCGTTCTGTTCCTACCCGACCTAAACTAGAGAATTTCGAAAAAAAATAGCAAAAAATTAAAAAAACATCATTCTGGCATTATTTCAAGCCAAAACGAGTCGGGACCGGCCGATAAAGAGAGAAATTTTTTTTTTTCATTCCAGTTCGTTTCAACTCGACCCGAACTATACAGTTCCGGAAAAAATAGCAAAAAAAAAAAAAAAAAAAAAAAAAAAAAGAAGGAAAACATCATACTAGCATTATTTCAAGCCAGAATGGGGTCGGGACAGGCTGAGAAAAAGCGATTTTTTTTTTTTTTTTTTTCATTCTGGTCCATTCCTACCCGACCCAAACTGGAGAATTCCGAAAAAAAAAATAGCAAAAAATTAAAAAAATCATTCTGGCACAATTTCAAGCCAAAATAAGACAGGAATGATCGACAAAGAGAAAATAAAAAATAAAAAATTCATTCCGCTCCATTCCTACTATACCCAAACTAGAGAATTCCAAAAAAAAAATTAGCAAAAAATTAAAAACATCATTCTGGCACAATTTCAAGCCAAAACAAGACAGGAGTGGTCGACAAAGAGAAAAATAAATTAAAATTTCATTCCGGTCCATTCCTACCTGACCCAAACTTGAGAATTCCGAAAGAAAATATTAAAAAAATCCAAAAAATCAAAAAACATCATTCTGGCATTATATCAAGCCAAAACGGGTCGGGACAGGTTGAGAAAGAGAGAAATTTTTTCTTTTTCTTTCTGGTCCGTTCCTACCCGACCCAAACTTGAGAGTTCTGAAAAAAAAAATAGTGAAAAAATTAAAAAAAAAATCCTTCTAGCACTATTTCAAGCCAAAACAGGACAGGAAAGGCTGAGAAAGAGAGAAAAAAAAAAAAAAATTCATTCCGATTCGTTCCTACAAAACTGATGTGTGACACAACTTACTATTTAATTATTGTAATTTATTATTTTGGTATTTTTATGTAAAAAACGTTATTTTAGGTTTAGGTGATTTATTTCCTTGTTTTTAGGTACATTTAATGCTTTTTAGGTCAAATTTGATTCCTAATATGGTTAGGTATCAATTAGGAGTTGTTTTAGAATATATTTTTTTGTCTATCAAGTTTTATGGAGCCCTTAAATAGGCCCCTAAGTCTGTAAACGTTTTTCATATACTATTGAATAAAAAATCAGAAAAGGTGAGGCTTTGCTCTTCATTTGGTTCTTCAAGAACTGTGAACTTATCAGGGATTCTTCCTTGTGGCGTTCAAACTTTATACCTTTGGTTCGTGATTATTATAATCATTGGGTCAAGGTCTATTACTTATACCTTTGGTTCGCGTTTCGATTATAAACGTTGGGTCAAGGTTTCTATCAAAAATCTGAATTTTAGCTTTCTTGGGCAAGTATTCCAATATTTTTGTTGGGTCTCAAAGCGTGTCGATTGAGGTTCGCATCATTTGGTATAAGAGCACAGATTCTAAAATCAGTTTTACTATCCCTTTATCATTTGTTTCCTGTTATCATCCTATCTTATTCCTTTTGTGTTCTTTATTCCTCATTCTTCTTTTGTGACGTGCACTAGGTTAAAATCGTGCACCAAGCTCCCAAAAAAAAAAAAAAAAGAAGTGAAAAAAAAAGGAAGAGATGGTAATTATTAAAAACATTGTGGAAGATTCAATTGAGGTCAAATATAAGGATGAGTCCACAACTCACAATCTTCAAGTCTTAGTTGATTTGTTGAAGATGACTATACAATATGTTGATTTTCTTGGAGTAGAAAATTTTAATTTTATTATCAACCCTTTGTTGATTGATGTTGCAAATAAATTGAAAGTAGATGAGAAGAAATTTTATGCTACACTTTATGAAGGATTCAAGTTTCAGAATCGGATCAAGTTATTAAAGCATTCGAAGTATTTGTTTATTTGGAGCGGAAGATTTCAGATTTCAAAGATGAACTCGAGGACGAGTTTGATTCAAGCGGAGGGGTCTGATGTGCGACACAATTTACTATTTAATTATTGTAATTTATTATTTTGGTATTTTTATGTAAAAAACGTTAGTTTAGGTTTAGGTGATTTATTTCCTTGTTTTTAGGTACATTTAATGCTTTTTAGGTCAAATTTGATTCCTAATATGGTTAGGTATCAATTAGGAGTTATTTTAGAATATATTTTCTTGTCTATCAAGTTTTATGGAGCCCTTAAATAGGCCCCTAAGTCTGTAAACGTTTTTCATATATTATTGAATAAAAAATCAGAAAAGGTGAGGCTTTGCTCTTCATTTGGTACTTCAAGAACTGTGAACTTATCAGGGATTCTTCCTTGTGGCGTTCAAACTTTATACCTTTGGTTCGTGATTATTATAATCATTGGGTCAAGGTCTATTACTTATACCTTTGGTTCGCGTTTCGATTATAAACGTTGGGTCAAGGTTTCTATCAAAAATCTGAATTTTAGCTTTCTTGGGATAGTATTCCAATATTTTTGTTGGGTCTCAAAGTGTGTCGATTGAGGTTCGCATCAATTCCAATATTTTTGTTGGGTCTCAAAGCGTGTCGATTGAGATTCGCATTAAAAACCCAAACTAGAGAATTCTTGAAAAAATAGCAAAAAAATTCAAAAAACATCATTCTGGCACAATTTCAAGCCAAAACGGGGCAGCAAAGGCCGAGAAAAAGAAAAAAAAAAAAAAATCGTTCCGGTCCGTTCCTACCCGACCCGAACTAGAGAATTTCGAAAAAAAAATAGCAAAAATTAAAAAAATTAAAAAACATCATTCAGGCATTATTTCAACCCAAAACGAGTCAGGACAGGCCGCGAAAGCGAGAATTTTTTTTTTCGTTCCTGTCCGTTTCTACCCGATCTAAACTATAAAACAAATCGAAAACATCATTCTGGCATTCTTTGAAGCCAAAACGGGTTGGGACAGGCTGAGAAAAAGAGATATTTTTTTTTTCTTTTTTTTTTTTTCATTCCAATCCATTCCTACCCAAACCAAACTAGAGAATTCCGAAAAAAAATTAGCAAAAACTTAAAAAACATCATTCTGGCACAATTTCAAGCCAAAACAAGATAGGAATGGTCGACAAAGAGAAAAATAAATTAAAATTTCATTCCGGTCCATTCCTACCTGACCCAAACTAGAGAATTCCGAAAGAAAATATTAAAAAAATTCAAAAAATCAAAAAACATCATTCTGGCATTATATCAAGCCAAAACGGGTCGGGACATGTCGAGAAAGAGAGAAATTTTTCTTTTTTTCATTCCGGTCCGTTCCTACCCGACCCACACTTGAGAGTTCTGAAAAAAAAATAGTAAAAAAATTAAAAAAAACATCCTTCTAGCACTATTTCAAGCCAAAACAGGACAGGAAAGGCTGAGAAAGAGAGAAAAAAAAATTCATTCCGATCCGTTCCTACAAAACCCAAACTAGAGAATTCTTGAAAAAATAGCAAAAAAATTCAAAAAATTAAAAAAACATCATTCTGGCATTATAGCAAGCTAAAATGGGTCTGGACAGGCCGAGAAAAAGAGAAAAAAATTTTTTTTTTTCCATTCCGGTCCTTTCCTACCCGACCCAAACTAGAGACTTCCAAAAAAAAATTATCAAAAAACTAAAAAAACATCATTCGGGCACATTTTCAAGCCAAAACGGGGCAGCAAAGGCCGAGAAAATGAAAAAAAAAAAATCGTTTCGGTTCGTTCCTACCCGACCCGAACTAGAGAATTTCGAAAAAAAAATAGCAAAAATTAAAAAAAAAATAAAAAACATCATTCTAGCATTATTTTAACCCAAAACGAGTCAGGACAGGCCGAGAAAGCGAGAATTTTTTTTTTTCGTTCCAGTCCGTTTCTACCCGACCCAAACTATACAATTCCGGAAAAAATAGCAAATAAAAAATAAAAAATAAAAAAAATCGAAAACATCATTCTGGCATTCTTTCAAGCCAAAACGGATTGGGACAGGCTGAGAAAAAGGGACTTTTTTTTTTTTTTTTTTTAAATTTTTTATTCCGATCCATTCCTACCCGAACCAAACTAGAGAATTCCGAAAAAAAATTAGCAAAAAATTAAAAATAACATTCTGGCACAACTTCAAGCCAAAACAAGACAGGAATGGTCGATAAAGAGAAAAATAAATAAAAATTTCATTTCGGTCCATTCTTACCTGACCCAAACTAGAGAATTCCGAAAGAAAATAGTAAAAGAATTCAAAAAAATCAAAAAACATCATTCTGGCACTATATCAAGCCGAAACCGGTCGAGACAGGTCGAGAAAGAGAGAAATTTTTCTATTTTTCTTTCCAGTCCGTTCCTACCCTACCCGAACTTGAGAGTTCTGAAAAAAAAAATAGCAAAAAAATTTAAAAAGCATCATTCTAGCACTATTTCAAGCTAAAACAGGACAGGAAAGGCCGAGAAAGAGAAAAAAAAAAAAAAAAAAAAATTCCATTCCGGTCCATTCCGACCCGACCCTAGCTAGAGAATATAAAAAACAAACAGTAAAAAATTCAAAAAATTAAAAAATCATCATTTTGGCGTTATACCAAGCCAAAATGGGTCAGGACAGGCCGAGAAAGAGAGAATTTTTTTTTTTTTTCGTTCCGGTCCGTTCCTACCTGATCCAAACTAGAGAATTCCGAAAAAAAAAAATAGCAAAAAATTAAAAAACAACATCCCGGCACTGTTTCAAGCCAAAAACAAGACAGGAAAGGCCGAGAAAGTGGGAAAAAATAATTTTCATTTCGATTTGTTCCTACCATACCTAAACTAGAGAATTCCCGAAAAAAACATCATTCTGGCATTATTTCAAGTCAAAACGGGTCGGGACAGGCCGAGAAAAAGAGAACATTTTTTTTTTTTTTTTTTCATTCGGGTCCATTCTTACCCGACCCAAACTAGAGAATTCCGAAAAAGAAATTAGAAAAAATATTAAAAAACATCATTCGGGCACAATTTCAAGCCAAAACATGGCAGGAAAGGCCGAGAAAGAGGAAAAAAAAAAATGTTCCAGTCCGTTCCTACCCGACCCAAACAAGAGAATTTCGAAAAAAATGGCAAAAAATTCAAAAAATTAAAAAACATCATTCTAGTAATATTTCAAGCCAAAACGAGTCAACAGGCTGGGAAAGAGAGTTTTTTTTTTTTTTTTTTTTTTTTTTTTTTTTTTTTTTTCTTCGTTCCTATCCATTCCTACCCGACCCAAATTATTCAGTTTCGAAAAAAAATAGCAAAAGAAATTAAAAAACAACATTCCGGCACTGTTTCAAGCCAAAACAAGACAGGAAAGGCCGAGAAAGGGAGAAATTTTTTTTTTTTTTTCATTCCGATCCATTCCTACCATACCCAAACTGGAGAATTCCCGAAAAAATAGCAAAAAAATTAAAAAAAATATTATTCTGGCATTATTTCAAGCCAAAACAGGTCGGGACAGGCCGAGAAAAAGAGAACCATTTTTTTTCATTCCGGGCCATTCCTACCCAACCTAAACTAGAGAATTCCGAAAAAAAATTAGCAAAAAATTAAAAAACATCATTCTGGCACAATTTCAAGCCAAAACAAGAGAGGAATGGTCGACAAAGAGAAAAAAAAAAAAAAAAAAAAATTTCATTCCAGTCCATTCCTACTTGACCCAAACTAGAGAATTCCAAAAGAAAATAGTAAAAAAATTCAAAAAACATCATTCTGGCATTATATTATGCCAAAACGGGTCGAGACAGGCCGATAAAGAGAGAAATTTTTCTTTTTTTCTTTCCGGTCCATTCCTATCCGACCCAAACTTCAGAGTTCTGAAAAAAAAAACAAAAAAAATTTAAAAACATCTTTCTAGCGCTATTTCAAGCCAAAACAGGACAGGAAAGGTCAAGAAAAAAAAAAAAATCCATTCTGGTCCGTTCCTACCCGACCCTGGCTAGAGAATTCCAAAAACAAACAGTAAAAAAATTCAAAAAATTAAAAAAACATTATTCTGGCATTATACCAAGCCAAAACGAGTCGGGACAGGCCGAGAAAGAGAGAAATTTTTTTTTTTTTTTTTTTTTTTTTTTTTTTTTTTTTTTTTCGTTTAGTCCGTTCCTACCCAACCCAAAGTAGAGAATTCAGAAAAAAAAAAAATAGCAAAAAATTAAAAAACAACATTCCGGCACTGTTTCAAGCCAAAACAAGACAGGAAAAGCCGGGAAAGTGAGAAAAAAAATTTTCATTCCGATTCGTTCCTACCATACCCAAACTAGAGAATTCCGAGAAAATAGCAAAAAAATCCAAAAAATTAAAAAACATTATTTCAAGCGAATACGGGTCAGGACAGGCCGAGAAATAGAAAAAAAAAAAAAAAAAAATTCCAATCCGGTCCGTTCGTACCCAATCCTGACTAGAGAATTCCAAAAATAAACAGTAAAAAAATTGAGAAAATAAGAAAAACATAATTCTGGCATTATTTCAAGCCAAAACAGGTCAGGACAAGACGCGAAAGAGAAAAGAAAAAAAAATTATTCCGGTCCATTCCTACCGATCCAAACTAGGGAATTCCGTATAAAAATAGCAAAAAAATTCAAAAATTAGAAAACATCATTCTAGCACTATTTCGAGCCAAAACAGGATAGGAGAGGTCGATAAAGAGAAAAAAAATATATTTTTTTCATTCTGGTCCGTTCCTAACCGGCCCTGACTGGAGAATTCCATAAACAAATAGTAAAAAAATTCAAAAAATTAAAAAAATATCATTCTGGCATTTTATCAAGCCAAAAATGGGTCCGGACAGGTCGAGAGAGAGAGAGAGAAAATGTTTTTTTTCGTTCTAGTCTGTTCCTACCTAACCCAAACAAGAGAATTCCGAAAAAAAAAATAGCAAAAAATTAAAAAACAACATTCTGGCACTGTTTCAAGCCAAAACAGTACAGGAAAGGCTGAGAAAGAGAGAAACAAAAAAAAAAAAATTCATTCCGATCCGTTCCTACCATACCCAAACTAGAGAATTCAGAAAAAATAGCAAAACAATTAAAAAAAATTAAAAAACATTATTTCAAGCCAAAACGGTCAGGACAGGCCGAGAAATAGAAAAAAAAAAAAAAAAATCCATTCCGGTCCGTTCGTACCCGACCCTGACTAGAGAATTCTGTATAAAAATAGCAAAAAAAATTCAAAAATTAGAAAATATCATTCTAGCACCATTTCAAGCCAAAACAGGACAGGAAATGTCGATTAAGGGGAAAAAACAAATTCCATTCCAGTCCGTTCCAACCCGACCCCAACTAAGGAATTCCAAAAACAAACAGTAAAAAAATCCAAAAAACTAAAAAAACATCATTCTGGCATTATATCAAGCCAAAACGGGCCGGGATAGGTCGAGAAAGAGAGAAATTTATTTTTTTATTTTTATTTATTTTTTTTTTTTTTTGTTCCGGTTTGTTCCTCCCGGACCCAAACAAGAGAATTCCGAAAAAAAATGGCAGAAAAATAAAAAACAACATTCCAGCACTGTTTCAAGCCAAAACAGGACAGGAAAGGCCGAGAAAGAGAGAAAAAAAAAATTCATTCTGATCCGTTCCTACCATAGCCAAACTAGAGAATTCCCGAAAAAAATAGGAAAAAAATTCAAAAAATTGAAAAACATCATTTTGGCATTATTTCAAGCCAAAACGGGTCGGGACAGGGCGAGAAAAAGAGAACATTTTTTTTTTTTTTTTTTCATTCCGGTCCATTCCTAGCCGACCCAAACTAGGGAATTCCAAAAAAAAATAATAGTAAAAAATTAAAAAAACATCATTCGAGCACAATTTCAAGCCAAAACCGGGGAGGAAAGGCCGAGAAAGAGAAGAAAAAAAAAATCGTTCCGGTCCATTCCTACTCGACCCAAACTAGAGAATTTCGAATAAAATAGCAAAATATTAAAAAACGTCATTCTGGCATTATTTCAGGCCAAAACGAGTTTGTACAGGCCAAGAAAGAGAGAATTTTTTTTTTTCCTTCCGGTCCGTTTCAACCTGACCCAAACTATACAGTTCCGAAAAAAAGAGCAAAAAAAAAAAAAAAAAAAAAAAATTAGAAATCATAATTCTGGCATTGTTTCAATCCAAAACGGGTCCGGACAGGCCGAGAAAAAGAGAAATTTTTTTTTTTTCATTCCGGACCATACCTACCCGACCCAAACTAGAGAATTCCATAAAAAATTTAGCAAAAAATTAAAAAAACATCATTCGAGCACTGTTTCAAGCCAAAACTCACAGGAAAGGCCGACAAAGTGAGAAAAAAAAATTTTCATTTCGATCCGTTCGTACCATACCCAAACTAGAGAATTCCCGAAAAAATAGCAAAAAAAGTTCAAAAACACCATTTTGGCATTATATCAAGCCAAAACGGGCTGGAACAGGCCGAGAAAAAGAGAATTTTTTTTTTCTTAATTCTTGTCCATTCCTACCCGACCCAAACTAGAGAATTCCAAAAAAAAATAGCAAAAAATTAAAAAACAACATTCCGGCACTGTTTCAAGCCAAAACCAGACAGGAAAGACCGAGAAAGTGAGAAAAAAAAAATTCATTCCGATCCGTTCCTACCATACCCAAACCAGAGAATTCCCGAAAAAATACCAAAAAAATTCAAAAAATTAAAAAACATCATTCTGGCATTATTTCAAGCCAAAACGGGCTGGGACCGGCTGAGAAAGAGAGAAATTTTTTTTTCGTTCCAGTCCGTTCCTATCCGACCCAAACTATACAGTTCAGGAAAAAATAGCAAAAAAAATATAAAAAAAAATTAAAAAATATCATTCTGGCATTATTTCAAGCCAAAATGGGTCGGGACAGGTTGAGAAAAAGAGAATTTTTTTTTTTTTTTTTTTTTTTCTTTTCATTCCTGTCCATTCATACCTGACCCAAACTAGTGAATTTCGAAAAAAAATTAGCAAAAAACTAAAAAAACATCATTCTGGCACAATTTCAATCCAAAACAAGATAGGAATGGTCGACAAAGAGAAAAAATAAATAAAAATTTCATTCCGGTCCATTCTTACCTGACCCAAACTAGAGAATTCCGATAGAAAATAGTAAAAAAATTCAAAAAATCAAAAAACATCATTCTGGCATTATATCAAGCCAAAACAAGTCGGGACAGGCTGAGAAAGAGAGAAATTTTTCTTTTTTTCTTTCCGGTCCATTCCTACCCGACCCAAACTTGAGAGTTCTGAAAAAAAATAGCAAAAAATTTTTAAAAAAAATTAAAAAACATTATTCAAGCACTATTTCAAGCCAAAACAGGACAGGAAAGCTCAAGAAAGAGGAAAAAAAATTGCATTGCAGTCCATTCTTACCCGACTCAAACTAGAGAATTCCGGAAGAAAATAGTAAAAAAATTCAAAAAATTCAAAAACTTTGTTCTGGCATTATATCAAGCCAAAACAGGTCAGGAAAGGCCGAGAAAGAGAGAAAAAAAATTCGTTCCGGTCCATTCTTACCCGACCGAAACTAGAAAATTCCGAAAAAAAATAGAAAAAAATGCAAAAAATTGAAAAACATCATTCTGGCATTATTTCAAGCCAAAACCGGTTGGGACAGGCCGAGAAAGAGAGAAACTTTTTTTTTTTTTCTTTTCGGTCTGTTCCTACCCGACCTAAACTTGAGAGTTCTGAAAAAAAATAGCAAAAAAATTTAAATAAAAAACATCATTCTAGCAATATTTCAAGCCAAAACAGGACAGGAAAGGTCGAGGAAGAGGAAAAAAAAAAAATTCCACTCTGGTCCATTCCTACCCAACCCTTGCTAGACAATTCCAAAAACAAACAGTAAAAAAATTCAAAAAAACTAAAAAAAACATTATTCTGGCATTATACCAAGCTAAAACGGGTCGGGCAGGCCGAGAAAGAGAGAAATTTTTTTTTTTTTTTTTTTTCATTCCGGTCTATTCCTACCAGACCCAAACTAAAGAATTTCGAAAAAAAAATAGCAAAAAACTAAAAAACAACATTCCGGCACTGTTTCAAGCCAAAATGAGACAAGAAAGGCCGAGAAAGTGAGAAAAAAAATTTTCATTCCGATCCGTTCCTACCATACCCAAACTAGAGAATTCTCGAAAAAATAGCAAAAAAATTCAAAAAATTAAAAAATATGATTCTGGCATTATTTCAAGCCAAAACGGGACGGGAATGGCCGAGAAAAAGAGAACATTTTTTTTTTTTTTTTTCATTCCGGTCCATTCCTACCCAACCCAAACCTGAGAATTCCAAAAAAAAATTTAGCAAAAAATTAAAGAACATCATTCGGGCACAATTTCAAGCCAAAACGGGGCAGGAAAGGCCGTGAAGGAGAAAAAACAAAAAAAAATCGTTCCGGTCCGTTCCTACCCGACCCATACTAGACAATTTCCAAAAAAAATAGCAAAAAATTCAAAAAATTAAAAAACATCATTCTAGCCTTATTTCAAGCCAAAACGAGTCGAGACAGGACGAGAAAGAGAGAAATTTTTTTCTTCGTTCCGGTCCATTCCAACCAGACCCAAACTGTCCAGTTCCGGAAAAAATAGAAAAAAAAAATAAAAAAAATATCATTCTTGCATTATTATTTCAAGCCAAAACTGGTCGGGACAGACTGAGAAAAAGAGAAAATTTTTTTTCATTCCAGTCCATTCCTACCCGACCTAAACTAGAGAATTTTGAAAAAAAAGTAGCAAAAAATTAAAAAACATCATTCTGGCACAATTTCAAACCAAAAAAGGACAGGAATGGTCGACAAAGAGAAAAAAAAAAAAAAAAAATTCATTCCGGTCCATTCCTACCTGACCCAAACTAGAGTATTCCGAAAGAAAATAGTAAAAAAATTCAGAAAATCAAAAAACATCATTCTGGCATTATATCAAGCAAAAATGGGTCGGGACAGGTCGAGAAAGAGAGAAATTTCTCTTTTTCTCTTTCCGATCTGTTCCTATCCGACCCAAACTTGAGAGAGTTCTGAAAAAAAATAACAAAAAAATTAAAAGTAAAATAAAAAACATTATTCTAGCACTATTTCAAGCCAAAATAGGACAGGAAAGGTTAAGAAAGAGAAAAAAAATTCCATTCTGGTCCGTTCCTACCAGACCCTGGCTAGAGAATTCCAAAAACAAACAGTAAAAAAATTCAAAAAAAAAAAAAAAAAAATCATTCTGGCATTATATCAAGCCAAAACGGGTTGGGACAGGCCGAGAAAGAGAGAAATTTTTTTTTTTTTTTTTTTTTTTTTTTTTTTTTTCGTTCCGGTCTGTTCCTACCCGACCCAAACTGGAGAATTCTGAAAAAAAAAAAAAGCAAAAACTTAAAAAACAACATTTCGGCACTGTTTCAAGCCAAAACAAGACAAGAAAGGCCGAGAAAGTGGGGAAAAAAAAAATTTCATTCCGATCCATTCCTACCGTACCCAAACTAGAGAATTCCCAAAAAAATAGCAAAAAAATTCAAAAAATTAAAAAACATTATTCTGGCGTTATTTCAAGCCAAATCGGGTCAGGACAGGCCGAGAAAAAGAGAACATTTTTTTTTTTTTTTTTTTTTTTTCATTCCTGTCCATTACTACACGACCCAAACTAGAAAATTCCAAAAAAAATTTAGCAAAAAATTAAACAAACATCAATCGGGCACAATTTCCAGCCAAAACAGGGAAGGAAAGGCCGTGAAAGAAGAAAAAATAAAAAAAATCGTTCTGGTCTGTTCCTACCTGACCCAAACTAGAGAATTTTGAAAAGAATAGCAAAAAATTCAAACAATTACAAACAGCATTCTGGCATTATTTTGAAGCCAAAACGAGTCGGGACAGGCCTAGAAAGAGAGAAATTTTTTTTTTTTTTTTTTTTTTTTTTCGTTCCGGTCCGTTCCTATCTGACCCAAACTATACAGTTCCAGAAAAAATAGCAAAAAAAAACTTAAAAAATATCATTCTGGCATTATATCAAGCCAAAACAAGTCGGGACAGGCCGAGAAAGAGAGAAATTTTTCTTTTTTTCTTTCCGGTCCGTTCCTACCCGACCCAAACTTGAGAGTTCTGAAAAAAAAAATAGCAAAAAAAAAATAAAAAACATCATTCTAGCCCTATTTCAAGCCAAAACAGGACAGGAAAGGTCGAGAAAGAGGAAAAAAAAAAAAATTCCACTCCGGTCCGTTCCTACCTGACCCTGGCTAGAGAATTCCAAAAACAAACAGTAAAAAAATTCAAAAAATTAAAAAAACATTATTCAGGCATTATACCAAGCTAAAACGGGTCGGGACAGGCCGAGAAAGAGAGAAATTTTTTTTTTTTTTTTTTTTTTGTTCCGGTCTGTTCCTACCCGACCCAAACTAGAGAATTCCCAAAAAAAATAGCAAAAAATTAAAAAACAACATTCCGGCACTGTTTCAAGCCAAAACGAGACAGGAAAGGCCGAGAAAGTGAGAAAAAAAAAATATTTCATTACGATCCGTTCCTACCATACCCAAACTAGAGAATTCTCGAAAAAATAGCAAAAAAATTAAAAAACATCATTCTGGCATTATTTCAAGCCAAAACGGGTCGGGAATGGCCGAGAAAAAGAGAACATTTTTTTTTTTTTTTTTTCATTCCAGTCCATTCCTACTCGACCCAAACCTGAGAATTCCAAAAAAACAATTAGCAAAAAAATTAAAAAACATCATTCGGGCACAATTTCAAGACAAAACAGGGCAGGAAAGGCCGAGAAAGAGACAAAAAAAAAAAAAAAAAAATCGTTCTTGTCCATTCCTACCCGACCCAAGCTGGAGAATTTCGAAAAAAAAAAATCAAAAAATTCAAAAATTTAAAAAACATCATTCTGGCATTATTTCAAGCCAAAACGAGTCGGGACCGGCCGAGAAAGAGAGAAATTTTTTTTTTTTTTTTTTTTTCGTTCCAGTCCATTCCTACCCGACCCAAACTATACAGTTCTGGAAAAAATAGCAAAAAAAATTAAAAAAATATCATTCTGGCATTATTTCAAGCCAAAACGGGTTAGGACAGGCTTAGAAAAAGAGAATTTTTTTTTTTTTTTTTTTTTTCATTGCGGTCCATTCCTACCCAACCCAAACTGGAGAATTCCAAAAAAAAATTAGCAAAAAACTAAAAAAACATCATTCGGGTACAATTTCTAGCCAAAACAGGGCAGGAATGGCCGTGAAGGAGAAAAAACAAAAAAAAATCGTGCCGGTCCGTTCCTGCCCGACACAAACTAGAGAATTTCATAAAAAATAGCAAAAAATTCAAAAAATTTAAAAAACATCATTCTGGCATTATTTCAAGCCAAAATGAGTCGGGACAGGCCGAGAAAGAGAGAAATTTTTTTCTTCATTCCGATCCGTTCCAACCCGACCCAAACTATGCAGTTCCGGAAAAATTAGCAAAAAAAATATAAAAAAAAAATAAATAAATGTCATTCTGGCATTATTTCAAGCCAAAACTGGTCGGGACAGACTGAGAAAAAGAGAATTTTTTTTTTTTCATTCCGGTCCATTCCTACTCGACCCAAACTAGAGAATTTCGAAAAAATAGTAGAAAAAAAATTAAAAAACATCATTCTGGCACAATTTCAAGCCAAAACAGGACACGAATGGTCGACAAAGAGAAAAAAAATAAAATAAAAATTTCATTCCGGTCCATTCCTACCTGACCCAAACTAGAGTATTCCGAAAGAAAATAGTAAAAAAATTCAAAAAATCAAAAAACATCATTCTGGCATTATATCAAGCCAAAACGGGTCAGGACAGCTCGTGAAAGAGAGAAATTTTTCTTTTTCTCTTTCCGATCCGTTCCTATCTGACCCAAACTTGAGAGTACTGAAAAAAAAAAAACAAAAAAAAATGAAAAAAGCAAATAAAAAACATCATTCTAGCACTATTTCAAGCCAAAATAGGACAGGAAAGGTTAAGAAAGAGAAAAAAAAAATTCTATTCCGGTCCATTCCTACCTGACCCTGGCTATAGAATTCCAAAAACAACAGTAATAAAATTCAAAAAAAAAAAAAAAAAAAATTCATTCTGGCATTATATCAAGCCAAAACGGGTCGGGACAGGCCGAGAAAGAGAGAAATTTTTTTTTTTTTTTTTTTTTTTTTTTTTTTTTTTCATTCCAGTCTTTTCTTACCCAACCCAAACTAGAGAATTCTGAAAAAAAAATAGCAAAAAATTAAAAAACAAAATTCCGGAACTGTTTCAAGCCAAAACAAGATAGGAAAGGCCGAGAAAGTGAGAAAAAAAATTTTCATTCCGATCCGTTTCTACTGTACCCAAACTAGAGAATTCCCGAAAAAATAGAAAAAAAAAACTCAAAAAATTAAAAAAACATCATTTTAGCATTATATCAAGCCAAAACGGGTTGGGACAGGCCGAGAAAGAGAGAAATTTTTCTTTTTTTCTTTCCGGTCCGTTCCTACCCGACCCAAACTTGAGAGTTCTGCAAAAAAATTAAAAAACATCATTCTAGCCCTATTTCAAGCCAAAACACGACAGGAAAGGTCGAGAAAGAGAAAAAAAAAATTGCATTTTGGTCCATTCTTACCCGACTCAAACTAGAGAATTCCGAAAGAAAATAGTAAAAAAATTAAAAAACTTCGTTCTGGCATTATATCAAGCCAAAACGGGTCGGGAATTACCGAGAAAGTGAGAAAAAAAATTCGTTCCGGTCCATTTCTACCCGACCGAAACTAGAAAATTCCCAAAAAAAAAAAGAAAAAAATCGAAAAAACTGAAAAACATCATTCTGGCATTATTTCATGCCAAAACGGGTCCGGACCGGCCGAGAAAGAGAGAAATTTTTCTTTTTTTCTTTCCGGTCTATTCCTAACCGACCCAAACTTGAGAGTTCTGAAAAAAAAAAAAAGCAAAAAAATTAAAAAAAAAAAAAAAAAAACATCATTCTAGCACTATTTCAAGCCAAAACAGGACAGGAAAAGGTCGAGAAGGAAATCCACAAACAAACAGAAAAAATTCAAAAAATTAAAAAAAAAACATTATTCTGGCATTATACCAAGCCAAAACGGGTCGGGACAGGCCGAGAAAGAGATAATTTTTTTTTTTTTTTTTTTTTTTTTTTTTTTTTTTTTTTTTTTTTTTTTTTTTTTTTACGTTCCGGTCTGTTCCTACCCGACCCAAACCAGAGAATTCCGAAAAAAAAAAAGCAAAAAATTAAAAAACAACATTCTGGCACTGTTTCAAGACAAAACAAGACAGGAAAGGCTGAGAAAGTGAGACAAAAAAAATTTTCATTCCGGTCCGTTCCTACTCAATCCAAACTAGAGAATTCCGAAAAAAATAGCAACCAAATTCAAAAAATTAAAAAACATCATTCTGGCATTATTTCAAGCCAAAACGGGTCAGGAATGGCCGAGAAAAAGAGAACATTTTTTTTTTTTTTTTTTTTTTTTCATTCCAGTCCATTCCTACCCGACCCAAACCTGAGAATTCCAAAAAAAAATTAGCAAAAAATTAAAAAATATCATTCAGGCACAATTTCAAGCCAAAACTGGGCAGGAAAGGCCGAGAAAGAGAAAAAAAAAAAAAAAATCGTTCTGGTCCATTCTTACCCGACCCAAACTAGAGAATTTCAAAAAAAAAAAAAAAAAAAAAAAAAAAAGCAAAAAATTCAAAAAATCAAAAAACATCATTCTGGCATTATTTTAAGCCAAAACGAGACGGGACAGGTTGAGAAAGAGAGAAATTTTTCTTTTTCTCTTTCCGGTCCGTTCCTACCCGACCCAAACTTGAGAGTTCTGAAAAAAAATAACAGAAAAATTAAAAATAAAATTAAAAAAATATCATTCTAGCACTATTTCAAGCCAAAACAGGACAGGAAAGGTTGAGAAAGAGAAAAAAAAATGAAATAGAAAAAAATAAAAAATATCCATTCCGATCCGTTCCTACCCGACCCTGGCTAGAGAATTCCAAAAACAAACAGTAAAAAAAATTCAAAAAATTAAAAAAAAAAAACATCATTCTGGCACTGTATGAAGCCAAAGTGGGTCGGGACAGGCCAAGAAAGAGACAATTTTTTTTTTTTCCGTTCCGGTCTGTTCCTACCCGACCCGGAAGTGAATTCTGAAAAAAAAAAAAACAAAAAATTAAAAAACAACATTCCGGCACTGTTTCAAGCCAAAACAAGACAGGTATGGCCGAGAAAGTGAGAAAATTTTTTTTTTTTTTTCATTCCGATCCGTTACTACCATACCCAAACTAGAGAATTCCTGAATAAATAGCAAAAAAATTCAAAAAATTAAAAAACATCATTCTGGCATTATTTCAAGCCAAAACGGGGTTAGGACAGGCCGAGAAAGAGAGAACATTTTTTTTTTTTTTTTTTTTTTTTTTTTTTTTTTTTTTTTTTCATTCTGGTCCATTCCTACCGACCCAAGCTAGAGAATTCCAAAAAAAAATTAGCAAAAAATTAAAGAACATCATTCGGGCACAATTTCAAGCCAAAACAGGGCAGGAAAGGCATTTTTTGAATTTATTTGCTATTTTTTCTCGAACTCTGTAGTTTGGGTTGGGTAGGAGTAGACCGGAATGAAAAAAAAAAAATTTCTCTCTTTCTCAGCCAGTCCTGACCCGTTTTGGCTTGACATAATACCAGAATGATGTTTTTTAATTTTTTGAATTTGGTTGCTATTTTTTTCGGAATTCTCTAGTTTGGATTGAGTAGGAACGGACCGGAACGAAATTTTTTTGTTGTTTCTTTGTCGACCTGTCCCGACCCGCTTCAGCTTGAAATAATGCCAGAATGATGTTTTTTAATCTTTTTAATTTTTTTGCTATTTTTTTTGGGAATTCTCTATTGCTTGAAATAATGCATGAATGATGCTTTTTTACTAACCCTTTTTGTCTTGAAATAATGCTAGAATGATATTTTTTAATTTTTGAAATTTTTTTGCTTTTTTTTAAAAAAATTTTTTTTTATGGAATTCTCTAGTTTAAGTCAGGT
This sequence comes from Quercus gilva, assembly GCA_023621385.1. Taxonomy (NCBI): domain Eukaryota; kingdom Viridiplantae; phylum Streptophyta; class Magnoliopsida; order Fagales; family Fagaceae; genus Quercus; species Quercus gilva. Next base: position 36,689,146 of record CM042482.1, on the reverse strand, counting down.
AGGAACGGACCGGAAAGAAAAAAAAAATTTATCTCTTTATCAGCCTGTGCCGAGCCGTTTTGGCGTGAAATAATACCAAAATGATGTTTTTTAATTTTTTTTTTTGATTTTTTTTGCTATTTGGTCTGGAATTCTCTAGTACTTTAAATAATGACAGAATGAACATTTTTAATTTTCTCGGAATACTCTAGTTTGGGTCGTGTAAGAACGGACATGAATGAAATTTTTTTCTCTCTTTCTTGTCCTGTCCCGACCCATTTTGGCCTGACATAATTCCAGAATGATGTTTTTCAGTTTTTTGAATTTTTTTGCTAATTTTTCAGGGTTTCTCTAGTTTGGGTTGGGCAAGAACAGACCGAAACAAAATTTTTTTTTTTTTTTTTTTTATATCTTTCTCGGCCAGTCTTGACCCGTTATGGCTTGAAATAATGCCAGAATGATGTTTCATTTTCTTAATTTTTTTGCCATTTTTTTTTTGGAATTCTTTAGTTAGGGTGGGTAGGAACGGACCGGAACGAAAAATTTTTTTCTCTCTTTCTCGGCCTGTCTTGACCCGTTTTGATTTGAAATAATGTCAGAATGATGTTTTTTAATTTTCTGAATTTTTTAGCTATTTGTTTCGGAATTCTCTATTTTGGGTCGGGTAGGAATGGACCGGAACGAAAAAAGAAAAGATTTTCTCTCTTTCTCGGCATGTCCCGACCCGTTTTGGCTTGAAATAATACCAGAATGCTGTTTTTGAATTTTTTTGCTATTTTTTTTTTCGGAATACTCTAGTTTGGGTCATGTAGGAACGGACCAGAACGAAATTTTTTTCCCTCTCTTTCTCGTCCAGTCCTGATCCGTTTTGGCTTCACATAATACCAAAATGATGTTTTTCAGTTTTTTGAATTTTTTTTGCTAATATTTCTGGAATTCTCTAGTTTGGGTTGCGTAGGAACACACTGGAACAAATTTTTTTTTATCTGTTAGTTTGGGTTGGGTAGGAATAGACCAGAACAAAGTTTTTTTTTTTTTTAATCTCTTTCTTGGCCTGTCCCGACCCATTATGGCATGAAATAATGCCAAAATGATGTTTTTTAATTTTGTGGATTTTTTTGCCATTTTCTTTTCGGAATTCTCAAGTTAGGGTCGGGTAGGAACAGATCAGAACAAAAAAAAAAAAAAAAATCCCTCTTTATTGGCATGTCCCAGCCCGTTTTGGCTTTAAATATTGCCAGAATTATGTTTTTTAATTTTTTGCTATTTTTTCTAGAATTCTCTTGTTAGGGACTGGTAGGAACAGACCAGAACGAATTTTCTTTTTCTCTCTTTCTCTGCCTGTCCTGACCTGTTTTGATTTGAAATAATGCCAGAATGGTGTCTTTTAATTTTCTGAATTTTTTAACTATTATTTTTTGGAATTCTCTAGTTTGAGTCGGGTAGGAATGGATTGAACGAATTTTTTTTCTTCTCTCTTTCTCGGCCTCTTCCGACCTGTTTTCGCTTGAAATAATACCAGAATGATGTTTTTTAATTTTTTTGCAATTTTTTTTGGGAATTCTCTAGTAATCGAAATAATGCAAGAATGATGTTTTTGAATTTTTTCGCTATTTTTTTTTTCGGAATTCTATAGTTTGGGTCGGGTAGGAACGGACCGGAATGAAAAAAAAATTCTTTCTTTCTTAGCGTGGCCCAACCCGTTTTGGCTTGAAGTAATATGAGAATGATGTTTTTTTAATTTTTTGAATTTATTTGCTATTTTTCCTGGAATTCTCTACTTTGGGTCGAGTAGGAACGGATCGGAACGAATTTTTTTTTTCTCACTTTCTCAGCCTGTCCCGGCCCATTTTGGCTTGAAATATTGCCAGAATGATATTTTTTAGTTTTTTGAAATTTTTTTGCTATTTTTTTCGAAATTCTAAAGTTTGGGCCGGGTAGGAACGGACCGGAACGAAAAAAAAATTTTCTCTCTTTCTCGGCCTGGCTTGACCCGTTTTGACTTGAAATAATTCCAAAATGATGTTTTTTTGAATTTTTTGAATTTTTTTGCTATTTTTTTTTCGGAATTCTCTAGTTTGGGTCTGGTAGGAATGGACCGGAACGATTTTTTTTTTTTTTTTTTTGCCGCTTTCTCGGCCTATCCCAACCCGTTTTGGCTTGAAATATAGCCAGAATGATGTTTTTTCCTTTTTTTTTCATGTTTTTTGCTATTTTTTGGGGAATTCTCTAGTGTTTGAAATAATGCCAGAATGACATTTTTCAATTTTTTGAATTTTTACCATGACGAAAAAAAAAAATTCTCTTTCTCGGCATGTCCCAACCCGTTTTGGCTTGAAATAATGCTGGAATTATGTTTTTTAATTTTTTGATATTTTTTCCAGAATTCTTTTTTTTTTGATCGGGTAGGAACGGACTGGAACGAATTTTGCTTTCTCTATTTCTCGGCCTTTGCTGACCCGTTTTGGGGTGGAATACTGCCAAAATGATGTTTTTTCATTTTTTGAATTTTTTTGCTATTTTTTGGGGAATTCTCTAGTGCTTGAAATAATGCTAGAATGACATTTTTCAATATTTTGAATTTTTTTGCTATTTTTTTATTTCGAAATTCTATAGCGTGGGTTGGGTAGGAAAGGACTGGAACCAAAAAAAAAAATTCTCTCTTTCTCGACGTGTCCCAACCCGTTTTGGCTTTAAATAATGTCAGAATTATGTTTTTTAATTTTTTGATATTTTTTGCTATTTTTTCCAGAATTCTCTCGTTTGATAGGGTAGGAACAGATTGGAATTAAATTTTTTTTTTTTTTTTTTTCTATTTCTTGGCCTTTGCCGACCCGTTTTGGGTTGAAATAGTGCCAGAATGATGTTTTTTAATTTTTTAAATGTTTATGCTATTTTTTTTCGGAATTCTCTAGTTTGGTTTTTTCAGAATTCTATAGTTTGGGTCGGGTTGGAACGGACCGGACCGAAAAAAAAAAAAAATTTCTCTCTTTCTCAGCCTTCCTGACCTGTTTTCGCTTTGATTAATGCCAAAATGATATATTTTTTTTTAATTTCTCAAATTTTTTGCTATTTTTTTTTCCGGAATTCTCTAGTTTGGGTCGCGTAGGAATGGGCCGAAACGAAAATTTTTTTTTTTCTCTTTCTCGGCCTATTCCGACCCGTTTGGCTTGAAATAACACCAGAATGTTGTTATTTAATTTTTTTTTTTAATTTATTTGCTATTTTTCCTGAATTCTGTAGTTTGGGTCGGTAGGAACGGACCAGAACAAAATTTTTTTCTCTCTTTCTCGGCCTTTCCTGACCTGTTTTGGCTTGAAATAGTGCTGGATTGATGTTTCCTAATTTTCTGAATTTTTTTGCATCTTTTTTCGGAACTCAGTTTTGGTCGGTTAGGAACGGACCGGAACGAAAAAAACTTTTTTGTCTCTTTCTCGGCCTGCCCCAATCCATTTTGGCTTTAAATAATGTGAAAATAATGTTTTTTAATTTTTTTAAATATTTTTGCTAAATTTTTTTTAATTTTTTTAAATATTTTTGCTATTTTTTTCGAAATACTCTAGTTTGGATCGGGTACGAATGGAACATAACAAAAATATTTTTTTTCTCTCTTTCTCGGCGTGTCCCAACCCGTTTTGGCTTTAAATAATGTCGGAATTATGTTTTTTAAATTTTTTTTAAATTTTTTGCTATTTTTTCCGGAATTCTCTTTTTTGATCGGGTAGGAACAGACTAGAATGAATTTTTTTTTTCTTTATTTCTCGGCCTTTGCCAACCTCGTTTTGGGTTGACATAGTGCCAGAATGATGTTTTTTTAATTTTTTGAATGTTTTTGCTATTTTTTTTTTCGGAATTCTCTAGTTTGGGTCGGGTAGGAACGGACCGGAACGAAATTTTTTTTTTTTTTTTTTATCTCTTTCTCAGCTTGTCCCGACTCTTTTTGGCGTGAAATATTGCAAGAATGATTTTTTTTTTTTCAATTTTTGAATTTTTTGCTATTTTTTGGGGAATTCTCTAGTTCTTGAAATAATGCTAGAATGACGTTTTTCAATTTTTTGAATTTTTTTTTTTTTTTTTTTTTTTTTTTTTTTTTTTTTTTTTTTTTCTGAATTCTATAGTTTGGGTCTGGTAGGAACGGACTGGACCGAAAAAAAAAAAAAAAAAATTCTCTCTTTCTCGGCCTTCCCGACCAGTTTTTGCTTTGATTAATGCCAAAAAGATATTTTTTAATTTCTCGAATTTTTTGCTATTTTTTTTTCCGGAATTCTCTAGTTTGGGTCAGATAGGAATGGACCAGACCGAAAAAAATAAAAAAAAAAATTTCCCTCTTTCTCGGTCAGTCCTGACCCGTTTTGGCTTGAAATAATCCCAGAATGATATTTTTAAAATTTTTTTTGCTATTTTTTCAAGAATTCTCTAGTACTTGAAATAATGCCAGAATTTGTTTTTAATTTTTTGAATTTTTTTGCTTTTTTTTTTTTGGGAATTCCATAGTTTGGGTTGGGTAGGGACGGACCGGAACGAAAATTTTTTTTTCTCTCTTTCTTGGCCTGTCCCAACTTGTTTTGGCTTTAAACAATGCTAGAATTATATTTTTTAATTTCTTGATTTTTTTTGTTATTTTTTCCGAAATTCTCTAGTTTGGGTTAAGTGGGAACGGACTGGAACGAAAAAAATAATTCTCTCTTTCTCGGCTTGTCTCAACCCGTTTTGACTTCAAATAATGTCGGAATTATGTTTTTTAATTTTTTTTAATTTTTTGCTATTTTTTTTCCAGAATTCTCCTTTTTGATCGGGGAGGAACAGACTAGAATGAAATTTTTTTTTCTTTATTTCTCGGCCTTTGCCAACCCCATTTTGGGTTGACATAGTGCCAGAATGATGTTTTTTTTTTTTAATATTTTGAATATTTTTGGGGAATTCTCTAGTTCTTGAAATAATGCTGGAATGACGTTTTTCAATTTTTTGAATTTTTTTTTTTTTTTTAGAATTCTATAGTTTGGGTCGGGTAGGAACAGACGGGACTGAAAAAAAAATTTTCTCTCTCTCTCGGCCGTCCTGACCCCTTTTTGCTTTGATTAATGCCAAAAAGATATTTTTTAATTTCTCGAATTTTTTGCTATTTTTTTTCCGGAATTCTCTAGTTTGAGTCGGGTAGGAATGGGTCAGAACGAGAAAATTTTTTTCTCTCTTTCTCGGCCTATTCTGACCCGTTTGGCTTGAAATAATACCAGAATGATGTTTTTTAATATTTTTGCTATTTTTTTTTTTTCGGAATTCTCTAGTTTGGGCTGTGTTGTAAAGGACCAGAACGAAAAAAAAAAAAAAAAAATTCTCTCTTTCTCGGCCTGTCCCGACCCGTTTTGGCGTGAAATAATACCAGAATGATATTTTTTTAATTTTGTCCAATTTTTTCCGGAATTTTCTAGTACTTGAAATAATGCCATTTTTAATTTTTTGAATTTTTTTGCTATTTTTTCCGCAATTCTCTAGGTTGGGTCGAGTTGGAACGGATCGGAACGAAATTTTTTTTTTCTCACTTTCTCAGCCAGTCCTAACCCATTTTGGCTTGAAATAGTACCAGAATGATATTTTTTAATTTTTTGAATTTTTTTGCCATTTTTATTCGAAATTCTCTAATTTGGATCGGGTAGGAATGAACCGTAACGAAAATTTTTTTTCTCTCTTTCTTGACCCGGCCTGACCCGTTTTGACTTGAAATAATTCCAGAATGATGTTTTTTTAATTTTTTGAATTTTTTTGCCATTTTTATTCGTAATTCTCTAGTTTGGATCGAGTGGGAATGAACCGTAACGATTTATTTATTTATTTATTTATTTATTTATTTTTTCACTTAATCGACCTGGCCTGACCCGTTTTGAGTTGAAATACTTCCAGAATGATGTTTTTTTAATTTTTTGAATTCTTTTGCTATTTTTTTTTTCAGAATTCTCTAGTTTGGGTCGGGTAGGAATGGACTGGAATGAAAAAAAAAAAAATTTCGCTCTTTCTCGGCTTGTCCTGTGTTTTGGCTAGAAATAATACCAGAATGATATTATTTTAAATTTTTATACTATTTTTTTGGGAAGTCTTTGTACTTGAAATAATGCCGGAATGATGGTTTTTAATTTTTTGAATTTTTTGCTATTTTTTTTTTTTGGAATTCTATAGTTTGGGTCGGGTAGGAATGGACCGGAATGAAATTTTTTTCTCTGTCTTTCTCAGCATGTCCCGACTTGATTTACCTTTAAACAAGGCTAGAATTATGTTTTTCAATTTCTTGATTTTTTTTTGGTTATTTTTTTTCAGAAATTCTCTAGTTTGGGTCGTGCAAGAATGGACCGGAATGAAAAAAATATTCTCTCTTTCTCTGCCTGTCGTGACCCGTTTTGGCTTGACATAACACAAGAATATTTTTTTTCAGTTGTCTGAATTTTTTTACAATTTTTTTCGAAATTCTTTATTTTGGGACGGGTAGGAACAGATCGTAACAAAATATTTTTTTTTCTCTCTTTCTTGGCCTTTACCATCCCGTTTTGGTTTGAAATAGTGCCAGAATGATGTTTTTTAATTTTTTGAATTTTTTTGCTATTTTTTTCGGAATTCTCTAGTTTGGGTCGGGTACGAACGGACAAGAATGAAATTTTTTTTTTTTTTTTTTTTTGTCTCTTTCTCTACCTATCCCATCCTGTTTCGGCTTGAAATAATGCCAGAATGATGTTTTTTAGTCTTTTTAATTTTTTTGCTATTTTTTCGGGAGATCTCTATTGCTTGAAATAATGCATGAATGATGTTTTTAATTTTTTGAAATTTTTTGCTTTTTTTTTTTTTTGGAATTCTATAGTTTGGGTCAGGTAGGAGCGGACCGGAATGAAAATTTTTTCTCTCTCTTTCTCGGTCTGTCCCGACCCGTTTTGGCTTTAAGTAATGCCAGAACGATATTTTTTAATTTTTTGAATTTATTTGCTATTTTTTCTGGAATTCTCTTGATGTGCGACACAATTTACTATTTAATTATTGTAATTTATTATTTTGGTATTTTTATGTAAAAAACGTTATTTTAGGTTTAGGTGATTTATTTCCTTATTTTTAGGTGCATTTAATGCTTTTTAGGTCAAATTTGATTCCTAATATGGTTAGATATCAATTAGGAGTTATTTTAGAATATATTTTCTTGTCTATCAAGTTTTATGGAGCCCTTAAATAGGCCCCTAAGTCTGTAAACGTTTTTCATATATTATTGAATAAAAAATCAGAAAAGGTGAGGCTTTGCTCTTCTTTTGGTTCTTCAAGAACTGTGAACTTATCAGGGATTCTTCCTTGTGGCGTTCAAACTTTATACCTTTGGTTCGTGATTTATTATAATCATTGGGTCAAGGTCTATTACTTATACCTTTGGTTCGCGTTTCGATTATAAACGTTGGGTCAAAGTTTCTATCAAAAATCTGAATTTTAGCTTTCTTGGGTAAGTATTCCAATATTTTTGTTGGGTCTCAAAGCGTGTCGATTGAGGTTCGCATCATCTCTAGTTTGGGTCGGGTAGGAACGGACCGGAATGAAAAAAAAAAAAAAAAATTTCTCTTTCTCGGCTTGTCCTGATCTGTTTTGGGTAGGAACAGACTGGAACAATTTTTTTTTTTTTTTTTTTTTTTTTTTTTTTTTTTTTTTTTTTTTTCTTGGCCTGTCCCGACTCGTTATGGCTTGAAATAATTCCAAAATGATGTTATTAAATTTTGTGGATTATTTTTTTTTTTTTTTTTTCGGAATTCTATAGTTAGGGTTGGGAAGGAACGGACCGGAACGAAAAAAGAAAAAAAAATCTCTCTTTCTCGGCGTGTCCCAACCCGTTTTGGCTTTAAATAATGCTAGAATTATGTTTTTTAATTTTTTGATATTTTTTGCTATTTTTTTTCGGAATTCTCTAGTTTGGATCGGGTAGGAATGGACCGGAACGAAAGTTTTTTTTGTCTTTTTCTTGGCCTTTCCCGACTTGTGTTTGGCTTGAAATATTGCCAGAATGATGTTTTTCCATTTTTTTTCCTTTCATTTTTTTGCTATTTTTTGGGGGAATTCCCTAGTGCTTGAAATAATGCTAGAACAACGTTTTTTCAATTTTTTGAATTTTTTTTTTTTTTTTTCAGAATTCTATAGTTTGAATCGGATAGGAACGGACCGGACTGAAAAAAAAAAAATTTCTCTCTTTATCGGACTTCCCGACCCGTTTTGGCTTTGATTAATGCCAAAATGATATTTTTTAATTTCTCGAATTTTTTGCTAAATTTTTTCTGGAAATCTCTAGTTGGGTCGGGTAGGAATGGGCCAGAATAATGTTTTTTAATTTTTTAAATTTATTTACTATTTTTTCCGGAATTCTCTTGTTTGGGTCGAGTAGGAACGGATTGGAATGAATTTTTTTTTTCTCACTTTCTCAGCCTGTCCCGGCCCATTTTGGCTTGAAATAGTGCCAGAATGATGTTTTTTAATTTTTTTAATTTTTTTTTTTTTCGGAATTCTCTAGTTTGGATTGGGTAGGAAGGAACCGTAACGAAATTTTTTTTTTCTCTCTTTCTCGACCTGGCCTGACCCGTTTTGACTTGAAATAATATCAGAAAGATATTTTTTTTTAATTTTTTGCTATTTTTTCAGGAATTCTCTTGTACTTGAAATAATGCCAGAATGATGGTTTTTAATTTTTAAAATTTTTTTGCTATTTTTTTTTTTTTCTAAATTCTATAGTTTGGGTTGCGTAGGAACGGACTTGAATGAATTTTTTTTTTCCTCTTTCTCGGGCTGTCTCGACTCGTTTTGGCTTTAAACAATGCTCGAATTATGTTTTTTAATTTCATGATTTTTTTTTTGTTATTTTTTCTGGAATTCTCTAGTTTGGGTCTGGTAGGAATGGATCGGAACGAAATTTTTTTTTCTCTCTCTCTCGGCCTGTCCCGATCCGTTTTGGCTTTAAACGATGCTAGAATTATGTTTTTTAATTTCTTGATTTTTTTTGTTATTTTTTCCGGAATTCTCTGGTTTGTGTCGTGTAGGATTGGGCCGTAATGGAAAAAAAAAATTCTCCCTTTCTTGGCATGTCTTGACCTGTTTTGGGTTGACATAATACAAGAATGATGTTTTTCGGTTTTTTGAATTTATTTGCTATTTTTTCCAAAATTCTTTAGTTTGGGTTGGGTAGGAATAGATCGTAACAAATTTTTTTTTTTTTTTTTCTCTTTCTCGGTCTTTACCATCTGGTTTTGGGTTGAAATAGTGCCAGAATGGTGTTTTTTAATTTTTTGAATTTTTTTGCTATTTTTTTTTCAGAATTCTCTAGTTTGGGTCGGGTAGGAATGGACCAGAACGAAAAATTTTTTTTTTTCTCTCTTTCTCGGCCTGTGCCAACCCGTTTTTGCTTGAAATAATATTAGAAAGATATTTTTTTTAAAATTTTTTTGCTTTTTTTTTTTTTTTTTTTTTTTTGAATTCTATAGTTTGTGTTGGGTAGGGACGAACCTGAATGATTTTTTTTTTTTCCTCTTTCTCGGGCTGTCTCGACTCGTTTTGGCTTTAAACAATGCTCGAATTATGTTTTTTAATTTCATGATTTTTTTTTGTTATTTTTTCTGGAATTCTCTAGTTTGGGTCTGGTAGGAATGGATCGGAACGAAATTTTTTTCTCTCTCTCTCTCTCGGCCTGTCCTGATCTGTTTTGGCTTTAAACAATGCTAGAATTATGTTTTTTAATTTCTTGATTTTTTTTTGTTATTTTTTTTTGGAATTCTCTAGTTTGGGTCGTGTAGGAATCGGTCGCAATGGAAAAAAAAATTCTCTCTTTCATGGCATGTCCTGACCCGTTTTGGCTTGACATAATACAAGAATGACGTTTTTCAATTTTTTGAATTTATTTGCTATTTTTTCCGAAATTCTTTAGTTTGGGTCGGGTAGGAACAGATCGTAACAATTTTTTTTTTCTCTTTCTTGGCCTTTACCATCCAGTTTTGGGTTGAAATAGTGTCAGAATGATGTTTTTTAATTTTTTGAATTTTTTTGCTATTTTTTTCAGAATTCTCTAGTTTCGGTAGGGTAGGAATGGACCAGAACGAATTTTTTTTTTCTCTCTTTCTCGGCCTGTGCCAACCCGTTTTGGCTTGAAATAATATCAGAAAGATATTTTTTAAATTTTTTTGCTATTTTTTCGGGAATTCTCTAGTACTTGAAATAATGCCTGAATGAAAAATTTTTTTTTTTCTCTTTCTCGGCCTGTCACGACTCATTTTGGCTTTAAACATTGCTAGAATTATGTTTTTTAATTTCTTGATTTGTTTTTGTTATTTTTTCCAGAATTCTCTAGTTTGGGTCTGGTAGGAATGGATCGGAATGAAATTTTTTTCTCTCTCTTTCTCGGCCTGTCCCGACCTGTTTTGGCTTTAAACGATGCTAGAATTATGTTTTTTAATTTCTTGATTTTTTTTTGTTATTTTTTCCAGAATTCTCTAGTTTGGGTCGTTTAGGAATGGGCCGGAATGGAAAAAAAAAATCTCTCTTTCTTGGCATGTCCTGACCCGCTTTGGCTTGACATAATATAAGAATGATGTTTTTCAGTTTTTTGAATTTATTTGCTATTTTTTTCCAAAATTCTTTAGTTTGGGTCGGGTAGGAACAGATCGTAACAAAATTTTTTATTTTTTCTCTTTCTCAGCCTTTACCGCCCGGTTTTTGTTTGAAATAGTGCCAGAATGATTTTTTTAATTTTTTTTAATTTTTTTGCTATTATTTTTCGGAATTCTCTAGTTTCGGTCGGGTAGGAATGGACCGGAACGAAAATTTTTTTGTGTGTCTTTCTCGACCTGTCCCGACCCATTACGGCTTGAAATAATGCCAAAATAATGTTTTTTAATTTTATGGATTTTTTTACCATTTTTTTTTTTTTTGGGAATTCTCTAGTTAGAGTCGGGTAGGAACGGACTAGAATGAAATTTTTTTTTGCTCCCTTTTTCTCCCAGTCCTGACTCAATTTTACTTGAATTATTGCCAGAATGGTGTTTTTTAATTTTCAGAATTTTTTAGCTATTTTTTTTTCGTAATTCTCTAGTTTGAGTCGAGTAGGAATGGATCGGACCGAAAAAAAAAAAAAAAAAAAAAAAAAAAAAAAAAAAAAAAAAAAAAAAAATCTCTCTTTCTCGTCCTCTTCTGACCTGTTTTGGCTTGAAATAATACAAGAATGATGTTTTTTTTTTTAATTTTTTTGCATTTTTTTGCTATTTTTTGGGGAATTATCTAGTGTTTGAAATAATGCTAGAATGACGTTTTTCATATTTTTAAATTTTTTTTTTTTTTTTTAGAATTCTATAGTTTGGGTCGGGTAGGAACGAACTGGATCGAAAAAGAAATTTTCTCTGTTTATCGGCCTTCCTGACCTATTTTGGCTTTGACTAATGCCAAAATGTTATTTTTTAATTTCTCAAATTTTTTGCTAATTTTTTTTTCTGAAATTCTCTAGTTTGGGTCGGTAGGAATGGGTTGGAACGAGAAATTTTTTTTCTCTCTTTCTGTCCTGCTCCGACCTGTTAGGCTTGGATTAATACCAGAATGATGTTATTTAATTTTTTTAAATTTATTTGCTATTTTTTCTGGAATTCTCTAGTTTGGGTCGGGTAGGAACGGACCGCAACAAAATTTTTTTCTCTCTTTCTCGGCCTTTCCTAACCTGTTTTGGCTTGAAATAGTGCCAGATTAATGTTTCCTAAATTTCTGAATTTTTTGCTTCCTTTTTCGGAATTCTCTTGTTTTGGTTGGGTAGGTACGGACCGGAACGAAAAAAACTTTTTTATCTCTTTCTCGGTCTGCCCCAACCTGTTTTGGCTTAAAATAATGTGAAAATGATGTTTTTTTTATTTATTTATTTAATTTTTTGCTATTTTTTTCGGTATACTGTAGTTTGGGTCGGGTAGGAATGGACTAGAACGAAATTTTTTGTATTCTCTCTTTCTTGGCCTGTCCCAACTTGTTTTGGCTTGAAATGATACCAGAATGATGTTTTTTTAATTTTTTTGCTATTTTTTCAGGAATTCTCCAGTTTGGGTCGAGTAGGAACGGATCGGAAAGTAATTTTTTCTTCTCACTTTCTCAGCTTGTCGCGACCAATTTTGGCTTTGAAATAGTGCCAGAATGATTTTTTTTTTTTTTTTTTTATAATTTTTTTGAATTTTTTTGCCATTTTTTTTTTTTCGGAATTCTCTAGTTTAGATCGTGTAGGAACGAACCGTCACGAAATTTTTTTTTCTCTCTTTCTCGACCTAGCCTGACCCGTTTTGACTTGAAATAATACCAGAATGATGTTTTTTAATTTTTTTGCAATTTTTTTGGTAATTCTCTAGTAATCGAAATAATGCCAGAATGATTTTTTTTTAAAAATTTTTTTTGGCTATTTTTTTTCGGAATTTTATAATTTGGGTCGGCTAGGAACGGACTAGAATGAAAAAAAAAAAATTCTTTCTTTCTCGGTGTGTCCCAACCCGTTTTGGCTTTAAATAATGCAAGAACTGTGTGTTTTAATTTTTTGATATTTTTGCCAGAATTCTCTTTTTTGATTGGGTAGGAACGGACTGGAACGAAATTTTTTTTTCTCTATTTCCCAGCCTCGACCCATTTTGGGTTGAAATAGTGCCAGAATGATGTTTTTTAATTTTTTGAATTTTGTGCTATTTTTTTTCGGAATTCTCTAGTTTGGGTCGGGTAGGAACAGACCGGAACGAAATTTTTTTTTTTTTTTTTGTCTCTTTCTCGCCCTGTCTTGACCCGTTTTGGCTTGAAATAATGCCAAAATGATTTTTTTTCTTTTTTTGAAATTTTTTGCTATTTTTTGGGGAATTCTCTAGTGCTTGAAATAATGCTAGAATGACGTTTTTCAATTTTTTGAATTTTTTTTGCTTTTTTTGCTTTTTATTTTTTTATTTTTAGAATTCTATAGTTTGGGTTGGGTAGGAACGGACCGGACTGAAAAAAAAAATTTCTCTCTTTATCGGCCTTCCCGACCTGTTTTGGCTTTGATTAATGCCAAAATGTTATTTTTTAATTTCTCGAATTTTTTGCTAATTTTTTTTCCAGGATTCTCTAGTTTGGGTCGGGTAGGAATGGGCCAGAACGACAAATTTTTTTTCTCTTTCTCGCCCGTTCTGACCTGTTTGGCTTGAAATAATACTAGAATGATGTTATTTAAATTTTTTTTAAATTTATTTGCTATTTTTTTTTTGGAATTCTCTAGTTTGGGTTGGGTAGGAACGGACCGGAACAATTTTTTTTTTTTTTTTTGGGTCTCTTTCTCGGCCTGTCTTGACCTGTTTTGGCTTGAAATAATGCCAAAATGATGTTTTTTCATTTTTTGAATTTTTTTGCTATTTTTTGGGGAATTCTCTAGTGCCTGAAATAATGCATGACGTTTTTCAAAATTTTTTTTTTCCCCAGAATTCTATAGTTTGGGTCGGGTAGGAACGGACCGGACCAGACCCAAAAAAAAAATTTCTCTCTTTATCGGCTTTCCCAACCTGTTTTGGCTTTGATTAATGCGAAAATGTTATTTTTTAATTTCTCGAATTTTTTGCTAATTTTTTTCCGGGATTCTCTAGTTTGGGTCAGGTAGGAATGGGCCAGAACGAGAAATTTTTTTTCTCTCTTTCTCGCCTGTTCCGACTTGTTTGGCTTGAAATAATTCTAGAATGATGTTATTTAATTTTTTTTTAATTTATTTGCTATTTTTTTTGGGAATTCTCTAGTTTGGGTTGGGTAGGAATGGACCGGAACGAATTTTTTTTTTTTTTTTTTTGCCTGTCTTGACCTGTTTTGGCTTGAAATAATGCCAAAATGATGTTTTTTCATTTTTTGAATTTTTTTGCTATTTTTTGGGGAATTCTCTAGTGCCTGAAATAATGCTAGAATGACGATTTTCAAAATTTTTTTTTCCCAGAATTCTATAGTTTGGGTCGGGTAGGAACAGACCGGACCGAACAAAAAAATTTCTCTCTTTATTGGCTTTCCCAACCTGTTTTGGCTTTGATTAGTGCCAACATGTTGTTTTTTAATTTCTCGAATTTTTTGCTAATTTTTTTTCCGGAATTCTCTAGTTTGGGTCGGGTAGGAATGGGCCGGAACAAGAAATTTTTTTTCTCTCTTTCTTGCTTGTTCCAACCTGTTTGGCTTGAAATAATACCAGAATGATGTTATTTATTTATTTTTTAATTTATTTGCTATTTTTTCCGGAATTCTTTAGTTTGGGTCAGGTAGGAATGGATTGGAACAAAATTTTTTTTGTCTTTCTCGGCCTTTCCTGACCTATTTTGGCATGAAATAGTGCCAGAATGATGTTTCCTAATTTTCTGAATTTTTTTGCTTTTTTTTTCGGAATTCTCTAGTTTTGGTTGGGTAGGAACGGACTAGAATGAAAAAAACTTTTTTTTCCTCTTTCTCGGCCTGCCCCAACCTGTTTTGGCTTGAAATAATGTGAAAATGATGTTTTTTAATTTTTTTGCTAATTTTTTCGGAATACTCTAGTTTGGGTCTAGTAGGAACGGACTAGAATGAAAATTTTTTTTCCTCTTTCTCGGCCCGTCCTGACTCGTTTTGGCTTGAAATAATACCAGAATGATATTTTTTAATTTTTTGAATTTATTTGCTATTTTTTTTCAGAATTCTCTAGTTTGGGTCAAGTAGGAACGGATCAGAACGAAAAAATTTTTTCCCTCACTTTCTCAGCCTGTCCCGACCCATTTTGGCTTGAAATAGTGCCAGAATGATGTTTTTTTGATTTTTTTTTTTTTTCGAAATTCTCTAGTTTGGATCGGGTAGGAACGAACCGGAATGAAAATTTGTTTATCTCTTTCTTGGCCTGGCCTGCCCCGTTTTGACTTGAAATAATTCAAGAATGACGTTTTTTAATTTTTTGAATTTATTTGCTATTTTTTCCGGAATTCTCTAGTTTGGATCAAGTAGGAACGGATCGGAATGAAAATATTTTTTTTTTCTCACTTTCTCAGCCTGTCCCGACTCATTTTGGCTTGAAATAGTGCCAGAATGGTGTTTTTTAATTTTTTGAATTTTTTTGCCTTTTTTTTTACGGAATTCTCTTGTTTGGGTCAGGTAGGAATGGGCCAGAACGAAAAAAAAGAAAAGAAAATTCTCTCTTTCTCTGCCTGTCCCGACTCGTTTTGACTTGAAATAATTCTTGAATGATGTTTTTTTAATGTTTTGAATTTTTTTACTATTTTTTTTGGTGTTTTCTAGTGTGGGTTGGGTAGGAATGGACCGGAACGGAAAAGGAAAAAAATTTCTCTTTCTCGGCCTATCCTGACCTATTTTGGCTTTAAATAATACCAGAATGATATTTTTTTAATTTTTTTTTCCTATTTTTTCGGGAATTCTCTAGTACTTGAAATAATACCAGAATGATTGTTTTTAATTTTTTTAATTTAATTGCTATTTTTTCCTGAATTCTCTAGTTTGGGTTGAGTAGGAACAGATCGAAACGAAAACTTTTTTTTTTCTCACTTTCTCAGCATGTCTCGACCCATTTTGGCTTGAAATAGTGCCAGAATGATGTTTTTTAATTTTCTGAATTTTTTTGCCATTTTTATACAGAATTCTCTAGTTTGGATTGGGTAGGAACGAATCGGAACGAAAATTTTTTTTTCTCTCTTTCTCGGTATGGCCTGACCCGTTTTGACTTGAAGTAATTCCGGAATGATGTTTTTTAATTTTATGAATTTATTTGCTTTTTTTTTCCGGAATTCTCTAGTTTGGGTCGAGTTGGAACTGATTGGAACGAAAATTTTTTTTTCTCACTTTCTCCGCCTGTCTTGACCCATTTTGGCTTGAAATAGTGCAAGAATAATGTTTTTTAATTTTTTGAATTTTTTTGCCATTTTTTTTTCGGAATTCTCTAGTTTGGATCAGGTTGGAACGAACCGGAATGAAAATTTTTTTTTTCTCTTTCTCGGCCTGGCCTGACCCGTTTTGACTTGAAATAATTCCAGAATGATGTTTTTGAAATTTTTTTGCTATTTTTTTCGGAATTCTCTAGTTTGGGTCGGGTAGGAATGGGCCGGAACGAAAAAAAAAAAAAAAAAAAAAATTTCTCTCTTTCTCGGCCTGTCCCGACCCGTTTTGGCTGAAAATAAAACCAGAATGATTTTTTTTTAATTTTTTTGCTATTTTTTCGGGAATTCTCTAGTACTTGAAATAATGCCAGAATGATGGTTTTTAATTTTTTTGAATTTTTTTGCTTTTTTTTTTTTTGGAATTCTATAGTTTGGGTTGGGTAGGAACGGACCGGAACGAAATTTTTTTTTCTCTTTCTCAACCTGTCCCGAATCGTTTTGGCTTGAAATAATACCAGAATGATGTTTTTTAATTTTTTGAATTTATTTGCTATTTTTTCTGAAATTCTCTAGTTTGGATCGAGTAGGAACAGATCGGAACGAAAATTTTTTTTTCTCACTTTCTCAGCCTGTTCGGGCCCATTTTGGCTTGAAATAGTGCCAAAATGATGTTTTTTTTTTAATTTTTTTGAATTTTTTTGCCATTTTTTTTTTTTGGAATTCTCTAGTTTGGATTAGGTAGGAACAAACCGGAACGAAATTTTTTTTTCTCTCTTTCTCGACCTGGCCTGACCCGTTTTGACTTGAAATAATTCCAGAATGATGTTTTTTAATTTTTTGAATTTTTTTGCTATTTTTTTTTCGGAATTCTCTAGTTTGGGTCAGGTAGGAATGGATTGGAATGAAAAAAAAAACTCTCTCTTTCTCGGCCTATCCCGATCCGTTTTGGCTTGAAATAATACCAGAATGATATTTTTTTTAATTTTTTTTGCTATTTTTCGGGAATTCTCTAGTGCTTGAAATAATGCCTGAATGATGGTTTTTAATTTTTTGAATTTTTTTGCTATTTTTTTTTTTTTTTTGGAATTCTATAGTTTGGGTTGGGTAGGAACGGACCGGAATGAAATTTTTTTTTTTTCTCTTTCTCGGCCTGTCCTGACTCGTTTTGGCTTTAAACAATGCTAGAATTATGTTTTTTAATTTCTTGATTTTTTTTTGTTATTTTTTCCGGAATTCTCAAGTTTGGGTCGTGTAGGAATGGACCAGAATGAAAAAAAAAAATTCTCACTTTCTCAGCCTATTCTGACCGGTTTTGGCTTGACATAATACAAGAATGATGTTTTTCAGTTTTTTGAATTTTTTTGCTATTTTTTCTGGAATTCTCTAGTTTGGGTCGGGTAGGAACGGACTGGAACAAATTTTTTTTTTTTTTTCTCTCTTTCTCGGTCTTTCCTGACCTGGTTTGGCTTGAAATAGTGCCAGATTGATGTTTCCTAATTTTCTTAATTTTTTTGCTTCTTTTTTCGGAATTCTTTAGTTTTGGTTGGGTAGGAATGGACCGGAATGAAAAAAACTTTTTTGTCTCTTTCTCGGCCTACACCAACCCGTTTTGGCTTGAAATAATACGAAATGATGTTTTTTTTTAATTTTTTTGCTTTTTTTTTTTTTTTTTTTTTTTTTGGGGATACTCTAGTTTGGGTCGGGTAGGAACGGACTAGAACAAAAAAAATTTTTTCTCTCTTTCTCGGCCTGTCCCAACTCGTTTTGGCTTGGACTTGAAATCTTGTTCCTTGAAACATTAAACACATCCTAGATCTTACCCAATTACAAGTAAAGTGTGTTTTGTTAAATGATTAGCCAATTCTATATTGACATATGTTCATAACATGATTCACATATGTCCTAGCAAAAAAGAAGAGCCAGCTTATTGTTTGTCAATAGAAGAAGACGAGGAAAATAATGGAGAAGGTGAATGATATTCAAACATCCTACAATACCTTAAAGATGGGACATACCCAAATTCTACAGACAAGAATGACCAATTGACCATCAGAAGGTTGTTCACTAATTATATTATTTGTGGGGAGAGGCTTTACAGAAGATCATATGACGGAATTCATCTCCTTTGTGTGACCGCCAAGGAAGCACAACAAATAATTGAAGAGGTTCACAAGTCAAGTTATGAGCTACATATGAATGCACACATGCTGTCATGAAAAATAATGAAACAAGGTTATTACTGGACTACTATGGAAGCAGATTGCATCGTTCATGTTCGAAAGTACCATCAATGCCAAGTCCACAGAGATCTGAAGCACATGCCACCTATGCCATTACATACTATGATTTCACCCTGGCCATTCTCTACATGGGGAATAAATATTATTGGGAAGATTCACCCAGTAGCATCTAATGGCAATGAATTTATACTTGTTGCTATTGATTATTTCACTAAATGGGTGGAAGCTGCCTCATACAAGGTTTTGAACTCGAAGAAAGTTGCTTAGTTTATTAAGACTAATATCATTTGTAGATATGGGGTACCGCATGAAATTATCTCAGACAATGGGTTGTATTTCAAAGGAGAAATAGAGAAGCTATTTTGACAATTCAATATTCAGCACCATAAATCCTCACTCTATCGTCCTCAGACTAATGGAGCAGTTGAGGCTGCAAACAAGAATATAGGGTGAATCCTAAAGAAAAGCATGAAAAACTACAAGGACTGGCACCTATAATTACCCTATGCACTTTGGGGGTATAGGACATCGATTCAAACTTCCACAGGAGCCACTCCTTATTCATTGGTGTATGGGATGGAAGCAGTCCTTCCCATTGAAATGGGTGTCCGTTCATTGAGAACAGTAATGGAGAGTGAAATCCTCGAAGTAGATTGGTTGCGAAGTAGATATGACCAATTATGCTTGATGGATGAGAAGAGACTCAAGGCCTTGTATCACATTCAAGGTTATCAAAGGAGGCTTAGGAAAGTTTTTGACAAGAAAGTAAGAGCTAGAAATTTGAAGTTGGGGGATTTAGTGCTGAAAGAGATCTGAGCCCCGGTTCAAGATACAAACGAGGAGTTCAAGCAAAATTAGGCAAGTCCATATATTATTTAGTAGATATACTCTAGGGGAGCAGTAAGGTTGATGGACTTAGATTCAAACCCTTTTACTGAGCTAACCAATATGGATCAATTGACGAAATACCACTTCTGAAGTGGTTGTAAATTATGTTGTTTCCCTTCTTAAATTCATCCAAAAAAAAAAAAAAAAAAAGCAAAAAACAAAAAACAAGAAAAAAGGGTAGGTTGAAAACCTGAAAGGACGATCTATGCAAAAAGAAGAAGAGAGTGAGAGAGCCTACTATGTTGAAAACCCAAAAGGGCAGCTGAGGCAAAAGTTAAGGTGAATAAAAAAATGAACTACGTGATGACCTGATCCTTCTACCAAGGAGGTATGTAGGCAACCAAATATTGGTTCGGTCACAACCTCCCCAAACCCACCATTTACGCATTAGGAAAAGTAAAAATGTTTTCAAAATCTAACCATTCCATTAAACCATGCCATTACACAGAATTCGGAACCCAAACCCTAAACCAAACCATAAAAAAAACCAAACCATAAAAACCTAAACCCTAAACAGAACCCTACACCTAGAGGTCCTGAATAATTCCTAAACCTAAGAGTTTCACATCAATTTTTAAAATAAACATGTTCAAAGCCAAAAATAAGATAATTTTTTCTTTAGTCTTTTCTCATTTGGTTGTTTGATGGTTCCATCTGTGCTAGGTACTTTGTCATTGTTGTCCCTCATTTTAAACTCACAGTTGTCAGCCTCATGTCTTTCTCGGGTGCCTTTAAGAAAATGTTTTCTCATAGCAACCATGTCAGCATCCTTGTTTGCAATCTTGTTCACCAACTAGTTAGAGTATTCTGTGGTCATCTTGTGAAAGTGAACTTTGACAAAAGATTGATCTACTCGGTCAACCATCTCCAAGCCCAACAACACGTTCCTTATAAAAGTAGGATTTGTGTTTACAAGAGTGAAAAGTTTTCTTCCTTTTCCATCAGGCATTCCTTACTCATATTGGAACTGCCTCAAAAGTCTATCTTCCTTATTGAAAGTTGCCCTCCTTAATCCAACTATGAAGATGTGATCTGATCTTGGAGACTGCAACAAAGGAGGTGGGCACTTCCACCAATAACAATTTTATCGAATTGAGACACTAGACTTCTTGTTCAGAAATTTCACCCAGTCGCTTTCAGTTTAACACTCGGTTTTGAGGACAGTCCTACTGAGGAAATTGCTAGGACCATAATCAGCAATCGTAATCAGGTCCAGTCTTTCCATCAACCATATCTGCAAAGTCAAGGGACTCCCAAGAAAGTTTTGTGACTCTCCACCAAGAAATATAGAATCCAGTCCTAAAAGAGTTTCTGCCAGGATTAGAGAAGTGGGATTATCACCATCCGTAACTTGACTTACAATGCCTATGGCTCGAGCATCCATAAAACCAGGCCTTCTAGAGCAAAGCAAAAATTCTCCCACGAAGCAAAGAGCTAAGCCAAAATTATTCTGCATGTTGTTAGTCACTCCATGAGTACGTTTGTTAATCAGTCTTGAAACAACTGCATGAAGATTCACCATGTGGCCTTTGATCATCTACTAGTAACTGAAATAGGAAGCCCTAGAGCGCCAGATAAAGTTTCCTTATGTTTGGGATCACAAGAAACTGCTACGGATTTCTTGCCGGGATCATAACCCAAAATAGTTGAAAATTCTTCAATTGTGGGGAAAATTTTAGCAGTTTTAAACTGGAATACATGATCTTCAACATCCTAGAACTTCAAAGTAGCACGGAGGAAATCCCACTTGATTTTGACATTCCTTAAAGGCTTGATCCCCTTTAGCTTGTTGGCTGTAAAATTGGTCTTGGTACTAAAATCAAAGATACGAACCCATCTATTGATATCATGAATGGTTGAACGAGGAAAATTTAGATTGTTAGCCATGTATAACTATTGCATGTGATTGTTGTTCTTGATAACTTTGATTTTGAGATTTGTTTGCAAGATAAATGCTAAAGTAAGCTACCTCAGTCCCTAACCAGTTTTAAATAGGTTTCAAGAGTTTGTAGCTAACTGGGAAAGTGTTTCATAGTCCCAAATGTAGAAAATATTTCAGAAAATATTTTGAAATTTCAAAGAAGGGATTGAAAGTTAGGTTGAAGTCTTTTCTCTTTTTTATTTTTTAATATGTGATGCATACATAATAAAATTGTCTCGTGATGTGGATCCTCTTTTAAAAGTCTTTTTTTTATTTGTGTCCAACAACAGATTTGATTTTTTTATAAATAAAATCATTTTTTTTTACTTTACACAAATCAGATTTGATTCTTTTCAAAATCTCAATTTTTTTTAATAAAAACCAGATCTGATTTTTCTTGATAAAATTACTTTTTTTTTATAACTTTATAAAAAAAAACAAATATGATTTTTTTTTAACAAACCGAATTTTTTTTCTAACTTTACACAAAACAGATCTGATTTTTCTTCATAAAATCTTGCTTTTTACCCTTTACAAAAACATATATGATTTTTGTTTTACAAACCAAGTCTTATTATTTTAATTTCCAAGACAGATCTGAATTTTCTTTAAAAAGAGGACACGTCCATAAAGCAAAATTATTTAAATTAATTTTTGTCAAGTGTTTGTCATGTGTATTATAACATATCATTCAACATCATTCAAAAAAGGGTATATTGGTCATTAGAGTCTAGAAGACTAGACTTTGTCTGGGCGGAATGGGTGCCTAATACCTTTACATTCCGTAACCTAGCCCTCGAGCTTAGGATTTTTGAATAGGTAGATTAGTGTTTTGTCTTTTAATTTTGGTAGATTGTAACTAAGACCAAAGCTTTGTATTCTTTTGCATAGATTGTAACTAGGATCCAAGGCCTTGTAAGGTTAATTTACCAAAATTGTATTTTTCTTTATTCAATCAATGACATTCAAAGTATTTTGAACATGTATTTTATATTTATATTTTCTTATTTTTTTGTATAAAATATAAGTGGCGACTCCACACCACTACCCAAACGAGTGGTTCCCTTACAAGCACCCAAATCTTTTTTTGAGAGGCCCTAAATTTTCCATGGTCTCTCACACTTGCCATGATTAACCTCCTCTTCCTCTCCTTCCTTCTCTTGTTGGGGTTTCTCCCTTCTTTCTTCTTCCAAAGAATCTAGACAATTTCCAAATTGTGCTAGCATTTCTTCTTGCTTAGCCAACATTTGGATAATTGCCTCATTAGTAGCTCCAGCCATGCTTTCTAGTACAATAATGTCAACTTCCTTTAGACGATTAGGGGTACGTGATCGATGCCAAGGGAACTTAGGAAGTTCTTTTGAGTAGAGAGTATTATTGTGCCTAAAACAAAACTTGATCAAATAAATATGTGCTCTCAATGCCTTTTAAAGTTTTGGACCTAATGTCTTAATTAACTTTTCTTACTTGCATATACTAGTGGACTATATGTATGCCTCATTCGTATTCTAAGTCTTGCATCATTTTATTATCTTTGACTTAGAAATAGAATTCATGTATTCCCCTATGCTTAAAGCCTAATTACATCATTCACACTTCTCACTCTCTCATCTTTCCTCACTTAGATCCAAGCCCAACATTCTTTTTTTTCTTTTTTTTTTTTTTTTTTTTAGGTTTTTTTTTCTTTGGGCTTTGAATCCAATTACAAGTCACTCATCTCGCCCTCTCATCCTCATTTGGGCTTAAGCATAGATTGTTCATGAATTTTGCAAGGTTGGTCCACATCTTGTGCTCTATTAGGCTTTATAAAAATGGTCTCATCAATAAATTCAAACACAAAAATCTATGCCCCATTTATAATGCAAGCCCATCATGCTTTGGAAAATTTCTTTTCTTATGAAAAACTTGTTTGAACTTGTACTTAAAATGAGCCATGACATTTAGAAGTCCACATCTTTTCTTTCTCCTTTTTATTTTTTTTAGAGAAAAAAAAAGTGACCAAGCTTTATCTTAACACATCAAAATCTTTTACATGTCCCATTACAAAGTTGATCTTGAATGTTCACTCTCTCCCCTCATAAGGACCTTGCCCCTAGTTTGAAGAGTTTGGTCAATTAGCTCAAAAAGATTTCCTTTTATAATCCTTACAGGGCTCTTGGTGAGCCTACCTATGTCTTTGGGTTTTAGGGTTTCAAAACTTTCCCAAAGCATGGATTAGTTCACAACTTTTCAATAAAGTTAGTAACATACTCATGATCTTAGGCTCTCTTGCTTTTGAAAAAGATTTTTGGATTTTGACCCAAAAGTTAGGGCATGTTATAACTTTATGGCCTAATGCCTTCCTCCAAATTCTATGGCCTCATGATCTTGGGCCCTCTTGATTAAAATTTTTTTTTGAATGGGCCCAAAACTTTGGGTATATCATGGCTTTATGGATCATCCTTCATTTGCTTTTTGAATTTTTCTTTTCAAATTTTTTTTTATCATTTTTTCAAAAACTTTTCCCTTTTTTTTATTATTATTTTTAATTGAAAATTTCACTTCTTAAAAAAATTATTTACAAAAGATTTTTTTTTTTTGAAAACTTTTCTTTGCAAAAAACTTTCTTCTTTTGAATTTTTTTGAACTAGTCCTCTAGCTAAGACGCATGGTAGCCTTCCCCTCAAAGTCCATGAAATTCTCATCATTTTGGGCCTAGGCATGCAACAAAGAGGCCCAAGATTAGGGAGTTTCATTTTGGGCTTTGAAGGATGTTGGATATTAAGTCCATAGCATACTTGTTACCTTAGGACCAAGGTCCTCTTTTCTAGAAGGCCTTTTGATTTGGGCTTATGATATCAATTAAGCTATGGTCTTATGAATTTTTCAAGTTAAGATATACATTTGGACTTTGGGATAAGCTTCTCATATGTGAGAACTTCTTTTCATTTCATCCCAATATCTTAGGATATGCCATAACTTTTGGGTTATCCTCCAATTCTTTACATCTTTTATTTTTCCTTTAGAATTAGGTGATCACAAGATATATGGCTAAACAAACAAAAGATATATAAAAGGTACCCTCTTATTGATAGGAACTAGGGTCTCTCTTAGTGTGGGTAGGTACCCAAAGGCTAAAGGGATAGATAAGTATGTCACTCACAACTTGGTGGGCTATGATTCCAATTGAGGGCCTAAGTGGACCCCATAGTGGATTGGTAGCAAACTTTTAATGTACTCAAAGTCCATTATAGGCGATGGCACTGATTGTGAGTTGGTGGGATGAACTCCGGAAGATTTGGGCCCAAATGGAGCCTTCCATCTTCCCACTTATCACCAACCGTAATTAAGGGACAAACGAACCATGTGAAATGTGTGCAAACAAGTATTGAATAAGCCTTTATTAAGGTTAAGACATAGGACACATAGGAATTAAACCCACAATCCCCAGTGGAGTCACCACTGTGGGCACAACGGAGGAGTCACTACCTAGTTTTTGCAATAGTCTAGGAACCATATATATAACGTCCTTTCGAGGAAGAACCTTTTGGTCTTACTACTAGAGATATGGGGTCAAAGTTAAGGTATGGTCTTGGGAAGGTGTTAGGCACCCAAAACCGCCCAACCCTAAGGTTGACTTCCCCTCATTGTGTCTTATTTCTTAACCCTATTAAAGGTACACTCAATGTTGTTATCTATTCTCACACACACACATACACTAGCATACATCTAAGCACACTACATGACATCAATCATCCCCAAAAGACCTAATCATACATCTATCATGGCATAACATAAACTCTAGCAAGTTACTATCATACATATCATATCCAAGGCAGCAACATAGGCATAGAAAGATCTAAGCAAATATGTGATTGCATCTATACTTCAAGAAGAACTCAACCAAACAAACATGTTTATCTCTATTATCAAGGCAAAATCATATTCAAAGATGCATAGGAATGTGAATGAATGACTTGTCTCACTTACCTCACTTACCTTGCAGTAGCTCAACACCTATGACATTCATGCATGAACATGTGAATGCGCGTTCATGGCAACAAAACAAGAAAACATAAGACAAACCCTAATTTAAACATGTGAAAAAGAAAACGAATAAAAAGCACGTGAAACAGAATATTCAAATCACAAATATATGAAAAAAGCATCCAAGACAGAAGTATTGCATGTGAAATCAGAAAAAAAATCAGAAAAATTAGGGTTTTCAGGTAGGATCATGCACATGCATGAACAAGCCTGCGTACGCGGCCAAGATTATGCCAACGTGGGTTTCAGCCCAGAAACCCTAGCAACACAAAAACTAAAGCAAAGCTTCAAAACGATAAATCTAACATCCTAATGTGCTTCTAATATAAATCTAAATACCTAAACTAAGAACAAATATATCAAAGATAAACAAAATAAAATCCACTCCTAAACATGCATTGGATCTAACAACGAACAAGAACAACATCTAATCATGTTCATCAATATATCAAATCATTTAACTTTCCAATCAAAACATGATGAGACAAAACAAAATAAAATCAAACAAAACAACACATATTTCTAAACATGAATAACATATAAATTAACTAAGAACAACAAAAACATAAATTATAAAAGAACCAAATCAAGGAAAAGCCATGAAGAGAGACTCACATTGCTATGCAATACAAACTTGATTGATATTTAACCAACCCCTCAGTGCCTACATAAAAAGATTCAACGAGATATCAAGGTAAAAGAAGATTTCAATAGTTTATAGGTAATTACAACTCAAAAACAAGATTAGTTTTGGAAAGGGTTTTGAGAAATCAAACTGGGAAAATAGTTTATGCCTTAGAACTAACTAAAAAGAGGTTTTTAATTTGTAAAATGTGTGCAAATGTGCTGTGTGTGTGTGTGTGTGTGTGTTTTAGAAAAGAGAATTGGAGTTTTAGAGAAGATGGAGGCTAAAAAATTGTTCTTTCTAGCTAGGGTTTGGGTTTGGAGGCATAAGGATGTATTTATATGTTAAAACTAGAGTTTTTAGGCTTATTTTTACGGTTTTGGATGTTCTAAAGGGTCTAGGGGCCAGGCCCCATCAAAGAGGGAGGCTTCAGGCCCTAAAACATGAACTTCGGAGATTCTAGAATGGGCCTTGCGTACATAAGTTTGTGCATGCGTACACACAACTCTGATGACCCGACTTCAAACGGTCATAACTCACTCAATTTAAGTCCAAGTTAGGCCAAAGTTGTGTTCAAATTAAAGACTAGGATATCTACTTTCCAATGAAAGAAACTTCACTCAAAAATTCTTTGTGGATCAGAATTATGGTTAAAACAATAAGCAAAGGTCAATTTTCAGCAATGTTTTCGAAGTGATTTGAGCACTTTTGAGTTGTTATTACTTCCAAACTATCAAAATAACTTCAATTACCTTTTGTAGACATGTTAAGCTCATCATTGAGACCGGAGATTAAAGTTTATTCACCGGGTACAAAATAAGGTGTTTACAACTATGTCCTGATGAAAGGAGAGCTGTACTACAGAATGCTAGGAGGAATTTTATCGAGATGCAAAGGGCATGAGGAGGCCCAGAGAAATCTAATGGAAGTGCATAGTAGGATTTGCGGGTTTTGCAGGGATGTTAGCTTATACCACAGGTTGCAGAGGGCGGGCTTCTACTGGCCAAATATGAGCAAGGATGCGGACCTAATCCAAACCTAGTGTGAAGCTTGCCATCTAGTTGTAGACAAAAAAGAAAGCTATGCCATGTTTTCCTTAGAGGATTGTAGAAGCTCGTTTACGGGATACTTGGCAGAAAGGGGTTCTACCACAAATGCATGAAGAAAGGTACTTAGGAAGTTGGCAACCCGTTACTTCCTAGACGAAGGAATTCTCTTTAAGAAAGGATACGACAGGGATCTATGGGGCTAGAAGAGGCCAGTGAGATATTCAAGGAAGGTAAACGCAGGAGAATGCAGAGAACACTAGGGAAGGAATAAGCTATACTGATGCATACTACAGTTGGGCTATTATTGGCCCACTATAAGAACGAATGCAGTAGAATTTGTAAGGAAGTGCCACGGTTGCCAAGTGCAAGCCAATTTGATCCATACCCATCCACAAAGCTTACAGAGCATGGTCACCCTATGACCCTTCCACACTTGGGGGCTTGACTTGGTGGGACCAGTTAATCCATCTTCCAATCGGTACATATGGATCCTTGTGGCCATAACATATTTCACCAAGTGGGTAGAGGCTATACCACTCCGCAAAGCCACCAGAGGAGCTATAGCAAACTTCATCAAAGAGAACATAATTGTTCGATTTAGGGTACCTCACAGAATGATAATTGACAATGGTACGCCTTTTGTAAACAAGGAAGTGAGGAAGATGCTAGAATTCTATCAAGTGAGGCACCATCTGTCATCGCCTTATTACCCGTAAGGGAATGGGAAGGCAGAAGCAAAAAACAAAACCCTCATTAAGATCATCAGCAAAATGAGTTAGGAGTACAGTGGAGGTTGGGTGACATATCTACCAGACACACTATAGGCTTACCGAAGCTCGCCCAAATCTACCACTGGATTCTCCCCCTTCTCCTTAGTATATGAGACAGAAGTAGTAAGCCCAGCAGAAGTAATACCATCCCTGAGGGTTATATAGATGCGAAAGAAGAAAAGGAGAAGGAAGTCTTTACGGTAAAAAGGTTCTAGGACCTAAAGGGATTGGATGAGAAGAGGGAAGAAGCCCAAAAGCGTAGTCGTAGATACAGGCAAAGAATGATCGAAGCCTATGGTAGGGCAATTAAAGAAAAATGTTTACAGAAGGACAACTCGTGTTGAGAACAGCAAACCATGTCAGGCAAGGTATGATAGGACCATCTAAATTCTCACCAAAGTGAGAAGGACCCATCGTGGTAAGGGAAGCACATGCAAGTGGGTATTATCGCTTATCCCAGATGGATGGTGTTAGGTTCTAAAGACTTAGGATTTTATGTATTTAGAACTCTAATGTGTAATATTGGCAAACCATGATCAAAATAATATGTTTAGTCTTGTTTAGGCTTGCTCAAAGTTGTGTAATTCATGTAAAGTTGGAATCGAGAGGCTGCAGATGTATTAGTGCATTTCAACCTGGCTTGATCGATCGAAGGTTAGACTTGATCGATCGAAAGTCGGCTAGAATGTTTTTCTGCAGAATTTCTAACTCAGCCCTATCTCATTAAACGTTTATGGTTTTATGTTTTTACTCTAGGTATATAAGGCAAAACCTTAGCCACGTTTTGAGTGTTGCTCTGGTTGTATTGTTGCTCATATTTTGCAGTTTGTATGAATCTCTTATGAGATCCTTGAGGAGCTTTCCTTCACATAAACTTAGGGTTTTCAAGGTAGAGATATTATCAACACCTTGATGATTAACTTGGTTGCTGCCATTGGAGTTTAAAGAAACACAAGCGGGAGTACTTGTATCTTATGGGGAATCCAAGAAAGAAGGAGTTCGTGAATTTAGAGCTTGCACGTGGTTGTGTCAGTAAGTTCTACTGGTGGGTAGCAATAGGAAGTCAAGTGAGGGTGCTTGTAAGTCTTATTGTATGAACTTCGATTCTTTCATATAGTGGATTCAAGTTTACCTTGAGGATAGCTAGGTCAAATTCTCCCTAGGTTTTTTACTGTTGGTTTTCCTAGGTGATCATATCTTTGTGTTCTTTTTATTTTCGCTGCTTTATATTTGATCTGATTATATGCTTGTGTTAATCTAGATTTGCATAATTTGACTAGGTTAATTACTTGGCTAATTTACTAAGTTAATTCAATTGTGGTTTAAGGGGTCTAAAAACCTAACAAGTAGTATCAGAGCGGGTAGCTCTCTTGTTGTTGATCTTTTGATCTTTGAGCTGATCCTTGACCCCTGTTGTCATGGAACACGGACACTCTCTTGTTATTTCTCCTCACTTTAATGGGAATAACTATACTTATTGAAAAGTAAGGATGAAAGCATTCCTGAAATCTATTGATGAGAGGGTTTGGAATTCCGTTGAGTACGGATGAGAGAAGCCTACTACTCTTGTGAGTGAGTGGCAAACTTCTCAAAAAGAAGTAGTTGCGTTCAATAGCAAAGCTATGAATGCTATCTTTAACGCTGTTTGTATGAAAGAATTTAAGAAAATCTCTAACGTTGAGGTTGCTCACACTGCTTGGAATATCCTCCAGACTGTGCATGAAGGCACAAAGGCAGTTAAGATTAATAAATTGCAGCAATTAACTTTTAGATTTGAAAGCATTAGGATGTCTGATGATGAAACTTTTGATGAATTCTATGCTAAGCTAAATGATATTGTTAATTCAGCATATAATTTGGGTGAAATCTATGATCAACCTAAAATTGTAAGGAAGATTCTTAGATCTTTAACTGAAAACTTTAGACCCAAAGTGACTGCCATTACTGAGAGTAAGGATGTGGACTCCATCCCTGTTGATGAGCTTGTAGGATCTCTTCAGTCTCATGAGCTAAACCTACCCAAAGCAAGCAAATCCAAGTCAATGGCTCTTAAGTCAGTTAATGATGTTGAGGTTGATAGATTTGATGATGAGCTTTCTGCTATAGAGATTGCTTACCTTGCCAAGAATTTTAGAAACTTTCTTAGGAATAGTAACAGAAGGGCAAGAAATACAAACACTGCTGAACCTAGAAATTTTAGGAAGAATGATCCCACTAAGGTTAGCAACACTGAAAAATCTAGAGAAAAAGTAGGTCAATCTTCTAATAATTCTTTAGGTTGTCAATGTTTTGGTTGTCAAGGGTATGGTCAAGTTAAATTTGAATGTCCTACATTCTTAAGGTCTAAGGGCAAAGCTATGGTTGTAACCCTTAGTGATAATGAGGTTTTTAATGATGAGTGTGGATGTGACGAGGATGGAAACTTCATTACTTTCACTGTTATTGCTGTAGTCAATGAAAGCGTGTCTATTGAAGAGAACCCTTCTGATGGGGAACTTTCTGAGGATGTAGATCTTCAAGAGGCTTATAATAAACTTTGCAAAGTTGCTGCAAAGGATGCTATGAATGTTGAACTTGGACTGAAGAAAATTGAATTTCTTGAGCTTGATAAGAAGAATTTGCTTGTTAAACTGTTTGATGCTAATGAACTTTTGAACAATGTGAAAACTAAGAATATGCTGTTGATTGATAAGGTAAAGAAATTAGAACTTGATTTATCTGTTGCTAGATTTGCTAGTTCTAAACTTGATCAAATGACGAGTGTTCAAAAGTATCATTCTAACAAATCTGGTTTAGGTTTTGTTGAAAGCATATTTGTGTCTGTACCCCATTCCACAAACTTTGTTCCTTTATCTTCTTCTGAACCTTCTGTGAGTCAGGCTGTGAGTGAAACTGTCAAACTCCCTGTGAGTGAGGTTGTCAAACCTGTAGAAGTTTCACCATCTAAGAAGATTAGGGTTGATCTGAAAGAGTCTAAACCTAAGGAGTCTACCCTTTCTAAGGATAAGATGCATGGTAAACCTGCTTGGGTTTGTCATTTTTGTGGGAAGTCTGGATATATTCGTCCTAACTGTTACAAGCTTCAAGCGGCTAAGAGAACAAACAAACCAAAAGTGCCTGTGCCTCAAGCACAAGATCCTATGGCACTTATTGGTGAATTGGTAAAGGCTTTAAATCTTTATTCCAATCTTGGAGTTGGAAATCACTCGAACTTGAATAGGAACTCCAATGCTCATGGTGCATCTAAAAGGTTTTGGATGCAAAAGACTCGATCTAATTGAGTCTTTTTGACATGGTCCTTGTGCTTCATTGCTCTACTTTTTGTGACCATTGTTCTTTGTTTTTTTTCTAGGATTTGCATTGCATTACATTCATGCATTTCATTCTAGGATTTATTTTTGTTGTTCTCTTTTAATAATAATAAAAGAAAAAAGGGAGGAAAGCAAAATTATGTTTGGCATTATTTTTCATGGTTTTTTAGAAACAAGGTTGGTCAATTTATTTACACATAACATGTCTTGTGTACCTTGTTTAGCTTTGATGAGCTTATTTATTGCACTTTACTAGTTGAAACTTTGTAGTGCATGTTGTGTGAGAAAGATATTTATGGTGTTAATCACTTTGTCGTAATCTTGAAGTCACATGTTATTCGACTGTCGGACTTGATACTTTTGAGAAAGGCATAAATAACCATCTCACCACTGTTCACTAGCCAATCATGAACACCTTAATGCATATTGTAAGATTTTGTGCTCGAGAAAGTGTAGCACGTGCACAAAAAGAACATAAGGTGTAGCCTCGATTTAATTGCTTAATGCTTAAAATTGGTGTGTACTATTAGGCTTGATGCCAAATCACATAATTAAAATTGGTGTGTACATTATCCTGGCTTTTTAA
This sequence comes from Quercus gilva, assembly GCA_023621385.1. Classification (NCBI taxonomy): domain Eukaryota; kingdom Viridiplantae; phylum Streptophyta; class Magnoliopsida; order Fagales; family Fagaceae; genus Quercus; species Quercus gilva. The sequence goes on along the minus strand of CM042482.1, from coordinate 36,657,891 downwards.
TAAGTTTCTGAATAAATTAAAATTGATGTGTATATTATGAGGCAAAATTCAAGAAACTTACATGATTGCAAGCTTTTGTTATAGGAGATGTGAGAGTTATATGATGTAACTCTTTAGGTGATAGTCTCTTTTAAATTCTATGTGATGAATTTTGTAGACTTTGTGATTGATTGCTATTCACATATCATCTCACATGTATCTCAAGTTTTTGCTAGTAGCACACACTACACAAGTTACTCTTTGCTAAACACTGTACATGTTATTGTGTGTGTTTTTGGTCTGATCAACCAAGTTTGAAAATACCTTGAGTTATTATGCATAACATATTTGTTGCTTGAAGAATTTAAAGGGAGAATGATTGAAATTTTTTTTTGAGGGAAAATTGGGTTCAAAACATGGGATTTTGAAAAAGCATTTTTCATCTCATACTCATGCATTTAGTTCTTCAATTTCAATGCTTTGAGTGTTTCTGCCTAAAATGTGTGTGTGTGTGTGTGTTTCTTTTTAAAACTGTGATTTTTCTCAAAAAATTTGTAAGCCTCTGTCTGTTTCGATCGATCGAAAATGTGCTTAAAATGTTTTATGAGTCTCGGGTTGTTTCGATCGATCGAATGTAATTTTCAGTCAATCGAATATCACGAATCAGATTTTTAAAATATCAGATTTTGTCTTGTTCAAATTACTTTTCAAAAAGTTTTCAAACCTTTTTCTCTCTCTCTGACTCGGCAAGGCTTACTCATCAATTTTTTTTTCATTTTCCAGTGAATTTTTTGCAAGGTTTTCCTCTCCCAACACCGGTAAAACCTTTTTACCTTTCCTTTTGAGTTTATTTTCATGTTTCATGCATTTTTCCTGCATTTATCATTGAAATTTTCGGACTTATTCTATTTGGGTTTTTGATGATTCAAGCGTATTTAAGTGAAATTGATCATTGGGTTTTTGTTGGGACATGATATAAACATGATTTTGATGGTTTAATTTGGTCAATTTTGTGAATTGCGAGAAATTGAAATTTCTAGGGCTTGTAATAGATCCGAATTGGGGATTTGTTCAAATTAGGTTCAATTGATGCAATTGGCTTGTTGAATTGAAGTAATTTATCATTATAATGTGTATTCTAGCTTGTGTGATGATCAATTGGTCAAATTTTTCTCAAAATCTCAACCAGTGGTTTTTAAATTTTGGGAGTTTTTGTTAAGAAACTCTTTGCTCAAGCCAATTTTGTGAAATTGAACTTAGTTTTACTACATTAGTACATGCATCATGGCATTTTGATTGTTCATGCATCATATAAATTTTTGTTCTATATTTTTTTTGCTAACTTGTAGTCTGCCCTTGGTTTGTGTTTTGTTTTGTTCTTTTAGTTCTTTCTGTGTGTCTCTGTCCTTTCCTTAGCATCATGCCTAGGAAGACAAGAGCTCGTAGGTCTGTTCCCTCACCTTCTCCTCTCCCCCACCTTCTTTTGACCGTGAGAGGTTTCCTAATGAGAAAAACCAAAAGACTTTTGAGAAGCTGAATCTTAAGAGAAAAATATGGGCTGAGCATTTTGTTGTGTTAGATGAGCTTGATCCTGCCATTAGGGAAAATTTTGAGCATCGGGGCTGGTTACCTCTGTTGGATATTTCTGATCCTCCTCCTCTTCTAGCTACCCTGATTAGAGAGTTCTTTTCGAACATCTCTATCCACATCTATGATTCCAACATTTTAGTAAAGAGTTGGATACGAGGTGTAGAGTTCACCATTACTCCTACTGTAATGGCTGATGCTCTAAAGGTACCTTTGGTCCAGCACCCTGTTTACCTGTATGATGAGTCTCCATTCTTGGATGATGTAATGTCATACATCACTGGGTCTTCTATCCAGTGGGGTTTTAATCCTCGGATCACTTCTGCTGAGCTTCCTGAGACTACTTATCTTTTTCTTAGGATAGCCTGTCATTCTATTTGGCCTATCTCTCATCTTCACACCATTCCTCTTGAGCGGTGTGTCTTTTTGTACGCTCTTGTTACTGATGCTCCTATTAGTTTTCCTCACTTGTTTCTTCGTTCTTTGAATGAAGTTTATAGGAGTTCATCTTCTGCTTATGCTCTTGTTCGTCCTATTTTTATTCATAGGATTTTGTTATATCTTGGTCTAGATGATTTCCTTTCTTCTGATCCCGTACATGTTATTGCTCCCATAGGTGCGTCTTTTCTTAGACAGAGGGCTGCTAATCTTCGAGTTGGCTCTAAACACCCTAGGTCTGAGCCTTCTGGTACCATACCTCCTCCTTCTTCTTCTATAGGTCCTGCTGGTGAGGATGTTGTTGATCCTGTTGGTGATGCTGTTGCTGCTTATGTTCCTCCACCTCCTTCGGATGACTTTGATATACGTCGTACCTTGGAGACTGTCAAGACCATTCAGGCGGCTCATGGTCAGATTTTGGTGGACTTGCTTGATGAGCTACGCGCTTTGCGAGCCGACTTGGCACATCTTCGTTCATCCTTACCACCTCCTTTTGATGATGGCATGTGATTGTCCTTTGGCATTCCGTCACAAAAAGGGGGAGTAGAATTTTGTTACTTGTAGAGGAGATTTTGTAGTTAGGGGGAGTTTTCTTTTGTTTGCGGAGCTAGTGGTGATATTAGATTGTATCTAGGTACTTCACTGTGTATACTTTCTTTTGATATCATTTTTTTTTTTTTGGGCTATTCATGTTAAGGGAGATACATTTATTCTGATATATGATTCTTGTGTTCATTGCTTATTGATTTATATTTATGAGTTATTCATTGATATATATTTTTATTTTGTGTTGTGTGAAACATACAAGAATGCTTTATTTTTGATTGTATCTAACTTAGGGGGAGAGTTAGTTTACATACTTATTGATATACTGTTTTTCTGTCACACATGCGTTTATGTGTTTGTTGAGTGTTTCAGGAATATACAGGTTGATTCAATTAAGCTGCTGTCTATACTTGCAACTGATGGATAGTAGTTAGGATTGAATTTGTGTTATGAGCATTATTTTTGTAAAGGGCTTTTATTTGTAAACTTTGACCTTTTAATTTGTGTTTTGTCACGGATTGCCAAAGGGGGAGTTTGTTAGGTTCTAAAGACTTAGGATTTTATGTATTTAGAACTCTAATCTGTAATGTTGGCAAATCATGATAAAAAAGATATGTTTAGTCTTGTTTAGTCTCGCTCAAAATTGTGTAATTCATGTAAAGTTGGAATCGAGAAGCTGCAGATGTATTAGTGCATTTCGGCCTGGCTCGATTGATCGAAGGTTAGACTCGATCGATCGAAAGTCGGCCAGAATGTTTTTCTGCAGAATTTCCAACTCAGCCCTATCTCAGTAAACGTTTAGGGTTTTATGTTTTTGCCCTAGGTATATAAGGCAAAACCTTAGCCACGTTTTAAGTGTTGCTCTGGTTATATTGTTGCTTATATTTTGCGGTTTGTGTGAATCTCTTGTGAGATCCTTAAGGAGCTTTCCTTCACATAAACTTAAGGTTTTCAAGGTAGACATATTATCAACACCTTGATGATCAACTCGGTTGCTGCCATTAGAGCTTAAAGAAACACAAGCGGGAGTGCTTGTATCTTGTGGAGAATCTAAGAAAGAAGGAGTCCGTGGATTCAGAACTTGCACGTGGTCGTGTCAATAAGTTCTACTGGTGGGTAGCAATAGGAAGTCAAGCGAGGGTGCTTGTAAGTCTTATTGTATGAACTTCGATTCTTTCGTATAGTGGATTCAAGTTTACCTTGAGGATAGCTAGGTCAAATCCTCCCCAGGTTTTTTACCGTTTGGTTTTCCTGGGTGATCATGTCTTTGTGTTCTTTTTATTTCCGTTGCTTTATGTTTGATATTGAAAGCTCGAAAATGTGTCGAAAACACACGAGCAGTTTAGACCCCCAAATTAAAATTACGGCTTGGTTGATTTTACACTAACTTAATGATAAGTGCAGAATAGTGTAAACACAAGCGTAAAGGCAAAACAACTACTCTAATCCATATTTAAAGCAACCCAGCAGTAAAAAGGAAATGAACAAGAGTAGGGAAGAAGGATACAAACACAGATAACACCGAGACGTGTTATCGAAGAGGAAACCGAAGAACTCGGCGAAAAACCTCTCCGCCGCCCTCCAAGCGGAAATCGATCCACTAGACAATCAGTTGGGATACATGGGTTAGCAAAAGACCCTCTAAGCCTAGTCTACCCGATGTACCTAAGCCCTCCAAGCTCCTACTCTAACAAAGCTTTTCGGAACCGTGTCTTGTCTTAGTTCTCCGGATCCCGCAACAAGCTCCATGTTGCATTTGTCATCCTTGGCTTCTTCCAATGCTTCCCAATAGCTCCAAAACAGTCTCTACACTCTGAATGTGTGTGGGTTGTGTTTGGGTACAAATCTCCTCTCAAGGTATGATAATGGGAGAAGGATGGAGAAAAGGCAACAATGATTTCTCACTAAGGAGGAGTAGCTCTCTCTCAAAAGATGGGTGGGTGAGTTGTAGAAAATCTATCTAGGGTTTTTCTCTCTGAATAGCCACACCAACATATGTGGGTAATAAGGGTATATATATAGAGTGGGTGAAGGGTAAGAAGGTCACTCATAAAAATCCACTAGACAGAATGTTTCGCGACTATCTCGCGAGAAGGCCTTATTAGCGAGACACTCGTGAAAATGATAGCCTGTCATGACTCTTCAGCTTCCAGCACGTGCAGGGCACATGCACCATTTCGCAGGATGCGTAGTAGCGAGATACCTGCGAAAACTCTTCAATTTTCAATTTCTTGAGTCTTCACACTCTCTCTCACACACACAACCCTTACAATAAATCCCACAATAAATATAGGGTATACAAGATTGAAATCAATTACAATCAAATTTGGCACGGAATAAAAGCCAACAAAATACATAGTTGTAAATAACAACTTTACAGATATGATTATATGCTTGTGTTAACCTAGATTTGCATAATTTGATTAAGTTAATTACTTGGCTAATTCACTAGGTTAATTCAATTGTGGTTTAAGGAGTCTAAAAACCTAATAGATGGAAAAGATTTGATGGACCCCATTAATGGCAAGTGGTTGAAACGTTATTATGTATAGGAAAATATTATGTAATCATTCCTTTTTCCTTGTTTTTTTTCTTTCCTCCAAGTGACCGCCCTTGCAAGGGATATGATGTCACAAGAAAGCATTGTAGTTTATGTTACTTGAATTCATGTTTAAAAGCAAAAAGTAGAAAGTAATGAAGATCATGCATGAGGTTTTAGCAGAAATATACTATATCATAAAGCATAATAGTAGTTGTAGCAGATGTAGCATAATAGATTACAAGCCCAAAATGTATAAGTCATACTAGACTTATCAAATAAGTCATAAGTGCTGGAGAAATAAAGTGTACCGTGGAGAGAAGGAAGGGAAGATAAACACATAGAAGAAAATAAAGTGACATCATAGGAGATAAACATCTAAGTGATCAAAGGCTTGAAATAAGGATTTGGTCCTTGAAGTGGCTAGGACTAGTGACATCGAAACTGAGATACTTGTGATGTGCCTCTAAGTCTGCTGCCTCCTTCTTCAGATTCTCGATGCGAGTGTCAATGGCAACCACAACTGGATCTTTCTTATAAAGAGGGCTCGGGCAATCTCTCGTAAATGGTCTAGCAAAAACTCCATAACAAACCCAACGCAAATTAACTCCTGAACCATAGCCCTCCACTATAGGATCCTCTCAGCAGAAACTGTGTCGATGAAGTTATGATCAATGTCGTTCATCACACACCCCAACAACTTGAGGAAGTGCTCCCTCACAGATCGACTAAAGGGGAATCCCTTAATGAAATCCCTTCAGCTGCTGTAGACTACCTCTAAATGTGCAATGCACTCCTTAGGTACCTGAAAGCCATGGAAGTCAACATAAGGAGATCTGGCACCTTAGAAGTTTACTAGGTCAAGGTCATTGGTTTCGGCCTGCTCAAAAAGGGCAAAGAAGGCAGCAAGCTTACTCATGGAATCGAGAACGGTGGCAAAACTGCTACTAATCTCAAATGGAGAGGGCAGAACCACCTCAGCAGGAGATGTACCTGAAAGAGAATACAAGGCACATTATAAGTCCATAGGGAGGAAACGAAGAAAAGAGGTGGGTACAATGGAAAAAGTTTAAATTGAAAATAGTATGAGGGTAAAGAGATTACTTGGACCAACAAGAGTGGGGGTTGAGGGTACTGTAGGAATGGGGCTGTGGGCACCATAGGACTTGCTACAGCCTTAGACTTTTCAGGCATGTCCGTGACTATGCAGCAATAACAACATGCGAATTAAATAAAAGATTGCACTGAGAAATAACAAGAAGAAAAGAAAAAGAAGACATAGTAGAGATAAAGGATACATACCCATAGCCTCGGCCCCCTGCTTAACATCATCACTGGCCTTATCAGAATCAAAAACCCATGTCCTTATAACGGGCTCATCGTCAGAATCCTCACGGACCTTCTTAGACCCCTCGTTGGAAGACAAGTCTACGTCAAGCCCTTGGGTGGCAGAATTGGGAATAAAGGACAGGGTGACAACTAATGAAGAGCCATTCCTTATGGCTTGGGAGAGGGCAATGGAAGGATCGCTGGTAAATATTATAGGAGTAGTAGTAGGAGAGGTGCTTTCGGTCTGGGACACCCTCGTAGGAGTGACTCACTTTTGAGGAGTAGGGATCCTGGCAAGAATAGGGGTGGATTCCCAAGTAACAACTCTCTCAACCTAGGTACTCTCCTCGGTGGAAATAGGCTTGGATGGAAGGACTGGAGCTTCGGTAGGTGCTTCTTGGGCTGTAGTAGCAGAGGTGGAAGCCATGGCCTTAGCCATGGCATCTGCTCCATTAAAAGAAGCTCCCCCATAGGTATGTTGGTAATAGCGGGAGCCTCCTCACTCATAGGATGATAAATATAAATGGGCTTGGGATCAACCTAAGGAAAGGATGTCAAAGTGAGAAAAAGGATGAACAAGCATGTAAAAAAAGAAAAAGAAAAAAAAGGAAAGTAAAGAAAAGATATATAATAATATATGACAATGACAAGGAACAGGGATGCATGCACAAATAAGGAAAGGAAGGGAATGTACCTCAACCTTGGGCTCATCGAGTAATATAGGGTGAGTAGTAGAAGTATTCTCCTTGTACTTAGACTGCTAAGGGATGAGAAAACATGTGCACAAAGTTAGCTGCAGGAAAGCCTAGTAAATAACTAAAGTAAAGAAGAAGCATAGTTTAGAGATAACATACTCTCCTCTCGGTAGTGGCTGACGGGGTTAGTAGAGATGTAGGAGAAGCATCCATGGATGGCTTTGGTGTAGCAGGTTTAGGTCTACCTGCAGAAGAGCGCCTATTAGAATGGGTACAAGCAGAAGGAGGGGGAGAGCTCTCAAGGACTATATTACCAATGGGGGGAAGGCCTCCTTTATATGGGATGATATCAGAACAAGTCTTAGAAGAATCATCATCTTTCTTGGCAGACTTAGGCTTAGCAGTCTGAGACACTGAGCCCTTTTTCGTAGGCGTAAGAAGGTTCACCACCTTCACCTTTTTCTCCCAGCCCGAAGGCAATTCACCAGCATACTAATACCATCCATTCTCCTTTTTTCTGCCACTCGAATATGGCAGACCTACTCTGCTTCCTAGCATATGCCACCACGAACTTGGTGGGAAGCAATAGTCACGGGTTCATGGAAATAATGGTATGTAGACCCTCAGGAGGGATAAGAGAGAACCCACGGCCACCCAACAACTCTTGGCCAAAGGAAATCATCACAACCTGCCAGTACCTATGCATCCAAACAGTGCAAAGACCCTCTCTCTAGGAACTCAGAGTAGTGACTGCTGTGAAGGGGCTGTTTCAAAACTCAAAGGCACTAGGGCGTAAGAAAGGGCAGGCCGAAGTAGTCGACTCCAAGATCGCAGTAAAGTCATCGGGTATGACCTGATTGAATCCAAACTGCTTCCACACTTTATGGGCAAAGTAATGAACATAGCGAATTCCCTACCTATTCACTTAGAGCCTGCAAAAAACCTTTCATACGAACATTCTAGTATGCATAATTAGTTCCATCAAATAAAGGAGGATCAAAAGAGATTGTCCACGATCCATGACAACAGGGGTCAAGGATCACACTCAGGATATTAATCCAATCAGAGTGTACCCACTCTGAAACAACTTGTTGGGAAAATTTAGACTCCGGTTGATAGAATTAACAAGTTTTAAACCCAATTTGTTAATTATATTTATTATGAATAAATTTTTTTAAAACAAACTAACATCAATATCATGTCAATATCATGCAACAGAAAAATAAATAAGACAAGATATGATGACCTAGGAAAACCTATGAAACAAACTAGTTTCACAGTAAAAAACCTGGGGGGAAACCTTCTGGAAAAGCAATCCACTATAGTAAAGAGAAGTTTCAGATCTAGTATAAAACCTTTATCCCTAGACTCTACAATCCTCATAGATGAACTTACAACAGAAATCTTCTATTGTTTCAAAACCTTTGAACTTTTCAATATATATAAACGCCACCCTTTTTGCACAGATCCCAGTACGTGACTAACCAATGATGCATGACTCCCAATATGTAACTAACTCACCAACTTAAAGAAGATGTTGGCTGCAAAGTTCTTCACTTCATTAATAATGAAGATCAAGAAGCACTTGGTTACAAAACCCTAAGGCGCAAAGACACAGTAGCTTCTTTCAGACAGAATAAGGCATCGATCACTTTCTTTTTATTTGTTCTCCTTGTATTCTCTTATGTGACGGCCTCTAAAATAAGCCTTAAATATGTCTAGGGTTGTGAGAATATAAACCCTGCACAAATACATAAGAATGTGCCGAAAATCAGATCTGAAAAAATAATTTTTGTAATTCTTGATAGATACCTCAATAAATAGTATTTGTCGAGCCTTATTAAGCCTTGATAGATAGCTATTTGTTGAGTAGCTATCGAGCTATCTGTCCAGCTTTAGTGAATAGCTTTTCTTCACTTGTTTCTTGGTCCAATCTTTATGGTTTTAATACTAGACTTGAACAACATGTTTCTTAAAGTATTAAACACATCCTAGATCTACCCAATTACAAGTAAAATGCGTTTTGTTAAAGGATTAGCCAATTACATAAAATGTTGACATATGTTCCTAACATGAATCACATATGTCCTAACAATCTCCCCCTTTGGCAATCCGTGACAAAACCACAACAAACAAATGAACATATGAGAGAAGCCATAAATCACTTAACTCATACTCACTTGTTGAATACAATAAAATCTATCCTAACACAAACTCTTGAAAAACTTTGCAAGAAGAGAGTTTATGGCAAGTAGACTTTGACAACCTGTATTTCTGAAACACTTTAAACAAAACTCATCATGGCAACTTTGTGTGAGATAGAAATAATAGATTGCATACAAGATATATAAGAACATGTGTATAAAGAAAGAAAAGTAACAACACATGGACAGATAGGTGCAAGAACATACATCAACATATATATATATATATATATCAAAGATAAGCATAATGAATGTAAACATGGTCATAAGACCGGTGTACAAGAAGAAGAAGCTAAAAGAAGCTCTTACAACAACAAGGAGGTAAACACTCCCCCTAACAAGATGAAACACAACTCCCCCTTACAGAGGCATGTATTTCTCCCCCTAACATGTAGAATCTTAAAAAGAAATCACATTTTCTCCCCCTTTTTGTCATGATTGACAAAAGGTACAAGAAACTAGAAAGCTTCACCCGAGATATATAAAAATGATCAAGGATGATCAAGGGGGCACAAGAAATCTATATAAATGCATGAATGTAATGAAACAAGATGCTATAGATGACAAGATAAAAGAAAGATGCAAAACATGTGAAAAACATTGCATGCAAGAGGATCTCAATGGATCGAGAGGTGTCTAGAAGCTATCGAGTAGACCTTAATGGATCGAATAGCTATCGAGGGAACAGAAAGTTTCTCGATCGATCGACCTAGCTATTAAGAGGTGTCGAGATTGCGTGAAAAAGGTTTTTCAGAGAAGAGAAAAACACAGACATGAATGCAATCAAACATGCAACTCAACCAAGGATCCAAACAACATTTTGAACTCTCAAAATCATCTTTCAACAAAAATTGTTAAGCATATAGATCCCAAAACACACACACACACACACACACACACACACACATACTAAACAAGTCTAACCAATTTTATATTTCAAAAATAAGTCAAGACAGTTAAGTGAGCATACATTAACACATGTAAACCTTGTGATGGCCAAATCACATTGTACTTGCACATGTATCAAGAGTAGCAAAGAATATTACGTGTTGTGTGTAAAAAAAATCACAAGATTGCATAAGTGTATACATGTTATGACGATATATGATATGAGAAAATCACTTTAACTCACACACAATCATAGCTGTTTAATGGGGACTATCACCTTCGAGGTATATCCTATAACTCCTATATCTCCTAGAATACACGCTGGCAATCATATATAAAGCATTTTGATGTTTTTGCTTTTTATTTTTCTTTGCATATTTTTCTTTTTAAGCAAATCATGCATGGGCATATAAGAGAGAGAAAAGAAATATCCAATGATGTTAAGCATTTGACATTCCAAATTTGCTATGCCGAAGCATACAAATGTCATTGACATTGCACTTTTGCTATGCCGAAGCATACAGATGTCATTTCATGATTGGCGGGCAACAGTGGTGAGATGGTTATTTATGCCTTTCTCATAGGATTTTCTAGTCTTTTCCGTAAAAAAGAGTGATACAAGTGTTAAGTACAAGAGATCACTTAATCTTACTCATCACAAACACAAGCCACAAAGCTCATTTGATTAGTTGTGCATAGAGATGCTGATCTAAGCTACAAACGATACAAAGTTTAGAAAACTTTGTGTTAATGGCCATCCAAGGTACACAAGTATCAATGTACACAAACACACACTGTTTTTGTATTTTTCTAATTTTTTTACTTATTTTGAAAACAAAACAAAATAAAAACTAAACAGCCAAACAAAAACAAACAAACAACATGAAAGCATGATTCCAAAAACAGATAAGAAATTAAGTAAAAAGAGTCTTACTTTAGATAGAAAGAATGAAAGTAGAGGACAAAAAGAAAAGACAATTAAGTCTTAGGCTCATTTCTCACTCACACAGCACGAGTCTTTGGTTGTGAAGATGAAAATGCATGTGTCCTAATATGTCTACTAAAGGACATAGAAGAATTATAATTCTCCTGAAATTGAGTTAAAAAGCTCAAGACTTTTAATAAGTCTCTAAACAAAAGTGTAGGTCCTTAAGAGGAAACCTATGACAATTTGGACACTTGCTTTTGAGGATACAACTTAAAGCAATTAGGACGAACGTGTCCAGAAACACCGCAATGGTGACAAACATAAGGTCTAACAAAGGATTTAGAATTAGCCAAATCAGTTTTGGATTTCATACCTTTATCACCTTTCTCATATTGGGGCATAGAGACAGTCCTTGATCCAAAAGCCGTGGAAGAGGAGGGGCTGGAGGAAACAGCAAATTCTAAGTCAGTCTTATCAGAACTAGGTTTTTGAGCACTCAATACCTCATCAAGCTTTGCACTAGACATCCTCTCTATTTGAGTTCTAGCTTGACTAAGCTCTACCTCAAAATTCTTGACTTTCTCTTCTAATGAGGTGTTCTCCATAACAAGAGTCTCAACTAACCTTGTAGTCTTATCTAGTTTGACTAACAAATCATCTTTTTCAGTTTTTACCTCATTAAGCTCTTTTCTACAAAGATGAGAAGTATTTTCAGATTTTATGAATTCAGTGCATAACTTATCATAGGCTTCCTGAAGGGTCAACTTCTTGGGTACTTCATCATCAAAAGAATCCTCACTGTCATTAGCATTCTCCACAATCACCTTATCGGTTGAGGCAGCAAAGGCCATAACAGGACTACATTCATCCACATACTCATCAGAAGAGTCATTCTCAGTATCATTCTAGGTAGCAATCAACCCTTTATCTTTTGACTTCTTGGTCTTTTCCTTCATAAGATTGTTTGGGCACTCAATCCTCATATGACCAAAGCCTTTGCACTCATGGCATTGGATGAGGGGTTTCTTATTCTTGCCCTTTCTTGAGGATTTAGATTTCCTAGGAGGTTTGCCCTTATCATTTTTCCTAAATTGAAAGCTTGATAATCTCATCAGTTATGAAGGTTAGATCTTTATCCTCATCATCATCTTCAGAGCCTTTAATCTCTTCCTCTATACCCTTAAGAGCCAAGTTTTTACTCTTTCCACCTTTTCCCACTAAGCCTAATCCCATCTCATAGGTTTGAAGGTTCTCTACAATCTTAGTCAAAGGAAGTTGATCAATGTCCTTTACTTCTTCAATGACAATGATCTTAGCATGGAATCTTTTAGGTAAGGACCTAAGAATTTTCCTAACAATTTTGAATTTTGCTATAGATTCTCTAAATTTGAAGGCAGAATTCACAATATCCATGAGTTTAGCATAGAACTCATCAAAGGTCTCATCCTCCTCCATCCTTATTTTTTCAAAACTACTAGTGAGTCTTTGAAACTTCATAGTCTTTACTGCCTTGGTACCTTCATAGATGGTCTCAAGAATGATCCATGCTTCCTTGGCAACTTTTGTGGATGATATTTTCTTGAATTCTTCATTGGTCACCCCACAAAACAAAGCATTCAAGGCCCTACTATTGAAATTTGCCGCTATGATTGTTGCATCATCCCAATCCACCGGCGCTTCCTTTGGCTTAATCTAGCCAACTTCAACAGCTTGCCATACCTATTCACCTAGAGGCTGCAAAAAAAATTTCATACGAACTTTTCAGTACGCATAATTAGTTCCATCAAATAAAGGAGGAATCAAAAGAGATTGTCCACAATCCATGACAATAGGGGTTAAGGATCACACTTAGAAAATTAATCCAATTAGAGTGTACCCGCTCTGATACCACTTATTGGGGAACTTTAGACTCCGGTTGATAGAATTAACAAGTTTTAAACCCAAGTTGTTAATTAGATTTATTATGAATAAAACTTGTTAAAACAAACTAACATCAATATCATGTCAATACCATGCAGCGGAAAAATAAATAAGATAAGATATGATGACCAAGGAAAACCAATGAAACAAACTAGTGTCACAATAAAAAACCTGGGGGGAAACCTTCCCGAAAAGCAATCCACTATAGTAAATAGAAGTTTTGGATCTAGTACGAAACCTTTGTCCCTAGACTCTATAATCACCGTAGATGAACTTACAGTAGAAACCTTCTACTGCTTCAAAACCTCTGAACTTTTCAATATATGAACGTCACCCTTTTTTGCATGGATCTCAGTACGTGACTAACCAATGATGCACGGCTCCCAGTATATAACTAACTCACCAACTTGAAGAAGATGTTGGCTGTAAAGTTCTTCACTTCATCAATAATGAAGATTAAGAAGCACTTAGTTACAAAACCCTGAGGTGCAAAGACCCAGTAGCTTCTTTCAGAGAGAATAAGGCATTGGTCACTTTTTGCATGTGTTCTCCTTGTATTATCTTATGTGACGGCCTCTAAAATAAGCCTTATATATGTCTAGCGTTGTGAGAAAAGAAACCCTACACAAATACATAAGCATGTGCTGAAAATCAGATCTGAAAAACTGATTTTCATAATTCTCAATAGATACCTCGATAAATAGTATCTGTCGAGCCTCATTAAACCTCGATAGATAGCTATCTGTCAAGTAGCTGTCGAGTTATCTGTCCTCAGTTGTCGAGCTATCTGTCTAGCTTTAGTGAACAGCTTTTCTTCACTTGTTTCTTGGTCTAATCTTCATGGCTTTAATACTAAACTTGAACAACATGTTTCTTAAAGTATTAAACACATCCTAGATCTACCCAATTACAAGTAAAGTGCGTTTTGTCAAATGATTAGCCAATTACATAAAATGTTGACATATGTTCCTAACATGAATCACATATGTCCTAACACAACTCAATGATAAGCTAACAAAAAATCAGTGACAAAACGACCGCAAAAATCAGTAACCTTAGGGCAAGACTGGTACTTCTCCTTGGCATGGTTGACTGGCTTGCACTTAGCCAAATGCTTAGCATAACGCTCCTACAACAAATGCTGCAATATGGTACTATAGGCAGAAGAAGTAACTATGTGGCAGGAACCTGATTACCTTTCATCGCTTTACAGAATGTCCAACTAAATGTATAGATGACCCAGAAACATAGGGGCCAATGGCAAACTCACTCCGGTAGAAATCTTTATGGCTAACCGAAAGTAAATGTGTTTTATAGCATAGTGAGGATGCGAGCCAAAAATGAGATAGACCAAGAACTAACTATGGTACTATGGGCAGAAGAAGTAACTATATGGGTATCATACCACAAGTCGATGAGAGGAGGACATTTATTACCCGGATTGCGACCCCCTTCCTCCTCATCGGAACGGCCCGATTCAGAATGGGGGGCCTCTCCACCCACGGTCTTAACAGGTGGATCATCGATGGTAACCTCCTTCCCTTTATGGTGGGAAGAACTCTCACCATTCGCCAGTGACATGGTAGACAAATTGAATGGTAAAGGTGATGGGTAAAGAAATTTAGGGAAGGTGATATGGTAAAGAGAACAAGAGAGGAAATATTGTGAGAAAGTTGGGAAAAGTATGAGGAAAAGAAAATGAAAAGGCTAAGACAAATAAAAGCGATGTGAAAGGAGGCAACAGGTCAGCCATCAAAAAAAGCATCGCATTAATGAAGCAGAGGTTACATTTCAGAATAACTGCTAAATTGGAAAACTCAAATAGATAAGCCTGTTCATGGCAAAAAAGGAAACAAGGCGGGGTCCACCATTTGAAAAACCCACAAAAAAGAAAAAGAAAGGAAAGAAATTTACATAAGTATTCGCATATGAATTGTAGGAGCAATCCATATGCTTTAGGGGCTTAATGTTATGCCCATTTTTGACAAAGAGCCTAACAGTAAAAGAAGCCCAACAATAGAGCAGATGAGAAGGAAATAAGGGGAAAAACGGTAAAAAAAAAAAAAGGAAACAAGCCCATCGGGCTGAAGCAGCAGGATTGATGGCTAGCATGCCCATGGAAATAAAAAGAGGTAAAGAGGGAGTAAATGGGTCATGGAAGCCCAAGGAATGAAGTAGTAAGCCCATGAGAATAATGAGAGGTAAAGAAGAAGTAAATGGGCCAAGGAAGCCCAGCGAATGAATTGGTAAACTCAATGGGCTGGCTTAAAGGCCAATAAGCCCAAAAGGGTAATAGGAGGTAAAGATGTAGTAAAAGGGTCGAGGAATTCGAAGGAATTTAGCAACAAGCCCATGGGAGTAAAAAGAGGTAAAAAAGAAGTAAATGGGCCGAGGAAGCTCAAGGAATGAAGTGATAAGACAGGCTAGCATGGTAGGAACGTTGGCCAATAAGCCCAAAAGCGGTGAAAGACGAGGTCAGTGGGCCAAGGAAGCCCTAAGCGAAGGATTAATAAAAGAAATGGGTTGATATGGCAAGAACATCAACCCACAAGCCCACGGGGTAACAAGAAATAAAGAAAAAGGCACAGCTGTAGTAGACACAACGAAGTGATATGGCTAGATTAGTGGCCAAAAAGGCCTATGGCCATAGAGAAGAAAGCATAGGCTCAGCAGGAAGACAAAAGCTTTTTCCTAGTCCAGGAAGAGATGAAAGAAAGAAAATATGAGCCTAAGAGCCCATACATCCTTCACGCCACCAAAAAAAAAAAACATAAACTAGCATGTACAGTAGAATTAAACAATGCAAAGGCAGCAGAAATGGTGTGAAGGCCAGAAAGAAACAAGTTGAGACGGAGTGAAGCATGCACAAAGGGCCAGGGCACCACCTACTTATACCAAGCCAATACATGAGAGGTGGGCCACGGGTCAAGGTATTTAGAGGGTGTGGTTTGGAGGTGGGGAGAAATGGGGGGTCTATTCTGGGGTTTCCGTTTAAGCTCTTTTAGGGGAAATGTCCTGCTAGGATGGCATTTTACCCAAAAGAAGTAAGTATGAGTTGTGACCATTTGATACATGCCATAGAGGTGGGTGATGAAGTAGCTTAATCCATATCCACATGGGTAAGACGAGCAGAAAGAGGAAAGAAACAAGACAAGAGACTTTGTTTGGGAATGAAGAGTGGTGCAACGAACATACTTTCAGCAGAGGTAGTGGTTGGGCAGCTGGCAAGCTAGTGGGCAGTCTTGGAGGGATAACCATAAGAAGCCAAAAACGGTTGAGAGACAAAAATGGTAAATCCCACAATGGCAGATGGTATAAAAAGGGGGTAGCCATGAATAGTGAAAAGGGGGACGGAGGAAGTAGAAAAAAAGAAAAAGAAAAAGAAAGAATAGAACAAAGGAAATACATGAAAAAACTAGAGAGAAAAGAAAGAAAGACCGGAAAGAAAACCAGAAAGAGAAAGTGAATGTTAGGAATAGAGGCATGCATTAATAGACCACCTTTTCTCTCCCTCTAGACCGACCCACTCTCTGAAGATTAAGAATTGAAGCTCAAACAATTTATGCCCTTTCTCCAAAGTGTGTAACTTCTATGGCGAGAGCCTTTGTTGAGGTTACCAGCATTGGAGATTGGCTCCCTTTTTGGGTTTGATTCTGCTGAAAAGTCCAGCCTATTATCTGGCAAACAAGATTTTCCTTTTTTACTGGTCGTATTTATTGGGTGATTCACCCACTGTTCGGTTATTGAGTTATTTACTCTTTTAGCTGTAGTGTTATTTCTATTTGCTATATTATTCTGTCGTAACTCTATTAACTATATTCTTGGTGTTAGTTTTATTTACTCTGTTTAGTATCGTAGTTATCCTGTTGTACTATATTCCTGCCATAACAGTTGTTCCTGCCATGACCATGCCATACGCTTAGCCCACAGCACTTATGCCAGGGCGGGTCTACATTGGCTTGGCTCAACTTGTGCATAAGCTAGCCTGAAGCATAGCCCCAGTAAGGCAAGTCCCAACTCTCTTACCTTAGATTAATAGGCCGTAGTGCAGCATAAGGGATGTATAATGAATTCACCACAATTCTCAACCAAAAAAAAAAAAAAAAACAACACTTGATTATTATTGCCTTGTTGGAACAAAGAAACCCAAGAAAATGTATCTTTCATTAAATAATTGAAGCTTAAATGAGCTCAATTGAAAGAATAAAAATGAAAATTACATGCCTTTTTCTTAGCTACAAACTAAAGAAAAGTTACGTCACCATGATTCCTAGTTACAATGACTGGTCAAATTACATTGGAAAAGCACCATCTAAACCCATTAATCTAGAATCAAAATTTAAATGATAAGGTGAGGAAGTATTAGGCATCCATCTCGCTTGATATCTCCTAGGAATTAATAACCTACTTTTTATTTAAAGAACAAAATACACTCATTCAACAGCAATTTCTGTTGGTAAATCTGGTTTTGTATCTCATACAAAACACACAGCGGAAGCAACAAACATGGATCTATTTTATTCATGATTGATAACATACACTATGTAAATATCAGAATTTAAGAACAAGATAACGTACCTTGGTGCGGTGAAATTCAAAACAAAAGATTAGAAGTACTTGAGAACACTTTTAATCTTCACTCTAATTCCACTTTACGCCCAAGAAGTGTGGTCTCTCAATCAGTTTCCAAGGGAGAATAATCGAGTGGCTTCACTCACACATACACACCATTTCACAATGATGATTCACTTAAAATAAATTCTGTATGTTTCTCCTTTTATAACTAACTGATTATCTAATTGGGTAGGCTTATTGGGCCTTTCCAATTGGGCTTTAGTGTGTGGCTTGGAGTGGGACCAAAAGGGACCAATAAGACACTAGCTCCAATGGGCTTTCGGCTTTTCTATCAACACTTGACAAGTCCAAAGTTACCATTAATTATATTTAATATCACTATATAAATATAATTGCACTCTAGGTCTTATTAATAAATTATATTCTAAAACTCTAATAATATCATTTGACCCCTCCATGAAATATCCATAGTGAACAAAGTCATAATAAACTGTCACTTTGTAAACAACTATTTTATCCTTGAGTGCCTGGTTTAATCTTTTAGTTATTCACATTTATTGAAATCCAATTTCAATAAATATAAGCTTTAGTAACTCCTTACTAAAGTGGGCACCCTGAATAACCAGTTCCCATTAAACTTATCTCAAGGGGATATTTCGTGTCTCTACAAAAAGAGATTATGGATTCCATTTTGATAATATGTGTTCTCTCAACACTACGTGTGGTTACCCAACATACTGAGATTTTGACTGTGAATATTAGATCTCACTCTTGATATATTAAAGTAACCTACATTTCATGATCGGGTTCACTATTCTCTAAGGATTGAGAGTTTATGAAATTAGAAGTCGTGAGATTAATTATTCAGGTGACAGTTGTTGATTGAATAATTAATCTCACAGCGGTCCAGTTCAATATGTCTTAACTCTTAAGACACACACATCAACTAGAAGTCTTCACTTCCATGATCAAGACAAATCATCTTAGTGATGTGTTATAGTCTTCACAGATGAAACGTCCAATTTCATCATTGACTACGAACTATATTTTGAGTTTATAAGGAACTTGTGATTTATATCTTCTGTGATTAAATCACATAAATCACATACAATGCATCTCAATGACTATGATAATGTCCCATTAGTTCATAAATAGTCTCATCAATAAATTGGATTTTAGGGCATAAACCCCAACAATCTCCCATTTGCCCTCAAAAATAATTTACCATATATCTGACACTTATTTTCTTTTAGAGTAATTCATGATCACTCTAAGGTAAGGTTTGGAAACAAGTTTCAGCTAGATTTATTGTATAAATTATCTTTTCTACTACTACTTTTCATGTTCTCATATCTCTCTAATGAGATAATACTCAAGATTAATGTGTATCTTCACCACCTAGGATGAACACATATCTTGAAGTCCAACTTCATGAATTGTAATCAAACTACAAGTTAATATTTGTACAACCTGTAACCATCAAATCCTCACTTAGGTGGACAAGCATATAATCCCTCATTCTTCTAAGATATTTAAGTATATGCTTTACTCCCACTAAATTAAGTGATCTTTGATTCAATTGATATTTGCTTACTATGCCCACCGCAAAATAGATATTTAGCCTAGTATTTAGCATAGCATATAGACTTCCTATCGATTTGATATAAGGAACCGTCTTAATATGCTCTTCCTTTTATATGTCTTAGGACTATAGTCCTATATAAAGGAATTTCAAACTTAAAAGAAAGAATCCTTTCTTGAAGTATTACATGCTATACTTGGCTAGAATCTAATCTATTTATGCAGTTTGAGATAGACCTAACATCTTCATTTCTGAATTTTAACAAAGTTTAATTCTTAGGATGTGACTAGTCTTTCCCAAGTACTTTATATCAAACTGGACTAGACAACCAAAACTCCTTTGATGACAACAACTCTACATCATTCTAAATGATTAGAATGTCATCAACATACATTAAGAAATTTATTATTCTATATAGCTTTTACACACATAAGGCATTTTAATATTTGATCAAAATTAAACAACTTGATTGCTTGATCAAAGATGATATTTTATGATTTAGATGCTTGCTTTAGTCCATAAATGAACTTTAAGCAACTTGCATATTAAATACTACTAGTCCTTTGCTATGTTCAACTCTAGTTACATCATATAAATGTCTTCCTCAAGATTGCTACTAAAAGAAGTTTTCTTGATATCCATTGCCATATTTCATCCTGAAATATAATGAATAAGAGAATCTAGATAGAGTCAAACTTGACTATTGGTGAAAAAATCTTTTCATAATCAAACCATTTCTTTCTGAATAAGTCTTTTCCCCATTGGTCTGACTTTGAAGGTTTGCACCTTCAAATCTATCAATCTCATTTTCTTGTAGACTTATTTGAAAATAATAGGCTTAATGCCATTAGGCGCCTCTACAAGTTCTAGACTTTGAATAGAATCCAATTCTATTCACATAACCTTGATCCAGTAATCAATATTCATATCATCTATTGCCTTTATGTAGGATCGAGGATCAAATTCATATACTTATGGAATGACTTCAAAAGTTTATTCCAAAAGTATGAATTTATTTGGTAGTTGATAATCTTCCCACTACGATATTGTACCGGTGTAACAGTTATCTACAGAATAATGTCTTGTGGTGTATTTAATACAACCATCTCATTTCTAAATGTATTTTATAGTTGTTCTACAACAAATTCTAACATTTTACCTCTAGAACAATCTACCTTTAAAAGAGCCCTATTCCTCCTTTATGTATGCACTGACTTAAAGAAGTCATTGGAACTTCATTTCTTTATAAAAAGGAGCCCTAGATCTTATTATCCTCTAAATAGAATTCATAGATTGGGAATATAACAGAATAATAGTTCTAAAAGCCCATTTTTTTTTTTACCAATCTTGAATATCATTTAATTTAATAAGATCTAGACATAAGTACCAAAACATACAATACTAAAGGATAGAAACTTTCTCTTTTAAAAGTAAAACATGTAAATTTCCATCTAGAAAACAATCATGGACAATGCTTAGTTTTACCAAAATAGAAACACTTTCCTTTAGGTCATACTTTTAAGTCTAATTTCCTTTTGGCAACTACTAGGACAACTAGCTTGTCCAACTGTTTTGGTATTATAATTCATTTTCTTACCACCCTTACCTTTTGGTTCAGGCTAAGAATTTGAATTAAATCATATTGATCCTAGTCTTAGCTTTTAGGATGTCTTCTGTTGCGTAGAATTCACTTATCAACTCAGATAATATAAAAATAATTTATTTTCAAAACAATCTGAATTGATCAAATAATTCTAATAAGGACATGTGGATCATATCCATATGAGATTAAAATTTAATCTCTACATCCAAGAATTCCAATTCATTTTAAAAATAAAACATTTTCATAAAATGATATAGAATTGGAACTCCTTAAGCCTTTCTAAGCACTCAATATGAATCATACCAAACATCTCATTTATACTTAATATAATGTCTAAGTCTAGTACTAACTCTTGCATCTCATGTTGTAGCACAATTGAGATAGAAGCCAATGCAACATTTTAGCATTTCAATGGAGAGTATGATTACCTCATAAACTGTCTTCCATAAATGCATCATGTATAGGAAATTATGACAATGCTAAATCAAAACATAAATATGTACTTCAGCTCCTTTAAGCACCATGTCTAAAATTATTTCTTAGTTAATGTAATTCGATAAAATAGTAGCTAGAGAACAAAATTTATGACAAATTTATTTTGAGACTTTGAACTTAATTACAGGGACATTATATTTTGCATCTATAACCATATAATATGGAACCCATAAAACCATACCATACTAGGCGCAACGACAACCGAATCCCGCAATTAATATTCCTCGGTAGCGAGTTTATACCAATCACTATGATCAGGCGAGAATTATTCTCATTATTAATGCTGTCATGGTAACTCTTACCAAACAAAAATAATTTGCCGCTTTTCCTTTTGGCCTCTAAGTAATAATGACATAGCTCATTTGGGAGGTTAACATTACACTTAATCTAGCGTACACCATTATCTAGAATCATGTGTAGCCACATTTCATCTCCCTTTATAGTGTTTAAACTTGTAGTACCATGGAACAAAACACCCTCCTTTGGGATCGCGAGGCATATACGCCAAGACGAGGTGCTTGTCCACACTACTTTAAACAGGTTAGTTCAATCTTGTAGTACTATGAAGTAAACACCCTCCTTTGGGATCGCGAGGCATATACGCCATGACGAGGTGCTTACCCAAACTACTATGAACCGATAATGGAGGCCGTGAGATCCAACCCTTGTATCTCTCTTCCACTATAAATTTTAAAACAAGTGGATTGTCCTGAAATCATTGTGATCTTATCACAATTTTAACCCTACACATCAAATGTGTTTAATTGTTTAAATTCGATGTGATGTTACTAGGTCACGTCACAATGGCGTAACGAACATTCGCACAATCACAAAGAAGTTTAATCATGTAAACTATATAACTTTAATTAGAATTTTAATCTTATTAAAAACCTCTAATTAAAATAAATTAAGGACTAAGAGTTCTATTTAACTAACATCTTTGATCTCATTAGGTCTTTTAGTTAGATAATGATTAATGTATGTCCTTAATTTTTAAGGACTATAAAATTAATCACATAACCTTGCTTTTTATCAAAGTTTTAACACTTAGTCAAAAACAAGTGAAAATTCAAAATTCAATGCCTTTGATCGGTCGATCCTATTACTAGATCGATCGAAAAATGAAGAAATTCATCACATAGGTTCTGCCTCATTCGATTGATTCTCGACTCCTGTTTGATCGATTGAAATCAACATTCGATCGGTTGAAAGGAATTCTCGATTGATCGAGACAATGAAGAATTTCATCATAGAGCTTCTGCCTGACTCGATCGGTTCTCGATTCCTCTTAGATCGATCGAAAAGTACATTCGATCGATCGAAAGGAATTCTCTATCGATCATAACTCGCATAACAGAATTTTTCAGAATTTTCCAGGAACTGTTTTTGACATCTTCATTGTTTTCTATCAAAACACCTTTTGATTTTATGAATGAATATTTACAGATCAAACATTAGGGTTTTCAATATCACGATCAAGAACCATAATAATGCTAGAAACCTTGAAAACATAATCCTAATCTCATTAGGAATAAATTTCATAACCCTAGCATTAATATGATTTGTTTGACTATAAATATATAATGCAAGGCAAGCAACAATGCTCGTTCATCATTCAGATTATGCATATTTTATCACACAAAGGATACAATCTAATCCATGTGTAATCAGGCCATAAATCATATATAATCATTGACGGTGTACAATACTAATTCAAAACTAGTAAATCGTCATTGTCACAGATATATGTCATTTGATGAACACGAAAAGTTGAAATGTTTAGATATAGTTATTGAATGCTTGAAACCTTGAATCACTAATTCGAATGCATATGAAATATAATATACGGATTGAATGAATCCTTTATATTAACACATGCAAGATGGCCATCAAGACAATTAACATTAAATTGTCTTATTATACATCCAAGCGGTGCAATAACATCCAAGCGGTGCAATAACATCATTCACGCACTTAACGGTTATTACAATAACATTCAATAACTCTATCCAAACAACAAATCATCTGGAAGCTTATGGCCATGGATAAACTTCAATCTATATATCACATATATAAATCACGGCATATGAATTCTAACGCTAACAACATAGAAAGCAAACTGTGCAATCTATTATAGCGTTGGATCAGTAGATTCGCTCCATGAAACTTAAAGACACTGTCTAATTATTTTGCATAGTATCTTGAGTTTCACAAATCTTGATGAAAGAAATACATAAATTCATAAAACCATGATTATCAAAACATGTCTACACAAAAGAACACGTTGAAGGACACAAATATGCAGAAATATGAAAACACAAAAATAATGGTTTTTTTAAATTCTAAAACTCAATCACATGTTATACAAACATGATATGAAAACCTGGCTCTGATACCAATTGTTGATAAATCTGGTTTTGTATCTCATACAAAACACACAGCGGAAGCAACAAACATGGATCTATTTCATTCATGATTGATAACATACACTATGTAAATTTCAGAATTTAAGAACAAGATAACGTACCTTGGTGCGGTGAAATTCAAAACAAAAGATTAGAAGTACTTGAGAACACTTTTAATCTTCACTCCAATTACACTTTACGCCCAAGAAGTGTGGTCTCTCAATCAGTTTCCAAGGGAGAATAATCAAGTGGCTTCACTCACACATACACACCATTTCACAATGATGATTTACTTAAAATAAATTCTGTATGTTTCTTCCTTTATAACTAACTGATTATATCTAATTGGGCAGGCCTATTGGGCTTTTCCAATTGGGCTTTAGTGTGTGGCTTGGAGTGGGACCGAAAGGGATCAATAAGACACTAGCTCCAATGGGCCTTCGGCTTTTCTATCAACTCTTGACAAGTCCAAAGTTACCATTAATTATATTTAATACCACTATATAAATATAATTGCACTCTAGGTCTTATTAATAAATTATATTCCAAAACTCTAATAATATCATTTGACCCCTCCATGAAATATTCATAGTGAATAAAATCATAATAAATTGTCACTTTGTAAACAACTATTTTATTCTTGAGTGTCCGGTTTAATCTTTTAGTTATTCACATTTATTGAAACCCAATTTCAATAAATATAAGCTTTAGTAACTCCTTACTAAAGTGGGCGCCCTGAATAACCAGTTCCTATTAAACTTATTTCAAGGGGATATTTTGTGTCTGTACAAAAAGAGATTATAGATTTCATCTTGATAATATGTGTTCCCTCAACACTACGTGTGGTTACCCAACATACTAAGGTTTTGACCGTGAATATTAGATCTCACTCCTGATATATCAAAGTAACCTACATTTTATGATCGGGTTCACTATCCTCTCAGGATTGAGAGTTTATGAAATTAGAAGTCGTGAGATTAATTATTCAGGTGACAGTTGTTGATTAAATAATTAATCTCACAGCGGTCCAGTTCAATATGTCTTAACTCTTAAGACACATCAACACATCAATTAGAAGTCTTCACTTCCATGATCAAGAAAAATCATCTTAGGTGATGTATTATAATTTTCACAGATGAAATGCCCAATTTCATCATCGACTACAAACTATATTTTGAGTTTAGAAGGAACTTGTGATTTATATTTTCTGTAACTAAATCACATAAATCATATACAATGCATCTCAAGGACTATGATAATGTCCCATTAGTTCATAAATAGTCACACCAATAAATTGGATTTTAGGGCATAAACCTCAACAATTTCCAAATAATCCCAAATAAAATTTCTATACAATTTTGAAGGCTTCAATATATTACATTACATGATAGGAGCTTATGAATAAAAAATTTATACATGATTGACAAATATAAAATGTGTATGATAAATTACAAGAACCAAAAAAAAAAATAAAATAAAAAATTGATCAAGTTAATTCTTGCATTTCATCATGCCTTTTAGTTAAGCGGATTTGAAAGCCATTTACTAATCGAGCGGAGGGAAAGAAGGACAACTGATCTTCTTTAAGTTGGGTCCACCTGAATAAAACATACATACAAATACAATAAATTCATTAATAAATTTATTTTCTCTTCATCTTCACTTGACAATATTAGAACTTAAAAATTTATATCTTAATTTAATCTAATATTTTTTACCACTTGAACCGAAGTCCAAAAAAACAGTAACTCTGTTCTTTAACATAAGCATGACAGACAGTCTTATAAGTATTCTCAATAAGGCATTTAGTAATTGAAGAAAAAATGAGATACATTATTGTGCAGTAGATTAGATGGAGCTTATTAAAACAAAATTAGAGAATGAAGTGAGAGAAAGGGAGGAGGCACCTGTATGTAGTGACGAAGTAATGGAGAAATAGTGCAATTTGAAGGCGAGCCAACTCTGCTCCTGGACAAAATCTTGCACCTCCTCCAAAGGGAGCATAGAATGGGCTACTTCTCCAGTTTCTCTTTTCCTAAATTTTAAAAAATTATATTGTAGCTTTTAATTAGCTTATGGGAAACAAACAGCCCTATACAACCAAAATAAATTTTTTTTTTTCAAATTGTTATGATCAAAGTTCAAACTTATTCAAATAAATGAGTATATCAGACTAATTTTACCTCATTTTGAGAGTCCATCCATCTCCAAGGGTTGAATGTTAGAGCTCCCTCATACACATTTTCATCCAAATGAACGGCAGAAAGAAATGGAACTATAAAGCATCCTTTGGGAATAATATAATCTACGTACACAAAAACATTATTAACTAAACTTTTATTTTTATTCGGGTAAATACTAATTATATATATATTTGAACAATCTAGCAAAAGGAAAAGTCAAAATGTAAATAACGAAATCATAGTGGGAAATGACTAATGACTTACCAAATTAATTAAAAATGTCTCATGACATATTTTTTAATTAATTAAAAAGAAATCATACTAGGAGCAACCAATTGTGATTGATATATATATATATATATATATAGGTTACATTGTGGGTTCATGCATTTGCAATGTCAAAGTAAATAAATACCTTTTTGGACTTACAAAAAAACAAACTTTTTAGGTCTAATATAAATAAATTATCAAAAATTCAATTAAAAAAAGAAAGAAAAAAAAAAAGGAGTAAACTCATGTGTATATCCAAAACAAATTAAAATAAAAAAAATAAAAGAGAGAGAGTATAATTTGAATCTATATATGTGTGTAATTGTAAGTTTTTTAATAATTGTACAATGCATATATACGGGTTATACAATACTAGTTAATAATAAAAGGGAAAAAAAAAATTGTTTACTTGGAAAGAGAATATTTGCCCACCTTATAAGTGCACGGTTATCTTCGCAAACAAATTTTTATTAAAAAAAAAAAAATGACGATGCTAAGGTCCACTCCTCCAATGTATTTACTATTTAACATTCACAAAGGTGATTAAAAAAAATACCTTGGTAATTAACATCTTCTTTTGCCTCTCTCATTAGCCAAATTGCAATGCCCCCAAGACGAAGTGTTTCATCAATAACCTGTATGAAAGATTAAGCAAGACTCATCACACAGACACAGCTCATATATACTTATGTTGATTTTTGCGCTTAATGTTGAAATCTAGTTGCCACGGAAAAAGCGTCTTTGAGAATTTACTAAAACATGGATCATCATGTACGTATCGTATGCACATAATGCACTTACAAGTTACAAACTTAATGTGATTGGACCAGACAATGAAGAAAGCTCCATGGAGAAATTTGAGAAAGTAGTTAAAAAGAAAGAGAAAAAGTCATTATAGATGTGATGTGAATTGCGATGCAAAATTTCATCATGTCATGCACAAGAAGCTACTGTTAGCGTTGGAGACCCCATTTGCTGATCATTTATTTCCAAATTTTATATTTAAAGTAATTTTAGCTGTTATAGTTTATGTGAGGTGCAGTTGGTGTAAGGTAAAGTAGATACAAGCAATGGATGATGTATCAATATAAATACATACGCATTGAGTGAAAGGCATTGTTTTGTAGTCTTGCCATGTAAGAAGCTCCTCTCCATTACTGTTACTCCTTAGCCCATCTTGTTCGTCCTGCTCAGGCACGAAAAATGTGATATATATAGTAAGAGTAAAATGTGAACCACAACTAATTGTTCATATATATATATATGCTCCCCATTATTATTAATATGTATATATATATATATATTTTAAAAAAAAAGGATTAAGAGGTTATTTATTTGGATACCATAAGTTGCTTCATTGCTTTGGGACAGTGAGTGAGGAAATAAACGGCGAAAAGCATGGTTTTAGCAGTTGTTTCGTTCCCGGCAAAGAGAAGATTGATAATGAAGTCTGCCACGGCTTCATCCGGTAAGCTTTCTTCCTCTACAAGTCTTCCAAGAACACCAATACCACCTTGCTGTGTTGCACCTGTACCTTGTAATTGCATTTGCCTGTGCATCTCAATTATGTTGTTTATCTTCCCAATTATTTTCTCCCTTGCCTGTTCAAACATATTACATCCATACAAAGTTAATTAGAGTTAAGAGAACAGAGTTTGAATATATAGCACAGTGTTGAAGCTCCAAATGATCCATTGTTCAGATTGTTACCCCACATTTGGGACCACAATATGTGCCATGCATATTAGTAATGTCCACTTAATAAATTTTGTGGCTAATCCTCTCAATTATAATTTACAATCAAGTCTCTTAAGCTGCTTCTTTGCAAATTAAAATTACAACGTCTCTGAGCATCTTTCATATTATATATTGTAAAATCCATATTTTTGTTGGCTTTATTTTCTATCAAATTTATCTGTACTTATTCTCTTTTTAATGTATCTTTCCTAGACTTTAATATAATTTGGAGTAGATGTACTTGAACTTCTCCCCCAACATTGAAAAGCTGCATCAACCAGAGATCTCACGACCTGCAGGCAATCTGCAGACGACCAGACAGCCTGTGAGTGACACGTGACAAATCGAAGATCCAGAGAGACTGTTGGCATGACCATCTCGCGACCAATTAGCCTGTAACAAGGTCACGAAATACCTGTTGGCAGTCTGCACTATTCTTATTCTGATCTTCTTTTTAGTCCACACCACGTAAGCCAAAACACACACCCTTTGCATGTGTGAATAGGAAGTGAGTGTGTGAGCTGAGCTTATAAGATCAAGAGAGAGCATTTCTTCATCTCAGCCCTTTGTATGAGAGAGTGCGCCTTAGTCCAGAGAAACAAATTTTTATCCTCTCTCCTCATTTTCTCTCAATAATCACATATCCTTGAGAAAAATTTATAACCTTCACCTCCATCACAAGTTGTGAGTTTGTTGAATGTCTAGAAACTTAGTGAAGCCAAATGAAATCCAAATCCTTTGGTGGCTTTCTGTTGGTAGCTCAACGGTGATGACTCCGAGAAGCTAGGTGAAGAAAAGACTCGTAGAGTTGGTTGCTAGCTAGAGTTTGGAGAGCTCAGGTACACAAGGAGATATAGGCTTGGAGGGTTTATAGTCATCCATTTACACTTGGGGCTCATATTTTTCTCTTCCATAACACTTTGTGGTGTTATGTGTGGTTTGCCTTCTTTATTCTTTATTTCCTTTAACTTTCTATGTTGTCATGTTTATGTAGTGTAGTTAAAAGTATGGAAATTTGCTAAGAAACTTACACTTGGACTATTTTGTTTAGTAGTGTTAAAATCAACTTAGCCGTAAAATTTTGTGTTAAGGATTCTGAATATTGTGCTAGTGTATTTAGCATATCTCTCTCTCTCACACACACACACACACATATATATATATATTTAAAAGCTAAAATTCAGTTTAATATCGCGACTTTTACTTCTACTGTCAATCTAGTTACTAAAATTTATTCTTTTATGAAGATTGGAGGTAAAAGTGAGTTCTCTCCCTGCCGTGGAGCTCTCTCTCTCGTGTGAAACGAGTGTCTCCCTTCCTTAACCTAGGTCTAAGGGCAACGTTTCTATTTCTTTTTCTTCTCTTTTCTCTGGTTTTTCATGCTATGGCTGATGACGTTGCAACTAGTTTGGGTAATATGAAGCTGACATTTGATGAAGAGGAGGTGATTCCCATATCTGATGAAGGTAGATTGAAGGCTTTGGAGAGTTGCAGTTTGAGTCTTATTGGGAAGTTCTTAACATGTAAACAGTTTAATAAAAGAGCAGCCAAGAACACGTTGTGAAGGGCATGGGGGTTGGAAAATAGTTTACAGATCATTGAGGTAGGTCCTAATCTCTTTCCATTCAAGTTTCACTCGGAGTTCGATATGGTTCAGATTTTACAAGATGGCCCATGGTCTTTCAATAATTAGTTATTGTTGCTTTGACGGTGGTAGAAGGGGATGACTGTGGGGAATATAAAACTAGAGCATGCTTCTCTCTGGATCCAAATTTGGGGTGCACCGTTTGATATGGTTTCCCCTCAGGTGGCGAAGGAGGTTGGTAGTCGTCTTAGTATTGTTGAGGAAGTGGAATGGAAGCGAAGGCATGATGATCCTAATTTTTTTATGCGTGTTAAAGTTGCATTACCGATTGGGAAGCCCCTGCGGAGAGGAAGTTTCATTGCTGGGTCAGATGGCATTCGAACTTGGGTGTCATTTAAGTATGAACGGCTACCGTTGTTTTGTCATTATTGTGGTATGCTAGGGCATGATGTGAAGCATTGTGCTTCACACTTGGCTATAATTCAGAACGGAGGAGAGATTGAGTATCAATATGGGGACTCCTTACGTGCCATGGGAGGATGGCCACGATCTTTTTCACCAAGAAAAACAGGTTCTAGTGCTGGTGCGGCAAGGGAGTAACAGTTTGAGGAGTCTACATGCAACAGTCCAAGGGTGATGGTATCACCGGCGATGGGTTTAGAAACTACAAACCCTAGCAGGCCGGTTGAGATTGATTCCGTAATTTTAGGGGCTGCACCTATTTTCCAGGAAGTTGATAACGTGGAGATGGAAAGTCACGCTTACGTGCAGCATGAAGATTATAGTGGACAGATACTAGATTCGGCCTTGCAGAATAATGTGGTGGATCAGCCAGCTAGATTGGATTCTGTTGATGTGGCAGTAGGTGGACTGATTGATGAGATTAATGGGCCGGTTTGCAATAGTTTGAAAATAGAAGAGGGTCGAGCTGTGGCTACCCTTTTAAAGCCCAAATCCACATGGACAAGGATTAATCGCATGGATTTTGGGCTTGGAGGGCTGTCTAAGGCTTTTATGCTACCAACCCGTGGGAAAAGAAGTAATGAATCAGTTTTGGAGGAAGGGCAGTGTAAGACTCTTGGCAGTAAGGAAACTAAACGTGTAAGGGTAGGGAGTGGGGATGATCTAGACAGTGTTATATCGGTGGGGGTGGAAAGCCACCCTTGCTGGGAGTAATGAGGATCCTAAGTTGGAATTGCCAAGGGCTTGGGAACCCTTGGATAGGTCGAAACCTTCGCAAATTAGTGAGGGAATAAGCTTCCACTGTGTGTTTTCTTATGGAGACACGTTTAGATACAGAGGGCTTTAATACTCTGTATGGTAATTTACCGTTTCAGAATAAAATTATTGTTAAGCATCCAGATGGTGGTGGATGGTTGCCCTTTTTATGGAAGAATGATTTAAAGTTAGAGGTCATTAACTATACAGCAAATCATGTGTTAGCTAGAGTAACAGAAGAAGACGGCTTTGTGTGGGTTATGATAGGTTTTTATGGGTGGCCAGAGACATAGCAAAAATTCAAGTCTTGGAAGCTATTGGAACATTTGAAGACTTTTGTGGAGGGGCCTTGGTTATGTTTTCGAGATTTTAATGCTATTCTCCATTCCTCAGAAAAACAAAGCACCAGGCAGCCCCATATTGCTCAGATAAATGCTTTTCGGGAAGCTTTGGAAGTTTGTCAATTGGAGGATCTAGGATATAAAGGTTACCTATTTACTTGGACTAACAAGAAACCTGGTGATGCAAATACCAAGTTGAGACTTGACAGAGCTGTGGTAACAACGGGGTGGATAGATAATTTTCCAGTTAGTAATATGGTGCATCTTCTTCCTCATGCTTCGGACCATATCCCTATTACTATCCATGTTCAAAAGTTTAAGAAGAAAAATAGAAGAGCTGACCGGGGTTTTAAGTTTGAGGAGAGCTAGCTGCTATGGGATGACTGTGAGGCACAGATTCAACAAGCTTGGAACTTGTCAGGTAGTGGGGAGGAGGGTCTAGCAGCTGTACATGCGAAGATAAGGGCTTGTGGGGATGATTTGAAGGCATGGGGAGATACAAAGGCTAAACCTGAGGGGAAAGAAATTAACGTCCTTTAGGATCAGCTTGATAAAATCAATAGAGCTGATACTACTGCGGAAAGTAAGCAGGAGTATTTGTTGGTTAGTAAAAAATTGGATGATCTATTGCTGAAGTAGGAGATTTACTGGGCACAACGGTCCAGGGTTGCATGGTTGAAACATGGAGATAGAAACACCAAATTTTTCCATTCAAAAGCATCACAAAGGCGACGAAGGAGTCATATTAAGGGTGTTATGAATTCACAGGAGCAGTGGGTGGAAGAGATGGAGGATGTAGCCAGGGTAGCAGTTGATTATTTTGACAACCTTTTTTGTGCGGGTTCATGCAATCAAATGGAGGAATGCTTAAGTACTGTTTCGGCCAAAGTAAGTCCAGCCATGCAGGACATGTTGTCTAGGGATTTCACTGCTAATGAAATCAAGGAAGCTGTATTCTAGATGGGACCAACAAAGGCACCTGGGCCTGATGGTATAAATGCCTTGTTTTATCAAAAATTTTGGCATATTGTGGGTAATGATGTTGTGAATGCTATGTTAGACTTTTTGAATAATGGAGTTATGTTACCTGATTTAAATCATACCAATATTGTGCTCATCCCCAAAGTGAAGAATCCAGAGAAAATGTCTGAATACAGACCAATCAGTCTTTGTAATGTTGCCTGTAAGATTATTTCTAAAGTTCTAGCAAATAGGCTGAAACAAGTGCTTCCTGATATTATTTCCCCCACCCAGAGTGCTTTTGTGCCAGGTAGACTTATTATAGATAATTTTATTGTGGCATATGAGGCTTTGCATTTTATGCATGTTAGGAAGAAAGGCAAGACAGGTTTGTTGGCCTTGAAGCTAGATGTCAGGAAGGCTTATGATCGAGTTAAATGGTTGTTTTTATAGGGAGTAATGTAGAAGTTGGGTTTTCCAGAAAAGTGGATTGAGAGAGTGATGACTTGTGTTACCACCACATTATTCTCTATTCTACTAAATGGGAAACCTTATGGGAATGTGCTTCCATCTAGGGGAATCCGACAAGGAGACCCTCTTTCTCCATACTTGTTTCTGTTGTGTGCAGAGGGTTTCACATCTTTATTGGCTAAAGTAGAGAATGATGGTAAAATCTATGGAGCTTCTATTTGCAGAGGGGCACCAAAAGTTTCTAACTTGTTGTTTGCAGATGATTCCCTTTTATTCTGCAGGGCAACACAAAATGAAGTGGAGGTGATTTCTGAGGTGCTTCAAACATATGCTAATGTTTCGGGTCAATGCATCAACTTGGAGAAGTCCTTAGTATTTTTTAACAGTAACACTTCAGCTAGCCAAAAGCAAGATATTCTGAGAGTTTTGGGAGTCTAGGAGGTACACCGCTTTGACTCATATTTGGGACTGCCTACTTTAGTAGGGAGATCTAAATATCATACATTCTCATATTTGAAGGATAGAATTTGGAAGAAGTTGCAGGGTTGGAAAGGGAAGCTGTTGTCTAGGGCTGGTAAGGAGATACTTATAAAAGCAGTTGCTTAGTCAATTCCTACATATACCATGAGTGTGTTTCAACTTCCTTTAAAGCTGTGTGATGAACTAGATGCACTGTGTGCTAAATTTTGGTGGGGGCAAGTGGGGGATGAGCGAAAAATTCATTGGCAAAGGTGGGAGAAGTTAACAAGATCAAAGAAGGATGGAGGAATGGGTTTTAGGGATTTAAGGGCATTTAATTTAGCTATGTTAGCTAAACAAGGGTGGAGGTTGCTGCATGATGATAGTTCTTTAGTATATCAATGTCTTAAAGCTAGATATTTCTCTAGAACTCACTTATTTGATGCTAAGGAATCCCAAAATCACTCTTTTGTGTGGAGGAGTATTGTAGCTGCTTTGTCTATTTTGAAGTTGGGGTGTTGTTGAAGAGTTGGGAATGGTCTTTCTATTCGGGTTTCAGGGGATAAATGGATATCGAATTATCCAACAAATGCGCCTTTGTTTTCACTTAGGGAGGAGGTCCGAGAGGTGGTTGTGGCTGAATTAATTGATTAAGAACTGCATGCTTGGAGGTCTAAATTTATTTTAGACATGTTTGAGCATGTGGATGCGGAAGCCATTTGTAGAATCCAACTAAGCCGATGAGATGTGGAAGATACTATAATCTGGATGCACCATAAAAAGGGGTTGTTTACTGTCAAGTCTAAATATAAGGTGGCGAGGGAAGTATTGCATGGTGGAAATTTAGCTGAAAGCTCAAGGGGTTGTGTGGGGAAAGAAGTGTGGGCTGCACTATGGAAAGTTTGGATTCCAAACAAGATTAAAGTGTTTGGGTAAAGAGCTTGCAATGATATCTTGCCAACAAAACAAAATTTGTCAAAGTGAAAAATTATTGAGGATGAGATATGTCCTATATGTATGAGATTTCCAGAGTCAGCAATCCATGCTTTGTGGGAGTGTGAGGCAGCCAAGGATGTGTGGGCTGGTAGCTTGAAAATTCTGCAGAAGGGGATATCGGGTTTGGCTGATTTTACTCACCTAATAGAGTACTTGCTGGATTAGATTGAGCTACATGACATGGAGGAGTTTCTGGTGCAAGCTTGGCAGATTTGGAATCAAAGAAATCGGGTTGTATATGGAGGGAAATTTCATGACCCGGGATGGTTGATAAATCGAGCTAGGGAGTTGTTAGAGGAATTTCGGATTGCTCAAGATTAGATGAGAACCGAATCAGCTAGGCAGCCAGCTAGTGATACTTGGCAGCCTCCTCCTCAGTCAGTCTTCAAGCTTAACTTTGATGCAGCAGTCTTTTCAGGCCTCAACAGATCTGGTTTTGGTGCTATTATACGCAATGAGAAAGGAGAGGTTATGGCAGCCATGGCAGTTAAGGGTCTAGAAGTGTTTTGCAGTGAGGAAGGTAAACTACTTGCCTGTAGGAAAGCGATTGAGTTTGTAGTGGATGCAGGTTTCTTAGAATTAGTTATTGAGGGAGATAACAGCTCGGCCATGACTGCTATTTCAACAATGAAGATTGATCAGTCCTTATTAGGGAATGTGGTTGGGGATATTCAACATTTGATTTGTAATTTGCTGTGGGTAAGAAATGATTGTGTTAGAAGAGGGGGGAATCGGGTTACTCATGTATTAGCTCAATTTGCTAGGAATATTACTGAGGATATGTATTGAATGGAAGATGTTCCTCCAATAGCTAGAGAAGCTTTGTACCAAGATGCTAATTTTGTTGATTAATTGAATGATATGCTTCTGTTTCCCAAAAAAAAAAAAAAATCTTTTATTAAATTAGTTCCTCGCTATGTAAAAATGAATCAATATGATATTTTCATCCATATCTACTAACAAATAACGCTGTTTAAAAAAAAAAAAAAAAAAACGCTGTTTATACATTTTTTAATTAAAAATTTAACTGAAAATGAAAACATTTATTAGATGCATCATTTAATAGCTCTTGTCGTTTTATAAGTATTATTCAAAAAATATATATTTTTAAATCTTTTTAAATGTTTGAATGACTATATTTGCTAGAAGAAATAATGATCAAATTGATTCATTTTGATAACTTGATAATTAGATTGACAAAAATTAAACTTCAGCTACAAATTTCACAATTGAAAATAGAAATCTATGGACTAAATTGACCTTAGAAATTGAAGGTAGGAAAGAAAATCATGATGAGGCTAATATTGCCATTTCACAAGATATGAAAACAAGAAATGGTACACATGGGAGGATATTTTTGTCATTTCAAACAGATACTAATACGCATTTGTTGAAATCAGGTACTAATACGCAATTGTTGAAATTGGGTATACTCTAAATAGATAGATAATTAAGTTACAAGAATAGAGTCAATATGAATTTTTTTATTTGTACAAAAATGCTTATATATTAACTGAAAATTCAATTTGTATAGCATTGCTTTTTTATTTTTTATTTTTTTTATATGATCATGTAAGTTGTAACGTTATTTCCACATATACCATACCATAGGCCTATGGGGCAATAATTTTTGAGCATTGAAATGTTTCTGTCACTAGTCTTTTACTTCAGCTTCTAGAGTCACTACTTTTTGCTTATTTTAATGGTATAAATGGTATGTCATATATGTATTCGATCACTTAATTAAAAAAAAAAGTTCATATACTAGAAGTAACAGATAAAAATTCAGAAATACGTACAGTAAAATTATATATATATACACATGTACATGTGCGTGTTTACCGTCATGGCAGTGTTATAAGCAAAACCCGGTAAGTTAATTGGAATGGATAGACAGCCATCAACGAAGTCAGAGAACAATTGAGCCATCTCATTTACTTCTGAATCACTTGTAACTCCCAAGAGTTGATTAACCATTTGATTGATAGCAACCTGTGCTGTGTGTGTAGATACAATTATTAATTAATTAATTGATCTGAAATTAATTAATATACATATTGGAATAATACGTTTGATGATGATCTGATGACTTGCCTTTCTGCACACATCCTGGAGAGAAATGTGTTGATTGTTGTGGAAATTGGCCAAAGTTTGAAGCATAACCATTTGAATGTCTTCCAAGAAATGGAATTTGATGAGCTTATCTAGGCGCATCATATTGGAGGCAATTGCATGTAGTTTTCTTTGTTGATCTCCTTGGACCGTGATTATCCCATTTTTCCCCACCAAATCTCTGAATGATTTTGGATAGCTTGATTGGAATAATTTCCCTTCGTTTTGCATTACAAATCGATTGAAGCTTGGGTCTGCTGACACCACTGCCCATTTACCAAACAGGCTGCATGAGAATATCTTCCCAAACCTGCAGCAGTCCTCCAATTAATAATATTCACCTCCCATTAATTCACTTCAATAATAATTATGCATTTTCATTTAACAGAAATAAATATAAAATTAAGAGACTAATTAATGAAATATAGTTCATTCCCACCCCCCACTCAATTATTATTGGTCATTTCATTTAAACTTAAAAAAAAAAAAATGATTTAACTCATTTACATTGCTAAAATATGTTTGTAGTTAATGTATATAGCTAGACAATGTAAATTTAGCCAAACCTAGCTAGTTCTTAAATCAAGTGCAAAAGTTTTAAGGGTCCATTTGGTTGGAAGGGTGAAAAAGTGGGAAAATAAAAAATGGTGAGATGATGGAAAAGTGAGAAAAATAAAAAATATTTTAATTTCTCTTATTTTTATTTGGTTGGGAGTGGAAAAATAGAGGGATGGAAAAAAGTGAGTTTATATAAATTTACGCATATATTCTTATTAAAAAATGACGCCCAATTAAAACCAAAGAAGTGATAAACAACCAAAAAAAAATCAATCACCTAAATTTATTAAAAGAATAAAAATCATGTCCATAAAAAAAAATCACATCTAAACAAAAAAAAAAAAAAGAATATTGGATAAGCCTACCCGGCCAGTAAATCAAAAGGAAAAAAGAGAAGAAGAGGCAGGCAACGCCTGCCCAGTAAATCAAAAGAAAAAAGATAAAAAAAAATAAAATAAAAAAGAAAAAGATAAAAAAGAAGAAGAGGTAGGCAACATAAAAAAAAAAAAAAAAAAAAAAAAAAAAAAAAAAAAAAAAGGCGCTAGCAACGTCCAGAGGAAAAAAAAGAAAAAGAAAAATGTAAAGAAAAGCAACATGGATGAAGCTCATGTGCAATTGCACACGGGCATTTTCATCCAAAAATGATGCCCAAATTCTCCTTTTATTTTTTTCTTCATTTTGGAGAGAAAACTTTTTAATGGGTCTGGAGAGAAAACACGTAAATCTCATCATTTATTTTCCTTCCTCCCACTCAATCAAATACACTCAAAAAAGTTTTCATTTTCATTTTCTTTCCAAAATTTTCCATCCACCCAAATTTCACCTCCAAACAAACACACCTAAGAGTACTTACCTTTTCACCTGTTCTTCGACAAACCTAGGAGGATGAGAACTTGCAACAGCATTGTACCAGTTGAAGCTATCACCAACTAAAGGCCAGCCTCTTCTTCCAGGCGGCAATCTGTATTTTCTTTTCTCTACCTTCTTATTTCTTGACAATTTTGTGAAAAAGACAATGAACACTAGCATAGCAAGCATCCAAGGCCATAGTCCTGGAAAAATCTCTATCATCTTCTCTAATGAAAAACGGAAGAGGGAGAGAGAGATTGAGATCACTGAAATCTGCCAGAACAATTTATCATTGATAGTAATTTCGATTTAAAAATCACTAGCACAACATTAAGGCAAATTATAAAAATTATAATAACGAATACAAAGAGTACTGATATTCAACGTTGACCTAATTAATTAAGTTTCTAAGGTTTAGTAGAGCCACGTTGTAGAATTTTCTAATAACTTATTCTTAGCTAGATGCTATTTTGTACAAGTTAGAATATAAAGACTTAGTCATTGCAATGTCAAGTTCCAAATACAAAAGTAATTATGTCATTCTCTATAAGATATGATTCACATTTTCCATCTGTAAAGAGAATGACCTTTCTACTAATATATGCATGCGAAACATATACATATATTGTTGATTTTGCTAAAAAATATGTAAGACTTGCCTCACTGAAGAGAAAATTTAAATGAAATGCAAGCTTATTAATCTTACCTATGAAGATTAATGTTATTTATATGTGGAAGAGAGTGAACAAATTTCTTTTCTCATGCTCAATATTCTTCTTGACAAGAAACGGTTGATGAAAGAACTAAGAAACAAAACAAAAATAATAATAAGAGAGAAGAATATAATAACAAAAATATATTCTTCTTGACATACCTTGTTATGAACGATAGCTCAATTGCATGATATACGGATTCCAGGTAAAACTTGAAGAATTCAAAGTCAGAATATGTTTCTCTCTTCTTCGTAGAGTTAATATCACA
Source organism: Quercus gilva (assembly GCA_023621385.1). NCBI lineage: Eukaryota > Viridiplantae > Streptophyta > Magnoliopsida > Fagales > Fagaceae > Quercus > Quercus gilva. Next base: position 36,619,458 of record CM042482.1, on the reverse strand, counting down.
GAATATGCTTTTATTACAACATGTGCATAAGAAGGAAAACGTATTATGATTGTCGAAACTAAGAGTGGCCCAACCCCAACCCTAAGATTGCTAATAATAATTATATCCCTCTTAACTGTTTTCTTCAACTGCAAAAGCATAATATCACGGGAGTGATCTTTAAGTTAAGGAAATTCTCGCTAACATAAAGTTAGCACAAGCTTGACACTCTGTTTTATTTATTCCTAAGCAATTAATATATTATTCAACTTGCCACCCTTGGGGCTTTAATACCATTTGAGAGAGAACAAGCATATATATATATATATATATATCCACCAGTTTTGAGCTCTGGAATGAGACTTTGCTTTTCGAGCAGGTAGCTCAAGAATGAGACCAAACTTGGGCATGCTTGCCTATATATAATATTGTATTTCATTTCTTGGGCAGTTGTTAATCACTGATATCAGCATTGAGCGACCCACCAAAATCAACTGAGGTGACTGTTTTATCCTTTAAGGTTGTTTGGTAGAGCATTAGAGATGTTTTGCACATTGGGGGATAAAACTGCCAATCCAAATGTTGATAATACTAGAGGTGTGTCGTACATTATGGAGCCGCTAAATAAGTCAAAGATGCAAAGATAGTTGAAGCCTAGTTTTCAGGCCTCTCCCAAGAAATAAGGCCCTTAATTTCTGCCGCAGCTTAGCCAAATAAAATATTAGAGATGTACAGAATAATTCATATGCATATCACAATATGCCAGCCAGAATCAGCCAAGCATGGTTCAATCAATTGACTCATAAGTCCGGAAACTCTTCCGGCCACTAGTTATGGGATCAAATTATTTTTAAGGCTCATTAAGAAAAATTTAAGAAGACCAGAGAATATGATCTGATTTGTAAGGTTAAATTTAATCAACCATTTTGTTGACTTTATTTCATGCCAAATTTGCTTGTAATTTAGCATTTAGAAACCTTGTATTTACGTGAGAATCATGTAAGGGTAGTGTGTGAGAGAGTATGAAGAAATGTTCAAGATTGTGCAGTGAAGAAGGAACTCGCGACTGGATCTCGCAGGTGGCTCGCGACTGGCAAGCCGCCAGAAGATGCACACGAGTGAAGCGTGCAGAGAAGCTGAACCATCATGCCAGTTGTAGCATTATAGGACAAAAAGTCCAGACTGGCCATTCAGTTAGCTTGCGGTTTGAATGTGACTAAGTCAAGTCACGAGGCCAAGTCGCCAGCCAGCTCTGTTTTGGAAAAATGACTTTTCGCATTCCAAACACACATCACTATCATAGACCTTTATACCCACGAAATGTAGAGAGCTTCCAGAAAGAATTTTGAGAGAGAAACCCTAGAGAAAAACAAGATTGACTCGTCCACAATCTTTACATAGAGACTCTTCAAATTCCTCTACTTTCACCCTTTCTATTGTTACATTCTTGAGAGGTTCTTGGCTAAATCATTTTCTCACCATACCCACATATGTGAGAAGGTTTTTTGGTGCTTTGGGAAGCAGTTAGGAAGGGGCCAATGGTTATTGGTTAATGCTATAGGCTATAGCAGAATCCGGTAAGCTAGAAAAAGACAAAGGTTTGGTGTAACCTCGTTGGAGCAAGAAGCTTGGAGGGCTTAAGTACACTTGGTAGATTAGGCTTGGAGGGTCTATTGCTGTTCATGTATCCCAACTATATTTTCTAGTGGATTATTGACTGCTTGGAGGGCGGCGGAGAGGTTTTACGCCAAGGGTTTCGATTTCCTCTTCGATAACACATCGGTGTGTTGTCCTTGTGTTTGCATCTCTCTTCCCTTAATCTTTTTCATTTAATTTCTGCTGTGGATGTGATTTTATTTGGTTTAGATTGTTTATCAATTCTGTTCTTAGCTTATGTTCATTTTCCGCACATATATTGTTTGACATTAAGCTTGAATTGATAATTTTGTAATTGGGGGCCTAAATGTTCATAGTGGTTTATACGTTATTTGAACATTTAATTGGTATTAGACCGAGTGCACACTTTGTGCTTTAAAGACCTCAGTGTGATCCTTGACCCCGTATTGAGATGGACCGGTCTCAATCTTTAAATGTTTCACCATTTTTTTATGGCAACAACTATGCATTTTGGAAAGTCCAGATGAGGGCATTCTTGTGTTCTATTGATGATACTGTTTGGAATGTGGTAGAAGTAGGATGGACTAGGCCAGAGGCTACTAAATCCACTTGGGATAATGCAGCTCTTGCGACAGCTAACGCTGACAATAAAGCTTTGAATGCTATTTTTTGTGGTGTTTCTCTAGAAGAGTTTCATAGGATTTTACACATCACTGTTGCCAAGGAGGCATGGGAGATACTAGAGACCACCTATGAAGGAATGAAGAAAGTAAAAGACACTAAGGATTATCTTATTTTTGTTATCCACACACATCACACATGTCTACGTTCAATGAATGCCATATTCATTTGTGTGATTGTACTTGATTAAATGTGTTTTCACATGCTCAATCTTTGTTGATCATACACAAAAAGATTTTTGAGTGTTTTAGTTATTTTTGGATAGTATTTTGTTTTTACAAAAATTGTCAAAATTTCAAAAACAATATTGCCCTGTTTTGGCGACTCAGTTGCGGGTTGGTCCAATCGCATGCCCCAGTCGCGAGCATTACTCAGAAGGTTTTCGCAACTCTCTGGCGGGTCAAAGTCCCAGTCGCGAAAAATACTTAGAATATTTTTCAAAATTTGGGTTTTTAATATTTCTCGCGGCTCAGCGTGGTGACTTGTTTGCGGGTGGAAGGTTTAGTTGCGAAGGGTACACAGAGATTTTTGCGGTTTACCTCGCAGCTTTCTCGCAGGTAGACCTTCTAGTCAAGAAAAATACTTAGAAAATTTTTCAAATTTTTTGTTTTTAAGTGTTCTGGCGGCTGGCCCTAGCGACTTGCACGCGACTTGAGTTAGTCACGAAAAACGTGTGTTTTGTGTTTTAAGAGCAGTTTTTAAAACTTTTTCAGTTTTCCCTCAAACTTTTGTGACTATTCATTTTTCTTCGCCATTTCAACTATCTCTCAAACTCACCGTGTTTGTCTCAAAAACTCCATTGTTGTTCATCATCTCAACATTAATCTTCAAGAAAAGGTATGGGTTTTCTTATTTTCTCTAAGTATTTCATATTTATAGCCCTGCTTTCTTGGATTTTTGAGTTGTTATTGGGGTTTGAGAAATATAGTGTTCGAACATGGGTTTGGTTTATTTTGTTGAGTGAGTTTGATTGAGTGTTGGTGATATTGATTGTTAGATGCTTATCTTACTGTTTTTCCTGTTGGTATTTGTGTTCTGAGTTATGTTTCATAACTGTGTTACTTTGTGCATATCATGTTCATGGTAGAGTGTTACAATGACAGTTATTTGTGACTGTGTGATATTCATTGATTACTTTGTACTGAGTTGTAACTTAACAATCATCATTTTCGATCACCTGTTTCATTCCTAAATATACAATGCATTAGTGTTACTTATGATTAATTGGTGTTGACTTGGTTCTTTGCTGTGTGTTAGTTCTTTTACAGATGTCTCGCCGATCCTCAAAAGGAAAAGAGATTGTAACTGATGGTCCATCATCCCCTGTTGCTAAACGGACTCGACCCTTATCTCAGTCATCTAAAGACTCTAACAGTGAGAGATTTAGGACTCCTCTTGATTCACAGCCCTACTCAAGCATTTTTATAGATGCTCCTATTATTGTGGAATGTGTAGTAAAATTTGATACCTTGGGAACAACATTTATCCCTAGGATTTTTGAAGCAAGAGATTGGGCTGATCTGTTCGGGAGTTTCGAGGACCTGGTTGATGAATTAGTTAAGGAATTCTACTCTAGTGCTAGATACACCGGAGTAGAGTTGAAATGTTGGGTAAGAGGAACAAAATTCTCCATCAATATAGAATACATTGCAAAGGTTCTTCGCATCACTAGACCAGCAAATGTGGATCTCACTCCGTATGATGACAGATTACATTAGGTATAAAACATTCTCCAAGTTCTTAGGCCTGATCATGAGGTTAGAAGCAAAGGCTCATCTATAGGCACTGCATCGTTTACGCCTGAATTGATGACTCTAAAACTGATCATGTTCTCTAACCTCTACCCACTGTCTAACACCGTTTTCATTAATCTTGGAAGAGCACAATTTCTGTGTGATCTCATTACCGGAGTTTCGATTGACATTTATGCCCGCATCTTTCAGACTATTGGGAAAATAGCAACTCGATCAGCAGCACGAACATGTATTCCTTTTTGTAGTCTTATCATGAAGATCATGCTTCGTAAAGGTGTCTGTCCACCAACAGAAGGAAAAATTGTGCCACGTCCTTGACCAATATCCATGATAACTCTCCAAGTAGGCAAGAGTCACTCCTCTAAAGCACCTAAGAGTGAGCCATTCACCCATGCCACTCCATCTGGTCATGATTCAGCTACACCTGTGCATATCGAAACTGTTTCTCCCATTCCTTTTGAGATGCAAACAACTAGCACTCCATCTGCACCTAGCTCTCAAGCTGACAAGTTAAGCACTTTGATTGAGAGTGTGTCTCAGCGGATTTTCTATTTAGAACGACTCCTTTACTCCACCCACAACCAAGTTCAAATGCGTCTCACAGCCATTGAGACACAGTTAGATGCTATTCAGCAAAAGCTAGAAAATAGTCTTTAGCTATTCGTGCCTAAAAGGGGAAGAGATAGCATATTGTAAGGGGGGAGAGCAACACAAGAATGAGAAGTGAACATACTGAAAGGGGGAGTTGTGTGCTCTAGAAGAGGAAGCTGATATACATGCACTCACACATACTTTTGAATAGTCAAACAAACTTTTGTTTTGCTTGTCTTGTTTATAGCTATTTGCTTGCTATTTTTATAAACTATACTCTTGTGTGGATATGGTTCTAATACTTTTGAAACTTCTTGGTACATTGATATATTATATAAGATTGTTTTCAGTTGTTTATGGTACTTTTGTAACCTTGGCTTTTGTAAGCTTTTAGGTTTTTTGTACCCATGCTTTGTAGTTTATGTACTTGTTGTTATGCTATGCACTACTCTAAGTACATCATTCTTGTGCCCTTAGTTGGATTTTATATCCTTAATGCAATTACCTTGAGGTGTTGCATTGGTTGAGTGTTGGACATGCAAATAATACTTTGCATTAAGCTTATTAGCTTGCATGTCCAGATGTTCATTCCGTATGTGAATGAGCATTGTAATCACTATTTATAGTGATTGTTCGTTTTTGGTTAAGCTATGATTTATTGCTTAAGTCCATTTTGCTTGATTGCATTGTGCTTGCTCCATATGCATTACAAGTTTTCTGCAAACAATGATCATATTGTGTTGTTGTGTTTCAGGAGACACTTGTTCTTATGGTTCAAGAGCTTCACAGATTCTAGAGTTAGGTGTGAGTGAGTTTTGTTTAACTGTTCCCAACTCACGCTTTAAGTCTAGAGTTTGTTGTAGGGTTTTGTTACGGAATAGCCAAAGGGGAAGATTGTAAGGTTAAATTTAATCAACCATTTTGTTAGCTTTATTCCACGCCAAATTTACTTGTAATTCAGCATTTAAAAACCCTGTATTTACGTGGGAATCATGTAAGGATAGTGTGTGAGAGAGTGTGAAGAAATGCTTAAGATTGTGCAGTAAAGCAGGGAATCGCGACTGGATTTCGCGGGTGGCTCGCGACTGGCAAGCCGCCAGAAGATGCATATGACTGAAGCTTGTAGAGAAGTTGAACCGTCATGCTAGCTGTAGCACTACAGGACAAAAAGTCCAGACTGGCTATTCAGTTAGCTCGTGGCTTGAACTCACGACTTAGTCAAGTCACCAGCTGGCTCTGTTTTGGAAAAATGACTCTTCGCATTCTAAACACACATCACTATATATAGAACCTTATACCCACGAAATGTAGAGAGTTTCTAGAGAGAATTTGGAGAGAGAAACCCTAGAGAAAAACAAGATTGACTCATCCACAATCTTTACATAGAGACTCTTCAAATTCCTTTACTTTCACCCTCTCCATTGTTACATCCTTAAGAGGTTCTTGGCCAAATCCTATTCTCACCATACCCACATCTGTGAGAAGATTTTTTAGTGCTTTGGGAAGTAGTTAGGAATGGATTAATGGTTATTGGTTGATGCTATGGGCTATAGTGGAATTCGATAAGCTAGAAAAGACAAAGGTTCGGCGTAACCTTGTTGGAGCAAGAAGCTTGGAGGGTCTATTACTGTTCATGTATCCCAACTACATTTTCTAGTGGATTATTGACCGCTTGGAGGGCGGCGGAGATATTTTGCGCCGAGGGATTCAGTTTCCTCTTCGATAACACATTGGTGTGTTGTCCTTGTGTTTGCATCTCTCTTCCCTTAATCTTTGCCATTTAATTTTTGCTATGGATGTGATTTTATTTGGTTTAGATTGTTTATCAATTTTGTTATTAGCTTATGTTCATTTTCTGCACATATATTGTTAGACAGTAAGCTTGAATTGATAATTTTGTAATTGGGGGTCTAAACGTTCATAGTGGTTTATACGCTATTTGAACATTTATAATCTTATAGACAGAATGAATACTTGTTCACACTTACCATTTACATGTTGGTAATATTACACAAAGTAATAAAGGAAGAACAAGTTTAACACAAAAGACAAATGGAAATAAGAGATAACTTAGAGGCACAAATTGTTATCCTTAGACAATATTTGCCTCCACACTAGAGTTGCTATAGGCTTATCACAAATTTTTCTCCAAGATACAACCAAGTTGTTATGTTCCATAGATAGCAATTTTGGAGAACACCCGCAGGATTTCTTGTGTTTCTTAGAAACTAACTTTTGGGAGAGAAAAGTAGTAGTTATCAAGTTAACATAAGTAACTATTTAGACCCATAGATTATATTTCATCAAAAGGCACATAAGGAGAGTTAAAATGTTTCATAAAATTGTTCACAGTGCTTGAAACCTTTTCAAACATTCAAAACAGTTACCAGAAAATTCAGTTCTACGAGTCTTAATAGATCGAGAGGAATTGAGAGTCGATCGAAGTCTCTTTTTGATCGATCAAATAGGGATCGAATAGTGATCGAGTCAAGGAGAAGCTCCAAGATCATTTTCCTTATCACTTCGATCGATCGAGCAAAAATTTTGACCAATCAAACATACTAAATTTCGAATTTTCACTTAAAAAATTCCAGAACTTGAATTTTTTACTTTATCAAACAATATTCTCCAAACTTAAACATCATTATTACAACCTATCCATGTATATACCTATATATACAACCTATCCATGTAATAATAATATATTTCTCACTTGATTGATATTCTATCATGCATAAATGAAGGTGTCTTTCAACCTAAACCTTGCTTTAGTGTAATTGTCTCAAGAAAACAACAAAGTTAATGGTGGCTTGGTGCTTAATCCAAAACTCTTATGTGCTGAAATCAAAAATAGCACACACATAAGAATATCCACAACACATTTTGAAATCCACTATTGTTAGCGCTATTATGGCCTTGTGCTCTTCTCGATTTAGTGAATATTTACAAGAGAAAACTCTTTAACTTTTGCTAGAAGCGGCACCATTTCTATGTTCACAAAGGTGAAGTTCCTTCTTATGTCCACGTTGTTAGAATTGTGTAGTTAAATTATTAAATTTACCATATTCCAATAGCTTAAGTTTTTGGAAAAATCAGTAATTTAACATAGTATCAGAACATGAAATTTTATGTTTAATCCTTGTCTCTTCCACTCTACCTCCCATTTAGAATCCCATGTGTTGGCCCTCATATATTAAAAGGTAGTTTCGGCCCACACGTGAGGGGGAGTGTTAGAATTGTGTGGTTAAATGATTAAATTTACCATATCCCAATAGCTTAAACTTTTGGGATAATCGGTAATTTAACACCTGTTACATAGACATATATACTTTTTGAACTTCATTAAGAGTGTAAAACTCATCCTCTATTTCATCGTAACAAACTACATTAATCCATCTTGAACGAGACACAAATTTAGTACTCTTACTAACCACGTATCAACAGCTTGTTGTTACCCTTTAAATCTTTTAGATTAAATCAATTCGAGATTGGGTTCCCACTATTGGTGATTCTCTTAAAAGAAGGGTTTTAGTCCCATTCCAATGGATGTTACCCTGACCAAATCTCAAGACATCGCTTTGGGTAAAAGGTCTACCAAATTATTATTTGACTTTACATAGACAATTGAAATGGTACCAGCTTCAATTAATTGTCTTATGTAATTATGTCTTAGACCTATATGTCTAGACTTTTCATTATACATTTTATTGTATGCTCTGCCCAAGGTGGCTTCACTATTGTAGTATATTGAAATGACTAGTATTGGTTGTGGCCATAACACTATGTCTAATAACATATTTCTTAGCCATTTCGCTTCATGGTGGAGTGAGAAATACATGTTTGTTTCTTTAATGCCTAACAGATGATACCTCCACCAACAGTGAATATCCAACCAAATGTGGATTTATTATCACTCATACTAGAAATCCAACTAGCAATTGCTTTTCAATGATCCATACTTGGATTACTTGTAAATCTAGAAATTTTTCCCACTACAAAAGATATGTATGGTCTTATAGAATGCATAGCATACATTATGCAACCTATAACACTAGCATACTCGAGTTGTGTTGCTCCTCTTCTAGTGTTTTCACCTAATTTTATGTTTTGATCAAAAGGTGTATTTGCTTCCTTTCATATTAACATGTTCAAATCTTTGAAGCACTTTCTCAACATAATGGAATTGACATAGTACAAAACCCCCACTATGTTTATTTAATTTTGATTCTCAAAATAGTATCCACTTTGTTTAAATCTTTCATTTTAAACTCAGAAGTCAGATACCTTTTGGTTTCACATACACCTTTCGTATTTGTACCAAATATGAACATATTATCCACATAAAGTCATACAATAACTCCATATTCCTTTGTAAATTCGGAATACATACATTTGTTAGTGCCCTTATGCACAAAACCATCCGACAAAATTATGAAGTCAAACTTCTCATGCCATTGTCTTGGAGCTTGTTTCAAGCCATACAAGGAATTGACTAATTTGCAAACTTTCTTCTCAATTCTAGGAAGTACAAAACCCTCAGGTTGTTCCATGTAAACTTCCTTATCAAGATCACTATTTAGGAAAGTTGTCTTTACATCAATTTGATGTACAATCTGAAAATTCAATTTGGGTATGAAACACCCTTGAACGTTTAGACCCCAATTACAAAATTATCAACTCAGGCTTAATATCAAATGATTAACGTGCGGAACATGAAAATAAGCCAAACACAGAATTGATAAACAATCTAAGCCAAATATAAACACATCCACAGCAGTAAATATAAGGCAAAGATAAAGGAAGAAAAAATGCAAACACACGGACAACACGCGATGTGTTATCGAAGAGGAAACTGAAGCCTTCGGCGTAAAACCTCTCTGCCGCCCTCCAAGTGGTCAAATAATCCACTAAAGAATGTAGTTGGGATACATGAATAGCAGAAGACCCTCCAAGCCTAATCTACCCAAGTACTTTAGCCCTCCAAGTTTCTTGCTCCAACGAGGTTACGCCGAACCTATTTCTTCTTTAGCTACTCGGATTCCGCTACTAGACCATAGCATCAACCAATGTAGATTGGTTCCTTCCTAACTGCTTCCTAATAGCACCAAATAAACCTTCTCACAGACGTGGGTGTGGTGAGATAAGGATTTGGTAAAAAAGGCCTCTCAAAGGTATAACAATGGAGAGGAAGAAAGAAGAGGAATTTATAGAATCTCTAAATGAAGATTGGGGATGAGGCAATCTTGTTTTTCTCTAGGGTTTCTCTCACAAAATTCTCTCTGGAAGCTCTCTTCATAACGTGGGAATGAGGGGTATTTATACTGGAATGAGAATGGAATGTGAAACGTCAGATTTTCCCAAACAGGGCATTTTGGCGACTTAACCTCACGACTGGGTTAAGTCACGAGTTCAAGTCGCAAGCTAACGGCCTGGCCAGCCTGGGACTTTTGTCCTGTAGTGCAACAGCTGGCGCGACTCTTTAGCTTCTGACATGCTTGGCACGTGTGCAGCTTCTGGCGACTTGCAAGCCGCGAGTCACCCGCGAGATCCAGTCGCAAGATTTTGTTTCTTTGCACAAACTTGAGCATTTCATCACACTATCTCACTCATTACCCTTACAAGTTTCCCACCTAAATACAGGGTTACTAAGTGCTAAATTACAAGCAAATTGGCACGGAATAAAGCCAACAAGATGGTTAAATAAATTTAACCTTACAATCTCCCCCTTTGGCTATTTCGTGACAAAACCCTACAACAGACTCTAGACTTAATTCGTGAGTTGGAAATAGTTGAACAAAACTCACTCACACATAACTCTAGATTTTGTAAAGCTCTTGAACATATGAACAAGTAACTCCTGAAACACAACAACATAGCAATATCATTGTATGCAGAAAACTTGAAATGCATATGGAGCAATAGAAGCATGATCAAGCAAAAATGAACTTATGCATTAAAGCAATAAATCATGGCTAGATCAACCAAGCAGTCACTTAAACAAAAGTGATTACTATGTTCATTCACACAAGGAATGAACATCCGGACATGCAAAGTGATAAGCTCAATTGAAGAGTATCATTTGCAAGTCCAACACTCAACCAATGCATACAAACATATATGCATCTAGGAACAATCCTACAAGGGCACAAGAGTGACAGTACTTAAAAAAAGGAATGCATAGCATTACGATAGAAGTACTGATTTAACAAAGCACAAAGGTTGTATAAAGCATGGTACAAACCACAAAGGCCTACAAGTGTGCATAAGTGCATGGAAACAAACCCTTAAAGCTTACAAAAGCAACATGGGTACAAATTGCATAAACCATAATAGACTGATAGACTGAATAAACAACACAAGTTTTGAGACAGACTACAGACTAAATATAACATAGAACATAACAAAATATAAGGCACAAAATGTAAAGCTCCCCCTTTGATTTTGCTCTTCCCCCTTTGATTTTGCTCTTTCTCCCCCTATCATTTTCCTTTGTACTCAGATATCTTCTCCCCCTTTTCGTCACAGAATAGCTAGTCCTCATCTTCTTCTAGCTTTCGTTGAATCTAATCCAATTGAGTTTGGAGAGAGGTGAACTTCGTGTCCTACCGAGTGTTGTTATGGTGCACAATGGATGTGAGACTTGACACTTTGGTGCTCAATTCATGGACAGATGTCATGATGATGTCTAACTTCTCGTCGAGGGAGAATGAGCTGGAGTGCGAACCACTGTGAGATGTTGAAGCTTCAGTTTTTATTCCCTTCTTACTATGGCCAATGCTCGCGTTGAACGTACGCATGTTGATTGGGCTGGGTTTTGTGCAGGGAGTTTCATCTTCAGATGGATGGATCCCTTTAAGCTTCAAAATCCAAGAGATGAGACAGCAGAATGGAATACATATTCGGGACTCAGTTTGCCGGTGTTGGATAGGGGATACAAGTTGTTAGTCATGATGATTGTGAGTACTCCCAATTTCGGAGGAAGAAAGGAAACATTGACTGAGTTTTCATTTTGTGAGAATTCCAAGTCTTTGCCAAGGGTGTCCCGAAGTAATTCCTTATTCGGACACAGATCATCATACATTGGTGGATTACCACGTATCGGCCGATTGATATGCAAAATCTCAGCCAAATACGTAGGAGAGACAGAGAAACTTTTTCTCCTAACCCAGCACTTAAGTTCATCACCTTCAACGATTGCATTAGCATAAAATTCTTTAACCAAATCCTCATAAGCATCGTCCAGGTCAGAGAGAAGGTAATTCCAATCTTTGTAAGCAAACCATTTTGGAATGTCAGTGGCAAACAAAGAAGGTTGATCAACAGTCCTTTTAATTAATGGTGTAGCATCTCTGAAGTAATTTTCATGAGTCTGAAAGACAGTATAAGATTTGAATTTGTTTGGGTCGAAAACACTTGAAGGTGAACAGGTCCTCTTTAGGTGAGGTGAGGGATCATCGACATCAATGACAGGTTCCTTTCCTTTGCTGTTGCCCCCTTTCACAACTGCTCTCTTGAATGGAGACATATCCACTCTGCAACATGGATTATCAAAGAAAAGGAAAACACCCAAAAAACATCCAGAACAATATTAGAATAGGGTTAGAATCAAAACATGTGCATGTGGAGAAACCCTAAGAATTTGGGATTTTGGGTCCAAGTATGACAATGAGTGTGTATGGGTGTTAAAAGTAACATAATGAACTCACAAAAGGAGTAAAACAAAATAGACTCAAGGAAAAATACCACCACACAAACCGAGACAAATACGAAAGGAAGATATACCAATAGCACAGATCCACTCAAAAACTACAAATCAACAACTTAGCTCACAAAAACTGTTCAAATGATGAATAATGAAGTGAAAATAGGAAAACCCATACCTTTATCTCGACGATTGAAGGGAAAATGGTGTAATGATGAAGGATTTTCATAGATGAGCACGGCGAGTTTCAGAGAGAGAAATGGAGAAGACAATGAACAGTCACAATGTAGGAGGGAAAAACTGAAAAGTTTTTGAAAACTGACTTTAAAACACAAAACACGCGTTTTTCGCGACTGGAATAAGTCGCCAGGGTAAGCCGCGAAACACTATGAAGCAAGATTCTTGAAAAATCTTCTAAGTGTTTTTCGCAACTGGAAGATCTATCCGCGAGAGAGTCGTGATATGAGCCGCGAAAATCTCTGAGTAACTCTCGCAACTGGACCCTCCACCCACGAATGAGTCGCCAAACTGAGCCGCAAAAATCACAAAAACTCAAATTTTGAAAAATTTTCTAAGTCCTTTTCGCGCCTAGGGCTTTAACTCGCCAGTAAGCCGCGAAATGTCTCTGAGTGGGCTTGTGACTAGAACATGCGACTGGGTTTACCTACGACTTAGTCACCAAAATAGGGCAACACTGTGTTTTGAAAATTTTGACATTTTTGTAAAAACAAAGTACTTTCCAAAAACACCAAAAAACACTCAAAAATCTTTTTGTGATTGATCAATCAAAGATTGAGCATGTGAAAGCACATTTAATCAAGTACAATCACACAAATGAATATGGCATTCATTGAACATAGACTTGTGTGTTGTGTGTGGATATAAAAAATGAGATAGTCAGTCTAATGTGAAGCTTCAATGATCAATTCAATCAAGGCATATATAACTAGCACTAGATAATGTGACCTATCTCAATTATAGAAACATACATATATGACCTCCCACAAGAACTTGATTACATTCTTTGAAACTTTTCATTTGGCTCCATATTCAACATAACATTTGCACTTTTTGAGCAAAGAAAATCTCATTGAGAGATAGATGCCAGAAATTTTTGATATTTCAATTTATGAGTTAGCCTTTGGCTTTTTGGGCATCATACATTTTATTTTGGCCGCTTTCCCTTTTTCCTAGTCAAATACTAGTATGTGCGATAGGCTTTTGCAGCTCTATATCTCTTTTCATTTGGAGATTTACATTTTGAGAGCTCTTTTAAGCAAAAAAAAAAAAAAAATAGTGGGAAGATATATAGGCATGAGTCTATGTATGTCTCAAGATCAATAAAACCATTTACTAATCATTCATGACAAGGTTGAAGATCTATTTACAACAGTCACATAGATTTCAAAATTTCTCCCACAAAGATATGCGTGCATATGTAACAAGCTAAGCTCGAAAATGCACAAAGCCATTAGTACAAAGGTACAAGGCAAAATGTGATTTAAGACAAAACACAACAAAGTGATCAAACTTTTTGGATTTTCTACTTTTTATGTGTTTTTTGAATTTTTGACATAACAGAAAAAAATGATCAAAACAACAGCAATAATAATGTAAAAACATTTGAAACAAAGTATGCAATGCATTAAAACCACAAGAGAATGTGTGCCCTACAAATATGGTAGCTTAATATAAAGAGGTGAAGCACATAGCACACATGAGTTTCAAGGGATTGTACCAACACCAATGGTCTTGTGGAGAGATTCAAACTGTGGACCATCGAGAGGCTTGGTGAAGATATCTGCCTTTTGATTATCAGTGTGTATAAATTCAAGACAGACAACTTTTTCTTCCACCAAATCATGAATAAAATGATAACGTATCTCTATGTGTTTTGACTTCGAATGCTGAATAGGATTCTTTGAGAGATTTATGGCACTGGTGTTGTCACAGAAGACACACATTGTATCTTGAGGAATCTCGTAATCATGAAGTAGTTTCTTCATCCAAAGAAGTTGTGTGCAGCAACTTCCAGCGGCTATGTACTCCGCTTCAGCTGTAGAAAGAGACACTGAGTTTTGTTTCTTGCTCATCCAAGAGACAAGATTGTTACCAAGGTAAAAGCAACCTCCTGAAGTACTCTTTCGATCATCTATACTCCCAGCCTAGTCTGCATCTGAATACCTGGCAAGACAAGCATTTGAGTCCTTGGAATACCATAACCCATAATCTGGAGTACCATTGATGTAGCGTATAATTCTTTTTACCGCTGTCAAGTGAGATTGCTTGGGAGCAGCTTGATATCTAGCACAAACACTAATGCTGAATGCAATATCCAGTCTACTTGCAGTAAGATAGAGTAAGCTCCCGATAATACTCTTATACAAGGTTGGACTCACTTCCTCCTCGAAAGAATCAACATTCAGTTTTGTGGACAAACTCATAGGAGTGGAGGCATGCTTCTTGGAGTCTAGCCCGAACTTTTTGACAATATTTCTAGTATATTTCTCTTGTAAAACGAATATGCCTTCCTTCTTTTGTTTGACTTGAAGGCCTAAGAAGAAGGTAAGCTCTCCCACCATACTCATCTCAAATTCTTTCTTCATCTCTTCAGAAAACTCTATAGCTCGTTCATCGATGGTCGCACCAAATACTATGTCGTCAACATACACCTGAGCCACCAGAAGGTAGTCTTCATCATTCTTGACAAACAAAGTTCGATCAGCATACCTCTTTTGAAACCTCTTTCCAAGAGGTAATGGGTGAGCCAATCATACCAAGCTCTAGGAGCTTGTTTTAAGCCATAAAGGGCTTTCTTCAATCTCAACACATGGTCAGGAAAGTGAGGATCCCCAAAGCCTTTAGGTTGTTCAACGAACACTTCCTCATTCAGATATCCATTTAGAAATGCACATTTAACATCCATTTGATAGAGTTTGAAGTTCATACTGCAAGCAATGGACATAAGAATTTGAATGGACTTAAGTCTAGCAACAGGTGCGAAGGATTCATCAAAGTCTACTCCTTCTACTTGAGTGTATCCTTGAGCCACTAACCGAGACTTATTCCTGATAATTTCTCCATCTTCATCTGTCTTGTTTTTAAATATCCATTTGGTGCCGATGACATGAACATTTTCAGGTTTTGGGGCAAGTTCCCATACATCATTTCTCACAAATTGATTCAGCTCTTCATGCATTGACTCTAACCAATTTTCATCCTGGAGAGCTTCTTCTACCCTTTTTGGCTCGAATTGGGTAAGGCAGCAATGGTATGTGACATGATTAGCTAGGAGTATGTTTCCTTTTCTGAGGCGAAGACCTTCATCTAATGATCCAATAATGTTACTATCCGGATGGTTCTTAATCACTCTTGATGATGGCTTCTTTGATGTGGAGACTTCATCATTCCGGGAAATGGGAAGATGAACTTCTAGAGGAGTGAGAGGGCTAGAAGTCCCTTGTGTCGATCTAGTCTCCCTTCTTGGTATAGGGGGTGTGGACTCTTTTTCCGATGATTCTTTCTCAATATCCTCATCTTGTGACATGTTGTCCTCAACCTCCCCCTTCTTCAGGTTCGATCCTTCATCATCATCACTTTCCTTTTCAGATATGGTGTCATTAATGACCACATTTATTGACTCCATTACGGTCTTAGTGCGCTTATTGAACACCCTATACGCTCGACTATTTAATGAATAGCCTAGAAATATCCCTTCATCACTTTTAGCATCAAATTTTCCGGGATTCTCTCTATCATTGAGAATATAACATTTGCTCCCAAATATTTGGAAATATTTCACCTTCGGCTTCTTTTCTCTCTAAATTTCATACGATGTCTTTTTCGTTCCTGCTCGGAAGTAAATCCTATTCCCAATGTGACATGAAGTGTTCACAGCTTCAGCCTAAAACTTCTGTGGAAGGTTTTTGTTGAGCAACATTACTCGAGCCATTTCTTGAATCACCCGGTTCTTCCTTTCAACTACTCCATTCTGTTGTGGAGTCTTTGGGGCTGAGAATTCCTTCTTAATACCTTGTTTATTGCAAAATGTTTCAAACTTTGCATTTTCAAATTCTTTCCCATGGTCACTCCTGATTTTGATGATAGGTACTCCCTTTTCATTCATTAGTCTCTTGCACAATTTTTCCATCTTGTCACATGCTTCCAATTTCTCTCTAAGAAAATCCACCCAAGAATACCTTGAGAAATCGTCAACTACCACCATAAGATAACGCTTTCCACCCATGCTTTTTGTTCTTATTGGACCCATTAAATCCACATGCAGTAATTCTAAACAGTGAGAAGTTGCAACCACATTCACTTTAGGATGGCTTGATTTTGTTTGTTTTCCCAATTGACATGGATCGCAAACATTCTTCTCAATTTTCCCAAACTTAGGTAGACCGACCACAGCCTCAAGCTTCAAGACTTTTGCCACTTGTTTGTAATTTGCATGTCCAAGACGTTGATGCCACAACTTTAAGAGGTTTACTCGAGCACTCCGACATGCAATGCTAGGTTTGGGAATAACCCCATAACAATTATCGGTGGTCCTTAGTCCCTTCAGAACTTGAACACCTTCTTCATTCAAGATTAGACACCCTTTCTTTGAAAATTGGACTAAGAACTCTTCATCACAAATCTGGGTGATACTCAGCAAGTTCACTTTTAGTCCCTTAATATATAGCACATCAGTCAACAAAGGCAATCCCAGAATATCCACCGTTCCCTTTCCAAGAACTTGTGAATGACTACCATCTCCAAATGTTACAAATCCATCTTCCTTCTCCTTAAGAGTTTTGAACAGAGATTTTTCTCCAGTCATATGCCTTGAACAACCACTATCAAGATACCACAAACATGAATTAAATACTTTTAAAGCGGTATGAACAAAAAGACATGCATGAGAGAGACATTCTTGACCTTTAAAGCAGGACTCATTTTCCTTTATTTCATTCAAGGATGATTGTAGTTTCCTTTTTAGATGATCAAGTTCATCACACAAGTGTCTATTTCTCCTGTAACAGAATATTCTAGCATGTTTCTTTGATTTAAATAACTCTAAAAACATATTACTAGAACAGTCTTCAAATATGCTCACAGAGTCATTTTCACAAACACTTTTACAATCCTTCATGGTGGTTTTTACTAAATTACTTTTCAAAACACACTAAGGGGTCTAGGATCACACTTAGGCTTTAAAACCACAGCAAGTGTACCCGCTTTGATACCAAATGAAAGTTCAATTTGGGTATGAAACACCCTTGAACGTTTAGACCCCAATTACAAAATTATCAACTTAGGCTTAATATCAAACGATTAACGTGCGGAACATGAAAATAAGCCAAACACAAAATTGATAAATAATCTAAGCCAAATATAAACACATCCACAGTAGTAAATATAAGGCAAAGATAAAGGAAGAAAAGATGCAAATACACGGACAACACGCGATGTGTTATCGAAGAGGAAACTGAAGCCCTCGGCGTAAAACCTCTCCGCCACCCTCCAAGCGGTCAAATAATCCACTAAAGAATGTAGTTGGGATACATAAATAGCAGAAGACCTTCCAAGCCTAATCTACCCAAGTACCTAAGCCCTCCAAGCTTCTTGCTCCAACAAGGTTAAGCCGAACCTATTTCTTCTTTAGCTTCCCGGATTCCGCTACTAGACCATAGCATCAACCAATGTAGATTGGTTCCTTCCTAACTGCTTCCCAACAGCACCAAATAAACCTTCTCACAGACGTGGGTGTGGTGAGATAAGGATTTGGTAAAAAATGCCTCTCAAAGGTATAACAATGGAGAGGAAGAAAGAAGAGGAATTTGTAGAATCTCTAAGGTGAAGATTGGGGATGAGGCAATCTTGTTTTTCTCTAGGGTTTTTTTCACAAAATTCTCTCTGGAAGCTCTCTTCATAACGTGGGAATGAGGGGGTATTTATATTGGAATGAGAATGAAATGTGAAACGTCAGATTTTCCCAAACAGGGCATTTTGGCGACTTAACCTCGCGACTGGGTTAAGTCGCGAGTTCAAGCTGCGAGCTAATGGCCTGGCCAACCTGGGACTCTTGTCCTGTAGTGCAACAGCTAGCGCAACTCTTCAGCTTCTGACATGCTTGGCATGTGTGCAGCTTCTGGCAACTTGCAAGCCGCGAGTCACCCGCGAGATCCAGTCGCGAGATTCTGTTTCTTTGCACAAACTTGAGCATTTCTTCACACTATCTCACTCACTACCCTTACAAGTTTCCCACCTAAATACAGGGTTACTAGGTGCTAAATTGCAAGCAAATTGGTGCGAAATAAAACTAACAAGATGGTTGAGTAAATTTAAACTTACACAATCAATTTGTATATGGATGCAAGTGCTAACAACACTTGAATAGACGTGATCCTAGCCACTGGTGTATAAGTATCAAAGTAGTCTATTCCTTCCCTTTTGTTTAAAGCCTTTTGCCACTAACCTTGCTTTAAAGGTTTGAATTGACCCATTAGTATTATATTTTCTCCTAAATACCTATTTACAACTAGTTGGTTTTGAATTGGTAGGTAGATCCACTAGAACCCAAGCATTATTGGATAATATTGAGTTCACCTCATTATTCATGGCTTCTTTCTAGAAAGTTAAATCTCTAAGAGCCATAGCTTCCTCAAATGTTTTAGGATCATTCTTTGTACTAAACACTATAGGTATTTTATTTAGGACCACTTATCTATTATCTTCAACAAGATACAATTAAGCTTGATAAGAAATGAAATCTGGACCAAAGTCGTTTGCTTTTCTTACTCTTTGACTTTTTCTTTGTGTACTTAGAGAACCACTTTCAATCCTTTTTGTACTACCCAAGGTAGTATTAGGATTAGAGTTATTTCCTTGTGTTTAAGTGGGTATTAAGGTATCCATGGAATCTTTACTGAATTTATCCTCAATAAATTCAAAATCTCTTGATTCCACCACTATATTAGAGCTTAAGTCTAAAAATCTATATGTCTTTGAATTTTCAACATAACCCACAAAGACACTTTTCATAGCTCTTGGTCCTAACTTTATTATTTTTGGGTCAACAACTCTATAGAAGTCTAAACACCCCCACACTTTGATATAATCAAGTTTTGGTTTCCTTCCATTCCATAACTCATATGGAGATACTTTATCTTTTTGGAAGGTAGTCTATTGTGCACATGACATGTAGTAAGCAATGCCTCTCCCACAAATTAAATGGAAGTTTTGCACTTTAGATCATGGCATTTACCATGTCTACAAGAGTCCTATTTTTTCTTTCAGCCAAACCATATTGTTGGGGTGTATATGGGGTTGAACTTTGGTGTATTATGCCACGTTCCTCAAAAATGCTAAAAAATCATTAGGAAAATATTCACCACGTCTATCACTTCGTAGTATCTTTATTTTTCTATCATTTTGATTTTCTAATTCAATTTTATATCGTTTGAACATGTCAAAAGATTCATCTTTATTTCTCATAAAATAAACATTTATAGATCTAGAAAAATCATCAATGAATGTAATGAAGTATCTTTTACCTCCTCTAGTTATACACCATTCAATTCACATACATCTGAATGTACAAGTTCAAGCATAATAGAATTTCTATCTGACTTAGAAAATGGTTTCTTTGTCATCTTTGCTTGAATACAAATTTCACATTTCTTTTCATCATCATTCTTATATGAAATCATACCATGCTTTAACATAAACTTCAAGTATTTGAAATTTAAATGTCCTAATATAGCATGCCAAAAATAAGATGAATCAGCAATATAAGCACAACCAGAACCTCTTTATTAATAGTACTTAGTGTTGGAAAAATACAAGTTTGTACCGCATACAAAACATACGTAACAGAAAATTAACGGATCTACTTCATTTGCAATTGATAACATGTACTATGTAAGTTTCAGAATATAAGACTAAGAAAGCGTACCTTGGTACAGTGAAATTCAAAACAAAATATTAGAAGTACTTGGGAACACTTTTAAGCTTCACTCCAATTCCACTTGATGCCCAAGAAGTGTGGACTCTCAATCAGTTTCTAATGGGAGAATAAGAGAGTGTCTTACACTCATATATACACCATTTCATTCCTTATATGATCTTAATGAAAACCCCTTATGAAATTTTGTATGTTTCTCTCCTTATATATAACTGATTATCTAATTGGGCTAGCCTTTTGGGCCATTCCAATTAGGTTTTAGTATGTGGCTTAGAGTGGGACCAAAAGGAAACAAATAAGACTCTAGCTCCAATAGGTCTTGGATTTTTCTCTCAGCTCTTGATAAGTCCAAAGTTACCATTAATTATATTCAATACCGATATATGGATATAATTGCACTCTAGGCTTTATTAATAAATTATATCCCAAGAATTTATTATACATGCAACCCCTTCATTAAAATATTCATAGTAATACAAAATCATGAATGTTGACTGCCACTTTGAAGATTACTACATCTTAATCCTTGAGTGCCTGGTTTAATCCTTTAAGTTATTCATCATATATTTATGAAATCCAATTTCATAAATATATAGTTTAGTAACTCCTCACTAAAGTAGTTAGGCCCAACACTCTGAATAACCAAACCCATTAAACTTATCTCAAGGGAATATTTTATATCTCCGTTAAGAGATTATGAATTCCATCTTAAAAATATATGTTCTATCAACATTAAATGCGGCTGCCCAACATACTGAGGTTTTGATTGTGACTTTAGATCTCACTCCTGATATATCAAAGCAACCTACACCTCATGATCAGGTTCATTATACTCTTAGGATTTAGAGTTAATGTAAATAGATGTCGTGAGATTTATTATTCATTTGACAGTTGTTAGGAGAATAATAAATCTCATAGCGGTTTAGTTTAATATGTCTTAACTTTTAAAACATATCAAAATACCAACTAGAAGTCTCCACTTCCATGATCAAGAAAAATCATCTTAGTTTATATGTTATAGTCTTCGCAGATTAAATGCCTAATTTCATTACTGATTACAAATTAAAATTCTGAGTTTACAAAGAACTTGTGATTTATATCTTTTGTGACTAAATCACATAAATCACATACTATGCATCTCATGGACGAAGATAATGTCTTATTAGTTCATTTATAAATATTCTCATATAATTAAACAATTTAATTATTTATGACATGCTAATAAATTGGATTTTAGAGCATAAACTCCAACACTTAGTTTGTACATGCCATCAGTAGCATATCTATTTCCTACAAATATCTCATTCTTGGATAAGATTAACTTGTCTGATTCAAGTAGAACTTTTACACCACTCTTACATAACAAATTGGCAGATACAAGATTTTTCTTAATATCGGGTACATGAAACACATTGGTCAAGATCAGCATCTTGCCGGAACTCATTTTGACTTCAACAGTGTCCTTTCCATGAACCTTTGCTTTATCGTGGTTGCCCATTTACACTTCTTGTTCTACGGAAGACTCCTCGTAAGTCTTGAATAGTTCCTTGTTGTTGCACATTTGCACCATTACACCCAAATCGAACCATAAATCAAAAGGATTTACAATTATAGCCATATGAACTTTAGTGATCATATCAATATGTATATCACTTACCATAGCAATAATGTCCTCAATGACATTTGTTTCATTGGCATTGCCTTCTTCCTCTTTTTATTGTTCTTTAAAAGTTTCTATTTATGAATGTAATGGTCTTTCTTTCCACAATGAAAACAAGCCCGGTTCTTCTTGTCTTTGTTGGGACTCTCGGAGTTGTTCTTCTTGAAACCACTCTTGCTTTTGTTCACTTTTAAGAGCTTATTGGTCTTGTTTGAACTCGCACTTTGTACATTGTTCACATTCACTTTAGAGTCGGTATTAGTCCCATCTCTAATCTGACTTTCTTCTTCAATTCGAAGATGTTATCCAAATTGTTCTAAAGTGAGATGTTCTGACATATGCAGAAGCTTCTTCTTAAAATTATTCCAACTTGGTGGGAGTTTTGAAATAACTGCACCCACTTGTAATGATTCAGGAATATTGATTAACAAATCATGGAGTTTATTGACCAAAATCTGTAATTAATGCACTTGATCCAAAATTGAGATATTATCAAGCATTTTATAATCAAAGTACTTTTGAATAATAAACTTATGCGTACCTATCTTCTCAATTTTGTACTTTGCCTCCAAAGCATTCCAAATCTCCTTCGGTGACTTCATTGAAGTGTAGAGATCATAAAGACAATCCGAAAGAGTATTGAAAATGTGTCCTTTACATATTAGTTCGTCTTGCTCCCATTTCTTTCTTTGTGCCTTTATCTTGTCAGTGTCTTCATTACTCGCAGTAAGAAAAGGCATCAACTTCGGGTCCAAGACATAGAAGAGTCTTAGTGCAATGAGTAATGAAAGCTTAAAAATGTGTTGAAAACACAAGAGCTGTTTAGACCTCCAAATTAAAGTTATGACTCAATTGATTTTACTCTAACTTAATACTAATTGCAGAATAGAGTAAATGCGAGCGGATAAAAAAACAAGCTACTCTAACCCATAATCATTATAACACAGTAGTAAAATGAAAGGCAAGAGAGTAGGGAAGAAGAATGCAAACACATGATAACATGCCAATGTGTTATAAAAGAGGAAATCGAAGAACTCGGCAAAAAACCTCTCCGTTGCTCTCCAAGCGATAATCGATCCACTAGATAATCAGTTGGGACACATGGGTTACCAAGAGACCCTCCAAGCCTAATCTACCCGATGCACCTAAGCCCTCCAACCTCCTACTCCAACAAGGCTTCTTGGAACTGTGTAGAGAAATGTGGGTATAACAATCTCTAACTCTCAAGGTTTGTGGCTACGGTTTTTTCTCAGAAGCACTCCTCAACATATGTGGGTAATGTGGGTATATATAGTGTAGGTACATAAAATGTGTATCAGAAATGACAATCTGGCAAAACATAATGTTTTGCGGGTGTCTCGTGGGAAGGCCTTACCCGTGAGCTACTCGCGAAACACAGCTGTCTCCATCCTGTCCTGACTCTTTGCATTCCAGTCATGTGCAGGGCATATGCATCACTTCGCGGGAAGTTTAGTTGCGAGCTACCCGCGAAAACAGCTTTAGTCTTCATGCCTTGAGTCTTTACACACACACTCTTTCTCTCTCTCTCACACATCCCTTACAATGAAATCCCACAAATAATACATGGTATAAAAGATTGAACATAATACAATCAAATTTGGCACCGAATAAAAGTCAACAAAACACATAGTTGTAAATTACAACTTTACAATCTTCCCCTTTGGCTATTCTGTGACAAAACCCCTAAAACAAACTCTAGACTTAGAAGTGAGTTTGGGAATAGTGGCAAAACTCACTCACACCTATTCTAGAAGCTGTGAAGCACTTGCATGTATGTACCTGTAACCTGAAACACTCGCACACAAACAAAAATTTCATTAAGCTTATGACAAGTTGAATACATGGTACTTATCTATGCAAGTAAAATGCGATCAAGTTAATAAACACTATAGGGCATGTAAGCATATCTTAATCAAACAAGGTCAGTCATTAAAGAATGACTACAATGAGCATTTAGCTAGTAAATGCTCATCCAGACACGTAATGCAATTAAGACCAGTCACAATGATCAATTGCATGTCAAACACACAACCAATGCAAAATACACTAAGTATTTGCATCTAGGATACAAGATCCTACTAGGGTACAAGTGTGAGGTACTTATGATAGTTTTGCAACATCTAAAAGTACTAAAAAAATTGCTACAAAAGCAATGAGATAAACACAAATACTGAATATTAAACTAAAATATAAAAACATAGTACTTAAGCTTTAAAGAAAGCAATAAAAACAATTGTGAACAAACAGCAGCTGCTAGCTACTCCTCCCCCTATCACTACATTCCCCCTATCAGCGACACCATCTACCCCTTTTTGTCGTGGAATAGCTATTCTCCATGTTCTTCTAGCTTCCTTTAAATTTGGTCCAACTGAGTCTGGAGAGATGTGAACTTTGTGTCGAAGTGAATGTGCTGGGAGTGCATGATGGTAGCTAATCCGGATATTTTGGTATTAATCTCTTGAAGTGTAGCCATGATGTTATCTAGCTGTTCATCATAGGCATGGGAGGTAGGGCTTGAACTTTCTGGAGCAACACAATTTTCTTGCTTGGTACTCTTTTTGGTGTGACTCATACTGGCATGGAGTGCGCGGATATTAATAGGACTTGGCCAAGGATATGGAAGCTCATCTTCCGAGGGATGCACGCCTTTGAGCTTCAAAATTTTTGAGATAAGCTGGCAGAAAGGAAGATAGTTCCTTGAAGCAGTCCATTCAGCCATTTTTGCCAAGATGTGAAAAATATGAAAACACACATCAATCTCCTTGTCAGTGATCAGATCATGCAAGAATAATGCTCAACCCAGATTCATGTACCCGGTGCTTAACAAAGGATAGAGATTGTTAAACATGATCATCGTGAGTAGCGTCAATTTGGGAGATAGAGATGCCACACTTATGAACTTCCCATTGGATGCGAACTCCAAATTATCTCCTAAAGCTTCTCGAAGAACCTCCTCATTCGGATTCAACTCATCATATACCGATGGTGTAGTGAATATTGGCCAGTTAATATGTAGGATCTCCACCAGATAAACCGGTGTTATTGAGAAACTCTTTCCTCTAACCCAACATTTCTACTCCTCTCCTTCAACAATGGTATTGGCATAGAACTCTTTCACCAAGTTTTTGTATGCATCATCAAGATTGGAGAGGAGAAAGTCCAATCCTTGGTGGCAAACCATTTGGGAATATTGGTGTCAAGGAGAGATGACTGATCAACGACCCTTTCAACCAACAATGGAGCCTCTCAAAAAGAGGTTGCATAATTCTGAAATGCAGCATAGGATTTGAACTTGTCAGGTTCAAAAACTCCTATTGATGATCGAGTCCTTTTTAGCCTTGGTGAAAGATCATCAACATCAATTACAAGCTCTTTTCCTTTGTTGCTGTCTCCTTTCACGGCTGAGGTCTTGAATGGAGACATCTGCACACATACATAGAAAACAAAGAAAGGAAACAGGTGCAAAAACACAAAAACAGAACACAAAACTTCATTAGATTCAAGTTAATCCAAAAAAAAAGTAAAAATACTTAAAACAAAACACAACAAACTTAAAACAGCATGCTATAAGTGCTAAGATATGTGAACATTAGCAAAATGTAGGTAAATAGCAACTGTTCATGTGTTGTGCATATGTGTGCATGAGGTGATGCATGGTGTGTGCCTAGTGGGTGCCTAGTGTGTGCCTAGGTGGTGCATGGCATGGCATTGAGGCACAAATTGAAAAAAGTGTGTAAAACACACACCCATTGACCAAAACATGTCAAACATGTTCAATCAAGAGTAAACCCAAGCAATGGAACTCATTTGAGTCCAATACAACACAAAAATGGCACTTGAACATTTTGTCAAACACTTAGCATGCAACACTGTAAATAACTAATGGACAATGCATGAACACATGTAAAAATGCCTTAATACATGATTAAAATGCCACAAAGGGCCAACACAGATACACACAAACCAAATGGGACTCAGCTCAAACAAAATTTTGAAAAAATTTGCTTAAAATAAAAAATCCCAACCCTTTTTCGAAAAATACCCAATTTTGAAAACCTAAGTTAATTTCTGCATAATCTAAGAAAAAAAAAATGAAAAGAATGTTTTAGAAAACATACCTTGATGTTGATTTTGCAGAAAACACTATTGAAAATGATGGGGTTTTGAGTGAAAATTAGTTTTGGGTTGAGATAGGTTCGAGAGAGGCAAGGCGAGGGAAATGAGAGTGTTTGAAAAAACTATCACATCAGCCTTATAAAACTGAAAACACGCATTTTTCGTGGGTTAGGTAGTTGCGAAAAACACCATTGAAGCACAAAAGCTTTCGCGAGAAGCTCTTAGTCGCGAAACAGTCGCGAGACAGTTGCTATAGCCTATGTATGAAACTTGTGTTTTTCTAGTTTTTGCCTAAAACTCATTTCGCAAGAAGGGTTTGGTCGCAAAATACTTGCGAGACAGTCGCGAGACTTTCTGTATGAAATTGAAAAATTTTAATTTCCCTTAAACAGTTTTCGCGCGAAGCTCTAAGTCGCGAGCTTCTCGTGAAACTGCCTATGAACTAGTTTTTTGTAAAACAACACAAAAAACATTTTGAACAAAAACTAAATGCATGAAAGTATCAAAACACTTTAAAAAACATATAAAATACTCAAAAATATTTTTAGGTTTGATCGGTAAGCACTTAAGCATATACATCACATTTGAATATGTACAATCACACAAATGAAATAAGTATTATTTAAACAAAGTCTTGTGTGTTGTGGGTGAGTATCAAATGTGGAATAGTCCTTAGACCAGGGTGAAACTTCAATGATCAATTCAATCAAGTCATACACAACTGGTACTAAGTCCAGTGGTCTATCTCAAATATAGAAATGAACATATATGACCTCCCACAAGAAAATGATTACAAATCTTAGAAGCTTTTCATTTGGCTTCTGCATAAATCATAACATTTGATCTTTTTGAACAATACATCTCATTTTGAGATTGGTGCTTGAAATTTTTGATATTTCAACATTGAGAGTTAGCCTTTGGCTTTTTGAGCACCATACATTTCAATTTAAAAATGTCACTTTCCCTTTTTCCTAGTCAAATACTAGTATGTGCGATGGCTTTTGCAGCTCATTTCTCTTTTCATTTTGAGATTTACATTTGTTGAGCTCTTTAAGCAAAAACATAAAAATAAAGGTGGGAAGAGATATAGGCACAAGTCTATGCAAGTATCAAAACCATCAAGACTATTGACTCAAAACCATCAAGACTATTGACCAATCATTCATGACAAGCTTGAAGATCTATTTACAAAAATCACACATAGTTTTCAAGATTTCTCCCACACAGATATATGTGCATACATAACAAGCTAAGCTTATAAATGCACTACGCCATTAGTACGAAGGTACTAGGCCAAACTCACATGTGATACACACAACACAAGCGATCAAACTTTTTGAGATTTTTCAATTTTTATGGGTTTTTGAATTTTTGAACACACTAAAAAACGAAACAAGTAAAGTACGATCAACAAAAACGAGTACAAAACAAAAACTTGTAAAAGAAACATGCTATAAATTAGAAGCAATGCATGTCATGATGTATGAACCAATGACCTTAAACATTGGAAGTATTAATGCATGGACATAGGAGGTAATCATGCATGAGTACCCTTCTGCACCCACACTTTATGAGTGTTTTGGGTGAGAGCCTTAGATAGAGGGGTACGACCAACATAACTTTCAAACCTCGGAGTGAAGCTAGGAAGGCATAGTGATATGTTCTTCAACATCTCCATAACATCTCCAATGAGATGTCCCTCACATCTCCCTTTGGTCTTTTCCTTGAACTTTCTTGACCACACATAGAATCAACCTTCTTGAGTGTATGAAGCTTGAAACAATTCGGACTGGTGTGTCCTTGTGTGCCACAGTGATGACACAAGTGCTTTACTTGAGGTCCCCTTTGATTTTTGGGTAATGACTTTCCTTTTTCCTTTGGCTTTACACCAATAGTTCTCTTTACTACAGCAGGGGTCTCAATCTCAGGCTTCACTTCGTTAAGTTTCTCAACATTCTTGGTTGAAACAAACTTCACTTCCTTCTTGGGTTCACTGCTTGAGCTTCCTTCTCCGGTATAGCCCAAACCAGTCTTATCACATGAAGATTTTTGAGATGACAGCACATTGCCAAGTTTCTTGGTGAAGATACGCTCAACCTTGACATTTGCTTGAATAATTTCAAGTTCCAGAAACTTGATCTTAGAGTAAGCTTCAACCAACTCTCCCTTGGGTCTTTCTTCTTCACACTTTGATTCCTTAAGTTGCACAAGTATACACTTATGCTCTTCTTCAACCTTTTTCATCTTTTTCATAGCAAGGTTAGCAACTTTGGCATATTTGCCACAATCTTCCAGCAAAGAATCATATACTTCTTGAAGATTGTTCTCCCTTTCATTTTGGCACACGTTTTCATCTTTGGATTCTTGAATTTCCTCTTCCTCAGAGATATTACCAAGTTCATCAACCAAATTGCTCAAATCATCCTCTGAATCAACTGCGGCAATAGCCATAAAAGCCCTATAGTTCCCTTCTATGTCATATTCTCCTTCAGTGTCTAAATTTGAGCTGTCAAAATCACTAAGGGTAGTTATAAACACTTTACCCTTCCCTCTCAAGTAGTTAGGACACTCCTTCTTGAGATGCCCACGGTCATTGCATTCGCAACACACAATTCCTTGAGGGGATTGAGAGTCCTTTTCATCTTTCTTCTTGAACTCCTTCCTATCACCTTTGGAGGATGAAAACTTCCCTTTGCTGAACGATTTCCCACTGTTCTTCATCTGCAAAAATTTTCAGAAGTTCTTTGCCAGGAATGCTACCACCTTCTCCACATCATCTTCTTCGGCGGAATCATCCATTCTCTCGGTGATGGTTTTAAGAGCAAGAGATTTGCTCAACTTATGAGAAGGCAGTCCCAATTCATATGTTTGGAGAGACCCAATAAGCTCTTGGATTTTGATCTCATCCAAGTTTTTACTCTCTTCTATAGCAGTGACTTTTGCTCAGAAGCTCTCCGATAAGGACCTTAAAATCTTTCTCACCACCTTAGCATCCTCAATCTTTTCTCCGAGATTGAGCTTAGCAATTACAATTTCATTGAGCTTTCCATAGAATGAACTAAAAGATTCATCATCACCCATCTTGAGCTCTTCAGATTTGGTGGTAAGCATTTGGAGTTTTGTGTCCTTAACTTTCTTGGTACCCTTATAGGTAGTCTCAAGAATAGGCCAAGCTTCCTTGGCTGTCTCCACATGCGATATCCTGTGAAGTTCATCAGTAGACACACCATAGAATATAGCGTTAACAGCCTTACTATTTGCATTAGCCAAAGCAAGAGCTGCCTTATCCCATTCGGACTTGGCTGTTGTGGGTTTAACATACCCATTCTCAACGGAATCCCAAACGGACTCATTTATAGCACATAAGAAAGCCCTCATATGGACCTTCCAAAATGCATAGTTGTTCCCATCAAAGAATGGTGGGGCATTAAGAGATTGTGGCTGGTCCATCACAAAGGGTCAAGGATCACACTTAGGTTTTAAAACCAAATCAAGTGTACCCGCTCTGATACCAATTGAAAGCTCAAAAATGTGTTGAAACCACAAGACCTGTTTAGACCCCCAAATTAAAGTTACGACTCAATTGATTTTACTCTAACTTAATACTAAGTGTGGAATAGAGTAAATGCAAGCAGATAAACAAACAAACTACTCTAACCCACAATCATTATGACACAAAAGCAAAATGAAAGGTAAGAGAGTAGGGAAGAAGAATGCAAACACAAGATAACATGCCGATGTGCTATCGAAGAGGAAACTAAAGAACTAAGCAAAAAACCTTTATGCCGACCTCCAAGTGGTAATCAATCCACTAGACAATCTGTTGGGATACATAGGTTAGCAAGAGACCTTCCAAAGTTTAGAAGACTTGTTTCACCAAGTAGGTTAGTGCCTAATACCTTCCAATCTTGTAACTTAGTGTAGACACTACATTTTGTACCACTTACGACTCAGGCCCTCATTCCCCAATGATGCTAAAATTCTAAGGCCCAAGGTTGGTTTAGGGCCCAATCGGATTACAAATTGACTTGAGAGGTGTTAAAATGGAAAGCACAACTTTTCATGAACAAATAAATCTATTTTTTGAAAATAAAAGGCTAAGGAAACCCTAGGCTTGCGTATACAGGTCTGATGCATGCGTATGCTGGCACAGACCTGCACATGCAGCTAAGGTTTCAGAAACCTATGAAAGGCAAGTTTTCTGCATTGATGTTGAGGCTTGGAACGAATCCTACATTATTTGGGAGCCATTCAAAACCCCTATTTTCTCACTATATAAAGCCATACAAGGCACTTTTTCAAAACACTGAAAATCCTAAGGGGAAACCTAAGATTCACTAGCTATAGTGAATCAAAAAGGGAGTTTTTCACAAAACATCCTTGAGTCAATTTTATTTGATTAGGACCTTTTCTGGTCTTGATCTGTCAAGTTGAAGATTACTAATCAATTTTATATTTGATTGTGATAGATTGACTGAGGCGAATGGTCAAAATCAAACTTGAAAAGCTTCTTGTTTGAGGTATTGAGTTCTGAGCTTTTCTTTTTCATTTCTTTACCTTTTCTTGCATTAATCTTTCTGTTTTCCTTGTTTCCTTTGCTTCTTTATAATATAACATGCTTGTTTAACCTAGGTTTTCTTTGCTTTATGATTTTATGGATGTTAGGTTGTTAGATTTAAGTTATGCTCTGTTTCCAGCATTTTTGTGTTTTCGGGTTAAGGTTTAGGTCGTGTTTGCGTGCGCATGCTTTTGCATGCATGTGGACACAACGGGTAGTCGCCACCTAGGTTTTGCAATGGTTTAGGAACCATATATATAGTATCCTCTTTAGGAAGGACCTTTTTAATCATAATACCAGAGATATGGGTTTGAAGTTTAAGTACATTTTTTGGAGGGTGTTAGGCACTCAAAACCATCCAACCTTACGATTGGCTTCCTTACATTGTGTCTTATGTCTTAACTCTATTAAAGACATACTTAATATTGCATTCTAACTCACACACACACTAGCATTCATCTAAGCATACAACATGGTATTAATCATCCTTAAAAACCCTAATCTTTCACCTATCATTCATCTAGTATCATGTCATCATATCATATTCAGGGCAGAAACATAGGCAATAAACAAATCATGGTATCATCAAGGGATCATTGAAATATATTAAAAACACAACATGCTTATTCAAACCACCATATCATGTTCATCAATCCTAAACAAGATTACAATATAAAATGCATGTACATATGAATGCATGACTTACCTTATTTACCTTGCTGCATCTTAGCACCTATGGCATTAATGCATGAACATATGAATGTGTGTTCATGGCATCAAAACAAAGAAATGAAAGATAAACCCTAATTTTAACATGTGAAAAGCAAAAAATAATCAAACAATGAAACCGAGACTCATACAAACAAAGGAGGATCAAAGCAAAAGCATATTCATGTAGGGAAATAAGAAATAGAATTAGATAAACTAGGGTTAGGGTTTCTGGGCAGGATCATGCATATGCATGAACAAGCTTTCGTGCACATAATCCAGCCTGTGTACGCAGACAA
This sequence comes from Quercus gilva, assembly GCA_023621385.1. Lineage (NCBI taxonomy): Eukaryota > Viridiplantae > Streptophyta > Magnoliopsida > Fagales > Fagaceae > Quercus > Quercus gilva. The sequence goes on along the minus strand of CM042482.1, from coordinate 36,587,821 downwards.
GATTATGCACACGTGGGTCAGCCACAGAAACCCAAGCCAAGAACACATCAACACAAAAAACTGGGCAAGACCACAAAAAAAATAATTTTAACAATCTAACATGCTTTAAAACATAAAAACTACATAAAATTAAACAACATAAACATATATAAACATAAAACAAGCAAAGAAACAAGATTAAAAGCAAGATTAAAGCAAAAAGGAGAGAAATGAGTTTAGAAATCAATATTATAGACACCGTATTTTGTCCGCCCTTGATTTGCGTGTCGGACCCTAAAAATTTCAAAAATATTATCTTTTCTCCATGGGGTTGCAAAAACATCTGGATTGACATGACGCAGCCCATTTGGGCATCAGAGTAATTGAAGAGCCTTTTCCTGTCAAATTGACCAAAATGCCCTTGGTCAACCTTGGGTTGACCGAAAGTCAAAGTTGGGTCGAAATCATCCCATTGAGATATCTAGAAAACCATAAAAAGTGCATCAACAAGATTCCCGAGGCCATAACTTTTGATCTGATAGTTGGATTTTTAGTTTTTTTAGTGTTATGAAAACTAAACATCTAGAGCTTTCCAAAGACATTAAGATTAGCTTAATTCTAGTCCAGGAAGGCCTTTAAATATGCATTTGAAGTCTAACTGAGATAAGGCCAGATTGCTGATGTCAGCAATCTGGCAGGCGACCCTTTAAGGTGCACCAGTAGCTAAAGGGTCACTTTTTGGCTATAAAAGCCTCCAGACCCCTCATTTTGCAAAAAAAAAAGGGGTAGTTTTTAGGCAAGTTCTCTCTCTCTTCTCTCTCTTATTTCTCTCCTAAACACATCCAAACAAATCCAAATACATCAAAACACATCAAAACACCTTAGAACATAAAAAATTCTCACCTTTTCTCTACATGCCTCAAGGTAGTGTTCTTGCACCTAATCTTCATCTCCTTGGTTCCATACCTTGCTTTTTGCTTAAATAAAATGCTTTATTTGCTTTTCCTAGCATGTCTACTTACTTTTTTCCATGATTTATCACTTTGATGTTGTTGGCTCAACCTTCTTGGGCTAGGATATGTCTACTTTTCATGTTTGTGCTTAGGTCTACATGTTTTTAGGCTCCTTTCCATGTTTATGCTTAGTTCTACATACTTATGTGTTCTTTTCATGTTTATGCTTAGATCTATGTTCATATGCTTAGATCTACATGCCTTTTGCATTCTTTGCTTTGTTTGTGCTTAGATCTGGGGATTCTGGCATTTTACCCTTAATTTTTAAAAAATTTGGCAATATGCCCCTATTTTCAAACTATATAGGTGTGTGCCCCTGTTTCGATACTCGATTACCTTAAAATTGAGTTTCAATTGAATACTCGATTTGTAGAAAATCGAGTTATGCCTGATCAAAAAAAAAAAAAAAATTGTATGGAACTCAAGTTCCTGAAAATCGAGTTCCATGCAAAATTTTTTTTTTTTTTAGTGTGATCGCCCAATACTAGGTTCAGGGAGCCCTATAGTGGCATTTTTAAGCCCTATAGTGATGTTTTAAAGCTTTATAACGGCGTTTTCCTGCAAATTTTTTTTTATAAGTGTGATCACCCCATACCAGGTTTAGGGAGCCCTATAGTGACGTTTTAAAGCCTTACAGTGGCGTTTTACTGCAAAATTTTTTTTTTATAAGTGTGATCACTCCATACAAGGTTTAGGAAGCTATATAGTGGCATTTTAAAGCCCTATAGTGGTGTTTTCCTGCAAATTTTTTTTTAATAAGTGTGATTGTCCCATGGTAGGTTCAGGGAGCCCTATAGTGGCGTTTTTAGCCCTATATTGGTGTTTTAAAGCCCTATAGTGGCGTTTTGGAACTTGAGACCCATAAAATTGAGTTCCATGCAAAAATTTTTTTTTTTGATCGGGCATAACTCGATTTTAAACCAATCGAGTTTTTCATTGAAACTCGATTTTAAGATAATTGTGTTTCGAAATAGGGGCACGCACCTAAATAGTTTGGAAACAGGGGCATATTGCCAAAATTTTAAAAATTAAGGGTAAAATGACAAAATTCCCCTTAGATCTACGTGTTAAAGTTTGGATCTATGTTCATATTCTTAGATCTATGTGTTTGTGTGCTCCATGCCATGATTGTGTACTTAGATCTATGTTGGTTGCTATGCCACTTTAGCCCTTTTTGTCCCTAAATATCTCTCTTTCTTGCTTTTTGGCCCTTTTGGTGGGGTGTAGATCTAGATCCTGTGGTCTAGGCATACATCCGCACACCTAGGCCTATATTAAAGGCTTTGGATCATTTCCTTGCATATCCATGTTTGCTTGCTTACTTCTATGCTTTACATCCATGATAGCCTTTCTAGATCTAGGCTTTGCTAAGTGATTGGTGCCCTTCATGGGTTTGTGCTTAGGTGGTTACATCCGTCCTTCCTAGGGTTTGTTTGGATGTGACCACCTGTGAGATACACCTTCGTGGTGTTGGTGTGCTTGCTTCACACCTTTCACTACTCTGTACGATGTCGATATGCTTGCCTTGCTTGCTTTGTGCCACCCATTTGGCTTTCTTTGCTTCTATGCTTTCTCGTTGCACGCTTGCCTACATGTTCATGCATGAGTCTATGTGTCGTCCATACTTCAATCCAATGGAGCTATGGACTCTCGATCCAAACCTACATTTTTCCTCCTAAGACACCTCTTTTTGTTTGATAATATGTTTGTTTGCCTCTTCATATGCTTCACATGTTTGTTTGTCCCCGTTTGGCATCTTTTCCTAGCTTGTCTTTAGAATGTTTTTCCTTTTGTTTGCTTCTCTTTGTCTTTGCATGTACACACACGAAGTGAGGAAGCTTAGAGCAAGGGTGTGACTTCTTAAGTGCGAGCAAAAAGGGCGAGGATGCAAGCAAGAAGACATAAGCCCACAAAGGGCAATGATTAGTAGATTAAGGGCCTAGCCCCTCCAGAGTGCTCTTTTCTTTCCCTCTCTTTAAGCCTTTTCTCTAGAGCATGTATTAGGGTCCCCATCCATGTACCCCCTTTTATTTTCCCACTGCTTGCTTAGGCCATGTTCCCTAGGTATGGCAATGTCTGCTTTACTTTTCCTGTACATTGCTAGGCCATACCCTTGGAATGTTGGCGATCTCTAGTTTATTTTCTCGCTTTATGTGATTGCATTGTGCATGATGCACACACACACACACACACACACACACACACACACATATATATATGCCTGCGTGTGTGTGGGTGGTTGTGCATTTTGTATGATAGACTCTCATGGCTACGTGAGTGACCCTCTCTAGTTACGAGAGCTCTTGACCTTGTAATATGGGTATGCATTCAAGGCAATTGCTGTAGGTGCATATTCATGCTATATTGTGTGCAAGACCATCGCGGTGTGATTTTCTTGATCCATGTCACCAAGTGACATTGGTTTCCTCATGTATGCAACATGTATCAACATGTTCTAACACTTTGGAGGGTTTCGGCTCGCCACGGTGTGAGCATGTTGATGCAAGCCATATACACGGACGCGAAACCCTGCCAGTGAGCCATCGTGCACCAAACACGAAACTCTACTGGATTTTCATCGCGAAAATAGGGCATTCCTATTGCTGTATTCTCATGTTGAAAGCTTGGTGAGAATAGCGTTTGGTGTGCTATGACACATCTGAGGTGAAGCATTGTTGGATTTCTGCCACAAAAATAAGGTGAAATGCAGTCGAATTTTTGCCGTGGAAATTTGGTAGCGAGTTTAAACATACTTGGAAAGCATCAATCGGGTCCACACCCATTCCATAACCAAACCTCAAAGCCCGGCACAATTAAAGCCCGGAAAGCTAATGCCAATAGCTTGTTTTCAATTGCCAATGTTTGAAAATTATGGTTTTACCAAAACAAAAGACTATCTTTGGATAGGTGTTGTGGGGTGCCTAACACTTTCCCCACACGTAACCAGACTTCCAAACTTAAGAATCAAGATTTTTTGCCCATCCACATTAGATTAGAAAAACGAACTTTTTCTTAACCTAAGATCAACAATAAAATCAAATAGAGTCAGGTGACCAATCACACCTTAGAAAAAACCCAATGATTGGTGGTGACTTCACTTACATTCCAGTCACACACTCGAGGTACCACACACCTCCTTCACACGCACACACTTATAGCGCGCTAGCATCGCAGCGTTGGGTGGTCGACATTCAGCCACAAGGCGTCGATAGACTGGCAACTCCACTAGGGATACTTAGAGAGTTTATCCTTTAGAGCTTTTGATAAGATCCTAATCTTTGGACATTGGCTTTCAAAAACATTGAAATTGACATTAGCCTCCGGGGCTTTCTTTTTGAAAATTGTTTTTACTGTACTCTAGTAAACTATTTTCAAAAGTCAAAAAAATTTTTCAAAAATTTTTTTCAAAATGGTTTTCCAAAAAAACCGGCTTTGAGGTATTTTTGTATGTGTGAAGCTTTACTGCTTTCCTAAAGCATGCTTTACAACTTTCCGTCACATGTGCGAACCTAAGGTAGTAAGATTTAATTTCCGCTACACCTTTATCTGTGCTTATATCTGTTGTGCTTGGAAAGTCTTTCCCTTTTCATTTCAAAATGCATGACATCACCCCTCATATTGAGTCGAACCTGGGCTCAGCGTTAAAGGCTAATGCTAGATGTGTATACCTTAGATAGTTATCGGATATTGAATTATAGGCTTTTCCTGGGTCCATGGGTGGACAAGATTATGCTAAAAAGGCCCCCTTGATTCGCTTTATCTTGCAACTTCTATGAAGGGAAAGATTAGATGATTAATGTCCCCCCTAAGAATAGGACTAACTTACCAGTTAAGCCATGTCTCATATAGTTAGCCTAGACCACGTCAAACCTGTGAGAACTAGGAAGAGCCAAATCTGAGTGAACATCCTAGCCTAGTGTAGGATATCCTTCACAGGATTGTTTTCAAAATGAGTCAAAGGGAAAGTGTCTAGTTTCTAGTTTCTGTTTGCAGGTTTGCCCTTTTTGGTTGCATCAAAGACTCAAGCTCTAATCTAGGTTCTATTTATCCTGTTTGCACATCATCTATGATTACCCCTAGAGAAAAGCAACCCTGTTGCTCACACATTAGATCATACCTGGTCCTTAAAGTTTTCCAACCCTACAAGGGCATGCATGCATACACTAATGGCTCCGTCATGTAAATGTGTACAGATAAAATTTGTGGCAAGTAGTCAGAACTCCGCGCCAAAGAGGACATTGCCCAGAGTTCAAGATCTTCTCCGAGAAGGCCAAGCTATTGAGGATGAAGCTTTTGATTGTAAATTGAATTTTCTTGTATTGTAAAAGGCCCATTATTGGAGCCATTGTCTATTGTTGGGATTAGTGCCCTAGAATCCTTGTGTATGATGCTATGTATTATATTATGTATAACATGTGTATGACTTAATATTGTAATTGATAAAGTTGTTTTATTATTATCTGAAATAATGATAATATGAATATTTGGACATTATCATATAGTCCATGAGATGCATAGTATGTGATTTATGTGAAAAGTCACAGAAGATATAAATTACAAGTTCTTTGTAAACTCAGAATGTTAGTTCGTAGTTGGTAATGAAATTGGACATTTCATCTGTGAAGACTATAACATATTAACTAAGATGATTTGTCTTGATCATGGAAGTGGTGACTTCTAGTTGATATGTTGATATGTTTTAAGAGTTAAGACATATTGAACTGGATCACTGTAAGATTTATTATTCTCCTAACGACTGTCAATTGAATAATAAATCTCACGACTTATATTTACATGAACTCTTAATCCTGAGAGAATAATGGACCTGATCATGAAGTGTAGGTTGCTTTGATATATCAGGAGTGAAATCTAATGTAACGGTCAAAACCTCAATATGTCGGGCAGCCACATTTAGTGTTGATGGAATATATATTTTCAAGATGGAATTCATAGTCTCTTAACGGAGATACAAAATATTCCCTTGAGATAAGTTTAATGGGTTTGTTATTCAGAAAGTTAGGCCTAACTACTTTGGTAAATAGTTACTAAAGTATATATTTATGAAATTGGATTTCATAAATATATAATGAATAACTTAAAGGATTAAGCCGGGTACTCAAGGATTAAGATGTAGTAATTCACAAAGTGGCAGTCTTCATTCATGACTTTGTGTTACTACGAATATTTTATGAAGGGGTTGCATGTACAATAAAGTCTTGGGATATAATTTATTAATAAGGCCTAGAGTGCAATTATATTTATATAGTGTTATTAAATATAATTAATGGTAACTTTGGACTTGTCAAGAGTTGACAGAAAAGCCCAAGGCCCATTGGAGCTAGTGTCTTATTTGTTCTCTTTTGGTCTCACTCTAAGCCACATATAAAAGCCCATTTGGAAAGGCCCAAAGGCTGGCCCAATTAGATAATCAATTATAGGAGAGAAACATATAGAATTTTGTAACAATCACAAGTGCATGAAACGTTTTGTATGTGAGTGTTGGACACTCTCATTCTCTCTAGAACATACACATATAACTGATTGAGAGACCACACATCTTGGGTGTTAATGGAATTGGAGTGAAGATTGAAAGTGTTCCTAAGAACTTTTGATCTTTGTTTTGAAATGCACCACACCAAGGTACACATTCTTGTTCTATATTCTAAAATTTACATAGTGCATGCTATCAATTGTGAATGGAGTAGATCCGTTAATTTTTCTGCTGCACACATTTACTTTTCCAACATCTATAGCCCATGATCTTGGGGTATTGTAAAAAGTCAAACTTTGTAAAAGCATTACTTTTCCATGTAATCAAAAGGGAATGGTCCATCTTAAAATTTCAAGCATGATATGAAAGTTCCAGTTACTTGCCAAGCTTGTGCATTAATTCTGCATCACTGTAGAAACTCACCATGATAAATACTTGATCAAGGGTCCAAGCCAATATTTTGAAAATGATATGTGCATTTTAAATGAGCAAGAACATAAACTAACTTTGGGTTTGTTTTGTGTTTCCACATTGTCAAATTTTCAAATATACCCCATTTCTCTCCTATCCCATTCTTTTCCTTTCCAAGTTCCTAAAGAGAAAAGATTGCTCAAAGGAAACGATCCAAGTTACCATCATACTGTAATCCTAGCATCACTAGGTCTCGTGCTAAAGAGATGTCTACTAGTGGTCCTTTCCCTATCGAGGAAAACACTTACGAAATTGCTCCTGTGAAAGAGTAAATGGTAGAAATGATGTGCATGATGCAACAGCTAGTTGTAGGAGAGAACCAAGGATCATCTGGTCCCACTCTTGAGGGCTCTGCACCCCATTTTGAAAATAAGAATCGGCCACTGCCAGATCCAAATAAGGACCAAACTACACCCCACAAGGAAACAACTAAGAAGTGGATCCTCCTAAGGATAAGACCTTAGAGTCTAGTTATGGTTAGTTCAAAAGTCAAGTTGAGGCCCTAATTGAGAAAATCCACATGATAGAGGGCTCCGGCGCCCGAGGAAGTGTTGATCTAGACAGTTTGACCAATTTCCCTCAAGTCATTATGCCTCCCAAGTTCAAGGTACCCAAGTTCGTAAAGTATGATGGCACTGGAGATCTTTGCGCCCATCTGCACATGTTCTGTAGGAAGATGGCACCCTATGGAGACAATCATTCGTTGCTCTGCTAGATTTTCCTTGATAGTTTGATTGGCCCTGCAGCCACATGGTATGTGAGATTAGAAAAGACTTGCAGCTGGAGAGAGATGGCCAATGCATTCTTGGAGTATTACTGATTCAATACTGAGATAGCTCACAATCACATAGTTCTTCAGAGGATAGAAAAGAAGAGTGGGGAATCTTTCCATGAGTATGCCCAAAGTGGCGCGAGCTAGCCGTCTAAGTGCTTCCTCCTATGATGGAAGACGAGATGATCAAGTGGTTCATTGATGACCTTAAGCCTCCTTACTACGAGAAGATGATCAGTGCCCAAGTCACTCACTTCACAAGCCTAATTCCTATTGGGGAGCATATTGATGAGGGTATTAGGAGTAATAAGATAGTAGATCTTGAGGCTTTGAATTCTATGATAGAACAACAGGTGAAAAAGGCAACTGGATGCAAAGGGAAAGAAGTTATGTTCATATGATTGACAAAGCGCTTGAAGGGCCCAGGGGTGTTACTTCTGCTTACACAGCCCCAAATGCCCGGCCTTATTTGCAACAGGTTTAGCTAGCCCAGGCACCTTACCAAGTAGTTAATCAGAGGGGAAGGCCCGATCCATCCCGATATCCCAAGGCGGAACTATGGAAATTCACTCTGTTACCCATGCATATGGCAAAGCTTTGTGCTTATTTGTTGGATAAAAAGCTAATGACTCCAATTTTCACGAGACCTAGAGACGGTCCTCCTCTACCCAGTTTTCATCCATCGAAGAAATGTGAACACCATTTTAGAGCCGAGGGACATACCCTTGAAAAGTGTGCACATTTGAGACATCAAATCTGGGATCTCATCGACAACAAGTTAGTACAGTTCGACAACACGGCCAGGCCGAATGTCATCACTAACCCTTTGCTTCCTCACTAGGAAGGGAACGTGAATTCTATCTTTATAGGGGAGGAGAGGATCCCTGATTTCTCATCCCTTTCATTCCCTTGGAAAGACATGCTATGCGCCCTAGTCCAAGAAAGTCGCGTTGTCCTCGAGAACATAGAAGTTCCAGGTTTTGACTGAGGAGTCTGCTCATTCTGTGACAGTAGGGACCAACATGCCCTATTCGATTGTAGAGTGCTCCGAGCATAAGTTCAGAGTCTAGCTGACTATGGTGTCATCTAAATTAAAAGAGAATCCGTGCGAAGGAACGGTTGCATGGTAGCCAGCCAATGCCTTCCAAATACCCAAGCGGTAACTAGCTACAGTGCTATATCAATAGGATCTAGGAAGGAAAGGGATGAATACTTGCAAGAGTGCTTATATAGGATTCCTCCAGCTCCTCTGACTTTGGTCGTTCTTAAAGAGATTACAGAATCACCTATGGATTCAGAGGCGCTAGCTCTAAAGGAAGGACAAGCCATGCCAGCTGTTGAAGGCTTTACTCCTCTAGTCTTGGCACTACCTACAGTTATAGAGCCATCTCCAAGATTTATCAGGAAGGGAACCCTTGTCGTTCCCACCATTCGGGCTTTCGATCCTCTAATTTTGCTAAAGCCTACCCAAGGAATCTCTTGGGCTCCTTGCCCACAAGCTTTAGAAGCTACTCTACCCAGCCTAGTAATCATTAGTCCAAAGATGTTCTCCTTGGCACCAAATCTACAAACTCAAGAAGGTGTGGTCATTTATATGCCAAAACCCTTCCCTTACCAAGATAGCCATCATGTCCCATGGAAGTACGATGTAACTTTGATTTCCACCCAAATTGGAAAGGAGGAGGTTTGCTCTAATAACTCTTCAGGCCTAGTCAGACTCACCAGGAGTGGTCGATGTTATACTCTTAAGGAACTAGAAAAGAGGAGGAGAGAGATTGACAAGAGACTATTGAGCCAGTCAAGAATAGGGTCACCACTGAAGAAGCCGATGAATTCTTGAAAACCATTCGAAAGGCTGATTATAATGTGATTCAGCAGTTGAAAAAATCTCCAGCTTAGACTTCTATTTTAGCTTTGTTGCTATCTTCTAAGGTCCACCGTGAAGCTCTATTGAAGGTGTTGAAGGAAACGAATATTCCTACTGGTATTACAGACTTCTCCTTCAAGGTTATGGTATCACTGGTGTTGGCCACCAACCATGTTTCACTTTTAGATGATGAATTGCCTCTAGAAGGTAGAGATCACACCTTGGCCATGCATATCGTAGTTAAGTGGGAAGACATGATTGTCGCAAAGGTGTTAATCGACAATGGATTAGCCCTGAATGTCTGCCCAATGGTCACTCTTGAATGCCTAAATGTGGATATGTCTCTTATTAAACCTAGCACTATGATCATTAGAGTCTTTTGATGGAAATATAAGTGTGCGCAGTGGAAAATTAACGGATCTACTTCTTTCGAAATTGATAACATGCATTATGTAAATTTCATAATAGAATGACAAGAGAGTGTACCTTGGTGTGTTGAATTTCAAAACAAAGATTGTAAGCACTTAGGAATACTTTTAATCTTCACTCCAATTCCACTAACGCCCAAGATGTGTGGTCTTTCAATCAGTTATATGAAATGTTCAAGAGAGAATTCGAGAGTGTCCAACACTCACATACACCATTTCATGTATGTTGTTCATTCTTTAAAATCTGTATGTTTCTCTCCTTATAATTGATTATCTAATTGGGCTAGCCTTTTGGGCCTTTCCAATTGGACTCTAATATGTGGCTTGGAGTGGGACCAAAAGGAACTAATAAGACACTAGCTCCAATGGGCCTTGGGCTTTTCTGTCAACTTTTGATAAGTCCAAAGTTACCATTAATATATATATATATACCGAAGCCTTTGAAGCTCTCACAATTTTCCACGTCACCACTATTTTTTTTCTTTTTATTTTAGATTCTTTTTATTCTAGGTTTTATATCTTATATATTTATTATTTCTCTTCAACGTGTAATTATCTTTTCAGTGTTACAATAGTATAGTTTAAGTAAAATTCTATTAGATATATTTTGTTGACCTCTCTAGAGCTTATCACATCAGTATTATTATTTATATATAATATAAAATTGAAGATTAAAAATTAATTATAATTTTTTAAGATACCTCATATTAGAATTAAAATAATGACTCACTTTAGGTTTCAAAAAAAAAAAAAAAGAAAAAAAAAAGAAAAAAAAAACTTTAGGATTTAAGAAAAAAAAAAGAGAGACTCCTGGTAGGACTCTCTATTCTCTCCTTAAAACCCTAGCAATTACCATCTTAAAACCATAAATTTAACTTTAAGATTAAAAAAAGAACAAGAGAGACTCACGTAAAAAAATTAAAAAAAAAAAAAAAAAGAAAAGAAAAAAAAGACATAGGTTCTTTCTTTTTTATTTGCTTTTATATGTGCTTGAGATTTTCATTCGATCTTATTCTTTTGTTATGTTTAGAATTGAATTTCTTTTGAGTATTTGGGTTAATCTCTATATTTTGACAGTGTTTTTGTGGGTTTAGTTTTTGGGTTGAAATTTCTAATAATTATTTTATATTGTATATGACAGATGAATCATCTCTATTTTTTGGAGAAAAATAAAGCTGCAACCTATGTCTTCCAGCACAAGGACTGGTAAAGTTTTATTTGGTATATTATATATGAATTTTTTTGATCTTAATTCTTTACCTTATATGTTTTTGCTTTATTGAGAATTTTTATTTGGGTTCATGTGATTTTTTTGTTTTCTTAATTAAATCTATGATTTTTGGTTGATTGATTATTTGTTTGGATTAATTTCAATTAATTATCTATATATATATATATATATAACCGAAGCCTTTGAAGCTCCCACAAATTTCCACGTCATCATTATTTTTTTTCTTTTTATTTTAGGTTCTTTTTATTCCCACAAATTTCGACTAGTTTTTAGCGACTAGTTTTTTGTGCATCGCACGTGTAATTATCTTTTCAGTGTTACAATAGTTTAGTTTAAGTAAAACTCTATTAGATATATTTTATTGACCTCTCCAGAGCTTATCACATCATTATTATTATTTATATATAATATAAAATTTAAGATTAAAAATTAATTATAATTTTTTAAGATACCTTAGGTTAGAATTAAAAAAATGACTCACTTTAGGTTTCAAAAAAAAAAAAAAAAACTTTAGGATTTAAGAAAAAAGAGAGAGACTCTTGGTAGGACTCTCTCTTCTCTCCTTAAAACCCTAGCAATTACCATCTCAAAACCCTAAACTTAAATTCACTTTAAGATTAAAAAAAGAACAAGAGAGACTCACGTAAAAAAATTTAAAAAAAGAAAAAGAAAAAAAAGACGTATGTTCTTTCTCTTTTATTTGCTTTCATATGTGCTTAAGATTTTCATTCGATCTTATTCTTTTGTTATGTTTAGAATTGATTTTCTTTTGAGTATTTGAGTTAATCTCTATATTTTGGCAGTGTTTTTGTGGGTTTAGTTTCTATCCTCCATTATTAGCAAAAAACTAGTCGCTAACCCGTGCGATGCACAAAAAAGTTATTTATATAATAAAATCTAAGAATTTTAGAAATAGAAAATTGGGTCAATAATATGCATATTATAGACATTTTGCTAGTTATATTTAATACCACTATATAAATATAGTTGCACTCTAGGCCTTATCTATAAATTATATCCCAAGACTTTATTGTACATGCAACCCCTTCATAAAATATTCGTAGTAATACAAAGTCATAAATGTAGATTGCCACTTTGTAAATTACTACATCTTAATCCTTGAGTACCCGGTTTAATCCTTTAAGTTATTCATCATATATTTATGAAATCCAATTTCATAAATATATACTTTAATAACTACTTACTAAAGTGGTTAGGCCTAACACTCTGAATAACCGTACCCATTAAACTTATCTCAAGAGAATATTTTATATCTCCATTAAGAGACTATGAATTCCATCATGAGAATATATGTTCCATCAACACTAAATGTGGCTGCCCAACATACTGAGATTTTGATCGTTACTTTAGATCTCACTCTTGATATATCAAAGCAACCTACATCTCATGATCAGGTCCATTATTCTCTCAGGATTAAGAGTTCATACAAATATAAGTCGTGAGATTTATTATTCATTTGACAGTTTTTAGGAGAATAATAAATCTCACAGTGGTCCAGCTCAATATGTCTTAACTCTTAAAACATATTAACACATTAACTAGAAGTCTCCACTTCCATGATCAGGATAAATCATTGTAGTTGATATGTTATAGTCCTCGCAGATGAAATGCCCAATTTCGTCATCGACTACGAACTACAATTCTGAGTTTACAAAGAACTTGTGATTTATATCTTCTGTGACTTTTCACATAAATCACATACTATGCATCTCATGGACTATATGATAATGTCCAAATATTCATGTTACCATTATTTCAAATAATAATAAAACAACTTTATTAAACACAATATTAAGTCATACATAATGTCATACACAATGTCACACTTAATATCTTACATAGCATCATACAATAGGATTTAAGGGCACTAATCCTAACATCTTCGACGACAAGCGTCGAGAAGTGCAAGGCGAGATCGAGTTAATGATTGAGATCGGCCCGAGATACTTCATGGTCAACTTCCAAGTGATTAAGGTTGACTTTTCTTACAACAGTCTTTTAGGGAGACCCTGGTTGCATATAGCAGGTGTAGTTGCGTCTACCCTCTATAGGAGACTCAAGTTCATCCCTGAGAATCAATTGATCACCATTATGGTTGAAGACCCCCTAGCTATTTTCTAGTAGATATCTATCCCCTACATCGATGCTAATGCTTTTCCAAAAGCATCCTTCCATAGCTTCAAGATAGTATCCATTATTCACAATGCCTCAGAGCTTGAGTTTAGTTGGCTTGCAGCAGTTCTAATTGCCTCAAATGCTCAAGTTTGGCTACAAATTAGGCCAAGGCCTCAAGGCCGTAGGATATGGCAGCCCTGCTCTCGTTGAACACTCAGACAACAAAGGAAGATTCGGTTTGGAAACCCACTCATGAAGAACTCTTTCAAGCTTCCAGATGCAAGAAGAGGAAGTGCAACACTTCAAAGATGTCTATTTCCCATATTAAAACCAATTTTTTTGGCTCTAGCCGAAGTCATTATGCTAGAACCTTTCAAGGAATTGGAAGATGAGAAGCCTAATCTAGCTTGCATTATTCGGCTCTGTCCCAAAGAGTTCTCTGTGAACGCTTTCATATCTCCCAAAGATAATCCAACTTCTACTATTCGACCAGGGATGCCAGGCAAGACGACAAGCCTTTGGACCATCGAGCCTTGCTTTGTGGTTGCACCAGCTGAGTAAGGAGTATTCCATCATCGAGTGATTGGGAATTCTGATCACTCGAGAGAGTTGGAATAACATATCTAGTTTGTTTTGCATGCTTATGTTATTTCCTGCTTTATTTGCATTCCTTGTTCATTTCCCCAGTTTGTTTTCCCAACAAAAAAAAAAAAAAAAAAAAAAAGGGCATTTCCCTTTTATCATTATCAAACATGAACTTTGTTTTCCCCCTACCCATAATCCATTAATGAAATATTCTGTGTATTATTCAAGAAATTCTTGCATGTCCCTTTATTTGCTTTACTTCGAAAATGTGTGTGCAAATTATCTTATGTTTCTCTGTATATGTTTGGCTCTATAGGATATGTTCTGATTCCCAAGTGGGTACATCGTTCATTTGTGTTAGGACATATGTGGTTCACATGCTAAGAACATATGTCATACTTATTTATGTAAATTGGCTAATCCTTTGACAAAACGCACTCTACTTGTAATTGGGTAGTTCTAGGTGTTTTTAATACTTCAAGAAACAAGGTTTCAAGATCAAGTGTTGAAGTCATCAAGTCTGTCCAAGAAAAAGCAAGCTGAAGTGCATAGTTTTTAAAGCTCGACACCTGCTCGATAGCTACCTCGACACCTGCTATCTATCGAGATTTAAAATTTCAGATTTCCAATCTGATTTTCTTGGGATCCATGAATATGTTTTTGGGCCTTCTTTTCTTCTAACCCTAAACATATAAAAGGATTATTTTAAGATCCGTCAACATAGACACAAGTTGCTAAAGCATTGAGCAATCCTTGTTCAAGCAAATTATGATCAAAGACGAAGTTCTTGACCTAGTTCATCTTCTCTGAAGAAGTTGCTGTGTATTTGCACCAAAGGGTTTTGTGACCAAGCATCTTCCTGATCTTCATTGCATAGGATGAACTGAAGAACTTTGCAGCCAACCTCTCTTTCTAAAGTTGGTGTTTGAAGTCGCGTACTAGGATCCGCGCATCTGGTTAGTCACATACTTGGGAGCCGTGCATCAAAGGTGGGAACTGTCACTACAGATTAAGTCCAATTGGGTATTGGGGTAAGGGTTCAACTGTAGGTTGGTAAGGTACTTGGGATTCCTTTACTTGTAACCACTTAATTTGATAATAGTGGAGTTTCGAGAATGGTGACCTGAAAATCACCCAGTGGGGTTTTTGCCATTAGGGTTTTCCCCATTCGTGAACAAATCACCGTGTCATTTAATTTCCACTGCATATTTAGTTTTTGGTGATTTGTTTGTGCTGCCACGCAATTGCATGATAAATAGATTAATTAATAACTTGGTTAATTTAATTAATTAATTTTATCACAAGGGGGTCATTCAATTTGTGGCCTATCAAGTGATATCAGAGCAGGCACACTCTGATTAGGATTTAATCTTTGCTATGTTGATCCATTGACCCATGTTTGTCATGGATAGAGGACAATCTCTAATTATACCTCCTTTATTTGATGGGACTAACTATGCCTACTGGAAAGTACGCATGAGAGCTTTTTTGCAGTCCTTAGATGAGAAAGTGTGGCAAGCTGTTGAGATTGGTTGAACCAAGCCAAAAGAAGCGCCAGCCGATTGGGATGAAGCAAAGATCAAGGCAGCAAACTTCAACAGCAGAGCGTTGAATGCCCTATTTAGCGCAGTCACCAATGAGGAGTTCAAGAAGATATCCTCAACAGAAACTGCTAAGGAGGCATGGACCATCCTCTAGACAACCTATGAGGGAACAAAGGCTGTCAAAGATTCAAAGCTACAGAGGCTCACTACTAGCTTAGAAGAGATTAAGATGGAGGAGGATGAGTCGTTTGATGAGTTCTATGCCAAGCTTAAGAACATAGTGAACTCAGCCTTCAATCTTGGGGAAACCATCCCTGAACCCAAGGTTGTAAGGAAGGTGCTCAGATCTCTACCTGAGAGATTTCATGCCAAGATTACGGCAATAGAAGAATCAAAGGACATTGACAAGATTCCTTTGACTGAGCTGGTTGGGAACTTGCAGACCTACGAGCTAGGGTTATCAAAGCTTGGCAAGTCAAGCAAGGGCAAGAGCATGGCCTTGAAGGCAAAGAGCAGTGACACAGATGAGTCTTCCGATGATGAAGATTCCAAGATGAAGTCCTACATTACAAGGCAGTTCAAGAAATATATGAAGAATGCTAATGGAAGGAGCTTCGATAAGGACCGCAGGCAATCCAGTTCTTCTCAGTTCAAGAGCCAAGACAAAGGGAAGAAGGATGCAAAGGAAGTTGGTCAGTACACTGTTCCTGTAGGACCCAAGTGTTTTGGGTGTCATGGGTTTGGACACATGAAGAATGAGTGTCCTACATATCTGAAGAGCATTGGGAAGAGCAAGGCTCTTGCTGCAACCCTGAGTGACACTGAGCCTGAAGAGGATTCCGACAATGAGGATGACGGAATCTTAAATGCCTTCACTGCCACAGTCATCCTACTGAAGGGATTGTTGAAGAAGTAGATGAAGAAGAAGAATTGGTGGACACCAAATGTGAGAAGATGGATGATCAAGACGATATCCATTCAGCCTATGAGAAGCTTTACAAGCTCTCTGAGAAGCATGAGAAGTTGTATAGGCTGACCACCAAGAAGCTCAGTGATGTGGAACTTGATCGTGAAGAGTTGTCCACAAAGTTTGATGAGGCGAATCAAACTATTGGAGCACTGAGGTTTGAGAACAACTTCCTGGTTGAGAAGACCAAGAAGCTTGAAGTGGAGCTGTTTCAAGTAAGAGCCCAACTGGAGAGGACCTCAAGTGCAAAACTTGATGAGATGCTCAACATTTAGAAATCTGCTTCAGATCGAATAGGCTTAGGGTATGGTCTTTCTTTCTCTAATTCTGCTTCTACTAGTTCTACTGTTTTTGTTCCTCCTGCTAATACTGTTAAAGTTAAGAACACTGATGTTAAAACTGCATTAGCTAGTGAGAACTTAGACAAGGGTAAGTCTATATTAGGAGCACCCCCTAAGCAAGATAAGAAAAATGCTAGAAATCCTATGGCTAAGAAGGCTAACTCTCAAAAGCCTAAACAAAAGAAGCAGCATCTCTGTCATCATTGTGGAGCTGCAGGTCATACTCGACCAAATTACTACAAGTGGCTTGCCACTCAACAGAGCAACGGCATGACAGCATCTGGAAGCCAAAATTAGCTTCAATCCTCTTTTGCTCCTCTTGGAGATCTTTTAAAAGTCATTTTGTTCCTTTCTAATTTGAACGGTTTCAATTCTTTCCCCTCATTGCCGGTTCAAAGTTTTAATCAAAGGAAAGGTTCTTCCAAGGTGTGGAAGAAAAAGGATTCTAAGTGATTTCATCACTTTCTTCTCTCTTCTTGTTTTTTCTTGTTTTATTGCATTGCTTGAGTGTTTTGCATTTTTGTTAAGTCAGTCTAGTTTTATGCTTTGCTTTGTTAACATGATTTTGTGTGTTTACTTTCAGTTTTGTTTATTTTGTTTTTGATATAAAAAAAATTGAAAAATAAAAAAAATACAAAAACAGTGTGTGTTTGTGTACTTTGGTACTTGTGTACCTTGGATGGCCAATGAAACAAAGTTTTCTAAACTTTGTATCTCTTGTAACTTAGATGAGCATTTTTATGCACAACTAAGCAAGTGAGCTTTGTGGCTCTTGTTTGTGATGAGTAAGATTAGGTTATCTCTTAAAACTTAACACTCATATCACTCTTTTTGACGGGTAGGACTAGAAAATCCTAAGAGAAAGGCATAAATAACCATCTCACCACTGTTACCCGCCAATCATTAATGACATCTGTATGTTTCGGCATAGCAAAAGTGTGATGTCAATGACATTGTGTGCTTAGGCATAGCAAAATTGAAATGTCAAATATCAATGGGTATTTCTTTTCTTTCTCATAAGCCCATGCATGATATGCTTAAAAAGAAAATATACAAACAAAAATAAAAAGCAAAAAGATAAAAAATGCTTTAAAAATGGTTGCAAGTGTGTATTTTAGGAGATGTGGGAGTTATAGGATGTACCTCGAAGGTGATAGTCCCCATCAAATAGTTATGATTGTGTGTGAGTTATAAGTTATTTTCTCATATCTCAGATCGTCATAACATGTATACACATATGCAATCTTGCGATGTTTTTCACACACAACACGCAATATTCTTTGCTACTTTTGATATATGTACAGGTACAATGTGATTTGGCCATCACTAAGGTTTTACATGTGCTTTTGTATGCGCACTAAACTGTCCTGACTTGTTTTTGAAAAATAAAATTGGTTAGACTTGTTTAGTGTGTGTGTGTTTTTGGGAGATCCATGTGCTTAAATTTTTCATTGAGAGATGATTTTGAGAGCTTTTTATGTTGATTGGATCATTGTTGAGGTGCATGTTTGATTACATTCATGTTTGTGTTTTTCTCTTCTCGAAAAACTACTTTTCACTGCTTGCTCGACACCTCCTCGATACCTGATCATTTTTCGAGCTTCTCAAACTTTTTCTAATCGCAATCTTGACACCTGTCTCGACACCTGATGGATCGATCGAGATTTCTCCTGTCTCCTCGATGCCTCCTCGACACCTAGTCGATCGATCGAGCTTCTGATCTATGAAATTGGTCTTGTACCTCAACACCATCTCGATACCTTCAGCTGTTGAAGGCCATTTCCTCGATACCTTCCTCGACAGCTTCCTTGATACCTCTCGACACCTCAGCTATCGAGAATTACTGAGGTGCCTATATATTGATCTGTGCGACTCTCTCTCATTTCACTTGATCTCTCTTGATCTGTCCGAAGACTTTTCACCTCCCAAACACTTTTCTCTCACTTAAATCTTCAAATCCTCATCATTTTCGATCTTCCTTTGCTTCAATCACCTGGTAAGATCATTTTTCCCTTCCTTTTTCATGCATTTCATGTTTTGAAACCTAGGTTTTTGGGATTTTTGAAAATTTTTGGGGTTTTTCAAAATTGATGAGTTTTTCTTGAAATTTTGGGTTGGTTTTTCACTTAAATGTTTTTAAAATGTCATACATTGCATTCCATATGCATTAGAATGATATTTACATGCATTTAGATGTGTGTTTCTTCTATGTGTGCTGCTAGGTTTGGATTGGGCTGAGCCCATGATGCTTTTTCAGTTTGCATGTCACATGCTCATGCATTACCATGCATACGTACTTTTTGTTCAATATATTTGTCATATTTGAACTATTTGGGACTTTTCTAATTGTCTCCCTCTCTATCTCTTTCTCATTCTTTTACGTTAGTTGTGTCTATGGCACCCAAACGTAAATTCACTCCTGCTCGGAACCCTCTGCGTTCTGGAGCTTCCTCTTCTTCTGACTTTGCTCCTTTTAACCTTCGATCCTGTGATGGAGATGCCCACAAGGCATTTACTGAGAACTTTTCTAGATGAGGTGTTCAATCGGAACGCCAAGTCATTCTGGCGGACTTCACCGATACTGACCTTCCCTCTGTCATCCACAGTAGGGGATGGGGGTCACTGTGTGACATCCCGGTCACATGTCCTCTCGTGCTGATTCAGGAGTTTTACTCTAACATGCATGAGATCGATCATTCAGTACCTCTCTTTTTCACTCGCGTTTGAGGTACGCGCATCCCTGTCACACCACAGCTAGTTGCGGATGTGCTTAGGGTTCCTAGGATAGAGTTTCCTAACTATCCTACTTGTGAGCGCCTGAGGACTGTGTCCAAGGATGAGCTCATTTCTGCCTTTTGTGAGCGCCCTTCTAATTGGGGTGAGCATCAGTATACATCATGTAGACCTTTTGCTAAAGGTCCTAGATTTCTTAACATGGTGATGACTTTTGTACTCCATCCTCTCTCTCACTATAACTCTATCACAGAGCCTCGTGCTCGATTTTTGCTATCTCTTCTTGAGCATCTTACGATAGATTTTCCTTCTCACTTCATTCTATCTATCATAGATGTTCATCTAGATTCGGCGTCCCGCGATAAGCTCATTTTTCCTTCCACTATCACGAGGATTCTACGCTATTTTTCCATCCCTTTCCCTGTGTCCGACCACTTCATACACATATCTGCCATAGATGCCGCTACCGTAAAACGTAGTGAGGCTCAGTTTAGGTCGAGATAACCGGACTCCACTCCTCCCTCCCGTTCGGCTCCATCCAGATCAGCTCCATCTACATCTGCTCCTCCTCCTTCTTTAGGCGATGTATCTCTTGGAGACATTATGGCGCAACTACAGTGCATGAATGCTCGCCTTGATACACTCAGCACTGAGTTGTATCAGGTGAATGTTCATGTGGGTCGTATTGCACGACGGCAGGCGACCATGGGTGGCTTTGCTTCTGAGGCTTCCCCTCCACCACCTCCTCCAGTCGTTTCAGATTCTGATGCTTCGGATGATGATGATGATGGTGATGACGATGATGCTTCGGATGATGATGATGGAGATGCTAGCTCTACTGATGAGATGTCTACATGACACTCTACCCTTTATCACTCGTGACAAAAAGGGGGAGTAGTTTTGGGTTATGAGAGTAGTCATCTTAGGGGGAGAGTTAGTATAGGACATTTTTGATAAGGGGAGAGTTGATATTATGAGGGATGTAGTGAGGTTTTGATGTATCTTTTCTTTTCTATTCTTGTTAGATACATTGATCTTGTATATGAGGTCTTGTGACCAGTTTTACATACATTGTACTCATTTTTCTCTATATGTGGATGTATGTTTCTTTCACCTATCTCTTTATGTGTTGTTTCTTTTCTGTCTTTATACACATGTTCTTTATACTTGTATGCAATCTAATTATTTCTGTTTCACACAAGATGCCTTGATGAGTTTTGTTTAAAGTGTTTTAGAAAAACAGGTTGTCAAAGTCTATATGCCATGAACTCTCTTCTTGCAAAGTTTTTCAAGAGTTTGTGTTAGGATAGATTTTATTGTATTCAACAAGTGAATATGAGTTGAGTGATTTATGACTTCTCCCATATGTTCATTTGTTTGTTGTGGTTTTGTCACGGATTGCCAAAGGGGGGGATTGTTAGGACATATGTGGTTCACATGCTAAGAACATATGTCATACTTATTTATGTAAATTGGCTAATCCTTTGACAAAATGCACTCTACTTGTAATTTGGTAGTTCTAGGTGTTTTTAATACTTCAAGAAACAAGGTTTCAAGATCAAGTGTTGAAGTCATCAAGTCTGTCCAAGAAAAAGCAAGCTGAAGTGCAAAGTTTTTAAAGCTCGACACCTGCTCGATATCTACCTCAACACCTGCTATCTGTCGAGATTTAAAATTTCAGATTTCCAATCTGATTTTCTTGGGATCCGTGAATATGTTTTTGGGCCTTCTTTTCTTCTAACCCTAAACATATAAAAGGATTATTTTAAGAGCCGTCAACATAGACACAAGTTGCTAAAGCATTGAGCAATCCTTGTTCAAGCAAATTGTGATCAAAGACGAAGTTCTTGACCTAGTTCATCTTTTCTGAAGAAGTTGCTGTGTATTTGCACCAAAGGGTTTTGTGACCAAGCATCTTCCTAATCTTCATCGCATAGGATGAACTGAAGAACTTTGCAGCCAACCTATCATTCTAAAGTTGGTGTTTGAAGTCGCGTACTGGGATCCGCGCATCTGGTTAGTCACGTACTTGGGAGCCGTGCATCAAAGGTGGGAATTGTCACTACAGATCAAGTCCAATTGGGTATTGGGGTAAGGATTCAATTGTAAGTTGGTAAGGTACTTGGGATTCCTTTACTTGTAACTGCTTGATTTGATAATAGTGGAGTTTTGGGAGTGGTGACCTAAAAATCACCCGGTGGGGTTTTCGCTGTTAGGGTTTTCCCCATTCGTGAACAAATCACCATGTCATTTAATTTCCGCTGCATATTTAGTTTTTGGTGATTTGTTTGTGCTGCCACGCAATTGCATGATAAATAGATTAATTAATGACTTGGTTAATTTAATTAATTAATTTTATCACAAGGGGGTCATTCAATTTGTGGCCTATCAATTTGCCACAATGAAGGTGTAGATCAAGGTTGTCAAAATTGGGATCCTACGTAGAATTGTGAGAGGTAGGTAGGATCGTGGATCGTAGGATCGGATAATGGAACGTAAGATCCTATATATTTTCATATTTAAAGCAAAAAACACATTGATAATGACTTTGTATGTTGAATAATCACGTAAATTGTGAATTTACCCATAAAAAACAAAGATTTGCATTATATGATGTAATTTGCATGTCATACATCGCTACGTCTATACTAACGAAACAAATATATTTAGGTTTTGACCCAATGTATCTAAAAAGTTCAATAAATGTTTAATTAGCAACCAAATACCAAAATATTTATCAACAATATGGAAATATTTTTCAAGTTCTAAGTTCCAAGTTCCAAGTTTAAAATCCAAAATAAGTTATGAAATGGAAACTAGCTAACTAAAATACGAAATCCAAAAGCAATATTAATATTAAGGTGAAGTAAACATTTAATTATTCCTATTATAGTGTTCTTATGACTGTTGTCCTAATCATCATCATCCATTTCATCATCTATGTAGGCATTGTATATTCGTATACTAGAGCTACAAAAGATATCAAAATACAACTTCATACTCAACTATTCAAGTTATACCACTCAGCAACAATTACCAAGCATGCAAAAAAAAAAATTAATCAATCAATATACAAATACAAGCATACTAATAAAATTATATATAAGAAAAACATTTTAGTAATATTATAACACAAATTAGTATATTGATTAAACAAATATAACAACATTATAGATTAAAATGTAGCAAAGCCAATAAAAATTCTTCATTTAGAAATGATGAAGCATTCCTTCATTTTGATTACAAATGTACTAAAAACTAGAAAACACTTTTTAGGTTAACATAATTTTATAAAATAAAAAATAAAAGCCATACCATCACAACATAGGAAAAAAAAAACCCTTAAAACTTCAATAAAACCAAAAATTTATCCCTTCAAAAAAAAAAAAAAAAAAACCAAAAACCAAAAACCAAAAACTGATGTTTTGGTAGGATTGGTAGAATTGGTTGGACCCTATGCAATCCTACGATCCTATAAGATCCTACATAATCTTACATATGATCTTACCATTTTTACTATTCTAGTGCGATTCTAAACGTTTTGATGAGGTAGGATCGTAAAATCGTGCAAACCTATGGTCCAGATCATGATTTTGACAACCATGGTGTAGATGATGTGAACGAGACAATAGAGTTGGATAATGATGTTGAAGGAATGGAAGAGGTCCCAAACTTACCTCGAGACATCCTAGAAGCTCTAAACAGAGAGAGCGAATGGTCCAAGCCTAATATAGAAGAGACAGAGGTGATGAACCTAGCTGATGACGGCGAGACAGAAAAACCCCTCAAGATTAGGGTAAACTTTCCCAAAGACATGAAAGACGAGCTCATAACTTTGCTGAAGGAATTTAAGGAAATCTTTGCTTGGTCTTATCAAGACATGCCAGGACTGGATACCGAGATTGTTGTCTATAGGATTCCAGTTAAATTTGAATGCCCCCTGTTGGGTTCTAAGACTTTAGGTTTAAATGTATTAGAACTTCAATTTGTAATGTTGGCAAACCATGATCAAAATGTTTAGTCTTGTTTTAGACTTGCTCAAAGTACATTTATAGTATAAAGTTAGAATCAAGTGTACTACAGGATTTACTGTGTAAATCTGCCTAACTCGATCGATCGAAGCTCATGCAGGTTGTTTTTCTGTAGAATTTTTCAACTCAGCCTAAGCTCGTTTGACTTGTAGAGTTTTATGTTTTGCCTTAAGTATAAAAGGGAAAACCCTAGCCACGTTTTATGGTGACTCGTTATGCTGTGTGTGTGAATCTCTTGTGAAATCTAGAGATGTTTGCCTTCACATACACTTAGGGTTTCCAATCTCAAGATTGATGTCGAGAGCTTGGTGATCAATTTAGTTATAGATTCAAGAGCTTAAAGATATACAAGCAGGAGTGCTTGTACTTGCTGGGAATCCAAGAAAGAAGTAGTCCTTGGACTTAAAGCTATCATGTGGTCGTGGTGGTAAGTTTCCTACTCGAGGTAGCAATAGGATGTTAGTGGTCTAAGTCACTATTGTGTAAACTTAAATTCTTTCACAGTGGATTCATTTTTCCTTGAGGATAGCTAGGTTAGATCCTCCCCAGGTTTTTTATTGGTTTTTTTTTCCCTGGGTTATCATATTGTTGTGTTCTTTATTTTCCACACTGTTCAATTATATGATATATTTATGTTAACCTAGATCTGCATAATTTGACTAAGTGATCACTTGGCTAAATAACTAGGTTAATCTGGTTGTATTTAAGGGGTCTAAAAACGAACAAGTGGTATTAGAGTGGGTTAGCTCTAGTGTTTAGATCTTTTGATCTAAGAGTTGATCCTTAACCCTGGTTGTCATGGAACACAGACACTCTCTTGTTATTCCACTTTACTTTGATGAGGAAAATTATGCTTATTGGAAAGTAAGGATAAAAGCATTCTTGAAATCTATTGATGAGAGAGTTTGGAACTCTGTTGAATACGGATGGGAAAAGCCCATTACTCCTGTCAGTGAGTGGCAGACTTCTTAGAAAGAAACAGTCGCATTTAATAGCAAATTTATGAATGTTATCTTTAATGTTGTTTCTATGGAGGAATTTAAGAGAATCTCTAATGTTGAGATTGCTCATACTGCTTGGAATATCCTCCAGATTGTGCATGAAGGCACAAAGGTAGTTAAAATCAATAAGTTACAGCAATTAACAACTAGATTTGAAAGCATTAGGATATCTGATGATGAATCTTTTGATGAATTCTATGCTAAGCTTAATGATATTGTTAATTCCGCATATAACTTAGGTGAAATCTATAATCAACCTAAAATTGTTAGAAGGATTCTTAGATCTTTGACCAAGGATTTTAGACCCAAAGTGACTACCATCACTGAAAGCAAGGATGTGGGCTCCATCCCTGTTGATGAACCTGTAGGATCTCTTCAGTCCTATGAGTTGGACCTACCTAAGACTAGCAAATCCAAATCAATGGTTTTTAAGTGTGTTGATGATGTTGATGTGAGTGGATTTGATGATAAGCTCTCTGCTACAGAGATTGCCTATCTTGCTAAGAACTTTAGAAACTTTCTTAGGAGCAACAATAGAAGGGCAAGAGGTAAGAACAGTGCTGAACCTAGAAATTTTAAGAGGAATGATCCCACTAAGGTGAACAATACTGAAAAACCTAAGAAGAAAGTAGGTCAACCTTCTACTAATACTATGGGTCAAAAATGTTTTGGGTGTCAAGGGTATAGTCATGTGAAATTAGAATGTCCTACATTCTTGAGGTCTAAGGGTAAGGTTATGGCTATAATCTTTAGTGATGATGAAGTTTCTAACAATGAGTCTGGTAGTGATGAGGATGGAAACTTCATTGCTTTCACTGCTACTGCTGTAGTTGATGAAAGTGTTGAGGAGAACCCTTCTGATGGGGATCTATCTGAGGATGTAGATTTGCAAGAAGCCTACAATATACTTTGCAAAGTTGTTGCAAAGGATGCTATGAGTGTTGATTTAGGCTTAAAGAAAATTGCATCTCTTGAACTTGATAAGAAAAATTTGCTTGTGAAATTGTTTGATGCTAATGAACTGTTGAATAATGTGAAGATTGAGAATATGCTTTTGCTTGATAAAGTTAAAAATTTGGAACTTGAATTATTTGTTGTTAGAGAACAAACTAATAGGTCTACAAGCTCCAAACTTGAACACATGCTGAGTGTTCAAAAGTCTCCCTCAGACAAAATTGGTTTAGGTTTTGTAGAAAGCATCTCTGTGCCTAAACCCCATTCCACAAACTTTGTTCCTTCTTTTGAACCCCCTATGAATGAGGTTGTCAAACCCTCTGTAAGTGAGGCTGCTAAACTTGTAGAAGTCACACCTCCTAAAAAGATTAGGGTTGATCTTCAAAAGTCTAAACATAAGGCTCCTAACCCTCCTAAGGGCAAGTTGCATGATAAGCCTTCATGGGTTTGTCATTTTTGTGGAAAGTCTGGGCACATTTGTCCAAACTGTTTCAAGTTGCAAGCTGCTAAGCGAGCAAATAAGCCAAAAGTACCTGTACCTCAAGCACAAGATCCTGTGGTACTTATTGGTGAGTTGGTAAAGGCTTTAAACCTTTATTCCAATCCTGGAGTTATTCATAATTCTAATGTGAATAATGACTCAATTGCAAAAGTTGCAGCTAAAAAGTTTTGGATGCAAAAGGTGTGGGGATTTGTGCCCTAAAATCCTATTGTATGATGTTATGTATTATATTATGTATCACATTATGTATGACATGTGTATGACTTAATATTGTAATTAATAAAGTTATTTTACTATTATCTGAAATAATAGTAATATGAATATTTGGACATTATCATATAGTCCATGAGATGCATAGTATGTGATTTAGTCACAGAAGATATAAGTCACAAGTTCTTTGTAAACTCAAAATTTTAATTCGTAGTCAGTGATGAAATTGGGCATTTCATCTGCGAAGACTATAACATATCAACTACGATGATTTGTCTTGATCATGGAAGTGGAGACTTCTAGTTGATATGTTTTAAGAGTTAAGACATATTGAATAGGACCGCTGTGAGATTTATTATTCTCGTAACGACTGTCAATTGAATAATAAATCTCACGATTTGTATTTACATGAATTCTTAATCCTGAGAGAATAATGGACCTGATCATGAAGTGTAGGTTGCTTTGATATATCAGGAGTGAGATCTAAAGTAACGGTCAAAATCTCAGTATGTTAGGCAGCCACATTTAGTGTTGATGGAACATATATTCTCAAGATAGAATTCATAGTCTCTTAACGGAGATACAAAATTTTCCCTTGAGATAAGTTTAATGGGTTTGTTATTCAGAGAGTTATGCCTAATTACTTTAATATATAATTACTAAAGTATATATTTATGAAATTGGATTTCATAAATATATAATGAATAACTTATAAGAATTAAACCAGGTACTCAAAGATTAAGTTGTAGTAATCTACAAAGTGGTAATCTTCATTTATGACTTTGTATTACTACGAATATTTTATGAAGGGGTTGCATGTACAATAAAGTCTTAGGATATAATTTATTAATAAGGCCTAGAGTGCAATTATATTTATATAGTGATATTAAATATAATTAATGGTAACTTTGGACTTGTCAAGAGTGGCAGAAAAGCCCAAGGCCCATTGGAGCTAGTGTCTTATTTATTCCTTTTTGGTTCCACTTCAAGCCATATATTAAAGCCCAATTGGAAAGGCCCAAAAAGACTGGCCTAATTAGATAATCAGTTATTATGAGAGAAACATACATAATTTTGTAATCAATCACAAGTGCATGAAACGTTTTGTATGTGAGTGTTGGACACTCTCATTCTCTCTAGAACAAATACATATAACTGATTGAGAGACCACACATCTTGGGTGTTAGTGGAATTGGAGTGAAGATTGAAAGTGTTCTCGAGAACTTCTGATCTTTGTTTTGAAATTCTTCACACCAAGGTACACTTTCTTGTTCTTTATTCTGAAACTTACATAATGCATGTTATCAATTGTGAATGAAGTAGATCTGTTAATTTTTCCGCTACGCACATTTACTTTTCCAACAAAAGGCTCAATCTAATTGAGTCTGTTTGACATGGTTCTTGTGCTTCATCGCTCTACTCTTTATGACCTTTGTTTTTTGTTGTTTTTGTTTTCTTTGCTTTTCTAGGATTTGCATTGCATTACATTCATACATTTCATTCTAGGATGTTTTTGTTATTTCTTTTCAAAAATTAAAAAAAAAAAAAAAACAACAAAAAAAAAAAGAAGAAGAAAAAGGAAGCAAAATGTGTTTTGCATTATTTCTTAGATTTGAAATCAAGGTTGGCCAATTTATCTTTACATAACATGTTTATGTACCTTATTTAGCTTGGATAAGCTTATTTTACTGCACTTTACTAGTTTGAGCTTTGTAGTGCATGTTGTGTGGGAAGATGTTTATAGTTTTTGATCACATGATCTTGATCTTGAAATCACATGCCTTTGATTTTTGGACTTGAACTTATTGAGAAAGGCATAAATAACCATCTCACCACCATTTACTAGCCAATCATGAACACCTTAGTACATATCGTAAAATTTTGTGCTCGAGAAAGTGTAGCACATGCACAAAAAGAACATAAGGTGTAGCCTCGGTTTAATTGCTAAAATTGGTGTGTACATTATTGGACTATAATTAAATCTATCAAATAAAATTGCTGTGTACATTATCTTGGCTATTATTAATAAGTTTCTGATCAAATAAAATTGGTGTGTACATTATGAGGCAAATCAAGAAACTTACATGATTGCAAGCTTTTATTCTAGGAGATGTGGGAGTTATATGATGTAACTCTTTAGGTGATAGTCTCTTTCAAGTTTATGTGATGAATTTTGTAGAAATTGTGCTTGATTTCTATTCACATATCACCTCACATGTATCTTAAGCTTTTGCTAGTTGCACACACTACACAAGTTACTCTTTGCTAAACTTTGTACATGTTGTTGTGTATGATTTTGTTTTGGCCATCCAAGTTTGAAATTTCCTTGATTTTAATGCAAAATGTGTTTGAAGTTTGAGATTTTAAGAAAAATTGATTGAAAATCTTATTTTTGGGAAATTTGGGTTCAATACAAGTGTTTTTGAAAAGCATTTCATATCTTACTCATGCATTATATTCATAAAATACTATGCTTTGAGGTGTTTCTGCATAAAACTATTATGTTTTTCAAAAAATTGATTTTTCCAGATTTTCGATTGATTGAACCTGCTTCTCGACCGATCGAAAATACGATTAAATTTTTAGTTTGAATCTAACCATTTTGATCGCTGCTTGATTGGTTCTGGATCAATCGAGTGTAATTTTCGATCAATCGAAAATCGCATGGAGAGTTTTTTAAAACCTTTAGCTTTTCATGTGTTCATCACTTTTTCAATTTTTTCAAAAGCTATTCTCTCTCTTTTCGATTAGTCAAGGAGTCAAATGAAATTTTTGCCGTTTTCCCTGGAATCTTTTGCAAGGTTTTTGTCTTTTAAGGCTGGTAAGACCTTTTTGCCCCTCCTTCGATCAAAGCTCGTGCAGATTGTTTTTCTGCAGAATTTTCAAAGTCAGCCCAAGGCCGTTTGATGTGTAGGGTTTTATGTTTTGCCTTAAGTATAAAAGGGAAAACCCTAGCCACGTTTTATGGTGGCTCTTTATGCTATGTGTGTGAATCTCTTGTGAGATCTAGAGGTGTTTGCCTTCACATACACTTAAGGTTTCCAATCTCAAGATTGATATCGAGAGCTTGGTGATTAATTCAGTTGCAGATTCAAGAGCTTAAAGATATACAAGCAAGAGTGCTTGTGCTTGCTGAAATCCAAGAAAGAAGTAGTCCTTGGACTCGGAGCTGTCACGTGGTCGTGTTAGTAAGTTTCCAACTCGAGGTAGCAATAAGATGTTAGTGGTCTAAGTCACTATTGTGTAAACTTCAATTCTTTCATAGCGGATTTGTTTTATCTTGAGCATAGCTAAGTTAAATCCTCCCTAGGTTTTTTACCGGTTTGGTTTTCCTAGGTTATCATATCGTTGTATTCTTTATTTCCGCACTGTTCAATGATATGATATATTTTTGTTAACCTAGATCTGCATAATTTGACTAAGTAATCACTTGGCTAAATAACTAGGTTAATCTGGTTGTGTTTAAGGGGTCTAAAAATGAACACCCTCCAGTGCGGCAAACCCTTTGAAGGATGAAGTCAGAGATTATCTTGAAAATCAAAGAAAAAGTAGAAAAGTAGTTGAAAGCCGATTTTCTTACCACCATAGCATACTCTGATTAGGTCGCCAACATTGTTCTCGTGCTAAAGAAAGATGAGAAAGTACACATGTGTATCAATTATAGAGATCTAAATTGGGCCAGCCCGAAGGATAATTTTCCCTTGCCCTATATTGATACCTTGATTGATAAAACCGCGACTAACATGTTCTTCTCCTTTATGGATGAGTTTTCAGGTTAAAATTAGATCAAGATGGATGAAGAAGACAAAGCCAAAATAGCGTTCACCACTCATTAGGGAACTTACGCCTACGATGTTGTGCCATTCGATTTGAAGAATGCTAGGGCGACCTACTAGCGAGCCATGGTAACCTTGTTCCATGATATGATGCTTAAGGAGATCGAAGTCTATGTGGACAATATGATCACTAAGTTGCTCACTCCTAGAGATCATTTGATAGATTTGAGAAAGCTATTCAAGCACTTTGTCAAGTACAAATTAAGGCTTAACCCTAATAAGTGTGTCTTCGGAGTCAGTTCAGGGAAATTGCTCGGCTTCATAGTCAGCCAAAGAGGAATTGAAGTGGACCTAGCAAAAGTCTAGGCCATTGGAGACATGCCTACACCAAAAATTGAGAAACAAGTTCGAAGCTTCTTAGGAAGGATTAATTACATAGCTCACTTCGTAGCTCAATTGATAGCCACATGCGATCCCTTGTTCAAGCTCTTGAAGAAGGATACGAAGATAGAATGGATAGATAAGTGTCAAGCAGCCTTGGACAAGATTAAGAAGTATTTGTTGAACCCTCCTATTCTGGTTCCCTCGGCATAGAGGCATCCATTGATTCTCTATTTAGCGGTGTAAGAGGCATCCATGGGTTGCATGTTAGGCCAACTAAATGAACTCGATCAAAAAGAGAAGCT
The DNA here is from genome assembly GCA_023621385.1 of Quercus gilva. Lineage (NCBI taxonomy): Eukaryota > Viridiplantae > Streptophyta > Magnoliopsida > Fagales > Fagaceae > Quercus > Quercus gilva. The sequence goes on along the minus strand of CM042482.1, from coordinate 36,557,103 downwards.
GATTTACTACTTGAGTAAGAAGTTCACCAATTGTGAGATTAACTACATCACCATTGAGAAGACGTGTTCCGCCCAGCCTCGGGGAAGTTACAGCAGTACATGCTCTACTTCACCATGCGGTTGATTTCCCACATGGACCCCATCAAGTACATCTTTGAAAAGCTTGCCTGTAAAGTTGTGATTTACAACTGTGTTTTTGTTGGCTTTTATTTCGTGCCAAATTTGATTGTAATTATGTTCAATCGTTTAAAACCCTGTATTTGTTGTGGGACTTGTTGTAAGGGTTGTGTGATAGAGAGAGTGTTTGAAGACTCAAGCAGTTGAAGAACTGAAGGATTCTCGCGGGTATCTCGCGACCAAGCATCCCGCGAAGTAAAACATGTGCCAGGCACATGCTGGAATCCGAAGAGTCAGGCCAGGTGGAGACAACTGTGTCTCGCGAGTATCTCGCGGGTAAGGCCTTCCCGCGAGACACCCGTGAGACTAGCTGTTCTGCCAGCCTGTACTTTTTGAGTCACACCTTTTGCACCTCTCCTATATATACCATCATTACCCACAATTGTTGAGGAATGCTTCAGAGAGAAAACCCTAGCCAAACACATTGGTAATTAGAGATTGTCTTCCCCACCTTTCTCTATACATTTGCTTGTGGTATTTCCTCAACCCTTCCCTCTCCATTATCCATATCTTTGAGAGGTTGATAGCCCAAACACTTACCACACCTTGTGAGTGCTGTGTGACGTTTTGGTGTTGCTGGGAAGCATTGGAAGAAGCCTTGAATGGCAGATGCAACATGGAGCTTGTTGCGGGATCCGGATAACTAGGACAAGACACGGTTCCGAGAAGCCTTGTTGGAGTAGGAGCTTGGAGGGCTTAGGTACAGCGGGTAGACTAGGCTTGGAGGGTCTTTTGCTAACCCATGTATCCCAACTGATTGTCTAGTGGATCGATTTCCGCTTGGAGGGCGGCGGAGAGGTTTTTCGCCGAGTTCTTCGGTTTCCTCTTCGAGAACACGTCTCGGTGTTTTCTGTGTTTGCATTCTTCTTCCCTACTCTTGTTTAATTCCATTATGCTGCTGTGTTGCTTAGTTTATAGATTAGAGTAGCTTACTTTTTCATCCGCTCGCTTTTACACTATTCCGCACTTTGTATTAAAGTTGTGTAAAATCTATCGAGCCGTAATTTTTAATTTGGGGGGTCTAAACAGCTCTTGTGTTTTTCAACACATTTTCGAGCTTTCAATTGGTATCAGAGCGGGTACACTTAGTGTGGTTTAATTACCTTAGTGTGATCCTTGACCTCTTGGTGTTGCTTGTATAGTGATGTGTTTGTTTTCAACATGAAGGACAGTAAACATGTTTGTGAAAAAGATTCTATGAGCAGTGTTGAAGACTGGTCTAGTAATGTATTTTCACAGTTATTTAAATCTAAGAAACATGCTAGAATTTTCTGTCACATGCTGAAATCTCTTGTTCATAGAAACCATGATTTACATAATAGCTTATGTGAGTCAAAGTCATTGGTCTCTAATTATGAGAGGAGAAATAGACACTTGAGTGATAAACTTGATCATATAAAAGGAAAACTTCACGAAATAGAGGAAAAAAAGTCCTGTTTCGAGGGTCAAGAGTGTCTCTCTCATGCTTGCCTTTTTGTCCATACTGCTTTGAAAGTTTTTAATTCATGTTTGTGGTACCTTGACAGCGGATGTTCAAAGCACATGACAGGAGATAAGTCATTGTTCAAAACACTTAAAGAAAAGGAAGATGGCTTTGTGACTTTTGGAGATGGCAGTCACTCACATGTTCTTGGAAAGGGAACGGTGGACATTCCGGGACTGCCACTGCTGAATGACGTGTTGTATATTAAGGGATTAAAAGTGAACTTGCTGAGTATTACTCAGATCTGTGATGATGATTTCTTAGTTCAATTCTCAAAGAAAGGATGCCTAATCTTGAATGAAGAAGGTGTACAAATTCTGAAGGGACTTAGAACCACCGATAATTGTTATGGAGTCATTCCCAAACCAAGCATAGCATGTCGAAGTGCCAGGGTGAATCTCTTGGAATTGTGGCATCAACGATTTGGGCATGCCAATTACAAACAAGTGGCAAAAGTTTCGAAGCTTGAAGCAGTGGTTGGATTACCAAAGTTTGGAAAAATTGAGAAGAATGTTTGTGGTCCATGTCAGTTAGGGAAACAAACAAAGTCAAGCCATCCGAAAGTAAATGTGATTGCAACCTCTCGCCCTTTAGAATTACTGCATGTGGATTTGATAGGCCCAACAAGAACAGAAAGCTTGGGTGGAAAACGGTATATTATGGTGGTGGTTGACGACTTCTCAAGGTACTCTTGGGTGGATTTTCTTAGAGAGAAATCATAAGCATGTGACAAGATGGAGAAATTATGCAAGAGACTAATTAATGAGAAAGGAGTTCCTATAGTCAAGATCAGAAGTGACCACGGAAAGGAGTTTGAAAATGCGAAGTTTGAAGCATTTTGCAATGAACACGGCATCAAGAAGGAATTTTCAGCTCCAAAGACTCCACAGCAAAATGGAGTAGTTGAAAGAAAAAACCGGGTGATTCAAGAAATGGCTCGAGTAATGCTACTCAACAAAAACCTTCCTCAGAAGTTTTGGGCTGAAGCAGTAAATACCTCATGCCATATTGGTAATAGAATTTACTTTCGAGCAGGAACAAAGAAGACATCTTATGAAATTTGGAGAGAAAAGAAACCGAAGGTGAAATACTTCCGAATATTTGGAAGCAGATGCTATATTCTTAATGATAGAGAGAATCCTGGAAAATTTGATCCTAAAAGTGATGAAGGGATATTCCTAGGCTATTCACTAAATAGCCGAGCATATAGAGTGTTCAACAAACGCACCAAAACAGTGATGGAATCAATAAATGTGGTAATCGATGATACCATATCTGAAAAAGGTATTGATGATGGTGAAGAATCTGATCTGAAGAAGAAAGAGGCTGAGGACGACATGTCACAACAGGATGATGTTGAGAAAGAATCACCAGAAAAAGAGTCCACACCTCCTATACCAAGAAGGGAAACTCGATCGACACATGGGTCTTCTAGCCCTCTCACTCCACTGGAAGTTCAACCTCCAATTTCTCGAGATGAAGAACCTTCTACCTCCAAGAGACCATCATCAAGGGTAATTCTCAATCATCCATCAAGTAATATCATTGGTGACGTCAATGAGGGACTTCGGCTGAGAAAAGGACCAAAATACAGTGCGAATCATGTGACATATAACTGTTATCTTGCTCAATTTGAACCCAAGAAGGTAGAGGAAGCTCTTGGAGATGAGAACTGGATAGAGTCTATGCATTAAGAGCTACATCAGTTTGTTAGAAATGATGTATGGGAATTGGTTCCAAGGCCCAAAGATAGTCATGTGATCGGCACCAAGTGGATCTTCAAGAACAAAACTGATGAAGACGGTGAGGTTGTTCGAAACAAGTCCAGGCTGGTAGCTCAAGGATATACTCAAGTGGAAGGCATTGATTTTGATGATTCGTTTGCACCAGTAGCAAGACTAGAGTCGATCCGAATCCTATTGTCCATAGCCTGTGTCATGGATTTCAAACTGTACCAAATGAATGTGAAAAGTGCCTTTCTGAATGGTTTTCTAAATGAAGAAGTATTTGTTGAACAACCAAAGGGATTCCAAGATCCTCATTTTCCAGATCATGTGCTAAGATTGAAGAAAGCACTATACGGGTTAAAGCAAGCACCAAGAGCATGGTATGATCGCCTCACAACATACTTGTTGGATCGTGGATTCAAAAGAGGGCAAGCTGATCGAACATTGTTTGTAAAGAGAGATGAGCAGTCCCTCCTAGTTGCTCAGGTCTATGTGGATGATATTGTGTTTGGATCCACACTTGATCATTTGGCTATTGAATTTTCCGAAGAAATGAAAAAGGAGTTTGAGATAAGTATGGTAGGGGAACTGAACTACTTCCTAGGACTTCAAGTGAAACAACGGAAAGATGGGATATTCATATCTCAAGAAAAGTACGCCAAGAATCTGGTTAAAAGATTTGGTCTAGACTCTAAGAAACACACGTCCACCCCAATGAGCTCCTCATCAAAGCTGAGTAGGGATGCAGCAGGTGTAGAAGTGGATCCAACGCTCTATCGAAGCATGATAGGGAGTCTCTTGTATCTTACTGCAAGCAGACCAGACATTGCCTTCAGTGTAGGCGTATGTGCTCGATTCCAGGCAGCCCCCAAAGAGTCACATTTAACAGCAGTCAAAAGGATTATCCGATACATAAATGGGACATCTGATTATGGAATTTGGTATTCTAGAGATTCCAATGAATGCCTGGCCGGATATTCTGATGCTGATTGGGCCGGTTGTGTTGATGATAGGAAGAGCACCTCCGGTGGATGCTTTTATCTTGGAAACAACCTGGTGTCATGGATGAGCAAAAAGCAAAATTCAGTCTCTTTATCAACAGCCGAAGCTGAATACATTGCTGCTGCAAGTGCTTGTGCTCAATTACTCTAGATGAAGAAACTCCTTCATGATTATGGAATCACCCAAGACACAATGTGTGTATATTGTGACAATACAAGTGCCATAAATCTGTCAAAAAATCCAGTTCAACACTCGAAATCAAAGCATATCGAAATCCGGTATCATTTCATTCGAGACTTGGTGGAAGAAAAGACAGTGTACTTGGAGTTTATCAACACTGACAATCAGAAGGCAGACATATTCACTAAACCCCTCGATGGCCCGAAGTTTGAAGCTTTGCGTAAGACCATCGGTGTCGGTATCATCCCTTGAACTCTATCTCTTGTGTGGAACTTTACTGCTCTTTAGTGCTTTTATTTTTTTTGGTTCCACATGTTCAGCTTCAGATGTTTCTATTTCCTGTTTTGGTTTAAACCCATTTTTGTTGATCTTACTTTTCTTGTTCTGTTTTGAGTGTGTTTCAAAAATTCAAAAACCCATAAAAATTGAAAAATCTCAAAAAGTTTGATCACTTGTTTTGTGCATATCTCATGTGAGTTTGGCCTAGTACCTTCGTACTTATGGCATAGTGCATTTACGATCTTCGCTTGTTCGTATGCACTCTTTTCTATGTGGAAGAAACCCTGAAAATTATGAGTGACTGTTGTAAATAGATCTTCAAGCCTGTCATGAATGATTGGTCAATAGTCTTGTTGGTCTTGATACTTGCATAGACTTGTGTCTATATCTCTTCCCACTTTATTTTTACGTTTTTGCAAAAAGAGCTCACCAATTGTAAATCTCCAAATGAAAAGAGACATTGAGCTGCAAAAGCCTGTCGCACACACTAGTATTTGACTAGGAAAAAGGGAAAGCGACTATTTTTAAAGTATATGTTATGGTGCTCAAAAAGCCAAAGGCTTCTCATCAATGTTGAAATATCATAAATTTCAAGCACCTTCCTCAAAATGAGATGTTTTGTCCATACAAAATGAAAATGGACCAATTGTTATGAGTTATAAGAAGCCAAATGAAAAGCTTCTAAGTTATGTTTTCATTGTGTGGGAGGTCATATATACTCATTTCTATAATGGAGATAGTCCACATGATTTCGTATCAGTTGTGTATGACTCGTGTGAATTGATCATTGAAGCTTCGCTCTGGTCAAAGGACTATTTCACATTTGATACTCACACACAACACACAAGTTTTTGATTCAATCAATGCCTATCTCATTTGTATGATTGTATATGTCCAAATGTGATGTGATTGCCCATGAACTTGTTGATCAAATCCAAAAAGATTTTTGTGAGTTTTATTAGTTTTTGAAAGTGATTTTATACTTTCTTGTGTTTCTTTTTGGTCAAAATGCCTCTTGTGTGTTTTTCATCAAAAAACTGGTTCAGAGGTTCTTTCGCGAGAAGCTCGCGACTAAGCTGCTTCCCGCGAAAAGATTTGAGGGAAAATTTTTTTCTCATCCTGTCACACAGAGAATTTCGCGACTGTCTCGCGACTGTCTCGCGACCAACAGCTTCTCGCGAAATGCTGTTTAGTAAAAACTGGAATTTTTTCAAAATCAGACAGAGAATCTCGCGACTGTTTCGCGACTGTTTCGCGACTTGGCGCTTCTCGCGAAAATTTTTTTGCTTCAGTGGCACTTCTCGCGACTGTCTCGCGACTGTTTCGCTACTCCCTATCCCGCGAAAAACGCGTGTTTTCAGTTTTATAAGGCTGATGTGATTGTTTTGTTTCAAACTTTCAACCATTCCCTCGCTTAACCTCTCTCAAAGCCCTTTCTAACCCATCTTGCTATTCCATCAAAATCCGCTCAAATCAAACAATTTTTCTGCATTTTCTCTCTCAAGGTATGATTTCTAAAACATCCTTTTCATGTTTGTACATTAATTTTGCAGAATTTCTGTTAGGGTTTTGCTATTTTAGGATTTCCGAAAATTTTGGGTTCTGTTTCAAATTTGGGTGAAGTTTTTCTCAAAATTTTGATTGGGTCTTGTTCCTGTTGATCTTGGTGCATCTGTGTTGGCCCCTTGTGGCGTTTTAAAGTGTATTTAGGCCTGTTTTCACCATGTTCATGCATTATTCATGTCATATTTGAATCTATGCATGCTTAGTGTTCGATAAAATGTCCGACTCACATTTTTGTGCCTATCTGAAATCAAGTAATGTCAATCTGTGAACTCTCACTTCTTTAACCATATTTCACTCCATTTGGTCATTGATTGTGTGTTTCATACACTTTTCTCATTCTGCACACTCTTCACACACAGCACTACATGTGGTTTACTCTAACCTCAATCTAATCAAGCTCTGTGCTCTATTTTGTCTGCTGTGCTTGTGTTTTCTGGTGGTTTTGGATATATTTTTGCACAGATGTCTCCGTTCAAGACTTCAGCTGTGAAAGGTGGAAGCAACAAAGGGAAAGAACCAATCATCGATGTTGATGAAGATTCTCCGAGACCAAAGAGAGCTCGTACTTCAACAGGACTCTTTGATCATAGCTTGTTCCGCTCTTATGCTGCTTTTGAATCCTATAAAAATCTCTTCCGAGATGCTCCTTTGTTGGTTGAGAGAGCAGTTGATCAGTCATCTCTTCTAGACACAAAAATTCCTACTTGGTTTGCCACAAAAGACTGGAATTTTCTTCTCTCCGATCTTGAAGATGCTTATGAGGACATGGTCAAAGAATTTTATGCCAATGCTATTGTACAAGGACAAGAGATCAGATGCTGGGTTAGAGGAAAGCAATTCTTGGTAACACCTGTGTACCTGTCTGAAATCCTACACATAAACCGTCCGATTCTACCTATCCCACCTGTGTATGATGACCTCAATCCGGATGAAGAATTACTCCGAGGACAATTAGGAGCAAGTTTAGAATTCTCCTCCAGTGGAACGTCAATCAGTGTGGCCTCACTTTCTCCAGAATTAAGACTCATGTCTACAATCATGTGCAGCAACCTCTATCCATTGTCAAGTACCGGCTTCATCAACCTAGGTCGAGCATTATTTCTTCATGATCTGGTGTCTGATGTGGAAATTGACGTCTGCTCTCACATTTTCCACATTTTGGCTAAAACTGTCAACCGTACTGCTTCACGGAATTGCATTCCCTTTGGTCGTCTCGTTTCTCGGATTTTGAAACTCAAAGGTGTGCGTCCATCTGCTGATGAACGCCCTCATCCTAGGCCAAGTCCAATTAACGGTCGTACCCTTCAAGCAAGTCTGAGTCACACCAAGAAGAATGTCAAACAAGAACATCATGCTGCTCATGGTACCTCAAGTTCTACTTCTCATTCCTATGATGACAAGTTTGACACCATCATGGTTGCACTTCAAGATCTCAGCACCAAACTCTCAGGACTTACTCAAATCATGTACTCCCAACACTCCCGTCTTGATAAGCAACTAACCTCCCTCGAAACTCAGATGGATGAAATTCAAAGGAAGTTGGAAGAGAATGACAACTAGCTATTCCATGACAAAAAGGGGGAGATGATGTCATCGACAGGGGGAGTATAGTGATAGGGGGAGATGAAGATGATGTCTTTTTGTTCACTAGCTACTCTTAGACTTTATTTCAGTATATTTTCAGTACTGTGTGTTTAGTTTCTATGCTTTGTGGCATATATGCTATGTGGCACTTTTACTATGTACCCATGTTGCTTATGTAAGCTTTAAGGGTTTGTTTCATGCATTGATTTGTAGGTCTTTGTGGTTTGTGCCATGCATTTGCAATACCTTGCCTATGCAACCTTCATGCATGTTTGCTTGTTGTTCAATGTCATGCATTCTACTTCAAGTACATCACTCTTGTGCCCATGTAGGATTGTTCCTAGATGCATACACGTTCTATGCATTGGTTGAGTGATGAACACTCGTGTGCCCTAGTAGGATTGTTCCTAGATGCAAATACTTTGTGTAGTTTGCATTGGTTGAGTGTTGGAGATGCAAATGATACTCTTCAAATGAACTTATCATCTTGCATATCCGGATGTTCGTTCCATGTGTGAATGAGCATAGTAATTGCTTCTGTATAGTGATTACATGTTTGATCTTGCCATGATCTAGTGTTTCTATTTCGTTTTGCTCGATCATACTATTATTGCTCCATATGTTTTTCAAGTTTTCTGCATACAATGATGATATTGTGTTGTTGTGTTTCAGGAGTTACTTGTTCATATGTTTCAAGAGCACTTCAGAATCTAGAATTAGGTGTGAGTGAGTTTTGCCTTTGTTCCCAAACTCACGTTTAAGTCTAGAGTCTGTTTTAGGGTTTTGTCACGGAATAGCCAAAGGGGGAGATTGTAAAGTTGTGATTTACAACTGTGTTTTTGTTGGCTTTTATTCCGTGCCAAATTTGATTGTAATTATGTTCAATCGTTTAAAACCCTGTATTTGTTGTGGGACTTGTTGTAAGGGTTGTGTGATAGAGAGAGTGTTTGAAGACTCAAGCAGTTGAAGAACTGAAGGATTCTCGCGGGTATCTCGCGACCAAGCATCCCGCGAAGTAAAACATGTGCCAGGCACATGCTGGAATGCGAAGAGTCAGGCCAGGTGGAGACAACTGTGTCTCGCGAGTATCTCGCGGGTAAGGCCTTCCCGCGAGACACCCGCGAGACTAGCTGTTCTGCCAGCCTATACTTTTTGAGTCACACCTTTTGCACCTCTCCTATATATACCATCATTACCCACAATTGTTGAGGAATGCTTCAGAGAGAAAACCCTAGCCAAACACATTGGTAATTAGAGATTGTCTTCCCCACCTTTCTCTATACATTTGCTTGTGGTATTTCCTCAACCCTTCCCTCTCCATTATCCATATCTTTGAGAGGTTGATAGCCCAAACACTTACCACACCTTGTGAGTGCTGTGTGACGTTTTGGTGTTGCTGGGAAGCATTGGAAGAAGCCTTGAATGGCATATGCAACATGGAGCTTGTTGCGGGATCCGGATAACTAGGACAAGACACGGTTCCGAGAAGCCTTGTTGGAGTAGGAGCTTGGAGGGCTTAGGTACAGCGGGTAGACTAGGCTTGGAGGGTCTTTTGCTAACCCATGTATCCCAACTGATTGTCTAGTGGATCGATTTCCGCTTGGAGGGCGGCGGAGAGGTTTTTCGCCGAGTTCTTCGATTTCCTCTTCGAGAACACGTCTCGGTGTTTTCTGTGTTTGCATTCTTCTTCCCTACTCTTGTTTAATTCCATTATGCTGCTGTGTTGCTTAGTTTATGGATTAGAGTAGCTTACTTGTTCATCCGCTCGCTTTTACACTATTCCGCACTTTGTATTAAAGTTGTGTAAAATCTATCGTGCCGTAATTTTTAATTTGGGGGTCTAAACAGCTCTTGTGTTTTTCAACACATTTTCGAGCTTTCATTGCCCTTATAGGGATGATCTCCTGTTGGTAGATGTTGCTATTCGAATTTGACATTGTGTTTATGATACGAAAGGCTATCAAGGGCCAAGCCAAAGCCGACTACTTGGCAGAGCAGCCATTGAATGATCTAGAATTCTCAGAATCCCTCTTCCCAGATGAGGATGTTTTAGCAATAAAGCCGAAACCAAGCAATGTAGAACCATAGAGTTGGAAGATTTATTTTGATGGAGCTGCCAACAGCACCGAAAATGGAGTGGGAGCAGTTCTAGTATCCTTGAAGGGCCAAAAAATCCCTATTTTAGTTAAGCTAAATTTTGATTGCACCAACAATGTCACAGAGTACGAGGTGTGCATAGTGGGCTTACAAGTTTCCTTAGAGTTTGGCGCATACAATCTAAGTGTCTTTAAAGATTCCCTATTGATCATCTCCCAAATAGAGGGAAAGTGGCAAGCTCGAGACCCCAAGTTGATTCTATATCAAAAGTGCATCAACTGCCTAATTCCAAAGTTTTAGAACATCATTTTTGCTTATTTGCCCCGAGCACACAACCAGTTCGTAGATGCTTTAGCCACCTTGGCTAGCATGGTTAAGTTGGTAGAAGAATATGATATGCAACAATTGCGTATAGAGGTCTATGCCGTGCTGGCCTATTGCATGAACATCAAAGAATGCATGAACATTGAAGCTGAAGTTGACGAGAATCCATGGTACCATGATATCAAGGCCTATATCAAAGATAGTGAATACCTGCCTGGGCCTGTAGAAAGTGAGAAGAAGTTCATCAGGCACATGGCGTGCCAATTATTCTTGAGTGGGGAAGTCTTGTATGAGAGGAACCATGATACAACTTTGCTTCGATGCATAGATTCCCCCGAGGCTAACCATTTTATGGAAGAGATGCATGAAGGCTTGCTTGGAGCCCATGCCAGTGGACCCCTGTTAGCCTAAAAAATCATGAGAGCCGGCTACTATTGGCTAACCATGGAAAGCGACTGCATCAAGCATGTCAAGATGTGCCACTATTGCCAAGTCTAGCAGAATAGAAAAAATCCTCAACCCTTACACTCTCTAGCAGCGCGATGAACTTTTTCAGTTTGGGGAATGGATGTCATCAAACCCATGGTTCTGAAAGCCATCAATGGGCATGAGTATATCTTGGTGGCCATTGATTACTTCACCGAGTGGGTAGAAACTGCTTCCTACAAAAATGTCACCTAAGCTGTGGTGGCTTGATTCTTGTAGCAGAACATCATTTGCTGCTACGGCGTACTAGTAGAGCTCATTATGAATGACGGGAAAAACCTGAATGGGAAGATGATCGAGCAACTTTTCCAACAATTAAAGATCGAACACTGAAATTTGGTTCCTTATTGTTCTCAGTTGAATGGTGCAGTAGAAGTCGCCAACAAGAACATAAAGAAGATCTTAGTGAAGATGACAGACACCTATAGGGATTGGAACGAGTTCTTGCCATTTGCATTATGCGCCTATCACACTTCTATTCATACTTCTATGGGTGCAACCCTGTATTCCTTGGTCTACGAATGGAAGTTATCCTCTCCACAAAGGTAGAGATCCCATCTCTTAGAATCCTATCATAGATAGAGTTGTCAGAAGCTAAATGGGCCCATTCCCGATATGAACAATTGAACATGAGACAAGAAGCGCATAATCGCAATCTACCATTGACAGTTATACCAACGCCGTGTCGAGCGAGCATTCAACAAGAAATTTAGACTCATAGTCTTTGAAGAAGGTGACCTAGTCTTAAAAAAGTGCAACTAGGCCATGCTTGATCACAGAAGGCCCATATGTGGCGAAGGTCTTCTTTGGAGAAGCCCTGATCTTAGCTGACATGGATGGGCATGACTTGAATATGCCCACCAATTTTGATGTTGTCATATAGTACTTTGCATGAGGGAGTTTCTAAGTGCAACCTCTTTTTCTACACTCCTATGTAAATAAATAAAAAAATAATAATAATAATAATAACAACAACAACAACAAACAAACAAACAAACAAGCAAACAAACAAAAAAAAAACAAAAAACAAAAAACAAAAATTACAAATATATATATATATATATATGAAATGGTAGATTGAAAATTCGAAAGGGCGGTCTACGTAAAAGGAGAGCAAAAGAAAGAGTGCGAGAGAGCCTGCTAGAGTGAAAATTCAAAAGGGCAGTGTAGGCAAAAATTAAGGTAGTAAAAAATGTCAATTGAGCTATGTGATGGCCTAATCCTTCCCAGTGGAGGTTCATAGGCAGCCATCTTGGCTCGGTCACATTTTAGAAGAAAAATCAGTGAGTTGAATTTGCTTGGGTTTGCGATCAGGACTAGTGGAAGAAAGCATGCACCCTCTTGGGTTGTTCTATGTTTGCAACACGCGTTACCCATAGCAGTTTTATTCAAAGATTTTATGGCCCATGCCAACGGAAGATGTACCTTAATGGGAAAGGAAAGAATCTGTTTAGAACAAGGTGTATCCTTCAAAATTTGAGATATTAATATGCATAGACTTACATTTACCATTTTATTTGTATGATCTCGAATTTTCAAAGCATTTGCACACATATTCATCAAACACGCTTGTTTTATGCCTTTCTAATCCTTTCGTGCATCCATCATTATGCATCCAAAACACAAATCTCATAGATATAAACATCTCCTGATAATCAATATACACAAAAACATCTCTGTTTCCACCTGTTTTTCATTTTTAAGCATGCCTTACAAACTAGACTATGCTTTAAAAACCTAAAAGTGGAAGGTCGTACGCAATTACCTAGCAATTTACGGTAGACCTTTCCATACATGGTGGAATACTAGCTATATAGCTAATGTGCAGAAATAAAAAGAAACAAAAAGACTCCAGCAAGTCAAACGTGGCCTAAACAGTTTGCCATAGTCCTGCATAGCACCCTGAAGTCCGTGAGGAGAATCGGATCATCTGAGGATTGGGTACGAAGTAACCCTGCTGCATTAAAGCCCAAATCTCTGTCAATCTCTCTAAGTTAGCCATATGAATGTCGAAGCCGAACCAGCTCCCCCTCCATACTAGGACTCGAGTTACAGCCCTGCCTCTTTGTATTAAGCAAAGCCTGCAAGGTGCCAACCTCTGCAGTAGCAAGCCTCAATGCCTCCTCATTTTCAGCTACCTCTACTTGAAGGTGACGAAAAGCCAACTGTGGCTCACTAGACTCATTAGCCAGCCCATACTCCAAGCTCAAAGTGGAATGGATGAAGGATCTAGCCCCCAATAGCCTCAGTGATAAATCAGTAGCCCTATTGCTCGCCTTATCATGATTGGCCTCCAATATGGCCCTTTCCTCCTTGCTCGTCTAGCCTAGCACAGTGAATCTTTGAGTTAGATCTGCTAGCTCACTCTCCAAACTAGTTACTTAACATTTCAGCTGAATACACTCTGCCTCTGTGGCTAAAGGAGTTGGACTCCTCTACTCAAGCTCTACTCTAAAGGTAGTGAGCTTAGCCTCATAGGCTCCCCCATCTTATTATAGTCCTCCAACATGGCATCAAGAAGAGGCAACAATCCCTATCCTTGATAGCCTCTGCCAGACACTCTCTCAACTCTCTAAGAGTGCTCTCATTTCTGACTTCAAAATCTAGTGCATAATCCCTCAATATGTCAGTCGGAAGGCATGGATCAAGAGGATCTAGAATTGACAGATCAACAATGAAGTATAGGTCCCTACTGGCCCTCCACTCTCTAAACTCCATAGTGGACCACTCATAATCATCCTCAGGACAAATGGGATAGTCGATAGTCGACTTGCGCTCCTACCAAAAGCCAAAAGCCAAAAGCGTGATCTATGATGACTATGTCGATATCTTGGAGCCCATAATCACAAGTGATGATAGAAAGATCACTAAATCTAGAGAGATGCTGATTGCCATCGAACTGTCTCAAGGCCATGCCTGGAAAGTACCCTGTATAACTCTAGATGACCACTAAAGGGATGCTAAGCAAACCAACACAATGGGTCCAACCCTGCCACCTTGCAACTCCCTACTTGACTCTTCAGGTCCAGTTAGTGGGACTCAAGTCAAACAAATACCACAACCAACTAGTGGTGTCCCTAATAAAAGGAAGATCAAAAGCCACAATGATTTCAACCTCGTTCTTCCTCTAGAACCCAATAGGATGTGCCCTAAATATCACACTCAGATGACTACATAACCACAACTGCAGTAGATACACAACAACCAAGCCTACCACTACTAGTCTCACGACATAGAGAAAGAGACCTAATAGTCTCAGAGAGGAGAGAGGAAATAAAAGAAGTGCTATGAAGTAGAGTACTCACTAGGAGTAGAACTACAAAGCTAATGGAACCCGACTGAGAAGGGAATAGCACTAAGCCATAGAAGGCCACCATGAAGGCCTGGCACCTGAAGAAGGTCCAATGCTTGTCTAAATCTACAAAGTCTCATCGGTAAGCAACAAGGCATTCAGCTTCACCAAATCGACTAAGTAGAAAGTCGAAAGGGATGCTACCTCCCAAGCCGCTCCCATATCGAGTCAAAACATCCACAATAGGCATCTTTAGGCCTAAGAGCTCCGCCAGCCACTTGTGGAAGCGAGATCGAGTCGGTGGTCGATTAACCTAGCTCATAGGGATAAGAAGAGAAAGAAAGCTATCATACTCCTCCAAAGTAGGGACCAAGTTCAAATCCCAAATGATAATGCACCTCAAAGTGGGATCCTAACAAGTAACTATGGCCTTCAGTAACTGCCAATCCAAAGAAGTGTGAAAACGTGAAGTGGCATCTCTAAGGAACTGCTTGATGTAAGCCTGATCATTGGAAGAGAATGAAGTCCACCATCACTTAAGCTCTCTCTCATGAAAAGAATCCTACTCAAGCTCCACCATTGTATCATAAGTCTTGATCCCAAGAACATCCATGCTCAACAACCAAGCCTACCACTGCCAGTCTCACGACATAGGGAAAGAGACCTAATAGTCTTAGAGATGAGAGAGGAAATAAAAGAAGTGCTATGAAGTAGAGTACTCACTAGGAGTAGAACTGCAAAGCTAATGGAACCTGACTGAGAAGGGAATAGCACTAAGCGAAAGAAGGCCACCATGAAGGCTTGGCACTTGAAGAAGGTCCAATGCTCGTCCAAATCTACAAAGTCTCTTCAGTAAGCAACAAGGCATTCAGCTTCACCAAACCGACTAAGCAGAAATTCGAAAGGGATGCTACCTCCCAAGCCCCTCCCATATCGAGTCAAAACATCCACAATAGGCATCTTTAGGCCTAAGAGCTCTGCCAGCCACTTGTGGAAGCGAGATCAAGTCGGTGGTTGATAAACCCAGCTCACAGGGGTAAGAAGAGAAAGAAAGCGATCATACTCCGCCAAAGTAGGGACCAAGTACAAATCCCAAATGGTAATACACCTTAAAGCGGGATCTCAACAAGTAACTATGGCCTTCAGTAAGTGCCAATCCAAAGAAGTGTGAAAAAGTGAAGTGGCATCTCTGAGGAACTGCTTGATGTAAGCCCGATCCTTGGAAGAGAATGAAGTCCACCATCACTTGAGCTCCCTCTCATGAAAAGTCTCTTGCTCAAGCTCCACCAATGTATCAGAATGTGGAAGGTTTAGGGGAGGGGTGCTGCCTTTATGCATGCTTCTTGAGGCCAGCGTACCTACAATGGCCACCGCCCCTTAGGACACGTGCCAGGGTTTTTCAACCCGCTCGGCTCAAACCCACCCATATTCTAAGCTTAAATCCAATGAATGGAGGGTTTTAGGACAGCTTTGGAACAAAGATTCCCATGATTTTTGCACTAACAGTGGTGCGCAGCAGGTCCAGAGCAAACTTACCTTTCAAAAGATTTTTTTGCATAACCGAGACCGCATAAAGCCTACATTGGTGTAGTTTATCTTTACGTGTCTCTTCTGACATCCCGAAATATCTTGAATCTCATTTTCAAAG
The DNA here is from genome assembly GCA_023621385.1 of Quercus gilva. Lineage (NCBI taxonomy): Eukaryota > Viridiplantae > Streptophyta > Magnoliopsida > Fagales > Fagaceae > Quercus > Quercus gilva. Next base: position 36,541,258 of record CM042482.1, on the reverse strand, counting down.
CCCAGTTCACCCGGTTTAGGGGTCAGTTCAGATCCCGTCGTTAAGACATGTAATGGGACAATGCCAAGGCCATTCCCTAATCACTAATAACAGTCTACCCAGCATGGTAGGAAGATCATGACAATCAGTTCCTCAAGAGAACTCTTCTCGAAATATTGGTTGGTTCAGTCGTAAACCAAGACAATCAATGTATTCTGCCACATGGCGAGTCCAAAATCTCGCTGGGGAGATCCACAATCATCATTAGGGTTGTTAAAGAAACCCATATTGTCTAGTGCAATTCTAGTCCCACTTCAAGTCGGTTGATCATCTTAAAACCACATAAAACCCTACACTGGGGTACTTTATTTTGCGTGGTTTAGCCCACTTTTGGCAAGTCAATATCTCAAGAACAGGTCCATCCTACCAGGAAACTTTCCTCTCATGATAAGAACCACATAAAACCTACATTAAGGTAGTTTATTTTATGCAGTCTTTCCTCTCTCCATATCCCTCAGTAGGTTAATTAACATCAGATTTTATTAGTAAATCTATGATAGTACGGTGCAATGCAAAGTGACCATAGTGGTGCAACCAGCTCCAAAATGCTAAAGTGCTACTAGCATACACGTAAGACCTACTAAGAGACGTTGTTCATCATACATCAGAAGCCTACCAACAGGCGATATCTAGAAGCATACATGTAAGACCCACCGAGAGGCATTGTTCATATATACATCGAGAGCCTACCAACAGTCATGATCAAGAAGCATACATGTAAGACCTATTGAGAGGCATTGTTCATATATACATCGAGAGCCTACCAATAGGCAAGATCTAGAAATATACATGTAAGACCTACCAAGAGGAGTTGTTCATCATACATCAGAAGCCTACCAACAGGCGATATCTAGAAACATAGATGTAAGACCTACCGAGAGGTCTTGTTTATATATACATCGAGAGCCTACCAACAGGCGAAATCTAGAAGCATACATGTAAGACCTACCAAGAGGCAATGTTCATCATACATCAGAAGCCTACCAACATGCAAAATCCAAAAATATACATGTAAGACCTACCAAGAGGCGTTGTTCATCATACATCAAAAGCCTACCTACAGGCGAAATCTAGAAACATACATGTAAGACCTACCAAGAGGCAATGTTCATCATACATTAGAAGCCTATCAACAAGTGAAATCTAGAAACATACATGTGAGGCCTACTAAGAGACAATGTCCATACATACATTAGGAGCCTATAGAGGCAGTATTATACATCAGGGCCCACTAAGGGGCAATATAATACATACTTGTCCGGAGCCTACCAAGAGGCAATATAATACATATAGTCTAGCCCTACCAAGAGGTAGTCTAATATATACATATCTGGCCTGCCAAGGGGCAATGTCTACGAAATACAGAAAAACAAGAAAAAAAGGCCTACATAAAGGCTACACCATCATGATACAACAACAGTGGCTAGCCTAGGGGGAGTCATCATCTTTAACGGTATAATTAGTAAAGCGCCTGGCGCTGTCATCATTTGCATTATCACCCGTAGTGGGGCCCGTAAAAGGATTGGCTCAATCTACCAAAGAACCTAGGACATATCCCAGAATAAGGCCCTGAGCCCAATCATCTAAGGGGATATATCCCCAACTACCGGTCGATTCGAGAGAAGCAAGCATGTACTCTGACTTATGTCGGTGAATGAGAGGATCTTTACCAGGAATATGAGGTGTAGGATGTACAAACATCCTATGACCCTTCATCTCACCAATTAGAACACTGATATACCCATGAGGCAAGCTTATCTCAACCTGTAGTTGACCTTCTCTCTCATGGGCCTTCCTCTTTCTGCTATAGGTCCTTCTCTTGAGCAAATGATCAGGCAATCTCCTCTTGTATGTACCCTTTGTTAGCGGCAACAGAGCCCTGAAGATCTCTCACCCTAGCCTGAAGGGTATCTACATGTAACCTCAAGTGGACCTCTAAAGCCCGATGAGCACGTGCTATGTTGCCAAGCATTCTGCCCCCACTCACATGGCAATCATCCATAATGGGTCTGCCCAAGGACTACAAGAACCAAGTGAAGTAGTTGGTGTTCTCAGTGAAAAAACCGTAGGAGGAGCCGGTCATATAGTCAGGATCGTCCAAAATCATCTCAGAATGCGTAAGCTCCTGAGGAGGGTCCCTAAGTACTCTAAAAATCAGCATAACCTAATGATAGGCCCTTTCAACCAAGAAGAAATCCTAGCTCGACAAAGCCTATAACCAACACCACATCCATGACTCAACCATAGCCTGGGTAATGACACGCCTAGCCAACAACCACCCATTATAAGGACGGTTGACTATCTCACCCCAGGTGACACAATCTAATGTTGTGCTAACAGTGGACAGCTATGTCAAGACAACTCTAGTGATCTCGCAAAAGGACCAAGCATATGCCCTAGGATAAATCTGTGAAGATAGGTCGGTATACTTTGGACACAGGGCTGGGATGTACTCGTATGCCTACCATGTTAGAACCTACTAGCAACCCTCAAGGCTCCTAAAGCCACATCGGGAAGCCTGCCTTAAGAAAGCAATAAAGAATCCATAAGAAAGGGTCCTCCAATCGTAGGCCCCAATGTCTGACACTACTTTTATGGCTCCCAGTAGCTTGCAGGTCAGCACTAACTAGTTGTTGGGTGTTTCATCTACGAAGGCTATAACACATCAACTAAGATGGTTTATCTTAATCATGGAAGTGGAGACTTCTAGTTGATGTGTGATGTGCCTTAAGAGTTAAGACATATTGAACTGAACTGCGCTGTGAGATTAATTATTCAATCAACTACTATCACCTGAATAATTAATCTCACGACTTCTAATTTCATAGACTCTCAATCCTAAAAAGATAGTGAACCCGATCATGAAATGTAGGTTACTTTGACATATTAGGAGTGAGATCTAACATTCACGGTCAAAACTTTAGTATGTTGGGTAACCACATGTAGCGTTGAGGGAACACATATTCTTGAGATGGAATCCATAATTTCTTTTTATAGAGACACGAAATATTCCCTTGAGATAAGTTTAATGGGAACTGGTTATTCAGGGTGCCTACTTTAGTAAGGAGTTACTAAAGCTTATATTTATTGAAATCGGATTTCAATAAATGTGAATAATTAAAAGATTAAACTGGGTACTTAAGGATAAAATAGTTGTTTACAAAGTGACAGTTCTTTATGACTTTGTTCACTATAGATATTTCATGGAAGGGTCAAATGATATCATTAGAGTCTTGGGATATAATTTATAAATAAGGCCTAGAGTGCAATTATATTTATTTTCTCTATAATGAGAAGAAGAAGAACTTTCTTTGAATAAGCGTACATAAAGACTGATTGAGAGACCATACTTCTTGGGCATCATGTGGAATTAAGATGATGATTAGAGGTATTCTCAAGTCTTGGTTTTGAATTTCACTGCATTAAGGTACACTTTCTATTCTTTGTTCTAAAATTCAAGGTTACATGTAATCTCTTATGAATGAAGTAGATCCGTGATTGTTGCTTCCGCTGTGTGTTTTGTATGAGATGCAAGACCAGATTTTCCAACATGAAGTTGTGAACTGAAGTTGAAAGCTGGACCCGTTAGACTGTGACTTGACCTATAGAACTATTTAGAAGTAGGATTTCAGAGAAATGGAAGTGAAAAGGTCAAAATGAGGCTTTGGGGGCTATGGGCTACTCGGCGCACCTATAGGCGCCAGCAGTCAGCGTTGACGAGGTCAACGTTGACCGGCTGATGTTTGACCAAAAAAGAAAAGAAAAAAGAAACAGAGTTTCTTGCTAAATGCTGAGTACCAAGTCAGAGAAAATTTTCGAGATTAACTGTAGCAACTCAACCGTGTTAGGTAAAACTGATCTTGATCCATGAACAACACAGTTTCCACAAGCCATTTTGGGGCAACAAAATGCAAAATCATGTTCTTTATCTGACACATCTCATTGCACTCGAGATGTTGAATAAAGATGGGCAGTTGCAGACACCGTATTTTGTCCTCCCTCGATTTACGTGCCAAACCCCAAAAATTCCAAAAATATTAGTCTTTCTCCATGGGGTCGCGAAAACATCTGGATTAATGTGGAGTAACCTGTTTGGGCATCAGAGCAATTGAAGTGCCTATTTTCAGTTAACTTGACCAAAATGCCCCTGGTCAACCCTTGGTTGACCGAAAATCAAAGTTGGGTCAAAATCATCCCAAAATGATATTTTTCATGTTTCTACATCAAACCTAAGCTTTCGGTGACTTTGACAACTTTGACCCGGGGGCACCAGAAACTTTAATTTTGATCCAACCATTAGAACAGGTTGGGACAACTAGCATTGGAAATATTATCAAATTCTCTTTCCAACACCTATTCATAGGTCAAAATCAGAGTTAAAATGGCTAAGAAATCCAGAAAACCATAAAAAGCGCATTAGCATGCTTCTCGAGGCCATAACTTTTGATCCAATCATTTGATTTTCAACTTCTTTAGTGTTCTGAAAACTAGACATCTATAGCTTTCCAAGGACACCAAGATTAGCTTAATCCAACAACAAGAAGGCCTTCAAATATGCATCTGTAATCGAACTGAGATAAGGTCAAAATTGCTGATGTCAACAAGCTGGTCGACGGCCCTTTAAGGTGCGCCTGCAGCTAAAGGGTCACTTTTTGGCTATAAAAGCCTCAAGACCTCTCATTTTGTAAAAAAGAAAAACAAGAAGAAAAAAAAAAAAAAAGGAATTCTGGGTAGTTTTTAGGCAGATTCTCTCTCTTCTCTCTCTTATTTCTGTCCTAAACATATTCAAACACATCAAAACACCTTCGAACACCAAAAATTCTCACATTTTCTCTACGAGCTTCAAGGTAGTGTTCTTGCACCTAATCTTCCTCTCCTTGGTTCCATACCTTGGATTTGAGGTTTAGGGTGTGGATGTGGCTTTTTAGCTACAATCCACACCCCTTTCTCTTTCTTGCTTTTCCTTGCTTTTTTTGCTTAAATTAAATACTTTATTAATATAGCATCTAATTTAAGTGCTTTATTTTCTATTCCTAGCATGTTTTAGCTTCCTAACTTGTTTTATAGCTTTCCTACCATGTCTACTTGCTTTTGCCATGATTTATTGCTTTGATGTTGTTAGCTTAGCCTTCTTGGGCTAGGATATGTTTACTTTTCATGTTTGTGCTTAGATCCACATGTTTTTAGGCTCATTTCCATGTTTATGCTTAGATCTACATGCTTATGTGTTCTTTTCATGTTTATACTTAGACCTATGTTCATATGCTTAGATTTACATGTTAGTGTTTAGATCTATGTTCATATGCTTGGTTGCTATGCCATGTGCTACTTTAGCCCTTTTTGTCCCTTCATATCTCTCTTTCTTGCTTTTTGGCCTTTCATGTAGGGTGTAGATCTAGATCCTATGGTCCAGTCCTACATCCACACACCTAGGCCTATATTAAAGGGTTGGATCATTTCCTTGCATATCCATATTTGCTTGCTTCTATGCTTTACATTCGTGATAGCCTTTCTAGATCTAGGCTTTGCTATGTTCTTTATGCCCTCCGTGGGTTTATGCTTAGTGGTTACATCCGTCCTTCCTAGAGTTTGTTTAGATGTGACCACCTGTGAGTTACACCTTCGTGGTGTCGGTGTGCTTGCTTCACACCTTTCTCCATTCCATGCAATATCGATATGCTTGCCTTGCTTGCTTTGTGCCACCCATTTGGCTTTCTTTGCTTCTATGCTTTCTCGTTGCATGCTTGCCTACATGTTCATGCATGAGTCTGTGTGTCATCCATACTTCAATCTAGTGAAGCTATGGACACTCGATCCAAACCTACATTTTTCCTCCTAGGACACCTCTTTTTGTTTGATAACATATTTGTTTGCCTCTTCATATGCTTCACATGTTTGTTTGCCTCTATTTGGCATCTTTTCCTAGCTTGTATTTATCATGCTTTTCCTTTTGTTTGTTTCTTTACTCGTCTGCTTGCTTGTTTCTTTTTGTATTTGCATGTACACACATGGAACGAGGAAGATTGGAGCAAGGGTGCGACCTTCTAGGTGCAAGCAAAAAGGGCAAGGATACAAACAAGAAGACACAAGCCTGCAAAGGGCAATGATCAATAGATTAGAGGGCCTAGGCCCTCTAAAGTGGTCTTCTCTTTCCCTCTCTTTAAGCCTCTTCTCTAGAGCATGTATTAGGGTCCCCATCCTTGTACCCCCTTTTATTTTCCAGCTTCTTGCTTGGGACACGTTCCCTAGGTATGGAAAAGTCTATTTTACTTTTCCTATACCTTGCTTGGCCATACCCTTGGAAAGTTGGCAATGTCTAGTTTATTTTCTCGCTCTACATGATAGCATTGTGCGTGATGCATATGTATGTATGTGTGTGTATATATATATATATATTTGCCTGTGTGTGTGGGTGGTTATGCACTTTGTATGATGGACTCTCATGGCTATGTGAGCGACGCTCTCTAGTCACAAGAGTTCTTGACCTTGTAGTAAGGGTATGCACTTAAGGCAATTGTCGTAAGTGCATATTCATGCTATATTGTGTGCATGACCACCGCGGTGTGATTGTCTTGATCCATGTCACCAAGTGACATTGGTTTCCCTGTGTATGCGACATGTGTCAACATGTTCTAACACTTTGGAGGGCTTTGGCTGGCCACGGTGCGAGCATGTCAATACGTGCTGTATACATAGGCGCAAAACCCTATTGGTATGCCATAGCGCACCCATCGCAAAATTCTGCCTGATTTTTGTCGTGAAAATGGGGCATCCCCATGGTTGTATTCTCACATCGAATGCTTGGTAAGAATAGCGTTTGGCATGCTATGGCACATCTGAGGCGAAGCATTGTCAAATTTCAGCCACGAAAATAAGACAAAATATTGTTGGATTTTCACCATGGAAATTTGGTAGTGACTTTAAAAATACTTGGAAAGCATTGATTAGGACCACACCCATTCCGAAACCAAACCTCAAAGCCCAACACAATTAAAGCCTGGAAAGATAATGCCAATAACTTGTTTCCAATTGCCAATGTCTGAAAATTATGATTTTACCAAAATAAAGGACTGTCTTTAGATAGGCGTTGTGGGGTGCCTAACACCTTCCTCACACGTAACCAGACTTTTGAACTCAAGAATCTTGATTTTTTTCCCATCAACATTAGATTAGGAAAAACGATATTTTTCTTCACATAGGATTGGTAATAAAATTAAATAGAGTTAGGTGACTAATCACACCTTAGAAAAAATCCAATGACTGGTGGCAACTTCACTTACCCTTGGTCATTTCCCTAAAATCAACTCACATTCTAGTCACATACTTGAGGTATGACACACCTCCTCCACATACACACACTTATGGCGTGTAAGCATTGTCGTGATGGGTGGTGTACATTCAGCTCTGAGGCGTCGACAAATAACTCAAAACAAAATCTCCTAGGCTTAATATTTGACCATTCCCTTCAGTCAAATCTATTCACAATCAATAAAAAAGTGATTAGTAATATTAAACTCAAAGATCAATGCTAGATAAGGCCCTTATCAAAAGAAAATTGACTTGAGGATGTTTTGTGAAAAAGTCCCTCTTTGATTCACTATTTCTAATGAATCTTAGTGTTTTCACTTAGGATTTCTGTGTGTTTTGAAAAGGTACCATGTATGGCTATTTATATTGTGAAAATGGGGTTTGGATCGGCTCCTAGACAATGTGGGATTCATTCCAAACCTTATCATTAATGCAAAAAACTTGCCTTTTTTATGTTTTTGGAACCTTACATGTGGACTAATGGAGTCGCCACCTAGATTAGGTCTAGGAACCATATTGGGTCTTTTGGGCCAATCACTTACACACATGGGTCCACGTACCAAATTATGGGTTAGGAGTTTGGGTACAGCTTGAGAAGGTGTTAGGCACCTAAGACCGCCCAGTTTGTCGGCCGTCCTCCATTATGTGTTGCTAGACCATATTTAATTAAAGAGTTGATTAAGAGAGCCCTAATCCTTATCCTAAACATATATCATGCACTTAAGGAAATAACACACATAAAATGTTAAAAACATATCACAATATAAAAGAAAACAAATCAAACACAAACAAACAAAATAAAATAAACATGGCAAGTTTACAATTAAATAAAATGCACAAGGAAAGAAAATAAAATAAACTAAACATGGCAAAAAAATACTCATAAAACATGGAAAACAAATAAACCTAAATAATTAACCTAAAACAAAGTCAAACATAATCAAATAACATATGAAAAAATGATCAAAGATAATAAAAACAAGATTTTACGCAAATCTGGATTTGGGGTGTGTGCGTATACTCAAGTATGCGTATGCGTACTCAAGTATGTGTACGCAGCCTTTAATACAGATTCGAAAAAAAAAAACTACATTTGTATAGATTTAATCAAACAAACATATAACATGTGAGATCAAACAAGTGTGTTGGAAGCCCTAAAAAACTAAACTAACCTAAACAAAAACATAAAACATAAAACATAAAACATCAACATAAACAACAAAACATGAAACAAAACAAACAATTAAACTAAACTACATTAAATCATATCAAACTAACCTATGAATTGAAATAAGAATAAAAGAACAAAAAGAATAGATTATAAACCACCTAAAAAACATGAAAGCTCGAAATTGTGTGAAAACACAAGAGCTGTTTAGAACCCCAAATTAAAACTTATGGCTTGGTTGATTTTACTCTAACTTAAACTAAATGTAGAATAGAGTAAATGCGAGTGAACAAACAATAAACTACTCTAAGCCATATTCATCAAAACACAACAGTAAGATGAAAGCTAAAAGAGTAGGGAACAAAAATGTAAACACAAGATTACACGCCGATGTGTTATTGAAGAGGAAACCGAAGTACCCGGCGAAAAACCTCTCCACCGCTTTCCAAGCTCCTGCTACCAACTGACTTCACCAAGCCTTGTCTGCTCTAGCTCTCTAGATCACACAATTCAATCCAATTGCATCCACCAAACAAATGGCTTCTTCCAATGCTTCCCAGTAGCACCAAAACCTCACTTTACACTCAGAATGAGTGTGCTAAGTTTTTGGGCTATTAACCTCTCAAGGATTTGGAAATGGAGAGGTAGGAGTTGAGGAAAACCATAATGGATTGGGTAGAGGATTGAGGGTATGACAATCTCTAACTCTCAAAGGTTTTGTGGCTAGGGTTTTCTTTCTGAAAGCACTCCTCAACATATGTGGGAAATGTGGGTATATATAGTGTGGGTATAGACAGGGTGTATCAGATATGACAAAATAGCAAAACAGAATGTTTTGCAAGTCTCTCATAGGAAGGCCTTACCTGCGAGACACTCGCGAAAACTAGCTGTCACCATCTATCATGACTCTTCACATTCTAGTCATGTGCTAAGCACATGCTTCACTTCGCGGGAAGGCTACTCGCGAGCTACTCGTGAAAACTTCTTTAGTCTTCAATTTTCCTTGAGTCTTCACACTCTCTCTTACACACAACCCTTACAAAGAAATCCCACATAAAATATAAGGTACATAAGATTGAACAAAATTACAATCAAATTTGGCACGGAATCAAAGCCAACACAAAATAGTTGCAAGTCACAAGTTTACACAACATATTAAAACATATCAAACATAATTAAAAACATCAAACAAAACAAATATAACAAATGGAGAAACTATATCAAGAGAATCATGTGAATCCTATTAAACAAAAGAAGAGTTCAGGGAAAGAACACTCACCTTGCTTTAGATTATGAGTTTAGAGTTTGTTTAACTGACCCCTCAATGCCTACAACACAAAGATTAGTTTGATATGGCAAGAATAATCAAAAGAACACAATAGTTTAGATGATTACAACTACAGAACAAACTTTAATTAAAAAAAGGTTTTAAGAAATCAATTTTTGAAAAAAGTTTTTGCCTTAGAACTAACTAAAGAAAGGTTTTTAATTTGTAAAAAACGTGATAAGGTGCAGCCTAGGGTTTTCGAAAAGAGAAAAAAGAGTTTTAGAGAATATGGAGGCCAAAAATGTTAGGATTAGTGCCCTTAAATCCTATTGCATGATGCAATATATGATATTATGTATGACATTATATATGACTTAATATTGTGATTGATAAAGTTGTTTTATTATTATCTAAAATAATGGTAACATGAATATTTAGATATTATCATATAGTCCATGAGATGTATAGTATGTGATTTATGTGAAAAGTCACAGAAGATATTGTAAAGTTGTAATTTACAACTGTGTTTTTGTTGGCTTTTATTCCGTGCCAAATTTGATTGTAATTATGTTCAATCGTTTAAACCCTGTATTTGTTGTGGGATTTGTTGTAAGGGGTGTGTGATAGAGAGAGTGTATGAAGGCTCAAGCATTTGAAGAACTGAAGGATTCTCGCGGGTATCTCGCGACCTAGCATCCCGCGAAGTGAACCATGTGCCAGGCACATGATGGAATGCGAAGAGTCAGGCCAGGTGGAGACAACTGTTTCTCGCGAGTATCTCGCGGGTAAGGCCTTCCCGCGAGACACCCGCGAGACTAGCTGTTCTGCCAGCCTGTACTTTTTGAGTCACACCTTTTGCACCTCTCCTATATATACCATCATTACCCACAATTGTTGAGGAATGCTTCAGAGAGAAAACCCTAGCCAAACACATTGGTAATTAGAGATTGTCTTCCCCATCTTTCTCTATACATTTGCTTGTGGTATTTCCTCAACCCTTCCCTCTCCATTATCCATATCTTTGAGAGGTTGATAGCCCAAACACTTACCACACCTTGTGAGTGCTGTGTGACGTTTTGGTGCTGCTGGGAAGCATCGGAAGAAGCCTTGAATGGCAGATGCAACATGGAGCTTGTTGCGAGATCCGGATAACTAGGACAAGACACGATTCCAAGAAGTCTTGTTGGAGTAGGAGCTTGGAGGGCTTAGGTACAGCGGGTAGACTAGGCTTGGAGGGTCTTTTGCTAACCCATGTATCCCAACTGATTGTCTAGTGGATCGATTACAGCTTGGAGGGCGGCGGAGAGGTTTTTCGCCGAGGTCTTCGGTTTCCTCTTCGATAACACGTCTCGGTGTTATCTGTGTTTGCATCTTTCTTCCCTACTCTTGTTTATTTCATTTTTACTGCTTTGTTGCTTTAAATATGGATTAGAGTAGGTATCTTGCTAATACGCTTGTGTTTACACTATTCCGCACTTATCATTAAGTTAGTGTAAAATCAACCAAGCCGTAATTTTAATTTAGGGGTCTAAACCACTAGTGTGTTTTCAACACGTTTTCGAGTTTTCAATTGGTATCAGAGCGGGTACACTTGCTGAGGTTTAATTACCTAAGTGTGATCCTTGACCCTTGTTGAGATGGACCGGTCTCAATCGCTCAATGTTCCACCTTTTTTTGATGGAAATAATTATGCATTCTGGAAAGTTAGAATGAGAGCATTTTTATGCTCTATTGATGATACCGTTTGGGATGCGGTTGAGATAGGTTGGACTAAGCTGGAGGCTCCTAAGTCCACTTGGGATAAGGCAGCTCTAGCGGCAGCCAATGCTAACAGTAAGGCTTTAAATGCCATTTTTTGTGGTGTGTCCCCTGATGAATTCCACAGGATCTCTCATATGACAGTAGCCAAGGAAGCTTGGGAGATTTTGGAGACTACCTATGAGGGTACAAAGAAAGTTAAGGACACGAAGCTTCAGATGCTTACCACCAAATTTGAAGAACTCAAGATGGGTGATGATGAACCATTTGATTCATTCTATAGGAAGCCCAATGAAATTGTCATTGCTAAACTCAATCTTGGGGAGAAGATTGGAGACACTAAGGTGGTGAGAAAAATTTTGAGGTCCCTACCTGAAAGTTTTAGAGCAAAGGTTACAGCCATAGAAGAAAGCAAAGACTTGGATGAGATTAAGATTCAAGAGCTGATTGGGTCTCTCCAAACGTATGAGCTGGGACTGCCTTCCCATAAGACGAGCAAATCGCTTGCTCTTAAAACTATCACCGAAAGAATAAATGATTCCTCCAAAGAAGATGGAATGGAGAAGGAAGTAGCATATCTTGCAAAGAACTTCCGCAAGTTTCTGAAAATGAAGAACAGTGGAAAACCGTTCAACAGAGGAAAGTTCTCTCCATTAAGAGGTGATAAGAAAGAGTTTAAAGGAAAAGAAGGGAAGGATTATCAACCTTCTTCAGACATTGTGTGCTATGAGTGCAATGGCCATGGACATTTAAAGAAGGAGTGTCCGATTTTTTTGAGGGGAAAAGGGAAAGCTTATGCTACAACGCTCAGTGATTCTGACTCTTCTGATACTGATTCGGAAGAGAGCTGTGACGGTGAGGGAAACTACTCCGCATTTATGACCATTGATCATGTAGACTCCTCGGATGACTTGGGTGCACTTGTGAAGGAACTTGGTGAGCATTCTGATTCAGAGTCCATTGGAATTGTAGAAGAATCAGATGAAGAAAAGGATGAGAGTGCAGCTAATCTTCAAGAAAACTACTCATTACTCCTTGAGAAGTCGGGAGAATATGCAAGGGTAGCCAAGGCGGCCGTCAGAAAAATGAAGAAGGCTGAGGAAGATTACCGGAGCCTCATGGTCAGACATAGGGAGGCAAAATGCGAGATAGAAAAGATGAATGGTGAGCTGTCAGAAGCTTACTTAAAGATCAGATTTCTTGAACAAAAGGTGGTTCAAGCGCAAGCCAGGGTAGATAGGGTCTCCTCCAGAAAGTTGAATGATGTTATCTCATCCCAAAAACATTCCTCAGACAAGTCCGGATTGGGATATGCCGGAGTGAGTAGCTCATCAGTCAAAGCTACCAAAGAAGTAAAATTTGTGAAGGCCGTAGAGCAAATTGTAGAGGAGGCCGTTCCTGAGAATGTTAAGGTTGAAAAGAAGAATGTAATTGAGCAACGGATGGTGAATAAGCCCCGAAATCAATCTGTAGGAAGACATGAAACCAGAGCAAGATCTCTTTCAAGACCTCAACGGGGTCCTAGAACAGATTATGTATGTCACTATTGCGGACTGCGAGGACATACTAGACCAAACTGCCAAAAGTTGAGAGCAGACAACAATGCAAGCGCACCGCGGTCACGAGGAAGAAGAAATGACAATAGAACCTGGAGCGGTGAGAACTCAAGAAGCCAAAATCGTGATCCCGGAGTGACAGACATGATGAAGATGATAGGTGCCTTCACCACTTGCATGGAGAGTTTCACAAGGAGGTTTGAAAGTCCCAACTCTCGTACCCAATCCGTCAAGGATATCACCCCAAACGCACGTGACGTGTGGGTGAAGAGGGGTACTCATGCGTAATCATTATAATATGTCCATGCATCAATTCTTTCCATGTGTAGGGACATTTGTTGTTGCATCATTTCATGCATTTTTTTTTGTTTAAACCTGGTTTTTGTTGATCTTATTTTTTTTGTTTTGTTTTGGGTGTGTTTCAAAAAATTCAAAAACCCATAAAAATTGAAAAATCTCAAAAAGTTTGATCACTTGTCATGTGTATATCTCATGTGAGTTTGGCCTAGTACCTTCGTACTTATGGCATAGTGCATTTACGATCTTCGCTTGTTCGTATGCACTCTTTTCTGTGTGGAAGAAACCCTGAAAACTATGTGTGACTGTTGTAAATAGATCTTCAAGCCTGTCATAAATGATTGGTCAATAGTCTTGTTGGTCTTGATACTTGCATAGACTTGTGTCTATATCTCTTCCCACTTTATTTTTATGTTTTTGTAAAAAGAGCTCTCCAATTGTAAATCTTCAAATGAAAAGAGATATTGAGCTGCAAAAGCCTGTCGCACATACTAGTATTTGACTAGGAAAAAGGGAAAGCGACTCTTCTAATGTAAATTTTATGGTGCTTAAAAAGCCAAAGGCTTATCATCAAAGTTGAAATATCATAAATTTCAAGCATCAATCTCAAAAAGAGATGTATTTGTCCAATCAAAATGAAAATGAACCAATTGTTATGAGTTATAAGGAGCCAAATGAAAAGCTTCTAAGTTATGTTTTTAATGTGTGGGAGGTCATATATACTCATTTCTATAATGGAGATAGTCCACATGACTTCGTATCAGTTGTGTATGACTCGTGTGAATTGATCATTGAAGCTTTGCTCTGGTCTAAGGACTATTTCACATTTGATACTCACACACAACACACAAGTTTTTGATTCAATCAATGCCTATCTCATTTGTGTGATTGTATATGTCCAAATGTGATGTGAATGCCCATGAACTTGTTGATCAAATCCAAAAAGATTTTTGTGAGTTTTATTAGTTTTTGAAAGTGATTTTATACTTTCTTGTGTTACATTTTGGTCAAAATGCTTTTTGTGTGTTTTTCATCAAAAAACTGGTTCAGGGGTTCTTTCGCGAGAAGCTCGCGACTAAGCTGCTTCCCGCGAAAAGATTTGAGAGAAATATTTTTTTCATCTTGTCACACAGAGACTTTCGCGACTGTCTCGCGACTGTCTCGTGACCAACAGCTTCTCGCGAAATGCTGTTTGGCAAAAACTGGAATTTTCTCCAAATCAGACAGAGAATCTCGCGACTGTTTCGCGACTATCTCGCGACTTAGCGCTTCTTGCGAAAATTTTTTGCTTCAGTGGCACTTCTCGCGACTGTATCGCTATTGTCTCGCCCCTCTCTAACCCGCGAAAAACGCGTGTTTTCAGTTTTTAAAGGGGCTGATGTGACAGTTTTTCAAAAACACAAAAACTCCCTCCCTCACTTTTCTTCGAACCTCTCTCAACCCAAAACACTATTCCATCAAATCCCTTTCCAAATCAAGACTTTTTCTGCATTTTCTTCTTCAAGGTATGTTTGTTAACCATTTCTTTTTAAGTTTTTACTTAGATTATGCAGATTTTTGTGTTAGGGCTTTCAAAATTGGGGATTTTTCGAAACTTTGATTGGTTTTCAAAATTGGGTGAAGTTTTTGTTAAATTTTTGATTGGGTTTTGTTTCTTTTGATCTTGATGCATTTGTGTTGGCCCCTTGTGGCATTTTATCATGTATTTAGGCATAATTTTACCATGTTCATGCATTGCTCATACTTAAAATGTTCTTATGCATACTAGGTGTTTGATTAAATGTCTAAGTGATATTGTTGTGCCTAATTGGTCTCAAATGAGTCCCAATTTCAAGGTTTGCATGTGTCTTACCATGGTTTGGTCTAGAATCGATCTTTGATCTTGTGTATATTGCATTTTGAATATGTTGCTACTTGGAGCACAACCAAACTCCTAGGCACACCCTCATGCATCACTTGTTGCACACACATGCATACACACAGACACACACACTTGCACAGTTATTTCATTTCATGCATAATGTCTTGTTTTCATGCATTCTTGTTTTTGATTTTGTGATGTATGTATTGAAGCATGCTTGTGTGAATTGGTCATGCTCTGTTTTTTTTAATCTACTCTGTTTTGGGATTATCTCAATAGGTGCAAACTAACTTGAATCTAATCAAGTCTTTGCTCTTATGTTTTGTGCACTTGTGCTATGTGTGTTGTGTCCACTTGTGCAGATGTCTCCCACCAAGCATGCTGCCTCAAAGAAGAAGGCTCCTAAGCGTGCTCGCACTGAATCCGATCACTTCAAATCCGCGGACGCAGATATGAAGTACAATGATTGCTACAAGAAAGCAACCATTATTATGGAAAGGGTGGTCCAATTGGAGGAACTTGAGCACACATGCATTCCAGATGCATTCAAAGAAAGAACTTGGACCAAACTGTTGAATCCAATTGGAACCGTGTACTCCGAAATAATCAGAGAGTTCTTCTCCAATGCTACTGTAGAAGATGACAAGATAATCTGCTGGGTGAGGCACAAAGAATTTGAGATCACAAGGGACAGTATTCAAGACCTTCTGGAGATACGTCCTACCTCACAGCCGATGACGGTTCAATATGATGAGAGATTGGGGTCTATCACGGAGATAATATCCACTCTTGGTGGGGTTCCAAAGAAATCCTCAATGGATACTCTTAAGTTTTCTCCAGAGATGAGGACTCTGAGCTATGTCATGATCCATAACCTGTATCCGGTCACCAACCTCACCACTTTATCTGCTCCAAGGACGAGATTTCTCTACGACCTCTTCACTCACAAGGAAATTGATATCTGTAGCCACATCTTCCATGTCCTGAAAAAGAGCATTACAAAGCAAAATTCACGAACCATAATGCCTTTTCCCTCACTGATAATGGGGTTCATTGCCAAGACGAAGCTGAAATTCCCTAGTGGCCTTACGGTTGTTCAGAGGGATTACCCCATTGGTGCAAATACTCTGACTCGGAGCACTGCACACATTAAAGGCCCCAAGATTGGTGCTCATCTCATTCCACCGCCTCGGGTTGTGCCTCAGGATGCGCCAGATGAGGGTGGGGATACAGAGGAGGAGATTGACAGGTTTACTTCTGCTCCAGAGACTGCACATCCAGAGACTGCACAGCCATCGTCTTCTGCTCCAGCACAAACACAAGGTCTCAGCAAGCTTGATCAGATCCTAGCTAAGATGGATCACATGTCTACAGTGCTTGACACTCACGTACAGCACACAGCGGATCAGTTTGCATACCTCCAGGAGCAGATCACCACATTATCAGCCCAAATTCAGAGCTTATCTCCTACACATGGTTCAGACTCCAAATCCGACCAACTCTAGCCCTTTGGCCATTCCGGTCAAAAAGGGGGAGAAAATTTTGAGGGGGAGCTGATGAAGAAGAGCTTGCACAGCCTTAGGGGGAGCATAGCCTAGAAACATAGATATATTTGATATTGGTTATTGGTTTACAGACGGGTTTATACAGTTTCTTTTAGTTTTTTTTCTAGTTTATGATTACTGTCTTACTGTTTTAGTTTAAAGCTCTGACACTTATGCTTTAACTTCAGTATTAATTTCAGTATATTTTCAGTAGTTTGTGCTATATTTCTATGCTTTGTGGCATATGTGCTATGTGGCATTTTTTTTGTACCCATGATTGCTTATGTAAGCTTTAGGGTTTGTTTGCATGCATATTTGTAGGTCTTTGTGGTTTGTGCCATGCATTTGCAATACCTTGCCTATGCAACCTTCATGCATGTTTGCTTGTTGTTCAATGTCATGCATTTTACTTCAAGTACATCACTCTTGTGCCCATGTAGGATTGTTCCTAGATGCATACACGTTCTATGCATTGGTTGAGTGATGAACACTCTTGTGCCCATGTAGGATTGTTCCTAAATGCAAATACTTCGTGTAGTTTGCATTGGTTGAGTGTTGGAGATGCAAATGATACTCTTCAAATGAGCTTATCATCTTGCATATCCGGATGTTCGTTCCATGTGTGAATGAGCATAGTAATTGCTTGGTTGATCGTGCCATGATCTAGTTTTTCTATTTCATTTTGCTCGATCATGCTATTATTGCTCCATATGCTTTTCAAGTTTTCTGCATACAATGATGTTATTGTGTTGTTGTATTTCAGGAGTTACTTGTTCATATGTTTCAAGAGCACTTCAGAATCTAGAACTAGGTGTGAGTGAGTTTTGCCTATGTTCCCAAACTCACGTTTAAGTCTAGAGTCTGTTTTAGGGTTTTGTCACGGAATAGCCAAAGGGGGAGATTGTAAAGTTGTAATTTACAACTATGTTTTTGTTGGCTTTTATTCCGTGCCAAATTTGATTGTAATTATGTTCAATCGTTTAAACCCTGTATTTGTTGTGGGATTTGTTGTAAGGGGTGTATGATAGAGAGAGTGTATGAAGGCTCAAGCATTTGAAGAACTGAAGGATTCTCGCGGGTATCTCGTGACCTAGCATCCCGCGAAGTGAACCATGTGCCAGGCACATGATGGAATGCGAAGAGTCAGGCCAGGTGGAGACAACTGTGTCTCGCGAGTATCTCGCGGGTAAGGCCTTCCCGCGAGACACCCGCGAGATTAGCTGTTCTGCCAGCCTGTACTTTTTGAGTCACACCTTTTGCACCTCTCCTATATATACCATCATTACCCACAATTGTTGAGGAATGCTTCAGAGAGAAAACCCTAGCCAAACACATTGGTAATTAGAGATTGTCTTCCCCATCTTTCTCTATACATTTGCTTGTGGTATTTCCTCAACCCTTCCCTCTCCATTATCCATATCTTTGAGAGGTTGATAGCCCAAACACTTACCACACCTTGTGAGTGCTGTGTGACGTTTTGGTGCTGCTGGGAAGCATTGGAAGAAGCCTTGAATGGCAGATGCAACATGGAGCTTGTTGCGAGATCCGGATAACTAGGACAAGACACGGTTCCGAGAAGCCTTGTTGGAGTAGGAGCTTGGAGGGCTTAGGTACAGCGGGTAGACTAGGCTTGGAGGGTCTTTTGCTAGCCCATGTATCCCAACTGATTGTCTAGTGGATCGATTACCGCTTGGAGGGCGGCGGAGAGGTTTTTCGCCGAGGTCTTCGGTTTCCTCTTCGATAACACGTCTCGGTGTTATTTGTGTTTGCATCTTTCTTCCCTACTCTTGTTTATTTCATTTAAACTGCTGTGTTGCTTTAAATATGGATTAGAGTAGGTATCTTGCTAATACGCTTGTGTTTACACTATTCCGCACTTATCATTAAGTTAGTGTAAAATCAACCAAGCCGTAATTTTAATTTAGGGGTCTAAACCGCTCGTGTGTTTTCAACACGTTTTCGAGCTTTCAGATATAAATCACAAGTTCTTTGTAAACTCAGAATTTTAGTTCGTAGTCGGTGATGAAATTAGGTATTTCATCTGCGAAGCCTACAACATATCAACTAAGATGATTTGTCTTGATCATGGAAGTAAAGACTTCTAGTTGATGTGTTGATATGTTTTAAAAGTTAAGATATATTGAACTGGACCGCTGTGGGATTTATTATTCTCCTAACGACTGTCAAATGAATAATAAATCTCACAACTTCTATTTACATGAACACTTAATCCTGAGAGGATAATGGACCTGATCAAGAAGTGTAGGTTGTTTTGATATATCAGAAGTGAGATCTAAAGACACGATCAAAACCTCAGTATATTGGGTAGCCACATTTAGTATTGATGGAACATATATTCTCAAGATGGAATTCATAGTCTTTTAATGGAGAAATAAAATATTCCCTTGAGATAACTTTAATGGGTTCAGTTATTCAGAGAGTTAAGCCTAACCACTTTGGTAAGAAATTACTAAAGTATATATATTTATGAAATTGGATTTCATAAATATATGATGAATAACTTAAAAAAATTAAACCGGATACTCAAGGATTAAGATGTAGTAATTTACAAAGTGGCAGTCTATATTCTTGACTTCGTATTATTGCGAATATTTTATGAAGGGGTTGCATGTACAATAAAGTTTTGGGATATAATTTATTAATAAGTCCTAAAGTGCAATTATATTTATATAGTGGTATTAAAAATAATTAATGGTAACTTTAGACTTGTCAAGAGTTAACAGAAAAGCCCAAGGCCCATTGTAGCTTGTGTCTTATTTGTTCCCTTTTGGTCCCACTCCAAGCCACATACTAAAGTGCAATTGGAAAGGCCCAAAATGCTAGCCCAATTAGATAATCAGTTGTAAGGAGAGAAACATATAGAATTTTTTGTAAGAAGAGGAAATGGTTTGTATGTGAGGGTTAGACACTCTCTCATTCTCCCTTGAACAAATTCATAGAAACTGATTGAGAGACCACACTTCTTAGGCACAAGTGGAATTGGAGTGAAGATTGAAAGTGTTCTTAAGAACTTCTGATCTTTGGTTTTGAAATTCACCATACCAAGGTACACTTTCTTATTTTTGAACTCTAAAATTTAAATAGTACATGTTATCAATTGCAAATGAAGTAGATCCGTTAATTTTTCCACTGCGTATGTTTTGTATGCGATACAAATATGCATTTTTCCATTAAAAAAAAAATACTCTCTCTAGCTAGGGTTTTGATTGGAGTCATAAGGTGAGTATTTATAAGTAAAAATTAGGGTCTTGGGGGCTGTTTAATGATCTATGGGCCAGCCTACATCAAATACTAATTTTAGGGGCCCTTAAAACGAAGTTTTAAAACCCAGAAAATCGGACTGCCCATTTGGCCCAACTTCAAACAGTCATAACTCACTCAATATAAGTCCAAATTAGGCATAATTTGTATTCCAATTGAAGCCTAGGATGTCTACTTTCTAATAAAACAAATCTCACTTAAAAAAGTCTTTGGGAATCAAAAGTTATGATCAAAACAATGAGAAAAGGTTATTTTTCAATATTGATTTCAAAGTGATTTGAGTACTTTTGAGTTGTGATTACTTCCAAACTATTATGAATTCTTTAATTATCCTTGGCTGACATATATCAAGCTCATCATTGGGCCCGATGACCAAAATTTAATAAGAGGTACAAAATGCAGTGTTTACACTACATGCGCGCGCAGGTTTGAGCCTGCTTACGCATGCATCATGGTTGTGCGCGTAGGTTGATTCTTGCATGTGCAGGGCGAGGATTCCCTTGGCTTTACTTTCCCAAGAAAAGATTTATTTACTCATCAAAAGTTATATTTTTCATTTTAACATTTTTCAAGTTAATTGAACATCAAATTTGGGCCTTAAACTGGCCTTGGGCCTTAGAGTTTAGGCATCATTGGGGAACGAGGGCTCGAGTCGTAAGGGGTACAAATGCGGTGTCTATAAATGCTCCTCTTTTGATTCGTGAGCTCCGCTAATGGAATCAAAAGAATAAGAGGAAAAACATTTTGTTTCAACGTATGGTTCGGGCCCAACCCATGCACATAACACACATCACGCATACACGGGGCGGGATGCAACTCCGAAAAGTTATGTGGGATTCGTATGTCTGAATTCCCACCATTGTTGCTCAGGAAAAGAGCAATGACAGGTTCACTATCCCAGAACCTGTTTTGCCAATTGCAAGCAAAAGGCGAGTGACTCACTATCTTAGAGTCACTAAAAAAGAAAAACAAACAAGGCCAATGGCGCAACCATCAACCAAACAAACAAGAGTGCTTTTAAGAGCTTAAAAGGATACATATCTATGGTGGTACTTGTCTTCCATCTCCATCTCTACTTGTTCTGGTGAGGCTCTTGCCTTGGGGTGACCTTGGTCTCTATCTCTACCTCTACCTTTTCCATTGTGCCTGCATATTCAATTCTCGGAGGATATGTGCTTGAATTCTAACTTGTATAGGACTTGTGTTTGCATGTTCAATTCTTGTAGGATATGTGCACAAGTTCTGTATTATGTGATGTTCAATTCTCGAAGGATATGTGCACAAGTTCTATGTTATGTGCTTGCATGTTCAATTCCCAAAGGATATGTGTACAAGTTCTATATTATGTGCCTCCATGTTCAATTCCCATAGGATATGTGCACAATTTATGTATTCTTCCTCTCTGACTTGTATAGGGTTCTGTGCCTGTATGTTCAATTCCTGTAGGATATGTGCATGAATTCCAACTTCCTTGACTATTTTTGGGTGAAAGATCCACTAAGGATGCTGAAGAACTTACAGGGGAGTATAATCTGCCGAGAAATGTATTAATGGTGATTTTGACCTACCATGAAGTCTTGATAGTGTGCGGTCTACTAGGGAAGGGTAATCTTACTAGGGATTTCTTTGTGATGTGTTGCTTACTGGGTAAAACCTTCCTCCACTGGGGAAAAATTGTTTTCTTCTTTCTTATGTTGGTGCTGATGACATGCATGCGTGGGACTTATTCAAGAACCTTAACTGAAAGTTCGAAAAAGTGTGAAAACACAAGAGCTATTTAGACCCCCAAAATAAAGTTACGGCTCGATTGATTTTACTCTAACTTAATACTAAGTGCGGAATAGAGTAAATGTGAGCGGATAAACAAACAAGCTACTCTAACCCATAATCATTATAACACAGCAGTAAAATGAAAGCTAAAAGAGTAGGGAAGAAGAATGAAAACACAAGATAATATGCCGAAGTGTCATCGAATCGGAAACCGAAGAAGAAACCAAAGAACTCGGCAAAAAACCTCTTCGCCGCCATCCAAGCAGTAATCGATCCACTAGACAATCAGTTGGGATACATGGGTTAGCAAGAGACCCTCCAGGCCTAATCTACCTGATGCACCTAAGCCCTCAAGCTCCTACTCCAACAAGACTTCTCTGAACCGTGTCTTGTCTAGCTCTCTGGATCTTGCAATACTCCTGATTGCATCTGCCAAAGCTTGGCTTCTTCCAATGCTTCCTAGCAGCACCAAAACCTCACTTGACACTCTGAAAGGGTGTGGTAAGTGTTTGGGCTATCAACCTCTCAATGGTATGGAAATGGAGAGGTAGGAGTTATGGAAAATCCACAAGCAATTGTGTAAAGAAATGTAGGAATAACAATCTCTAGCTCTCAAGGTTTATGGATAGGGTTTTCTCTTAGAAGCACTCCTCAACATCTGTGGGTAATGTGGGTATATATAGTGTACAAGTGTGAGGTACTTAAGATAGTTTTGCAACATCTAAAAGTACCAAAAAAAAAAAAAAATTTTGCTACAAAAGCAATGAGATAAACACAAGTACTGAATATTATACTGAAATATAAAAGCATAGTACTTAAGCTTTAAAAGAAAGCAATAAAAACACTGTAAACAAACAACAGCTACTAGCTACTCCTCCCCCTATCACTACATTCCCCTTATCAACGACACCATCTCCCCCTTTTTGTCATGGAATAGCTATTCTCCTTGTTCTTCTAGCTTCCTTTGAAAAGGCGAGTGACTCACTATCTTAGAGTCACTAAAAAAGAAAAACAAACAAGGCCAATGGCGCAACCATCAACCAGACAAACAAGAGTGCTTTTAAGAGCTTAAAAGGATACATATCTATGGTGGTACTTGTCTTCCATCTCCATCTCTACTTGTTCTGGTGAGGCTCTTGCCTTGGGGTGACCTTGGTCTCTATCTCTACCTCTACCTTTTCCATTGTGCCTGCATATTCAATTCTCAGAGGATATGTGCATGAATTCTAACTTGTATAGGACTTGTGCTTGCATGTTCAATTCCTGTAGGATATGTGCACGAGTTCTGTATTATGTGATGTTCAATTCTCGAAGGATATGTGCACAAGTTCTATGTTATGTGCTTGCATGTTCAATTCCCAAAGGATATGTGCACAAGTTCTATATTATGTGCCTCCATGTTCAATTCCCATAGGATATGTGCACAATTTATGTATTCTTCCTCTCTGACTTGTATAGGGTTCTGTGCCTGCTTGTTCAATTCCTGAAGGATATGTGCATGAATTCCAACTTCCTTGACTATTTTTGGGTGAAAGATCCACTAAGGATGCTGAAGAACTTACAGGGGAGTATAATCTGCCGAGAAATGTATTAATGGTGATTTTGACCTACCATGAAGTCTTGATAGTGTGCGGTCTACTAGGGAAGGGTAATCTTACTAGGGATTTCTTTGTGATGTGTTGCTTACTGGGTAAAACCTTCCTCCACTGGGGAAAAATTGTTTTCTTCTTTCTTATGTTGATGCTGATGACATGCATGCGTGGGACTTATTCAAGAACCTTAACTGAAAGCTCGAAAAAGTGTGAAAACACAAGAGCTATTTAGACCCCCAAAATAAAGTTACGGCTCGATTGATTTTACTCTAACTGAATACTAAGTGCGGAATAGAGTAAATGTGAGCGGATAAACAAACAAGCTACTCTAACCCATAATCATTATAACACAGCAGTAAAATGAAAGGTAAAAGAGTAGGGAAGAAGAATGAAAACACAAGATAACATGCCGAAGTGTCATCGAAGAGGAAACCGAAGAAGAAACCGAAGAACTCGGCAAAAAACCTCTCTGCCGCCATCCAAGTGGTAATCGATCCACTAGACAATCAGTTGGGATACATGGGTTAGCAAGAGACCCTCCAGGCCTAATCTACCTGATGCACCTAAGCCCTCAAACTCCTACTCCAACAAGGCTTCTCTGAACCGTGTCTTGTCTAGCTCTCTGGATCTTGCAATACTCCTGATTGCATCTGCCAAAGCTTGGCTTCTTCCAATGCTTCCTAGCAGCACCAAAACCTCACTTGACACTCTGAAAGGGTGTGGTAAGTGTTTGGGCTATCAACCTCTCAATGGTATGGAAATGAAGAGGTAGGAGTTATGGAAAATCCACAAGCAATTGTGTAAAGAAATGTGGGAATAACAATCTCTAGCTCTCAAGGTTTATGGCTAGGGTTTTCTCTTAGAAGCACTCCTCAACATCTGTGGGTAATGTGGGTATATATAGTGTACAAGTGTGAGGTACTTAAGATAGTTTTGCAACATCTAAAAGTACCAAAAAAAAAATTGCTACAAAAGCAATGAGATAAACACAAGTACTGAATATTATACTGAAATATAAAAGCATAGTACTTAAGCTTTAAAAGAAAGCAATAAAAACACTGTAAACAAACAACAGCTACTAGCTACTCCTCCCCCTATCACTACATTCCCCTTATCAACGACACCATCTCCCCCTTTTTGTCATGGAATAGCTATTCTCCTTGTTCTTCTAGCTTCCTTTGAATTTGGTCCAACTGAGTCCGGAGAGATGTGAACTTTGTGACGAAGCGAATGTGCTGGAAGTGCATGATGGTAGCTAATCTGGATTTTTTTGTATTAATCTCTTAAAGTGCAACCATGATGTTTTCTAGCTGTTCATCATAGGCATGGGAAGGTAGAGCTTGAACTTCCCGAAGCAGCATGACTTTCTTGCTTTATACTCTTTTTTGTGTGACTCATACTGACATGGAGTGTGGGGATGTTAATAGGACTTGGCCAAGGATATGGCTGCACATCTTCTGAGGGATGCACACCTTTGAGCTTCAAAATCTTTAAGATAAGGCGGTAGAAAGGAAGACAGCTCCTTGAAGCAGTCCATTCAGCCGTTTTTGCCAAGATGTGAAAAATAAGAGAACACACATCAATCTCCTCATCAGTGATCAGATCATACAAGAATAATGCTTAACTGAGATTCATGTACCCGGTGCTTGATAAAGGATAGAGATTGCTAAACAAGATCATCGTGGGTAGCCTTAATTCGAGAGATAGAGATGCCACACTTACTGACTTCCCATTGGATGCGAACTCCAAATTATCCCCTAAAACTTCTCAAAGAACCTCCTCATCTGGATTCAGCTCATCATATACCGGTGGTGTGTAGTAAATTTTGGCCGGTTAATATGTAGGATCTCTGCTAGATAAACCGGTGTTACTGAGAAACTCTTTCCTTTAACCCAACATTTCAGCTGCTCTCCTTCAACAATGGCATTGGCATAGAACTCTTTCACCAAGTTCTCGTATGCATCATCAAGATTGGAGAGGAGAAAGTTCCAATCCTTGGTGGCAAACCATTTGGGAATATTGGTGTTAAGGAGAGATGGCTGATCAACGGCCCTTTCAACCAACAATGGAGCCTCTCGAAAATAGGTTGCATAATTCTAAAATGCAGCATAGGATCTGAACTTGTTAGGTTCAAAAACTCCTATTGATGATCGAGTCCTTTTTGGCCTTGGTGAAAGATGATCAACATCGATTACAGGCTTTTTTCCTTTGTTGCTGCCTCCTTTTACGACTGAGGTCATGAAAGGAGACATCTGCACACATAATTACCAAGCAAGAAAAAAAACAAGTGCAATAACACAAAACAGACCACAAAACTTGATTAGATTCAAGTTAGTCCAAAACAAAAGTAAAAATACTTAAAACAGAACGTAATAAACTTAAAGCAGCGTGCTATAAGTGCTAAGACATGTAAACAATAGCAAAATGCAAGAATATATTAACTATGCATGTGTGTGCATCTACTGTGCATGTGTGTGCATGAGGTGATGCATAGAGTGTGCCTAGTGGGTGCCTAGTGTGTGCCTAGGTGATGCATGGCATGGCATTGAGGCACAAATTTGGCAAAGTGTGTAAAACATACACCCAATGATCAAAATACACCAAACATGTTCAATCAAGGGTAAAAACAAACATACGAACTCATTTGAGTCCAATTTAACACAAAAATGTCACTTGAACATTTTGTCAAACACTTAGCATGCAACACTATACTACATGAATGGACAATGCATGAACACAAAGAAATCTGCCTAAATACAAGTGTAAAATGCCACAAGGGGCAACACATATACACATAAACCAAATGGGACTCAGCCCAATCAAAATTTTGAAAAATTTTTGGATAAAATCAAGAACCCAACCCTTGTTTTGAAAATCCCCAAATTTTAAAAACCTAAATTAATTTCTACAAAATCTAAGACACGATTGAAAAGAATGTTTAAGAAAACATACCTTGAAGTTGAAAATGCAAAAAACAAGCTTGAAAATTGTAAAGTTGTAATTTACAACTATGTGTTTTGTTGGCTTTTATTTCATGCCAAATTTGATTGTATTATGTTCAATATTTTATACCCTGTATTATTTGTGGGATTTCATTGTAAGGGATGTGTGAGACAGAGTGTGTGAAGACTCAAGTCATGAAGCCTAAAGCTATTTTCGCGAGTAGCTCGTGACTAAGCTCCCCGCGAAGTGAAGCATATGCCCTGCACATGACTGGAATGCGAAGAGTCAAGACAGATGGAGACAGCTAGTTTTTACGAATGTCTCGCAGGTAAGGCCTTCCTGCGAGAGACTTGCGAAACATTTTGTTTTGCCAGATTGTCATTTCAGATACACACTTTCTGTACCTACACTATATATACCCAC
The DNA here is from genome assembly GCA_023621385.1 of Quercus gilva. Classification (NCBI taxonomy): domain Eukaryota; kingdom Viridiplantae; phylum Streptophyta; class Magnoliopsida; order Fagales; family Fagaceae; genus Quercus; species Quercus gilva. The sequence goes on along the minus strand of CM042482.1, from coordinate 36,514,450 downwards.
ATTACCCACATATGTTGAGGAGTGCTTCTAAGAGAAAACCCTTGTTACAAATCTTAAAAGTTAGAGATTGTTATACCCATATCTCTCTACACAATTGCTTGTGGATTTTCCTCAACTCCTACCTCTCCATTTCCATACCATTGAGAGATTGATAGCCCAAACACTTACCACACCCTTTCAGAGTGTCAAGTGAGGTTTTAGTGCTGTTGGGAAGCATTGGAAGAAGCCAGGCTTTGGCAGATGCAATTGGACTTATTGTGGGATCCGAAGAGCTAGACAAGACACGGTTCTGAGAAGCCTTGTTGGAGTAGGAGCTTGGAGGGCTTAGGTGCATTAGGTAGATTAGACCTAGAGGGTCTCTTGCTAACCCATGTATCCCAACTGATTGTCTAGTGGATTGATTACCGCTTGGAGGGCAGCAAAGAGGTTTTTCACCAAGTTTTTTGGTTTCCTCTTCGGTAACACATCGGCGTGTTATCTTGTGTTTGCATTCTTCTTCCCTACTGTCTTACCTTTCATTTTACTGCTGCGTTATAATGATTATGGGTTAGAGTAGCTTGTTTGTTTATTTGCTCACATTTACTCTATTTCGAACTTAGTATTAAGTTAGACTAAAATCAATCGAGCCGCAAATTTAATTGCTAAGCTCTATCTCGGAGAAAAGATTAAGGATGCTAAGGTGGTAGGAAAGATTTTGAGGTCCTTACCAAAGAGCTTTCGAGCAAAAGTCACTGCTATAGAAGAGAGTAAAGACTTGGATAAGATCAAAATCCAAGAGCTCATTGGGTCTCTCCAAACATATGAATTGGGACAGCCTTCTCATTAGTCGAGCAAATCTCTTACTCTTAAAACCATCACCGAGAGAATGGATGATTCCTCTGAAGAAGATGATGTGGAAAAAGGGATAAAGGGAAAGTGACATTTTAAATTGAAATGTATGGTACTCAAAAAGACAAAGGCTAACTCTCAATGTTGAAATATCAAAAATTTCAAGCACCAATCTCAAAATGAGATGTATTGTTCAAAAAGATCAAATGTTATGATTTGTGCAGAAGCCAAATGAAAAGCTTCTAAGATTTGTAATCATTTTCTTGTGGGAGATCATATATGTTCATTTCTATAATTGAGATAGACCACTTGACTTAGTACCAGTTATGTATGACTTGATTGAATTGATCATTGAAGCTTCACTCTGGTCTACAGACTATTCCACATTTGATACTCACCCACAATACACAAGACTTTGTTCAAATAATGCTTATTTCATTTGTGTGATTGTATATGTTCAAATGTGTTGTGTATGCTCAAGTGCTTGCCGATCAAACCCAAAAAGATTTTGAGTATTTATATGTTTTTGAAAGTGATTTTATACTTTTGTGCTTTTAGTTTTTGTTCAAAATGGTTTTTGTGATGTTTTACAAAAAACTAGTTTAGAGGCAGTTTCGCGAAAAGCTCACTACTTAGAGCTTCCTGTGAAACTATGAATGAAGTCTCTTCTTTTTTTTAAAAAAAATTCAGATCTGTTTGGATTGGTAAAAAAATTGATTTTAGATTTGTCAAAATACCAAATTTGATTTGTAGGATGTAGAAAAAGGTGGTTTTTGAAGATAGAAAATTCAGATTTGTGTTTATCACATGAAATAAAGTCTTTTGATTTGAAAAATATCAGATCTTTTTATGATAATGATTAAAAAAAAAAAAAAGAGTTTTTTGGTTTGTAAAAGATCATATCTGTTTTGTGATAATGATAAAAAAGGGTTTTTTGATAACAAAAAAATCAGATCTGTTTTTTTATATGTTTTAAAAAAAAAATGGAAATGATGGTTTAAGAAGAGAGTTTCACTCATAATTTAAATTTATGCAACATGAACTAAATAGAACAAACATAAACACAATCATGTTTAATCTTTTTCTTTATTTCAAAAATCTACATATGTTAAAGAAAAATCAGATCTGTATCTAAGAAAGATACAGATCAATTTTTTATTAAGAAAAATTAAGATCTGCATCTAATGAAGATGCAGATCTGTTTTTATTTTAAGAAAAATAAGTTGCTCACATGCAGATTATTGACATTCAAGAAAGAGATTATAACAATTGCATAAAAACAATCACACTTTAAACAAAACAATGATTAATAATTCATAGATAAAAAGAACATTCATCATTATAAACAAGAAGCATAAGAAAAAAGAAAGGGTGATTGACAACAACTTCTTGCATGAGCACTCCTTGTTCTTGAGAGGATGTTTTAGGGTTCAAAGAAACTTATTTAGTTATGTTTGAAACCTAAAAATCCTAATTTACACAGCAAGTCTTAGAGAGGATTTGCAAATATCAGCAATTTGAGAGCCTCAAAACGTGTGCCTCTCAGAGCATAGAAAAAAGGTGCTAAATTATGAGGTTCAGTCTCTACTTATAGAGGCCAGAAGACTCCAAAAAATAGGCACGGGCGATTAGGATGTGAATCCGGATGCATCCTTTAGCGAAAAGATCGAAAAGAGTGTGCCTTATCGACACCCGAAGGCCGTGGGCCAAAGCCCAAAAGGGAAAAATTCGGCCCTTTTAGAGTACCGTTCGGCACTTTAAATGTGCCGTTTGGACTCCTCTTTTAGGGTTTTTTGACCAGTCCTTGCACCTAGACACGTTTTCATCCTTTGTCTATGCTTTTTTTTTTTTTTTTTTTTGTTATCTCTTTTCTGGATAATTCAGGGTTTTTAAGAAAAATTATCTTGTAGATAAATATCCTAAAATAAATCTTGATAAAATTCAGATTATTCCCAATTTTATTGTTATCCAATCATCCCTTTTATTCCTATGCACGCATCCCTATTTTAAACACTAATTATCAACCAATCACAAAACTATTTAATTAATTTTAATTGTTTAACCAATGAGAATTAATTTAAATTGATCATGCGTGGTCGACTCTACCTAGACACAATGCATGTTGACCGTGCAAACTTCATCATGCAATATCTCTCGATTAGACGGTTTGATTTGGAAACCGAAAACACCATTGTGATCATTAGAACCTCAAGATCATTTTTATGGTTTGCAATGAATAAATTAATGCATGTAATGCAAAGAAAAATTAATGCATGTAATGCAAAGAAAAATTGATGCATATGATGCAAGAACAAATTGATGCATGTAATGCAATCATGATTTTTAGGTTATGTGGATGGTCATTCAAGTCATTCTCCTTGATTAAATCATGGGTGCGAAATTTAGTGTCTACAGAATGCCCCTCATTAACAAAGCTTGAAAAGCGAATGTCAATGTAAAACAAAGACACTTAATTTAGTGACCATGATTTAATTGTGGTTGACTTTTCAAAGACTACCTAGCCCTTGAACCTAAAACCTTGGAACATAGAACTAGCCTTATCTTTTGACAACAAATGAAAATACTTGACTTAGCTGGTAGCTGATGACTCTAGAAATGATTCTTGACAAGTGGGGTGATCAAGAAGCTTTTCCATCCTGTTCTTGAAATTGGAGTTGTTTGCGATTCAAGGGCTTCTCTACCTCGATCCTGACGAAAGGCAATCAAAAGACTTTTCTACCTTAATTTGGAGATGTCTGCAACCCAAGGACTTCTCTACCTTGAAACTGGAACTGTTTGCGACCCAAGGACTTCTCTACCTCGATCTTGATGGAAGGTAATCAAAGGACTTCTCTACCTTGAAACTGGAGCTGTCTACGACCCATGGACTTCTCTACCTCAATCTTCATGAAAGGTAATCAAAGGACTTCTCTACCTTGAAATCAGAGCTATCTACAACCCAAGAACCTCTCTACCTCGTTCTTGATGAAAGGTAATCAAAGGACTTCTCTACCATGAAATCGGAGCTATCTGCGACCCAAGGACCTCTCTACCTCGATCTTGATGAAAGGTAATCAAAGGACTTCTCTACCTTGAAACCGAAGCAGTCCGCGACCTGAGGACTTATTTACCTCGATCTTCACTAAAGGTAATCAAAAGACTTCTCTACCTTGAAACCAGAGCTATCTGCGACCCAAGGACTTCTCTACCTTGATCTTGGCGGAGGGTAATCAAAGGACTTCTTTACCTTGAAACCGGAACTATTTGCGACCCAAGGGCTTTTCTACCTCGATCTGGAGTTCTGAAATGTTGATCTAGGGCTTCTCTACTTTGATCTGGAAATCTGAAATGTTGATCTAGGGCTTCTCTACTTTAATCTGGAGTTTTGAAATGTTGATCAAGGTCTTTTCTACTTCGATTTGGAGATGTTGAAATGTTGATCAAGGTCTTCTCTACTTAGATCTAGACGGTTTTCCTACAAAAAGTCAAAATTTGGGGCTAGACTTCTAAATTATGAGAGCTTTTTGATCCCACTGTCTTTTAGATGCGTGATTTTCATTTGTCCCTTCTTGATTTGAATTTTTATCAAGAAAAGTTTAATTGACAAAAGATTCTATTTTTGAGAAACATTTGACTTTCTTGAAATTTGGAAGTTTTGAAATTGACATTCAAAATTTTGAGATTTTGAATTGAAATTTGGAACTTGAAATCTAAAATTTTGAGACTTAGAATTTTGAAAATTAAGGCTTGAAATTTTGATCCTAAAATCTGAGGTTTGAATTTTTTGAAAACTGAAGATTTGGTTTAAAATTTGGGCATTAAGAATGTGGAATTGAAAATTTGGGAATGAAAATTTCAAATAGAAAATTTGGATTTTGAAAGATACTTGAAAACTTTGAAAAAGGCTTTTTTTTTTTTTTTGGTTGACTGAGTCAACTCAATTTGACTGAGTTAACTCAGCTTTGGCTGAGTTTTAAGTGTAGCGGCCAAAATTTTGGTCCCCCACTTCCTTGTCTCTTTCCTTTTTTCTTTTTGCTTCATCTTCCATCAACTTCTCTTCCTCGATTGACACTATTCACCTTCTTTTCCCCCTTGATTTTTCTTCTTCATCTCATCATTTCTTCTCACAAAAAGCACTTTTCTAAGCTTCTTAACCTTCCCTCATCCATCTCTACCAATATTTTTTTAGATCCTTGTGTTTTAAGCATTTTCGTCACGCACCAATTTTTGTTGAAACCCATTTTCTTTGCATCAAAATGGCTTCTTCCTCCAAGGGATCTTCTTTTCTTTCTTTTCATGGTAAGAAATATGATCCAACATTTGAGTGGAATGATGATGATGGACTTCTTCAAGACCCTAGGACCCATGCTCCATATTGTCATGTAGACACCAAGGTGAGTTTTTCTTTGGTTTCTTTCCTTGGAAAAAATGTTGTTGCATGTTTCATTGAAAGTTACATGGTGAGATATTGTCATTTCGTTATTTTGAAATTTTTGGGGCATTGCATGATTGGCCATGTTGGAGAATGTTGGCTTTGGAGCATTCTTGGAGTGTTGTTTTTTCTTTGATCATGGTGCAATTTGGACAATATTGGTGGCTTATGGAATTTTGACAATGTTGGTAGATTGTGATGTTGTTGGATGAATTTTGGTTTGGATTTTAGGAGTATTGGCATCGTGAAAAAGCTGTGTTAGGCTTATATGAATGTGTTCATGATGTATGTGGGAAAGATTTATTGGTATAAGTAAACTTCGTTTTATAGACATGGCAAAATTTTGTGGGTATGTGCATGGATATATTTGAGAAAAATTGAACAAATCTGGAATTATGACTGAAGCGGCATGGCCTATGCTACTCTGATGCACTTCATGACCCAACTCTCCAAGTGGAGCCTGTCAAGTTTGGGTGGGGCTCCATTTGTATGGCAGGTGAGGTTTGGTATTTATTTTAACTATGTGTAAGTTTTGGAAAATCATTTTGGCTATGTGGTAATGATGTTGTGAATTTTTTAGGTTTGGATGTATGAGTACTTTGGGTTTGGTCCTGAAATCCGGGAAGAAGTTGCTGGCATCTTTCCTAGATTTTTGTGTTGGTTGCCCAAACATCATTATCTATACCTTCCAGGTGTTCTTTGGAAATTTGGTGCTTGGTGATTGATAATTTGACTGTTGATGATGTGAGCTTTTTCTTCCTTCTCCTTTTATAATCTTTGGCACTTGGTTATGGCTTGGTCATTTCTCATTCTGATTTCCTTTGTGACTTTTTAGATGAACTTAAATCCTTAGGTTGGATGTGAGAGGTATGCTAAGTGTAAGTGGGCTTTAGAATTAATGGCCGCCAGGTACTGATTGAGTGTGGGCATGGAAAATACTGGTATCTTGGTGATCGGGTGTTGCTCCAAGTTGAACATATGTATCCTTCTACCACAATTCCAACTCCTCCTTGTCACACTATTCGGTTGGCTGACTTTCTGGCCGATGAAGAGATTGCTCGGGCCCGTGATGGCTACATCATTGCAAGTGTAGAAGGAAATTATTCTAAATTTGTTCAAGATCATCTACAAGGCTGCTTGGTTGGCAAAACAGTATTTCTCTTCCCTTCTAAGATCAAAATTTTATTCTCCAAATTCCTTTTCATATTTCTGCTTGGTAACAATACTTACATGTTGGATTTTCAACCTCCATCTTTTGAAGGTGAGGAAAGGGCAGAGGAAGAGGAAGAGATTCCTTCTCCTCACTATGCTGGTAGCTTTTCTAGTTCTTTCACAGAGACTTATCCTCATTTTTTGGCATGGCAATATGATGTGATGAATCCTGATGGAATGTACAGTTCCATGCCTCTGACTAGGCCAGAGCACGTACCAAATGTTCCTTGGCTTAATCTTGTATGTTCTTGAAATTTTAGTTCTTTGTCCTTATTTCTTCTTGTCTTGATGAGTGGCTCTTAATTTGATGACTCTTGATCTAGCAAATTTGTGCTTCAGGTTGATGTGGATCTTGTTGAGGAGATCATGCGGGTGATTGGAGGCTTGCAATCATTGGCTTGCACTTAGTCCTCCCAATATGTGCTCAATGATGCGAGCTGGGTATGCCATGTTTCTTTCTGAGCATCTCTTGCTTGAATTGTGCTTTGCTTGATGGTGGAATTAATACTTGATTTTGCTGGCTTTTCAGGCACATAGAATGGAAACTGTTGATGCTGCCAGAAGAAATTTAAAGGAAAGGATCAAGAGCCTCGAACTTGAAAATCGTCAATACGATCCTCGCTTTTTTGCAAGTCAGGAAGGAAATACTAAACTCCTCTAGAGGTCAATCAAGGAGATCTTCTCACAGGTGAACTCAGAGTCCTAATGATGTGTGACTTGTATTTTTATTTTTCTGCAAAAGAAAAGGAAGTGTTCCTTAGACAATCTTGTATTAATTTCCATATTTAACTCTTTACCCTTTGAATCATGTAGAGACTTTAACTAAGACAAGTTTAGAATTCACTTGATGAGATCTTGTAGCACTAATTTAAACTTATCTTGCCTGTCTCTATTGGAATCTACACTACTTGAATGAGGCCAAGCTGAATGCCCCTAGTTTAAAGTGAATGCATGATTTTTGGAAATCTTGGTTATGATGATTTTTTTTTTTTTTTTTTGAAAAGATGATGATGGTGATTTTTTTATTTTTTGAAAATGAATGAGGCGTGGGTGAATGCCCCTAGTTTGGAACATAAATCCATGAGTCTTAAAAGAAAAAGAAAAAAACTTGATTTGATCAATTTTTGAAAACAATGATATAAGTGATGATTTTTTGAAAACAAGTGAGTTGGACATGTTCAGAATGCCTTAGTTTGACTAAAAAAAAAAAAATTTGAATGTTAAACAATCTTAAAAAAAATGTCCGAGAGCACGAAATTGCATGGAATTGCATGAATGTATGATGGAGGGGTTGCGTGCCATTCGGCACTTTTGGAGTGCCATTTAGCACTTTTGGAGTGCCGAATGGTACCCGACCATGCCGCGACGCTCACGCCATGGTGGGCTGACTCCTCACACTTTTGCAATGTGCGTTTCGCATTTTAGCATTTTTTGAAAAACATTTACTTTGTTTGTGATCATGAAACACTCTCCTAGTCAGTTACAAACTCTCTGAAACTTATTTCAAACCTGATCAGAAATTGATGCAGCTTTTATAAATTAATTCTCCCGCAACAAATCTCTGCATAAAGGTTATTAAAACATAATAATCACAAGCAAAAGACATCCATGGCTAGCAATTATAATTTTTCTCATTCAATAATTCATGATATCAACAGATGGCTTCGTAGCTTTGATTTCATCACCAAGACCAATTTTACAGCCTTCAAACTAGAGGGAATTAAGGCTCTGAGGAATGTTAAAATCAGGTGGGATTTTCTTCGTGCTGCCGTGAAATTCTAGGACCCCAAAGATCATGTGTTTCATTTTAACACTGCTGAACTCTGTCCGACAATTGAAGAATTTTTTACTATCTTGGGCTATGATCCAAGCAAGAAATCTGTAGCGGTTTCTTGTGATCCCAGGCATAAGGAATCTTTATCTGATGCTCTCAGTCTTCCTAGTTCCATTACTGATAGTATGATTGAAGGTCATTTGGTGAATCTTCATGCAATTATCTCTCAGCCAATTGACAAACGCATCTTTGGAGTGACCAACAATATGCAGAAAAACTTCGGTTTGGCTTTATGCATGGTGGGAAAACTTTTGCTTTGCTTGGAAGACTCGACTTGGTGGATGCTCTAGCCATAAGTGTTGTGAATCAAATTAAGGACAGTGATAACCCTGTTTCTTTGATCTTGGTAGAAACTCTTCTAGGATTGGATGTCATATTTCATGGTGGAGAAACTCAGAACTTCTTAGGGAGTCCTTTGACTTTGCAGATATGGCTAATGGAGCGACTGGACATGATTGCTAAGCCTAAAACCGGTAATTACAAGCCTAACAATTTCTTAGCAAGGCTGTAATCAAGACTGAGTGCCAAACTGAGAGTGACTGGGTGAGGTTGTTAAATAAGAAATCCAGTACCACAATTCAATGGGACTGTTATTGGTGGAAGTGTCCACCCCCTCTACTAAGGTCTCCAAGATCAGACCACATCTTCCTTGTTGGTTTGCGGATGGCAACTTTCTACAAGGGAGATAGACTCTTGAAGCAATTCAACTATGAACAAGGAACGCTTGGCGAAAAAAGAAGAAGACCTTTCACTCCTGTGGACATTAATCCAACTTCTGTAAAGAACATGCTATTGGGTTTAAAGATGGCTAACCGAGTGGACCTATCTTTTGTCAAGGTTCACTTCACAGGATGACTATGGAATACTCAAATTGGTTGTTGAGGAACAGGGATGACCAAGTACCTATCACAGAAGAAATTAGTGATCAACAAAAAGAAAAAAGATTGAAGACAAAGTGACCTTCTTATTTTTTGGCTTTGAACATGTTTATTTAAAAGTTGATGTAAAAACTCTTATGTTTAGGAATTGTTTAGGATTTGCAGGTTAGGGATTCTATTTAAAGTGTAAGCTTTCATGGTTTGGAAATTTTTTTTTTTTTTTTGGCTTAGGGTTTGCGCTTTTGGATTTTGTTTAATGACATGGTTTAATGGAATGGTTGAATTTTTGGTAATTTTGATTTATGGGTAAATGGTGGGTTTTGGGAAATTGTGATAGAACCAATGCATGGTTGCCTACATACTTCCTCGATGGAAGGATCAGGTCATCATGTAGTTCATGGATTTTTTTTATTTGCTTTAACTTTTGCCTAGGCTGGCCTTTCGGGTTTTCAACCTAGCAGGCTCTCTCACTCTTTTTTTTTCTAGCTCTCCTTTTGCATAGATTGCCCTTTTGAGTTTTCAACCTATCTTTTCTTTTTCTTTTCTCTCTTTTTTCTTTTTTGTCAAACCTAGGAAGGGAAACAACATAATTTACAACCACTTTAGACATGGTACTTCTTCAATTGGTCTATGTTGATTGGCTCAGTGAAAGGATTTGCATCTAAATCCATTAATTTTACTGCTCCCCTAGAGTATATCTACTTGATGATGTATGGGCCAACCCAATTTTGCTTAAACTTCCCGTTTGCATCTTGAACTAGGGCTCGGATTTCTTTCAACACTAAGTCCCCCAACTTCAAATCTCTGGTTCTCACTTTCTTGTCAAAAGCTTTACTAAGCCTCCTCTGATATCCTTGAATATGATACAAGGCCTTGAGTCTCTTCTCATCTAGCATGCACAACTAATCATATCTGATCTATAACCAATCTGCTTCAAGGATTTCACTTTCCAATACTATCCTTAGTGAACGGACACCCATCTGAATGGGAAGGACTGCTTCCATCCCATACACAAATGAATAAGGAGTGGCTCCTATGGAAGATCGAATTGATGTTCTTTACCCCCAGAGTGCATAGGGCAACTGTAGGTGCCACTCATTGTAGTTTTTTGTGCTCTTCTTCAAGAATTGCCCTATGTTTTTATTAGCAGCCTCAATTGCTCCATTAGTTTAAGGATGGTAAGGTGAAGACTTGTAGTGTTGAAAATTGAACTGTTGTAGCAGCTTCTCTATTTCTCTATAATAGGCCAAGAATGTATTGACCCCTTGTGATGAATTAACCAATTAATTTTCCAATTTAATTAATTAATTCAATTAGTATGCAATAAGTATGGTAGTACAAACAAATCACCAACTAAGTTAATATGTAGTGGAAAATAAATTGACACGATGATTTATTTATGAATGGGGAAAACCTACACAGCAAAAACCTCACCGGGTGATTTTAAGGTCACCACTCTCAAGAATTCACTATTAGCACAACAAGCGGTTACAAGTAAAGGAATCTCAGTACCTTATACCAACCTACAGTTGAACCCTTACCCAAATACCCAATTGGACTTGTTCTGTAGTGACAATCTCTCCTTTCAATGCACGACTCCCAATACATGACTAACCAATTCGATGAGTGGATCCCAGTATGTGGCTTACACACCAACTTGAGAAGGATGTTGGCTGCAAAGTTCTTTAGTTCATCAATACGACGAAGATCACGAAGCTCCTTGGTTACAAAACCCTACGGTGTACAAACACAGCAACTTCTTGAAGAGAAAGATGAACTAGCGTATATGTTAGGATTAATGCCCTTAAATCCCATTGTATGATACTATGTATGACATTATGTATGACTTAATGTTGTGATTAATAAAGTTGTTTTATTATTATCTGAAATAATGGTAACATGAATATTTAGACATTATCATACAGTCCATAAGATGCATAGTATGTGATTTATGTGATTTAGTCATAGAAGATATAAGTCACAAGTTCTTTCTAAACTCAGAATTTTAGTTCGTAGCCGGTGATGAAATTAGGCATTTCATCTGTGAAGACTATAACATATCAACTAAGATGATTTGTCTTGATCATGGAAGTGGAGACTTCTAGTTGGTGTGTTAATATGTTTTAAGAGTTAAGGCATATTGAACTGGACCGCTGTGAGATTTATTATTTTCCTAACGACTGTCAAATGAAGAATAAATCTCACGACTTATATTTACATGAACTTTTAATCCTGAGAGAATAATGAACTTGATCATGAAGTGTAGGTTGCTTTGATATATCAAGAGTGAGATCTAAAGTAACGGTCAAAACCTCAGTATGTTGGACAGCCACATTTAGTGTTGATGGAACATATATTTCAAGATGGAATTCATAATATCTTAACAGAGATATAAAATATTCCCTTGAGATAAGTTTAATAAGTTTGGTTATTCAGAGTGTTAGGCTTAACCACTTTAGTAAGAAATTACTAAAGTATATATTTATGAAATTGGATTTCATAAATATATAATGAATAACTTTAAAGGATTAAACCGGGTACTCAAGGATTAAGATGTAGTAATCTTCAAAGTGACAGTCTATATTCATGACTTTGAATTACTACGAATATTTTAAGAAGAGGTTGCATGTATAATAAAGTTTTGAAATATAATTTATTAATAAGACCTAGAATGCAATTATATTTATATAGTGGTATTAAATATAATTAATGGTAACTTTAGATTTGTCAAGAGTTGACAGAAAAGCCCAAGGCCAATTGGAGCTAGTGTCTTATTGGTCCTTTTTGGTCTCATTCCAAGCCACACACTAAAGCCCAATTAGAAAGGCCCAATAGGCCAGCCCAATTAGATAATCAGTTAGTTATAAAGGGAGAAACATATAGAATTTTTTATTAGAGAAAAAAGAGAGACACCATTGTGAAATGGTGTATATGTGTGAGTGAAGCCACTCGTTATTCTCCCTTAGAAACTGATTGAGAGACCACACTTCTTGGACGAAAAGTGGAATTGGAGTGAAGATTGAAAGTGTTCCCAAGTACTTCTAATCTTTTGTTTTGAATTTCACTACACCAACGTACGCAATCTTGTTCTTAAATTCTGAAATTTACATAATGCAAGTTATCAATCATGAATGAAATAGATCCATGTTTGTTGCTTCCACTATGTGTTTTGTATGAGATACAAAACCAGATTTTTCCAACAATTGGTATCAGAGCCAGGTTTTCATATCATGATTGTATAGCATGTGATTGAGTTTTAGAATCAAAGATAATCATTGTCTTAGTGTTATGGGATTCTTGAATCTGTAGTGATTGTTCTATATAATCACGTTTAGGATTTTTGATTTCATAATTTGTTTTAAGAGAAGGTGATTGACTTTGCGTTGATGTGAAGAGAATTTCTATTAATATGGAATTCCATCTTCAAAAGAATTTCTCTTGGCCATAGACTTCTAGATGATGTTGTTAGATAACCGTCAAGATAGAAGTTTAAAACTTAACGATTTGGACCAAGGCACTGTTATGGGATAACACTTTCATGGCCTTATATCACTTTCAAGGCAATAACTGTCATGTGCGTGAACCAAGTAATTGCACCGCTTGGATTTCTTTTTTGTACTGCTTGGCTATTCAAGCATTCAATTGCTTTGCATGTGTTAGTTATCTTTAGGGAAGTGATATTAGGATTCAAAGCCTAACTTCCTAGATTGGCTTGGGAGTGCAAATCCTTGATGGCATGTAAATTGTTTATAAAGGATTCCAACAATCCGTATATTATATGTAATGTAATAATCATATATTACATGTTACAATCCATATATTATATTATATATAATGTAATATGGGTTTATATTACATTATATATATATCTATATATATTAATGCTAGGATTAAAGTATTCATTTTATGAAATTTATTCCTAATGAGATTAGGATTATGTTTTCAAGGGTTTCTAGCATTATTATGTTTCTTGATCATAAAAACCTTTAATTTAAAATATCTAGTGGGAGAGAGATACAAGGGTTGGATCTCACGGTCTCCATTAGTGGTTCATAGTAGTGTGGGTAAGCACCTCGTCTTGGCGTATATGCCTTGCGATCCCAAAGGAGGGTGTTTACTTCATAGTACTACAAGATTGAACTAACCTGTTTAAAGTAGTGTAGACAAGCACCTCATCTTGGCGTATATGCCTCGCGATCCCAAAGGAGGGTGTTTAGTTCCATGGTACTACAAGTTTAAACATTATGAGGGAGATGAAATGTGGCTACACATGATTCTAGATAATGGTGTACACTAGACTAAATGTAATGTTAACCTCCCAAAGGAGCTATGTCATTATCATTTAGAGGCTAAAGCTAATATGGCATATTATTAGTGTATGATAAGAGTTATAATGATAGCACTAATAATGAGAATAGTTCTCAATCAATTAATGTGTTTATAATAAACTTGCTACCAAGGAATTATAGACATGGATTGGTTTGTCGTTGCATATATTATTTTATGGTTTTATAAGGTTCCATATTATATGTTTATATGCTAAATTGATAATGTCTAGTTTACTTATTATATTCATGTTTGTTATTTTCAGATTTAAAATCATGGCATCATTTAGCCCACTTGTTGCTATTCTTAATCAAAACAAACTGACTGGATCCAACTATATTGACTGGAAAAGAAATTTGGACATTGTTCTTACTACTGAAGAGCACAAATATGTGCTTACTCAACTATGTCCTAGCTTTCCATCATTAGATGATCCTCTTGAGGAAAAACAACGATATGATCGTTGGCAGAAATCTAATGAGATGGTTAAGTGCTATATCCTAGCATCTATTTCAAATGTTCTACAGTATCAAATACAGGATGTAGAACTAGCTTCGGATATTATACTAAGTCTGAAGGAGATGTTTGGTGAGCAAGGCCGTTCTGCAAGGTAAGAAACTATGAGGCAGATTTATAATACCAAAATGGCTGAAGGTACTTTAGTGAGGGAGCATTGTCTTAGAATGATCTCTAATCTAAATACATTGGAAGTTTTAGGTGTCGATATTGATGGAGAATCCTAAGTGGATATGATACTCCAGTCACTACCAGAATCATTCAAGGAATTTAGACTTAACTATAATATGAACAAAAAGATTTATGCATTGTCTGAATTGATGAATGAGTTGGTAGCGGCAAAAGGCATCCTTGGTACTTCTAGTGTTGATGCTAATATGGCTAAAGCTTCTACTTCTCAACCTAAGTCGAAAGGCAAGGGTAAGAAGAAGAAGAAGAAGAATGACTTCACTAAGCAAAATGGTAAACAAGTTGCCTTAAGAGTTGCCAACAAAGGAAAGAAAATCAAAGGAAAGTGTTTCTATTGTGGTGAGAAAGGACATTGGAAGAGGAATTGTCCAATATTTAAGGCTGCCAAGAATAAAGGTATGAAAAGTACATTCCTTCTTGAAACAGGTTTGGTATAGAATCCCACAGATTCCTGGTGTGTGGATTCAGGTTGTACTAATCATATCTGCAAATCCTTGCATGGGTTTCAAGAGACCAGAAAACTGAATGAAGGGGAAATGTTTCTTACTTTGGCTGATGGGAGCAGGATTCCAGTTGTAGCTATTGGAGTGTTTAATTTATGTTTTGAATCTAGAGTTTTAATATTGGAAGACTGTTTGTATGTACCTAATGTTCGTAGGAATTTAATTTCTGCAACTTATTTAGGTAAACATGGATATTATGTTATCCTAAAAGACAATGTTGTAATAAAGAAGGATAAAGTGTTTATCTGTTTTGGCAATATCATGGATGGTCTTTATATTTTAACTTTTGATAAGCATGAATTATATAATTTTGAATTAGATCATAACTCTCATGTAAAATCATTAAAGAGAAAGTTTCCTTCTACTAATGAAGCATATCTTTGGCACTTGTGTTTGGGTCATATTAATCCAAACAGAATTCAAAGACTGATCAAATATAGACTCTTAGAGCCATTGGACTTTGATGAATTTTCAGTTTGTGAATCTTGTTTGGAAGGCAAAATGACCAAACGACCTTTTAATACAAAAGGTAGAAGAGCCCAAGAGTCGCTTGAATTAGTTCATACAGATGTATGTGGTCCTATGTCAACCCAAGCAAAAGGAGGTTATGAGTACTTCATCACTTTTACCGATGATTACTCAAGACATGGTTATGTATACCTAATGAGACGGAAGTCCAAAGCCTTTGAAAAGTTCAAAGAGTTTAAGGCTGAAGTTGAGAATCAATTAGGTAAACGTATAAAGGCCATTTGATCTTATCGTGGTGGTGAATACCTTCTTGGGGATTTCAAGAATTACTTAATTCAAAATGGGATTGTATCCCAATTGACTGCACCTAGAACTCCCCAACAGAATGGTGTAGCAGAAAGAAGGAATAGGACTCTTTTGGAAATGGTTAGGTCCATGATGAGTTACTCAACTTTACCAGTTTCTTTTTGGGGATATGCACTAAAAACTGCTATGCATATTTTGAATTTAGTTCCATCAAAATCTGTTCCCAACACACCTAAGGAATTGTGGAGTGGGCGTAAGCCTAGTTTGAAATATCTCCACATTTGGGGATGTCTAGCACATGTGTTGAAAAGGAAGTCTGATAAGTTGGAAGCTAAAACAAAAGTATGCATGCTTTTAGGGTATTCAAAGGAAACAAAGGGTTATTTATTCTATAATCATAAAGATAACAAAGTGTTCGTTAGCATACATGCCAAATTTTTGGAAGATGATTATATGAATAATTTTGATCCTAGAAGTAAAGTTGTTTTGGCTGAAATGAATGAACCTGTAAATGAACAACCAATGGATGAAACTAGGGATGATGTGGCTGTGTTAGATACATCGCAAGATATTACTCATGAGATAACTAGTACACAGGTGCCTCGTCATAGTGGAAGAATTATTCGGCCTCCTATAAGATTTATAGGTTTAGGAGAAACTTATGAAGCTATCTCAGAAGAGGTTGAATCGGATCCCTACACTTATGAAGAGGCAATGAATGATATAGATGCACATCATTGGGTCAAAGCTATGAAATCTGAATTAGATTCTATGTATTCCAATCAAGTTTGGGATCTTGTAAAGACACCTAATGGCATTAAACCTGTTGGTTGCAAATGGGTTTACAAGAGAAAGAGAGGGATAGATGGAAAGGTTGAAACCTTTAAAGCAAGACTAATGGCGAAAGGGTATACACAGAAAGAAGGTATTACTATGATGAAACTTTTTTGCCAGTTGCCATGCTTAAATCTATCAGAATTCTCTTATCCATTGCTGCTCATTATGATTATGAGATTTGGCAAATGGATGTCAAGACTGCATTTCTTAATGGCAATCTTGAAGAAGAAATTTATATGATGCAACCAGAAGGTTTCATAGCAAAGAACCAAGAGCATATGGTATGCAAGTTGAAAAGGTCCATTTATGGACTTAAGCAAGCATCTAGGTCATGGAACATCATATTTGATCAAGCAATCAAGTCATTTGTTTTTGAACAAAATCTTGATGAACCATGTGTGTACAAAAGACATCGAGATAAAATAGTAATGTTCCTGGTGCTTTATGTTGATGACATTCTACTCATTGGAAATGATGTAGGGGTAATGTCATCCGTAAAAGTTTGGTTATCAAGCCAATTTGATATGAAGTACTTAGGTGAAGCTAACTTTATTCTAGAGATTAAGCTTTGGCGAGATCGCAAGAATAAGATGTTAGGTTTATCACAAACTGGATATATAGATAAGGTTCTAGAACGGTTTAGCATGCAAAACTCCAAGAAGGGATTGCTTCCTTTCAGACATGGAGTTCCTCTGTCTGATGACCAAAGGCCTAAGACTCAAGAGGAAGAAAATATGACGAGACAAGTTCCTTATGCTTCTGCATTGGGAAGTCTCATGTATGACATGCTTTGTACTAGATCAGATATCTGTTATTTAGTTGGCATGGTCAGCCGTTATCAATCAAATCCAGGACCAAAACATTAGCAAGCTGTAAAGCATATTCTCAAGTATCTTCGGAGAACGAGAGATTATATGCTTGTTTACCGGTGTGAGGATTTGATTCCCATTGGCTATACAGATTCAGACTTTCAATCGAATCTAGATTTCAGAAAATCCACTTCAGGATGTGTTTTCACTTTAGGAGGTAGAGCCATAACTTGGAGGAGTGTTAAGCAATCTTGTATTGCAGACTCCACCATGGAAGCTGAGTACGTTGCTGCTTGTGAAGTAGCAAAGGAAGCCGTTTGGCTCAAGAAATTCCTTTCGGATCTTGGTGTTATAAGAATGGAGAAAGTTCCCATCACATTGTTTTACGAAAATAATGGAACGGTTGCACAATCGAAAGATCCAAGGAATCACAAGAAAGGAAAGCACATTTAGAAAAAATACCACATTATTCGAGACATTGTTGCTCGAGGAGATGTAGTGGTTGCAAAGATTGAAAGTACAAATAATCTAGCAGATCCATTTACCAAAATCTTGCCTCAAAGGACTTTCGAGTCACATTTGGAGCGAATGGGAGTCAGATTAGTGCACAATAGTCTTTAGGGCAAGTAGGAGATTGTTAGGATTAATGCCCTTAACTCCTACTGTATGATACTATGTATGACATTATGTATGATTTAATGTTATGATTAATAAAGTTGTTTTATTATTATCTGAAATAATGGTAACATGAATATTTAGACATTATCATATAGTCCATGAGATGCATAGTATGTGATTTATGTGATTTAGTTACAGAAGATATAAGTCACAAGTTCTTTGTAAACTCAGAATTTTAGTTCGTAGCCGGTGATGAAATTGGGCATTTCATTTGCGAAGACTATAACATATCAACTAAGATGATTTGTCTTGATCATGGAAGTGGAGACTTCTAGTTGGTGTGTTAATATATTTTAAGAGTTAAGGCATATTGAACTGGACCGCTTTGAGATTTATTATTTTCCCAACGACTGTCAAATGAAGAATAAATCTCACGACTTATATTTACATGAACTTTTAATCCTGAGAGATAATGAACCTGATCATGAAGTGTAGGTTGCTTTGATATATCAAGAGTGAGATCTAAAGTAACAGTCAAAACCTCAGTATGTTGGACAGCCACATTTAGTGTTGATGGAACATATATTTTCAAGATGGAATGAGTTTAATGAGTTTGGTTATTCAAAGTGTTAGGCTTAACCACTTTAGTAAGAAATTACTAAAGTATATATTTATGAAATTAGATTTCATAAATATATAATGAATAACTTTCAAGGATTAAACCGAGTACTCGAGGATTAAGATGTAGTAATCTTTAAAGTGACAGTCTATATTCATGACTTTGAATTACTACGAATATTTTATGAAAGGGTTGCATGTATAATAAAGTCTTGAGATATAATTTATTAATAAGGCCTAGAGTGCAATTATATTTATATAGTGGTATTAAATATAATTAATGGTAATTTTGAACTTGGCAAGAGTTGACAAAAAAGCCCAAGGCCCATTGGAGCTAGTGTCTTATTGGTCCCTTTTGGTCCCATTCCAAGCCACACACTAAAACCCAATTGGAAAGGCCCAATAGGCCAGCCCAATTAGATAATCAATTAGTTATAAAGGGAGAAACATACAGAATTTTTTATTAGAGAAAAAAGAGAGACACCATTGTGAAATGGTGTGTATGTGTGAGTGAAGCCACTCGTTATTCTCCCTTAGAAACTAATTAAGAGACCACACTTCTTGGGTGTAAAGTGGAATTGGAGTGAAGATTAAAAGTGTTCCTAAGTACTTCTAATCTTTTGTTTTGAATTTCACTACACCAAGATACGCAATCTTGTTCTTAAATTCTGAAATTTACATAATGCAAGTTATCAATCACGAATGAAATAGATCCATGTTTGTTGCTTCCACTGTGTGTTTTGTATGAGATACAAAACCAGATTTTTCCAACAGTATATGTTTTCGGTTCACAATATGCTTGTGAAAAACTTTTGCATTGAGGTGCATCAGCTGTGTGACGGCCTTTAAAACAGTACTTATATATGTTTCGGGTTGTGAGAAAAGAAAGCCTAAACATCTATACATGGATTGGTTGAAAATCAGAACTGAAAATCTAATTTTCTTAAATTTCGATAGATAACCTATCTATCGAGCAACTATCGAGCATCAAGCTTAAATAGTCTTTTAAACCTCAATAGATACTAGCTGTTGAGCTTTAAAATCCAGTACTTCTTCACTTGATTCTTGGACAGACTTGCATGGCTTTAACACTTGACCTTGAAACCTTGTTCCTTGAAGCATTAAACACATCCTAGATCTACCCAATTACAAGTAAAGTGCGTTTTGTCAAAGGATTAGACAATTCTATATTGACATATGTTCCTAACATGATTCACATATGTCCTAACAATCTTCCCCTTTGGCAATCCATGACAAAACCACAATAAACAAATGAACATATGAGAGAAGTCATAAATCACTCAACTCATACTCACTTGTTGAATACAATAAAATCTATCCTAACATAAACTCTTGAAAAACTTTGCAAGAAGAGAGTTCATGGCAAGAAGACTTTGACAACCTATATTTCTGAAACATTTTAAACAAAACTCATCACGAGATCTTAGTGTGAAACATAAATAAAAGATTGCATACAATAAATAAGAAGCATGTGCATAAAGAGAGAAAAGAAACAACACACGTAGAGATAGGTGAAAGAACTGTAATAACAACCTTATCATATATATATATATATAATATCATAAGTACAAGGTTTGCTGTCACAAAGTAAGAACAATGTATCTATAAAAGAAGGAAAAAAAAACATAAGTCCTCATTACATCCCTCAAAAAGAAAAACACTCCCCCTAACAAAAATCTCTTATGCTAACTTTCCCCCTATGTACATGACTATTCTCATATCCAAAAACTACTCCCCCTTTTTGTCACAAATGACAAAGGGTAAGTAAATCAAGCAGTCATCTCATTGACACTGGGCGAGCTAGCATCCTCATCCTCATCATCATCATCATTGTCGGGGTCACCATCATCATCCTTGTCATCAGATGCCTATAGAGAAGGAGAGGGAGACTCTACGAAGCCACCAAGGCGAACCTACCGTCAAACAATACGGCCGACAAGGGTGTTCACTTGACACAACTCATCACTAAGTGTGTCAAGGCAAGCATCCATGTGCTGTAGCTGTGCCACGATCGCCTTGAAGGTCACATCACCCGCCAATGAAGAAGGTGCGGATGTGGAAGGAGCGAAAGCAGCTAGAGGAGTCATTGTCTCTGTCTGTGGTAGCTTCGGTCGAAGTTGGGCCTCACCTCGTCTAACGGTAGCAGCGTCTATGGTACATGTAACCTTAAAATTAGGAGACAAAAAAATGGCGAAGAAGCCTCATGATATCTAAAGGAAAAATGAGCTTATCATGGGTCGTCATATCCCTATATATATCTATGAGGGATAGGATGAAGTGGGAGGGAAAATCAATGGTAAGTTCCTCAAGAAGGGACAAAAAAAATTGAGCACGAGGCTCTGTGATAGAGTTATAGTGAGACAAAGGATGAAGGATAAATGTCATCACCATGTTAAGGATCCTCGAACCTTTTGCAAAGCCCGAGCAAGGGGTGTTTTGACGATCACCCTAAAAAGAAGGTGTCTCATAGAAAAGAGACGAGAGTTCATCTTTGGACATAGTCCTCAAATGATCGCAGCCAGAGTAGTCAGGATGTGTTACCCTAGGAACGTGTAGCACCTCGAATACAATATCCGGAGTGACTACAATGCACGTACCTCAAACACGAGTGACAAAATAAGGTACTGAATAATCGAATCCATGCATATTGGAGTAAAACTCCTGTATGATCACAGAGGGACAAGTGACCGGGATGCCGCATAGTGACTCCCAACCCCTACTGTAGATGATAGTGGGAAGTTCAATATTGGAAAAATTCGATAGAATGACTTGGCGTTCCGAATGAATGTCTCATCGTGAAAAGTTCTTCGAAAAGTCCTTACGAGCTTTATCATCATGGAACCGGATGTGAGATGAAGTAGGATCAAAGGGGGAAGAAGAAAAACATGCCCTAGAACGAAGAGGGTTTTGGGACAAAGTAGATTTGCGTTTAGGTGCCATAGAACAAACTAACACAAGAAAGAGAGAGAGAGAGACACGCAAAAAAAGCACCAAACGGATCAATATAAGAATATGAAGAAATGAAGGCACGTATGCATGAAAAAAAAAAGCATGAGAATGTGATATGCGACATTAAAGGCATCATGGGCTCAGCCCAATCCAAACCTAACAGCACATAACAATTCAACATAATAATCACACATCTAAAATGCATGAATCATAGTTAAAATGCACATGTGATGCAATGCATGATGATTTAAAATCATTTAAACAAAAATCCATCCCAAAAATTTCACGAAAACCTCTAAAATTTTGAAAAACCCCAAAGTTGATCAAAAATCCCAAAAGTTAGGTCAAAAATCATGAAATGCATGATAAGAATAGAGAGAATAAGATCATACCAGATGAATAAGTGATCTTGAGGCTAAAAAACTTCTGGGTTTGAGGTTTGGAGTGAGAGAGAAAAGTTTAGGGAGGTGAAGAGACAAAAACTGCCGAGAGAGATCGGGGAGAAATGAAGAAAAATTGCACTGTCACTATATATAGACATATTCGCAGCTCAATGGATCGAGAGGTGTCGAGAATTAAAATAGCAAGAAATAGCTATCAAGAGGTGTCCACAGCAAAAGGGGCTCGATGGATCGAGAAGTTATCGAGCATATAGAAACTTCCTCGATGGATCGAGTAGCTGTCGAGCAGCTATCGAGACTGAATCTCAATGGATCAAGTTTGCAATAACAGCTATCGAGAAAAGAAGCTCAAGAGGCTCGATAGATAACCTAGATGTTGAAAGGTATCGAGAAGCTATCGAGATTACTTAAAAACAGTTTTTCAAGTGAAAGAAAACCACAGACATGAATGCAATCAAACATGCTACTCAACCAAAGATCCAAACAACATTTTGAACTCCCAAAATCATCTCTCAATAAGAAAAATGTCGAGCACTTAGATCCAAAACACACACACACACACTAAACAAGTCTAACCAATTTTATATTTCAAAAACAAGTTAAGACAGTTTAGTAAGCATACATTAACACATGTATTCCTTGTGATGGCCAAATCACATTGTACCTGCACATGTATCAAGAGTAGAAAAGAATATTGCATGTTGTCTGTGAAAAATATTGCAAGATTGCATAAGTGTCTACATGTTATGACAATTTGAGATATGAGAAAATCATTTTAACTCACACGCATTCATAACCATTTGATGGGGACTATCACCTTCGAGGTACATCCTATAACTCCCACATTTCCTAGAAGGATGTTGGTTGCAAAGTTCTTCAATTCATCAACACGATGAAAATCACGAAACTCCTTGGTTATAAAACCCTACGGTGTACAAACACAGCAGCTTCTTAAAGAGAAAGATGAACTAAGGCATATGTTTTTGGTTCACAATATGCTTGTGAAAAACTTTTGCATTTAGGTGCATCAGCTATAATGGCCCTTAAAACAATCCTTATATATGTTTAGGGTCGTGGGAAAAGAAAGCCCAAACATCTATACACGGATTGGATGAAAATCAAAACTGGTCTGATTTTCTTAAATCTTGATAGATACCATATCAATCAAGCAGCTGTCGAGCATCGGGCTTAAACAGCCTTTTAAACCTCGATAGATACTAGCTATCGAGCTTTAAAATCCAACACTTCTTCACTTGATTCTTGGACAGACTTGCATGGCTTTAACACTTGACCTTGTAACCTTGTTCCTTGAAGCATTAACCACATCCCAGATTTACCCAATTACAAGTAAACTGTGTTTTGTCAAAGGATTAGCCAATTCTATATTGACATATGTTCCTAATATGATTCACATATGTCCTAACACTCCCTTGAAATGCTGCCCATTGTCTGAGATAGTTTCATATGGTATTCTGTATCTGCAGATGATATTGGTTTGAATAAACTGAGCAACTTTCTTTGAATTCAGGACTTTGTATGAAGTAGCTTCTACCCATTTAGTAAAGTAGTCATTGGCTACAAGTATGAATTCATGGCCGTTGGATGCTGTTTGGTAAATCTTCCCGATAATGTCTATCCCCCATGTAGAGAATGGCCAGGGTGATGTCATAGTATGTAATGGCATTGGTGGCATGTGCTTCAGATCTCTATGGACTTGGCATTGATGGCAT
This sequence comes from Quercus gilva, assembly GCA_023621385.1. Classification (NCBI taxonomy): domain Eukaryota; kingdom Viridiplantae; phylum Streptophyta; class Magnoliopsida; order Fagales; family Fagaceae; genus Quercus; species Quercus gilva. The sequence goes on along the minus strand of CM042482.1, from coordinate 36,490,975 downwards.
TTTTAGACATGAGCCACACAGTGGGCTTCCATAGTGGTCCAGTAATAACCTTATCTCATTATCTTCCTTGACAACATGTGTGCATTCATATGTGGCCCATAGCTTGACTCATAGACCTTTTCAATTATCTATTGTGTTTCCTTGGCAGTTACACAAAGGAGATGAATTCCATCATATGATCTTATGTAAAACCTTTCTCCATAAATGATGTAATTAGTAGACAACCTCTGGATGGTTAATTGGTCATTCTTGTCTACAGATGGTGGGTATATCCCATCTTTGAGGTATTGTAGAATGTCTGAATACCATTCACCTTCCCCATTCTTTTCTTCATCATCTTCTATTGTCATGCAGTGGGCTAGTTCTTCTTTTTGTTCCAACACTATTGGTCTAGCTTCATCTTCTTTCGACCCATCCATCATGGATGCCATGGTTGCTAAAGCATCTACAATTTGATTTTGCATCCTCGACACATACTGATATTTTATCATGCTGAATTTTGATGCCTACTTCTGAAGGCATTCATGATAAGGCAATAGTCATTCTTCTTTGATCTTCCATTTATTTTGTATATGAGAGATTATTAATGCTAAGTCACCATACACCTCAAACTCCTTCGCTCTAAGGCCTAAGGCTGCTTGTAGGCCCATAATGCAAGTTTCATGTTCTGTGGGATTATTGGTGGTAGGGAAATTGAGTCTACCAGAAAATGGAATGTGTGCCTCTTTTGGAGAAATCAAGAGAACTCCAATTCCATTTCCGTTTTGATTTGCTGCTCCATGAAAATACATCTTCCATGATTCTACCTCAATTTATCTGGAAAATCTCCTTGAATCTCTTCAGCTTCTTCTTGTGAACAACGAGCTAAGTGGTCGACAATTGCTCTCCCCTTCACAGATTTCTAAGTCACATACTTAATATTAAATTCTGACAAAAGCAAAACCCATTTAGCAGTCTTCCCTTCTCGAATAGGTTTTTCCATTAAGTACTTCAAAGGATCCATTCTTGCAATCAACAAAACCTTGTAAGCAAGCATATGATGTCTAAGTTTACATGTTGCCTATACAAGTGCTATACATGTCTTCTGTAATGGTGAGTACTTTTCTTCATAAGGCAACATCTTCTTGATGATGTAGTAAATTGCATTCTCCTTTCTAGTCTCGTCTAGGTGTTGAGCAAGTAAAGCCCCCATTGTTGTATCTGTAGTGGTGAGATACAACAATAATGGCTTTTCGGGAACCGGTGGGACAAGTATTGGTGGTTTCATAAGATAACTCTTGATCTTCTCAAAGGCTACTTGGCATTGCTCATTCCACACTATAGGGACTTTCTTCTTTAGCAGTCTGAAGATTGGTTCACATGTCATGGTGAGTTGAGCTATAAACCTACTAATGTACTATATCCTCCCTAGAAATCCTTAGATCTCCTTTTCAATTCTTGGAGGCTTCATCTCTACAATTGCCTTAATTTTCTCTGGATCAACTTCTATTCCCCTCTAGCTTACCATAAACCCTAACAATTTGCCAAATGTGACTCCGAAGGTACATTTCTTTGGATTCAACCATAACTTGTAGAACCAGATTCTTTCAAAGAACTTCCTCAAAATTGGTATGTGCCCTTTACGGTCTTTGGACTTCACTATCATATCATCAACATAAACTTCTACTTTTTATGGATCAAGTCATGCAACAAAGTAGTGGTTGCACGTTGATAAGTAGCACCAGCATTTTTAAGGCCAAATGGCATGACCTTGTAGTAGTATGTCCCCTATGGTGTAATAAAGGAGGTTTTCTCCATATCTTCTAGAGCCATTTTAATCTGATTGTATCCTAAAAATCCATCCATAAACGAGAGCAAAGCATGCCCTACTGTGTTGTTAACTAGGACATCAATGTGAGGCAATGGAAAGTCATCTTTCAGGCTGGCCTTATTCAGATCTCAAAAATCTACACACATTCTAACCTTCCCATCTTTCTTTGATACCGGAACCACATTAGCTAACCACTCTAAATAGTTGACCACTCTCAGGATTCTCGCATTGTATTGTTTCTCTACTTCTTCTTTGATCTTAAGAGTCCACTTTGGCTTCATTCTTCTTAACTTCTGCTTGACTGGCTTCTCGGTTGGATCTGTTGGAATGCAGTGTTGTACTATATCAGTATCAATCCTAGGCATGTCTTCAAATGACCAGGCAAAGACTTCCTTGAACTCTATCAACAGTGCCACTAATGCATCTTTCTCTAAGGCGGTTAGGGTATTGCCCACTTGGATCATTTTGGGCTCATCATCGATTCCCAAGTTAATGGGTTGGGTTTCTTCTTTTATAGGTTCTAGGTATCCATGTTTTAATTCCTTATTATTAAGAGTTTCTTTACCAATTTTAAAAATAAAAACATTCAAAGCCAGCAAATAAGCAAAGTCATAAATCATATTAAAAGGGAAAGTGTTTTTAACAGACTCAGCAGACTCAACTAGAAAACTATCACAAACAGATTTAACAAGAATAAAAACACTAGCAAAAATAGACTCAATAGGAACGGAAACAATGTTCTTGGCAGGAGTGACTAGCTTAGCGGTTTTGATCTTCTTGGCAAAAGTGATCAACTTAACAGTCTTGATCTTCCTCACAGAGTCCTCCATGGTGTGGGTGGCTCCCTCCCATGTCCAGTTCTTCAACTTGGTTGTGGCTTCCATAATGGTAGGTGGCTCCTAGTAAACTCCTTCTTCCCTCAGCATTAGTACCGTGGGATCTATATCCATATAATCTGTAGCTTTTTCTTCAACCTCTGTGTCTATAGGCTTGTTGGTCACAAAAGCATCTACACACTCTATGCTATCCATCCATTCATCAAATAGGTCGTGCTTGCCTCTACCCAGGTAGGTGGGTTGAGGGAGATACTCTAAGTTAGTTTCTCCCATTCTTTCCTTATTACGTTCAACATTCTCAAGTGTTATGATTCTAAGACTATGGACATCAGCTTTTGGTCTAAAGCAGCCAACCTGGAATCTATGTTATCCTCCTCTTTAGTATGTGAGGTTGGTGAACTTGGTTCTGAATCATAATATGACCCCAATTCCAAAACCTCTCTTCCATGCTTGTCATACCTAGGGCCAGACCTTGAACTAACATTAGTGATATTGCTCCAATCTAAAAGGTGCCTATAGGGATATTCATCATGATACATTTGATTGGCTTGTGCATTCTCTAACACATTTATCAGCCTGTATTGATCACTATCAATGTCACTCTACATATTGGCTTCAGCATCGTCTTGTATGTCTTCATCATAATAGTCCACATCACTATCATATTCCTCATAGAATAGGTCTGCGTCTTCATCTTCTTTATCACTAAGGGGTTCACCCCAATCATCACCACTGTACGGGCTATCATAACTTATGCTGCTGTTGTATCATCATCATGTCCACTATCATTGCTACTGTTGTCACTACTACCATCACTTTTGTCTTCACTTCCATCTTCATCATCACTAGGGGTTATTCCCCCTTCCTCATCTTCATCATTGGCTCTTAGTTCGTACGGGCTCTTCAATGTATGCTGGCAAGCGTCTTAATATTCCTCTTCTTCTATGTTGCAAATATGATCTCCAAGAAGTGTAGTCATGGCATCAGGGTCCATGTAATCGGTCCAATCAATAGGAACCCAAGGGGTGTCTTCTTTCTTCAATTCTGGAACCTTGTTGTTGTAATCAAGTAGTATCTTGAATCCAAGCACCATTGTCTTTGTTATAGGATCATATCTTGGTTCAAGGAATCCCCAATATCGTTGACTCTCACCAGTTTTGATAAACTTCCCATTCAATGTAGGAGTGTAGGGTTTCAAAGGTTTAGGAGGACAAGGAAGTCCTTTTTCTTTGGCTTTGGCTCAAGCCATCCTTCTCACTTCCATCTTTAGCAAATCATCATCAGTGGGCTTATAGCCTAGCCCAAAAGGTGGTGTGGCAGTAGGAATTGCCAAGTCTTGAACAGTTGGCTTCTTCACAGCTCTCCCCAGATTCATCCCAGAAAGGTAGTTCATTCTCCTCATCATTGCTACCACATTGTTGTTACCATAAGGAGCAAAGTCCATTAGGATCTTCTCGACTTCTTCTTCTCTCATTTCAAAACCAGGCCTCTCAATCTTAAAGCCATCCAAAGTCAATGGCTCTTTTTCATAATCAATACCATAAACAAGTTTAGGCACAGTAAAAGTATCCCCATAGATGGTCACAATAGCACCTTCATGTGGAAACTGAACCTTTTGATATGGAGAGGAAGGTACAACATCTATGTCACGGATTCATGGTCGCCCAAGGAGCATGTTGAAGCATGAGGCTATATTAAGGACTTGAAAATCCACCTTCTTGACCATTGGTCCAATGGTAAGCTCTAATGTTATGGTTCCCAAGACTTCTCTTCTATTTTTGTCGTATGCCCTCACATGTTGATTAGTAGGCACAAAGTCTTCAATGCTTAGATCCAGGTAGCTTGCAGTCTTCAAAGGACACACCTTTAAGGCACTTCCATCATCTACCAAAACCATCGGTATCCTTTTCCCTATGGCATCTACAGTGATATGCAACGGATTGTTGTGGTGCTTCCCCTATTTGGTCAGATCCTTGTCAAAATATGAAATGGTGAGTTCCCTATTGATGGACCCAATCATAGCATTCAGATCCTGGGAGGTTATGGTTGTAGGGGCTTGGATTTGGTAGAGTAGGTCTACTAAGTTTTGTCAGTGTTTATATGAGGCCATGAGTAAACCCCATAAGGATATTTTAACTTATGTCTTCTGTAATTGCTTGAGGACTTCATCTTCTTCGGCAGGTGTTTGTTGGGTGATTTATTCAAAGCTTCCACTGGGTTGTCTATCTCTAAATGTGGGGTTTTGAAGTGTTTCCCCCCATTTGTGGGTGTTTGGCTATTTTCTTGGGGTTTGAAATGTCTCCCTCCATTTGTGGATATTTAGTGGTTCTCTAGTTCTAGTATTTCATTCCATATGTCATATCCTGCAGTTGTAGTAGATGGTCCTATCCATTAATTCTTCCCATGTCATCATGAAACATTCGGGTAGGTCATAGATCAAGCCAAATGGATCTTCCTTACTCTCTTCTTCAGTCATCAAGCAATTAATCCTCGGTCTTTTCCCAAAGTTGTTATTCGGTAATGGATTATTAGTGATGCTAAGCCTTGTAGGCAGCGCAATCACCTTGTTGTCTATTAAGTCTTGAATTGCATGACGAAGGGTGAAACAACGGTTAGTTTCATGGCCAGTGCCTTGGTGATAAGCACACCTCTTATTCAAATCAAACCTTGAGGGCAAAGGGTTAGGGATTGGTCTTCGGTCTAAGAGTTTCAATAACCCTTTTGCTTTTAACTTGTCATAGACTTAGCTCATGGGCATGTACAACTCATGAAATTCTCTCTTAGGTCTAGGCCCTTAGGGTACTTGCATAGGTGCAATGGATATAAGAAATTTCTGTAGCCTTAGAATTAGACCCTACATTCTTTCTAAACTTTGGAAGGTCATTAATTTTTATAGTGTCATTGTTTATTGCATCCTTAATTTGGATTTTAGCAACAATTAAAGCTTTAAAATTGGGAAAATATTGTGCTAACAAATATTTGTGGTATACAGGTAATAAATTCTTTACAACCATGGCTAACTGTTCTTCCTCACTTGGCCTACTCATCATCTGTGCGGCCTTGGCTCTCCACTTGGTAATGAAAGTAGAGAAGGATTCTTTCGACTCTTGCTTGGTGGTCTCAAGATCTCCTCTTGTGATATCCTCTTCCATATTGTACTTGTATTGCTTGTGAAACTCTCAACAGATGTCTTCCCAACTTCTTTTGCATCATTGAGGTTGAAGAACCACCTAAGAGCTGCTCTAGTCAGTATGTTTTGGAACATTTGAGCAAGTACTTCCTCAGTCGCGCCTAAGGGTTACATAGCCCTCATTTACGTTTTTAAATGGGACTTTGGGCAGCCAGTCCCATCAAATTTGTTCGGGCTTGGCATCTTGAACTTGGGTGGCAACCTTACATTAGGGACCAATGAGAGAGAATTGTAGTCCATAAATTCCTCCATCTTACGGGCTCTTCTAATCATCTCTTCCATTTTATTCATCCTCTTGTTGATCTTCTTCTCACTATCTTCAACTGGTGGATCATGATCGGTTTTATCCTCCTGATTACTCTTCAAATTCTGAATTTGTTGCATCATACAGTTCATGTCTTCCCTCAGCTAAATCTGGCTAGCTACCATGGTGTTGAATAGCTCTTAGGTGTTCATGGGTTCCTATGTGTTTGGGTGTTCTCCCTGTTCTACCATATTGCTAGGAACTTCGGGCTTCTTGTGGCTTGAACTATCTTAAAGGTCGAAGATGGGGTTGAGATGTTGCAGTAGTGGAGTCTCTTCTACGCTTAAAGGCTTTAGTATCGTGATGGAAATGATAGACTTAGAACTAGAGCTACTGGCTTGAGTGTCGGGCTTAGGTTCTCTTTATAGCCTTCCTTCAGATCTTGACCAGATTCTCCCCTAATGACAGGCTTGGTCAGGTTAATCAAAACTAGTACCCCATTAATCATCCAAAACAAACATACACAAAATGCAATGCGATTTTAATCGGGGCCGACCTAAGGGTAGGTTCTAAGTCATTATGTTGTAAGGTGGGTTTGTTGTTTCATTGTTTCCTATAGCTAGGACATTACACCTCCCAACTTGTAATGTATTGAACATTATGTTGGTTCAAACGGCATGGTTTTTCCATTACAGTTAACAAAAAATGATCCAATGACTTTGGGCTATGAGTTGGTGAGTTCGCCACTGGGTACCCGAATCTAATGAAGACCAGTGATCCATGGTTACTACTACCACAAAATTGTTGAAAAGGGGTGCATACATTATTGTTTGGATGGCACGCACTATGGCAGCTAGGGAAAGATTCTAACAAACAATACAAACAACAAAATATCATACAACGAAATTATACAACATCTCATCAAACATAAACAAACAAACAAACAACAATATTATGCAAGACCATGCAAAACAAAGGTACATATTTGGTCACTTAAGTCTAATACAAAGCTTAGCCCTTGACATTCCCCACGGAGTCGCCACTATGAGAGACTTCGAAAGTAATGCCTCTAAAAAAATAGAGAGATTTTTTGTGTGTGCTTTGTAGGGCACCTCTCTTTTTGGGTTAGGGGTATGAAGTCGCCACTTATTTTTTTTATACAAAAAAATAAGAAAAAATAAATACATGACTGAATTGTTCTCTTCATTAATTGAATAAAGAATTACATATTTGGAAAATTGAAAAATTACATGGCTTTGGTTCCTAGTTACAAACTACCAAATAATTACATGGCTTTTTGTCCTAGTTACATTCTACCCAAAATAAATAAAGACAAGGCTTAGATCTACTTATCCAAAGACCTAAATTTGGAGGCTAGATTACGAAATGGGAAGGAGTTAGGCACCCATTCCGCCCAGACAAAGTTTAGTCTTCTAGACTCTTGTGACCAATGTACCTTTTTATGCATGTTATGAATGATATGTTGAACATGTGACACTAAAATTAAATCACACAAATTTATTTATGAATGAAGTCTCTTCTTTTTTTTAAAAAAAAAAAAATTAGATTTGTTTGGATTGGTAAAAAAATTGATTTTGGATTTGTCAAAATACCAGATCTGTTTTGTAGGATGTAGAAAAAGGTACGTTTGTTTTTAGACCCCTTAAAACACAATTGGATTAACCTAGTTAACAAGCCAAGTTATTACTTAGTCCAAATTCCAAATCTAGGTTAACACAATCATACAATCATATCAATGTAAAGTGCGGAATATAAAGAACACAAAGATATGATGACCTAAGAAAACCAAATCGGTAAAAAACCTGGGAAGGATTTAACCTAGCTATCCTCAAGGTAAACCTGAATCCACTAATGAAAAAATCGAAGTTTTACAATAGCGACTTAGACCACTAACATCCTATTGCTACCTACCAGTAGAAAACTTACTGACATGACCATATGCAAGCTCCGAGACCACGGACTCCTTCTTTCTTGGATTCTCCAACAAGTACAAGAACACCTGCTTATGTATCTTTAAGCTCTTTAATGAAGCAACTAAATGATTATCAAGCTCTCAATGAAATCTCCTTCTTGATAATCATAAGCATGTGTGAAGGCAATCACCTCTCAGATCTCATAAGAGATTCACACACACAGCAAAATAGAGCAACCTCAAAAACGTGGCTAGGGTTTGCCTTTTATACCTAGGGCAAAACACAAAACCCTACACGTCATATGGGTGTGTATCTTTAAGCTTTTTAGTGCAGCAACTAAATGAACATCAAGCTCTCAATGAAATCTCCTTCTTAATAATCCTAAGAATGTGTGAAGGTAACCACCTCTCAGATCTTATAAGAGATTCACACACACAGCAAAATAGAGCAACCTCAAAAAGTGGCTAGGGTTTGCCTTTTGTATACCTAGGGCAAAACATAAAACCCTACACGTCATATGGGCTTAGGGCTGAGTTGGAAATTCTGCAGAAAAAACATTCTACCCGACTTTCGATCGATCAAGTCTAATTTTCAATCGATCAAGCCAGTCAGAATTGCACACTCAATTCTGCAGTTAACTCGATTCCAACTTTACATAAACAACATACTTTGAGCAACTCTAAAACAAGACTAAACACCTGTTTTGATCATGGTTTGCCAACAATACAAATTAGAGTTTTAATACATTAGTTCATAAGTCCTTAGAACCTAATAAACTCCCCCTTTGACAATCCGTGACAAAACACAAACACAATTCTCAAAGTTACAAGTAAAAGCCCTTTACAAAAATAATTCCCCTTACAAAATAATCCAACCTAACTACTATCCATCAGTTGCAAGTGTAGACAGCAGCATGATTGAATCAACCTGTATATTTCTTGAAATACTCAACAAACGGATAAACGCATGTGTGGAAAATACAAGCAAAACAAAAATAAATTCTTGACATCACAAAACACAAAACAAAGACATATATCATGAATAACTCATAAATATAAATCAATGAGCAGTGAAACAAGAAACATAGATAACAATGTATCTCCCCCTATCATGAATAGCCCATGGTCTCTTGCCTTGCAAAACGGCCTTGCTCACCAAACATCTCCTTCAGACTTAGCATGATATCTGAAACTAGTTCTACATCCTGCATTTGATGCTGTAGAACATTTGAAATAGATGTGAGGATGTAGCACTTAGCCATTTCATTAGATTTCTACCAACGATCATATCATTGTTTTTCCTCAAGAGGAGTATCTAATGAAGGAAAGCTGGGACATGGTTTAGTAAGCACATATTTATGCTCTTCAGCAGTGAGAACTATGTCCAAATTTCTTTTCTAGTCAACATAGTAAAATCCAGTCAGTTTGTTTTGATTAAGAATAGTTACAAGTGGGCTAAATGATGCCATGTTCAAATCTGAAAACAATAAACATGAATATAATAAGTAAACTGGACATTATCTATTTAGCATATGAACATATAGTATGGAACCTTAATAAAACCATAATATAATATATGCAACGACAACCCAATCTCGCAATTAATATTCCTCGGAAGCGAGGTCATACCAATCACTATGATCAGGCCAGAATTATTCTCATTATTAATGCTATTATGGTAACTCTTACCAAACAAAAATAATTTGCCACTATTCCTTCAACCTTTAAGTAATAATGACATAGCTCCGAAGGGAGGTTAACATTACACTTAGTCTAGTGTACACCGTTGCCTAGAATCAATGTGAATCACCAAGTAACTCCACGGAAGCGTGGTCGTTCTCATTGTAAAAACACACTTCATCCATCATTAAGAAGTTTAACTTGTAGTACCATGAATTAAACACCCTCCAAAGGGAGTAAGGCATATACGCCAAGGCGAGGTGCTTAATCACACTACTATAAACCGACAATGGGGGCCGTGAGATCCAACCCTTATATCTCTCTCCCACTAGATGTTTTAAAGAAAAGGTTTTTTTTTTTTTTTTTTAATTATAAAACATGCATAATCTAATTACACATAGTCTTACTCTTTTTACATGTGAAAACACTTAGAAAAAATTCTGATTTTCCTTCTTTTGATTGATCGAAAATGCCCCTCAATCAATCGAAAAAATTAAGAAATTCAAACTTGATCATCTGACTCCTTCGATTGATACTCGATCGCCTCTCGATCGATCAAAAAACAAATTCGATCGATCGACTAGCAATCGAAAATCAATCAATCTAAAAGTCTAATCACTGTCTCATTCGATCAATCGAAAGTGATTTTTGATCGATCGAAAATCGCGAAATTCGAATTTCTAGAATTTTCCTAAGGCAGTTTTCTTCGGTTTTCATGAACAAACATTCAACATATGAACATTATAGACAGAGATTGATGTCAAAACTGAATTCTATTGATGCTATAGCCTTAAGATTCAAATTAACGTACTTAAATTTATATTTAAACAACATCATAACATCAATTTCAGTTTTCATCAAATCATAGTTTCAACAACATGCAGAAAATTAAAAACATAATCTTCTAACAATATGAAACTATCATCTCTAATTCTAAAACTCACAAAATAACGCCCAAGAAGTGTGGACTCTCAATCGGTTACAAAGGAATTATTAGAGAGTGACATACACTCACATACACACCATTTCACAATAATGTTAATCACCAAAAAATTTTGTATGTTTTTCCCTTTGTATCTAACCAATTATCTAATTGGGCTGACATTCTGGGCCTTTCCAATTGGGCTTAAGTGTGTGGCTTGGAGTGGGACCAAAATGGACCAATAAAACACTAGCTCCAATGGGTCTTGGGCTTTTCTGTCAACTCTTGACAAGTCTAAAGTTACCATTAACTATATTTAATACCACTATATAAATATAGTTGCATTCTAGGCCTTATCTATAAATTATATCCCAAGACTTTATTGTACATGCAACCCCTTCATAAAATATTCATAGTAATACAAAGTCATTAATGTAGACTGCCACTTTGTAAATTACTACATCTTAATCCTTAAGTACCCGGTTTAATCCTTTAAGTTATTCATCATATATTTATGAAATCTAATTTCATAAGTATATACTTTAGTAACTACTTACTAAAGTGGTTAGGCCTAACTCTCTAAATAACAAACCCATTAAACTTATTTCAAGGGAATATTTTATATCTTCATTAAGAGACTATGAATTCCATCTTGAGAATATATGTTTCATCAACACTAAATGTGGCTGCCCAACATACTAAGGTTTTGACCATTACCTTAGATCTCACTCCTGATATATCAAAGCAACCTACACCTTATGATCAAGTCCATTATTCTCTCAGGATTAAGAGTTCATGCAAATATAAGTCGTGAGATTTATTATTCATTTGACAGTCTTTAGGAGAATAATAAATCTCACAGCGGCCTAGTTCAATATGTCTTAACTCTTAAAACATATTAACACATCAACTAGAAGTCTTCACTTCCATGATCAAGACAAATCATCGTAGTTGATATGTTATAGTATTCGCAGATGAAATGCCCAATTTCATCACCGACTACGAACTATAATTCTGAGTTTACAAAGAACTTGTGATTTATATCTTCTGTGACTTTTCACATAAATCACATACTATGCATCTCATGGACTATATGATAATGTCCGAATATTCATGTTACCATTATTTCAAATAATAATAAAACAACTTTATTAAACACAATATTAAGTCATACATAATGTCATATACAATGTCACACTTAATATCATACATAGCATTATACAATAGGATTTAAGGGCACTAATCCTAACACATGACAGTCTCCAAAGTACAACGAATGTCAAAGTCATCTGAAGTAGATGGCAGAGGAACAGCAACAGCAGCAGCAGCAACAAGATCAACAGACGCCTCACTAGCAGTAGGACCTGTAGAAGAAGGAGGGGGTGCGGTACTAGAAGGCTCAACACGAGGGCGTTTAAAGCTCTCTTTCAAATGAGCAGCCCTCTGCCTAAGAAAGGAGGCACCTATGGGAGCAACTATGTGTATGGGTTCAGAAGCAGGGAAGTCAGCTAAACCTAAAAACAACAAAATCCTATGAATGAAAATAGGTTGAACAAGAGCATGAGCGGTAGAAGAACTCCTATAAACTTCATTCAAAGAACGAAGAAACAGATGAGGAAAAATAATAGGAGCATCCATAACAAGAGCGTACAAAAATGCACATCACTCCAAAGGAATGGTGTGCAGATGAGACAGGGTGCTGGACCAACGGTACCCCAAGAGCATCAGCCACTACCGTAGGAGTAATAGTGAACTCTACACCTCGTATCCATCTCTTTACCGAAGTGTTGGAATCATAGACGTGAATAGAGATGTTCGAGAATAACTCTCTAATCAGGGTAGCAAGTGGCGGAGGACTAATATCCAACAATGGTAACCAGCCCCTACGCTCAAAATTAGCCCTAATTGCTGGATCAAGCTCATCTAATAACACCTTACGCTCAACCCAAATCTTTCTCTTAAGGTTTAGTGTCTCATAAAGCTCTCGATTTTTCTCACTCGGAAACAAACCGCTCAAGGGGGAAGGAGCAGAAGAAAAGGAAGTCCTATGGGCTCTAGTCTTCCTAAGCATGGTGCTAGGGTAAGGACAAGACACAAGGACAGAACCAAATGGAACAAAAAGAAAAACTAAGGGCAGACTGCAAGTTAGCACAAAAAATATAGAAATAACAATCTATATGATGCATGAACAGATAAATGTCATGATGCATGTTCTAATGCAATGATAACAAGTTCAATTTAAGTTTAGAATCACAAAATTGGCTTGAGCATAGAGTTTATAATAAAAACCCCAAATTTTTGAAAAACCACTTGTTCAATTTGTATGAAATTGACCAATTAATCATCACATAAGTTAGAAAACAGTTTACGATGATCAAATTAATCAATCTAACAAGCCAATTTCATCAATTAAACTCAATTTGAACAAAATCCCCAAATTGGATATATTCAAGCCCTAGAATTTTCAATTTCTCACAATTCATCAAATTGATCAAATTAAACCATCAAGAACAGTTATATAACATGTTAGAACAAAAACCCATTGATCAATTTCAAGAACTATGGCTTGAATCATCAAAAACCCCAAATATGCATAGGTTCAAAATTTTCACTAAAAATGCATGAAACTTGAAAATAAAAGCAAAAGGAAGGGTAATATGGTCTTACCGGCCTTTGGAGAGAAAAACCTTGCAAAAAGAATAGAGGAAAATGACAAAAAATTGAATTAGAGCCTTGACCAAGTCATATGGAGAGAGAGAGTGTTTGAAAACTTTTGAAAAAGTGGTTGAACACGTGAAAGTCAAAGTTTTTAAATAAAAAAAAACTCTTTACACGATTTTCGATTGATCGAAATTTAGGTTCGATCAATCGAAAATGCTTCGATTGATCCATTATCAATCGAGCATCGATCGAAACAGACAAAGGCTGACCAAATATTTTAATCGCAATTTCGATTGATCGAAGAACAAACTCGATCGATTGAAATTCTGGAAAAAAGAAATTTTTGAAAAACAAAGAAATTTTGTGCAGAAACTCCTCAAAGCATTGAATTTTCAAAATAAAATACATAAGTATGAGATGAAATGTCTTTCAAAAACACAAGTTTTGAACCCAGTTTTTCCAAAAATAAAATTTTCAATCCAATCTCTTTAAATTCTCAAGCATCAAATATGTTTTGCATAAAACTCAAGGAATTTTCAAACTTGGTTGGTCATCCTAAAGACACACACAATAACATGTACAGAGTTTAGCAAAGAGTAATAGTGTGTGCAACTAGCAAAAGTTTGAGATACATGTGAGGTGATATGTGAATAGAAATCAAACACAAAGTCTACAAAATTCATCACATAGAATTTGAAAGAGACTATCACCTAAAGAGTTACATCATATAACTCTCACATCTCCTAGATCATAAGCTTGCAATCATATAAGTTTCTTGATTTTGCCTCATGTTGTACACATAAATTTTAATTGATCAGAAACTTATAAGGTATGCCATAACTTTAGGTTCATCCTTCCATTTTTACATCTTTTATTTTTCCTTTAGAATTAGGTGATCACAAGAAACATGGTTGAAAAAACAAGAGATATAAAAAAGTACCATTTTTTTATAGGATCTAGGATCTCTCTAAGTGTGAGTAGGCTCCTTAAAGCTAAAAGGATAGATAAGTAGGTCACTCACAATTAGGTGGGCCATGATTCCAACCAAGGAGGTGGCAAACTGTTAACGTACTCAAAGCCCAACATAGGCAATTGCATACATTATGAGTTGGTGGGATGAACTTCGAAAGACATAGGCCTGAATAGAGCCTTTTATCTTCCCACTCATCACCAATCGAGGTAAAGGGACAAAAGAACCAAGTGATGTGTGTGCAAACAAGTATTGAATAAGCCTTTATTAAGGTTAAGACATAGGACACAGGAATTAAACTCATTATTCCCAGTGGAGTCACCACTGTGGACACAACGGGGAGTCGCCATCTAGTTTTTGAAATGGACTAGGAACCATATATATAGTGTCCTCTCGAGGAAGGACCTTTTTTATCTTACTACAAGAGATATGGGTTCAGAGTTTAGGTGCAATTTTGGGAAGGTGTTAGGCACCCAAAACCACCCAACCCTAGGGTTGGCTTCCTCTCATTGTGGCTCATGTCTTATCTCTATTAAAGGCTTACTCAATATTGCATTTTAACTCACATACACACTAGCATTCATCTAAGCATACAACATGGTATCAATCATCCCCAAAAAAAAACCCTAATCATTCACCTATCATGGTATATCACAACCTAAGCCTAGCATGCATCTATCATGGCATCTCATAACATAAACCTTAGCATGTTATTATCATACATATCACCCACCTAGCATTCATCTAGTATCATGTCATTATATCATATTCAAGGCAGAAACATAGGCAATAAAAAAATCATGGTATCATCAAGAGATCATTGGAAAATATTAAGAACACAACATGCTTATTCAAACCACCATATCATGTTCATCAATCCTAAATAACATTACAAACAAAAATGCATGTACATATGAATGTATGGCTTACCTTACTCACCTTGCTGCATCTCAGCACCTATGGCATTAATGCATGAACACGTGAATGCATGTTCATGGCATCAAAACAAAGAAACAAAAGATAAACCCTAATTTTAACATGTGAAAAACAACAACTAACAATCAAACAATGAAACAGAGACTTATACATACAAAGGAGGATCAAAGCAGAAGCATATTCATGCAAGGAAATAAGAAACAAAATTAGATAAACAAGGGTTAGGGTTTCTGGGCAAGATCTATGTACGCATGAACAAGCTTGCATGCGCATAATCCAACCTGCAAATGCAGGCAGGATTATGCGCACATGGGTTTAGCCACGAAAACCCTAGCTAAGAACATAGCAACACAGAAAATAGAGCAGGACTTCAAAACAATAATTCTAACAACCTAACATGCTTTAAAACATAAAAACTACATAAACCTAAACTACATAAACATATATAAACATAAAACAAGCAAAAAACAAGATTAAAAGCAAGACTAAAACTAAAAACAGTGTAGAACTCAATACCTCAAAACAAAAGATCCTAGGCTTGATTTTTGATTGTTCCCCTTAGTCAAATCTATTCACAATCAATAAAAAAGCGATTCGTTATATTAAACTCAAAGATCAAGGAAAGATAAGGCCCTAATCAAAAGAAAATTGACTTGAGGATGTTTTGTGAAAAACTCCCTCTTTGATTCATTATTTCTTGTGAATCTTAGTGTTTTCCCTTAGGAAATCTATGTGTTTGGAAAAGGTACCATGTATGGCTATCTATATTGTGAAAATTGGGGTTTGGAACGGCTCCCAGACGATGTGGGATTCATTCCAAACCTTAGCATTAATGAAGAAAACTTGCCTTTTTGATATTTCTAGAACCGTACATGCTCGCATAGGTTTAAGCCTATGTGCGCAAGCATCATGGCTGTACGCGTAAGTTGATTCCTACGTGCATAGGCCAAGGATTCCCTTAGCTTTAAGTTTCCAAAAAAAATTTTATTTTCTCATTAAAAGTTATATTTTTTATTTCAGCATTTCTCAAATCAATTTAACATCTGATTGGGCCCTAAACCAACTTTAGGTCTTAGAATTTCAGTATCATTGGAGGGGCTCAAGTTGTAAGGGGTACAAAATGCAGTCTCTACAATGCATACGTGGGCTTGAAGTATGCGTGCGTAAACAACTAGCTTGCATACATAGGCTATGTATCAACATGCATAATCATGCCTAGAAACCCTAATCTGAGTTTTTCTGCCTTTGTTTCTTTGTTTCTTTCATATCATATGCCTCTGTTTGGTCCTTCTTTTTACACTTTCAAACTCTCTGTTCCTTTGTTTAGTCGTTTGTTTGTGTTTAACATGCTAGATTAGGGTTTTCTCTTTATTCCTTGCTTTGATACCATGAAACATGCATTAATATGATCATGCATTGATGCCATAGTTGCTGTGATGCAGAGAGGTAAGACATGCATTCACATGAACATGCATTTATTTGAATATGATTTTGTTTGGATGATGAACATGGGTAAGGTTTGTAATAATATATTTGTTTGATTCTTCATATGCTGCTTACCTTAGATATGATGTATGCTTGCTTGTTGCCATGCCTATGTTCTATTTTGACCATGATATGATGCCATATGGGATGAAATGCTTTGATGAGAACATGTTAGGGTTTGTGTTGGTTGATAAGCATGATAGATGAATGTTAGGGTTTATGATGTGATATGATAACATGATAGATATATGTTTGGTTTGGGATGAAATGCCATGTTGTATGCTTAGATGTATGCTAGTGTGTGTGTGTGTGTTAAGATGCAATGTTGAATGTGCCTGTAATAGGATTAAGATGTAGGACATAATAAGTGGAAGCCAACCCATGGGTTGGGTGGTTTTGGGTGCCTAACACCTTCCCAAAATCATACCTAAACTTCAAACCCATACTCTGGTAGTAAGATCAGTCCTTCCACATAAGGGCTCTATATTCATGGTTCGTAAACCATAAAACTAGGTGGCAACTCCTTGTTTTCTCTACCCCAATCCACTCGGCCGAGGCATACTCCCCAAAAAGGCAAACCACGTGTTGCGCCCATAGTGGCAACTCCCCTGGGGATAAAGAGTTTGATTCCAATGTGTCCTATTTCTTAATCTTACTAAATGTTTGTTCAATACTTGTTTGCACACACTTCACTTGGTTGTTTTGTCCCTTTACCTCAGTTGGTGATGAGTGGGAAGATGAGTACAATCCATTTGGGGCAAAGTCTTTCAAAGTTCATCCTACCAACTCACAATGTGTGCCATTACCTATGATGGGCTTTGAGTACATTAATGGTTTGCCACGAATCCACAAAGGTCCACTTAGGCCCTTGGTTGGAATCATGGCCCACCGAATTGTGAGTGACCTATTTATCTATCCTTTTAGACCTAGGGAGCCTACCTACACTAAGAGAGATCCTAGATCCCATCAAAAGAGGATACCCTTTATATCTCTTGTTTGTTCAAAATATATATTGTGCTCACCTAATTCTATAGGACAAGTAAAAGGTATTGCTGCGACTTAAATAATGCTCCCAAGTGCAGGATTGTCGCGAAGTAATAACTCGGAAAGTCCAAGATCGAATCCACAGGGAAAAGGGAATTGATCAGCAAACCACAAGAAAATAAAACTAAAATAATAAAGTTTAACTGAATAGATTTTTGATAGTTATGTAAAGGTAATCTAAATTAAGAGAAAATAACAATATATTAAGGCGCTAAGGTTTAGGGATCCACACACAACACATCTATTGGTAGTCTTAACAATATTTATTTTATAACTCAACTAAAATTCATGCGAAGGATGATCTTAGTCGGATGATTTAACAATAAAAAATCAAGAAGAAATTTTCTAAGATAGTTTCATGCAATTGATTGATTTTAGGCAAAACAAAACTAGTGAATTAGTTCGTAGGGAATACTAAGCATTTAACGTGCCAGAGTCTACTATAAATCAAAGGATTATACAGAACTAAACACTTTTCTAGATGAGTAAAACAATCAAAAAAATAAAAACATAATTATTAAAACCAATAAATAATTGTTAAGAGCATACCAATAAACGGTTGGGTTTCACCCCTTGCCTTAGCAAGGCTTCTAGCAAGCCATAACACAAATAAAACTCTAAAAACTGTAAAGAAACTCTAAGAAAACCTAAATTATGTTCTATAGCAGCTCTCCTTTGAATTTTGCCCTGAAAAGCCTTTAAATAGGTCAAGGAATCTTATTACAAGTTGAATTCCACTTTGGAGAAAATCCCAGGTTTTTAGGCTTCACTTACCGATGTTTTTGGCCCATTTAACTTCAGAATTCGGAATTTTGGTAAACTAAAAAGTTGTATCCCTTTAAGTTATATTTTTGTCCCAACTTGAATCATTCCGATTGAACATCTGAGCCGAAAGTTATGCTTCAAATACTAACTAGTGTGCAAGCTGGAATCCTAATCCGAATTGGACTTGGATTAGATACAAGTTTCCTTTGATTCCTTGCTCCAATTGAACTTGAATTTAATTGGGTTGGCCTTCTTTGACTTCATCATGGCCCTTGTAAAATTAAAGTCCATTAGCTTTCTTCTTTGCACAAATCCACTTATTTAATTTCATTATCCTACAAAAGACAAATTCATGCATTAAAATTCAATTAAGCACAAAAGTGATTATTCAGCATTATTCCAAAATCAACTATAAAATGCATGAATTAACTCAAAATAAGTATGATAATGCTTTCTAATAATGATATAAATATGCAAAATTAAGCTATTATCAGGTATATAATTGAAGGATGACCCAAAAGTTGTGGCATACCCTAAGATGTTGTGGGATAAAAGAAAAGATGTTCTCACATATAAGAGACTTGTCCTAAAGTCCAAAGGTATATTTTAACTTGGAAGGTTCATAGGACTATAGCCTAACTTCTATCATAGGCCCAAACCAAAAGGCCTTTTGAAAAAGAGGACCTTGGACTTAAGGTAACAAGTATGCTATGAACTTAGCATCCAACCTCCTACAAAGTCAAAATGAAATTCCCTAATCTTGGGCCTCCTTGCTGTATGCCTTGGCCCAAAATGATAAGAAATTCATAGACTTTGAAGGAAACGCTACAATATATTCTAGCTAGAACTTCAACAAAAAATGATGATAATAAAATGAAAAAGAAGAGCCCAATGGTGGTGAATACATTGTAGGCCCATATTTGAGACAAAGTGTTGAAAATCTCTAAGTACATTCTAATAAAAGCCCACGAGAGTAAGATGAGAGCATTACTGTAAATGGATTAAAGCCCAAATGAAACAAGGGGCAAGGTTCACAAAAGGAAAGGGAATGATTTTGTAATTGGGCCTCCATTAAAATGGACTTAAGGACTTTCTAAGAACATCTAAAAGTTAAAAAAGATCTTTTAATTTAGAAATGAATTTAATAAAGATGAGACTTCTTTTCAGGCACCATTAAACCACCAATATCAAGCAAACATGTCCCCACTCCAATTTGGGTTCAAGAGAAGCATGGAAGATGCTTGGTCGAGATTGAGGACACACATTAAGAAGAAGTATTTCAAGAAGGGGAATCATCTCAAGAAACAATGGCTGCTCCAATTAATGATGAGACCACACAAAGGATATTCAAAGCAATGGAGGAGCATAGCGATGATCTCAAGAAGATAAGGAAGCACCTCACCATTACCAAGCTAGAGGAATCCAAGCTAAAGAAGATCACACATGTAGAGATTCCCGATGATGAAGAAATGGAAGGTTGGGATGAAGGAGACAAGGCCGATTATGAAAGGAACAAACAATTTGAGAAGCTCACTGCAGAGACCATGGCTATGAAAGAAAAGACAGAAAAGATGCAACTAGCCTTCCGTAAGGCCAAAGGGATGGATGATTGCCTCTATAACATGGGAGGCATAAGTTTAAAGACTTTCATTGCGTTGCCTCCAAAATTCAAGATTTCAAATGCAGAAAAGTTTGATGGAACTGGAGATCCAAAACAACATGTTAAGGGGTACCTAAGCATTGCTAAAATGAAAGGGTTTGATGAGAAGTAAACTTTGCATGCATTCCCTCTTTCACTCACGGGAGGTGCATCAAGGTGGTACTATAGCTTAGATCCGATCAAGACTAAAGTGTGGAATGAGCTAGTAGAGTTGTTTATGGATCAATTCATCTTCAACACTATGATTAATATGACTTTAAGAGACTTAGAGACCACTAAACAAGGGGTGGGGGAGACATTTTCTGAATATATGACTAGGTGAAAGGGAAAGGCGTCAAGGATGATCAATGCACCAAATAAGAAAGACCAAATCAACATAATTATCAAGAATTTGCTTCCAACATATAATAGTAGGCTCTTGTCATCACCTATTAGTTCTTTTGGAGAATTGTGTGATTGTGGAACTAGGATTGAAGATGTAATCAATAATGGGCAATTAGAGAAAGGTGAGAGCAAATCTCCAATCAAGAAGATATATGGTGGAGGAGTAGTTACTTCTAAAGCACCCAATCCCATGAATTTAAGTGTCATCATACCTCAAAAAACCTTAACCTACCCAAGCTTCACAAAGAAAGCCTGCCAAGAATTTTCCGACCTATGAATGACCCTTGCCCAAGCATGTGAAAACTTTTCCTCCAAGGGATTCATCAAACCTTTAGATCCCACACATATGCCCAATCCTGTACCTTCCATTTGGAACCTCAATGAATATTGCAACTTCCACAAAAAATCTAACCATAAGACCGACAATTGTTTCTGCCTCAAGCACGAAATACAAGACCTCATAGACAATGGAACCTTCCCAAATCCCAACATCATTACCAAGCCTAGCATTAGGAAAAACCCCTTACCCGATTACCACCGAGCTCCTCCTCCACATCAGAATTGGGTGCAAATAGATGAGATCAATTGGGATTGTTCAAAGTTGATAGAGACTGTAGAAGTTAATGCGGCAATAGTTTAAGGGATATGGGATGACGAGGATGAGATTTTGAAAAATGTGGTGGCTGAGTAGGGGATACTTCCTAAAGGGATAATCGAGTTAAGGAGAAGGGTCGAGAAGATGATGTCGCAAATATTACTAGGAATGGAAAGCACTACAAGCCATCCTTTTTAAAAAATGATCATCTTGGTAGGGACATAGGAGAAGGGTCTAAGCCCATGGAGCCTAAAGGAAAATAAAAGAAGGAGGAAGAAGATAGATTTTTGACTCAATTGAAGAAGACTGAAGCCCATGTGTCTATATAGGGCATGCTAATGGCTTCTCACAAACATCGTACTGCTCTCTTGAATGCCTTGAATAGGAAGGAAGTACCCATAGAAACCACACCACCAGAAGTGCTATATCTTATGGGAGTTAAAGCTCCATCTCATCCTTTCCTTGCCTTTTCCAACAAAGAACTTCCTCCTGAAGGAGCCACTCACACTAGGCCATTACAAATCACCATTGAATGTATGGGTGCCAAGGTTCCAATGGTACTTATTGATAATGAGTCCGTATTGAATGTATGCCTTTTAGGACCACTCTCACCATTGGCCTAGATGTGGAGACAATCATCCCCTCTCCTTTGACCATTAGGGCATATGACAATACTTCAAGGAAGGTTATGGGAGCTTTCAAGGCTCCTTGCAAGATTGGTCCATTGGAAACAATTGTGGAATTCCAAGTGATGGGCATCACCCCTAACTACAAAATTCTCTTGGAAAGGGCATGGCTTCATCCCATTAGAGCTATTCCTTCTTCTCTACACCAAAAGATGAAAATCCCATGGAAGGAAGGTGTTGCTTTGATAATTGGTGATGGTGAAATCCTAACTCCTATCTGTGGACTTGAAGAAGGAGGAAGTGAGCTTCAAATGAGTGGTTTTGAGTTTCTGAACATGGCTGACTATGGATTGAAGGATGAAAGGTATACCACAAACTTGCTCCTATATTATAGCCATGAGGTGATTGCAATGATGAAAAACATAGGGTGTATGCCTGGTATGGGTCTTGGAAAAGAAGGAAAAGGGGTGGCTGAATTCCCCAATTTTAAGACTCACCTAACCAAGGAAGGTTTGGGATTCTTTGAAGGCTGCAACGGAATTATAAGGAACCTTGGTACCCTTAATAGAAACTTTGTGAAGGAAGGAGGAGCTTACTTTCAAGGAGAAACCTATTGTGGTGATCAAGGAAGTTCAAGAGAAAGTCAACTGGGTGGACTATGTGGATGCTAAAGTAACGGGGACTATGCTGAAGATGGAGGGGGACGTGTTCACCATCACCAATGAAGTGCCAAGTGATCCTTCTACCTTCATCGTGCCTACTGAGGGGGACCTCAATAATTGGACTTAGGTTGGGTTTTCTAAGAATGAGGGAAAGAAATTTTGTAATGCAAGTTCTAATGTACTTTTCAACATTTTCAATAAGATGAATTCTGATTTGGCTTATTTTGATATGTCCCATAATATTGAAATTATGCACTTAAATGATTCTAATGAATTTGAAAATAAAATTAATAAACAATTGGAAAAGAAAATTGAACCTACGGAACCAACTTTTGAAACTCTTAATTTAGGCAATGATGAGAATCCACGCTTAATTAAAATTGGCTCAATCTTAAATGACAAAAGAGGAAAGATCTCAAAGAGCTTCTCACAAAATTTCAAGAAATGTTTGCACAGACATATGAAGATATGTCTGGCATTGATCCCGAGACAGCTCAACACCACAATGATATTCATGCTCACATGGTACCTGTTAAGCAAAATTTAAGGCGTATAAGAACTGAATGGCTTCTAAAGATTAAAGAAAGGGTCACAAAGCAATTGAAGGTAGGGTTCATCAAACCCGTACACCAAGCTAAATGGATAGCCAATGTTTTGCCCGTACCAAAGAAGGATGGAAAAGTAAGGATGTGTATGGATTTCAGGGATTTGAACAAAGCTTGCCCTAAGGATGATTCTCTCTCCCCTATATAGATGTCCTAATGGATAACACGGCCGTTAGTGCCTTGATGTCTTTCATGGATAGTTTCTCAAGATATAACAAAATCAAGAAGGCTCCTAAGGATAAGACTAAGACCACCTTCACCACAGAATAGGGGATATATTGCTACACAGTAATGCCATTTGGGTTGAAGAATGCATGAGCAACTTACCAAAGAATGGTCATAGCTTTGTTACATGACATGATGCACAATTAGGTTGAGGTGTATGTTGATGACATGATCATGAAATCCAAGGATAGAGAAGTGTACCTTTGGAGTATAGATGAGGTTGAATCCCCCAAAAGTGTACCTTTGGAGTAACTACTGGGAAATTGCTAGGCTTTTTAGTAAATGATAGAGGGATAGAAGTTGACCCATCCAAGATCAAATCCATATTAGAGATGCCTCCACCCAAGAGTGAGAAAGAAATAAGGGGATTCCTAGGTTGACTACAGCACATCAGCTGATTCATCACCAAACTCACCTCCATTTATGAGCCCATCTTCAAGCTTTTGAGAAAGAGGGAACTCCATGCATGGAACAATGAATGCTAGAAAGCCTTTGAACTTATCAAGGAATACCTCCTCTATCCACCCATCCTAGTACCTCCGCAGTACTGGAAGCCATTACTACTATACCTCTCTATCACAAGGGATGTGGTTAGGAGCATGCTTGCACAAGAAGACGATGATAAAAATGAGATAGCAGTGTACTATTTGAGCAAAAGATTCCATAATTATGAGACTAGATACAGCCCCATAGAGAAATCATGTTTTGCACTTGTGTGGGCCGTACAGAAGTTGAGACACATCATCCTACCATTCCAAATATGGATAGTAGTAAGAATGGACCCATTGAAGTACCTATTTAAGAAGCCCACCTTAAGTGGAAGATTGTCAAGATGGTTAATCCTATTAGCAAAGTTTGATTTGAAGTATGTGGCAAGAAAAACGATCAAAGGGAGTGCAGTGTCAGCTTTTTATGCTGAGAAACCCATAGAAGGAGATAATGGAAAAGAAGATTTCCTAGATAAGGATATTTTGGATATTGAATTAGGGGCATGGAAAATGTATTTTGATGGAGCTGTGAACCAATATGGGAATGGGATAGGAGTTGTACTTTTGATCACCCTCAATGGATTCCATGTGCCTTTGGCTGTCAATTTGAATTTGAGGCGACCAATAACATGGTAGAATATGAAGCTTGTATCGCTAGAATGGAAGCTCTCTGTGAATTGGGGTAAAAGAAGCAAAGGTATTTCGAGATTCGACCTTGGTTATAGCTCAAGCATAAAAATTATGGAAGGTAAAGGAAGAACATTTGAAGCCTTATCAGCAATATTTAGAGGATTTAACCAAAACCTTTGATAAGGTCGAATACACTATCATCCCTAGAGCTTAGAATCAGTTTGTAAATGGCTTGGCTACCCTAGCCTTCATGGTTGAAATAACCAAAGGAGTATGGACAAGACCCCTAGAGATTGGGCAAAGTTATGAACTAGTACATAAAGGGAAAATCAAGTCTTCAATCTTGACTATAGAAGAAGAAGGAGTTCCTTGGTATTATGACATCATGAAATTCTCGAAAATGAGAGTGTATCCTGATAGTACCAATAAGAGAGAACATCATTCAATAAGGATGATGGCTATGCAATACATCCTATGTGGAGGACAGCTCTATATGAGGTTTTATGATGGCATACATCTCTATTGTTTGAAGAAAGAAGAAGCAAAAAGGGTTATGGAAGAAGTTCATTAAGGGATTTGTGGTCCTCACATGAATGGGAGAATACAAGCCTAAAAGGTCCTAAGGATAAGATACTATTGGAATATAATGAAGACTAATTGTGTAGAATTTGTGAAGAGTTGCCATGATTGCCAAACGCATGCAAACTTGAATCACATGCCACCTAGCGATAGGAGTTGCCATGGTAGATTTTTGGAGTGGAGCATGGTGAGTTTGTGAAAGAGATGAACGGACAAGACAATGAATAGTCAAAATGTTCGAGGGAAAACTGAAAATATTTTAAAAACTAACCTTAAAGCGCAAAACACGCGATTTTCAGTACTAAGCTGAGTTGTGAACAAGTCGCCAGACACCTGTGAGACAAAATTCGAAAAATTTGTCTAAGTGTTTTTTGTGACTGCAAGGTCCACCCGCAAGGTAGTCATGAAGGTAGCCACGAAACTTTCTAAGTACACCTCACGATTGGAGCTTCCACTTGTGAACAAGTTGCCAAACTAAGTCGCGTGAAATAAAAAAAAATTAAAAAATTTTCTAAGTCTTTTTCGCGATTGGGACTTTGACCCGCCAATGAGTCGTGAAAACCTACTGTGTAAGCTCGCGATTGGCTTAACCCGTGAGGCAAGTTGTCAAAACAGGGTTGTACAGTTTTTGAAATTTTTGACATTTTTTAAACCAATATACTTCCCAAAAACAAATTAACGCTCAAAAATCTTTTTGTGTTTGATGCATTCATTGAATATAGACATATGTGATGTGTATGAGTACCAAAGATGAGATAGTCCTTAGTCTAATGTGAAGCTTTAATGATCAATTCAACCAGGGCATACACAATTAGCACTAGAAAAAGTAACCTATCTCAATTATAGAAATATACATATATGACCTCCCACAAAACTTGATAACATTATTTTGAAGCTTTTCATTTGGCTCCATGTACATCATAACATTTGATTATTTTGAATCAATACATCTCATTTTGAGATTGATGCCTGAAATTTTTGATATTTCAATTTGACGAACAAGCCTTTGGCTTTTTAGGCATCATACATTTTTCATAAAAGTCACTTTCCCTTTTTCCTAGTCAAATACTAGTATGTGCGACGGCTTTTGCAGCTCATTATCTCTTTTTATTTTGAGATTTACATTTGTTGAGCTCTTTAAGCAAAAAAAATAAAAGAGTGGGAAGATATATAGGCTGATAGGCACAAGTTTATGCAAGTTTCAAGATCAACAAAACCATTGACTAATCATTCATGACAAGTTTAAAGATCTATTTACAATAGTCACATAAATGTCAAGATTTTTCCCACAATGATATGAATGCATAATGAAATGCTACGCTCATAAATGCACAAAGCCATTAGCACAAAGGTACAAGACAAAACATGCTTGTGACAATACACAATAATGTTGATCAAACTTTTTGGATTTTATACTTTTTATGTATTTTTGGATTTTTGACACAAACAAGAAAGGATTGACCCAAAAAAATGTAAAAACATTCAAAGCAAATAGCAAACAAACACAATTTTTAACATATGCTGGAACGATAACAAAAAGCACACAACCAATCAAAG
The DNA here is from genome assembly GCA_023621385.1 of Quercus gilva. Taxonomy (NCBI): domain Eukaryota; kingdom Viridiplantae; phylum Streptophyta; class Magnoliopsida; order Fagales; family Fagaceae; genus Quercus; species Quercus gilva. The sequence goes on along the minus strand of CM042482.1, from coordinate 36,464,488 downwards.
TCACAAAGCATAGGAAGTATTAATGCATGGACATGTTGTAATGCTTATTCATGAGTACCCCTCTTCACCCACACGGCACGTGCGTTTAGGGTGATACCCCTAGAGGATTGGGTACTATTGTTTTGGCTTTCAAACCTTTTGTTGAAGCTTGTCAAGTAGGCAATGAATGCATCAATCATCTTCATTACATCTCCAATATTGGACACAGCTTCTCCCCCTTTCAATTGCTTGGGGTTCCTTTTATCCTTTTTTTGTCCACTTGGCCTTTGATAGTTGCCATTCTTTAATGCCCACAACTTACGACAATTCGATCTAGTGTGTCCTTGAATTCCACAGTGATGGCAGAAATGTTGAGTTCTTGAACCTTTTTGTGACTTTGGGAGTGATTTCCCTTGAGCCTTAGGTTTGACCATTGATTGGTTAGGAGGCTTAGTCAAAAACTGACAAATGAAGTTTCTACCACCGGTTCCTTATCTTTCACAAACTTCATATCTTTGGACATTTTGACACTTGAGCTGCTCTCTCCAGTGTATACCAATCCACTTTTATTGGAGAAAGGTTTTTGATGAGCAAGCACTTCATCAAGCTTCTTGGAGGAGACCTGCTCTACCATAGCATTCGCTTGAATCACCTTAAGCTTAAGGAATTTTTTCTTTGTATAAGCTTCGGTTAACTCTTCGTTCAGCATCTCCATTTCACATTTGGTCTCCTTGTATCGCACCAGAAGACTTCTATAATCTTGCTCTGCCCTCTTCATCTTTTTAATGGTAGCCTTAGCCATTCTTGCATATTCTTCTGACTTCTCAAAGAGGGAATTGTAGGTCTCTTGCAATCCCACTGTTCTTTCATCTTCCTTAACATCGGATTCTTCTACTACTCCCATTGATTTCTCATTAGTGTGTTCCCCAAGCTCTTCTACAAGCAAACTCAAATCATCCAACGATTCAAAGTGAGCAATGGTCATAAAAGCAGAGTAGTTCCCTTCTCCGTCACAGATTTTGTCCGAATCAGAATTGGAAAAGTCTGAATCACTAAGAGTCATGGCATACACCTTGCCCTTCCCTCTCAAGTAATTGGGACACTCTTTCTTGACGTGTCTATGTCCGTTACATTCAAAACATGTGATTCCTTGAGTGGATTGAGACATCTTCCCATTTTTCCTCTTGAAGTCCTTTTTCTCCTTTCTGAAACTTGGGAATTTTCCCTTCTCAGAAAATTTTCCATTGTTCTTAAACTTTAAGAATTTTTGGAAATTCTTCACAAGATATGCCACATCTTTCTCGACCACATCCTCATCCGATGAGTTATGAGCTTCTATCCTCTCATTAATCGTCTTAAGAGCAAGGAATTTGCTCTTTCTTTGTGATGGCAATGATAGCTCATATGTTTGAAGTGAGCCAATTAGTTCTTGAACTTTGATATCATCTAAGTCTTTACTTTCTTCAATTGCAGTAACTTTTGCACGGAACCTCTCCGACAATGATCGAAGGATTTTCCTCACTATCTTTAAATCCTCCGTCTTCTCACCCAAGTTGAACTTGCCAATAACCACCTCATTTAGCTTGCTATAGAATGAGTCAAATGACTCGTCATCACTCATTTTCAGCTCTTCAAATCGAGTGGTTAGCATCTGAACTTAGTATCCTTCATTTTTTTGGTTCCTTCAAACGTGGTCTCCAATATTTGCCATGCCTTCTTGGCAATTGTAATGTGGGATATCTTATGAAACTCATCTGGAGAAACACCACAGAAAATAGCATTTAGTGACTTTTTATTTGCATTAGCTGCCGTGAGGGCTGCCTTATCCCATGTGGATTTGGTAGCCTCCGGCCTAGTCCATCCAACATCAACCACATCCCAAACACTTTCATCAATTGAACATAAAAATGCCCTCATCTGGACTTTCCAAAAGGCATAATTGCTTCCATCAAAATATGGTGGAGCATTGAGAGATTGAGACCGGTCCATCTCAAACGGGATCAAGGATCACACTCAGGTAATTAAACCACAGCAAGTGCATCTGCTCTGATACCAATTGAATGTTCAAATAGTGTGTAAAACACCTATGAACATTTAGACCTCCAATTTATAAATTGCCAACACAAGCTTATTATCAAACAATGTATGTGTGAAATATGAAAATAAGCTAAAACAGAATTGGTAAAACAATCTAAACTGAAATTAATCACAAATGTAGCAGTAATTAAAAGGAAAAGATTAAGGGAAGAGAGATGCAAACACAAAGACAACACAGCGATGTGTTATCGAAGAGGAAACCGAAGTCCTCGACGTAAAACCTCTCCGCCTAGAGAATATAGTTGGGATACATGAATAGCAGAAGACCCTCCAAGCCTAATCTACCCATTGCATCTAAGCCCTCCAAGCTTCTTGCTCTAACAAGGTCACGCCGAACCTTGTCTTCTCTAGCTTATCGAATCCCGCAATCACCCATTGCATCAACCAAAATGAATTGGTCCCTTCTGAACTGCTAAGCACCAAAAGACTTTCTCACAGATATGGGTATGGTGAAATAAGGATTTGGCTAATGTACCTCTTAAGGATGTATCAATGGAGAATGTGAGAATAGAGGAATTTGGAGAATCAAAGGATAAAGATTGTAGATGAGTCAATCTTGTTTTTCTCTAGGGTTTCTCTCTCAAAATTCTCTCTGGAAGCTCTCTACAATACGTGGGTATAAGGGTATTTATAGAAGGGTGTGTATGGAATGCGAAGAGTCAGTTTTGTAACAAACAGGGTGTTCTGGTGACTCAAGCTCGTGATTGGAACTAGTCGCGAGCTAACTGCCTGGCCAGTTGGAGGTTTTGCCCTGTAATGCAACAACTGGCGTGACTCTTCAACTCCCCTACATGCTTCACACATGTGCCACTTTTGGCGACTCGCTAGTCGCGAGGCCCTACTTGAGTGCACACTCTTGAACTTTTCTTCACACTCTCTCACACACTACCCTTACATGATTCCCACCTAAATACAGGGTTTCTAAATGCTGAATTACAAGCAAATTTGGTACGCAATAAAGCCAACAAAATGATTGAATAAATTCAACCTTACAAACAATAAGCAAAGATAATAAATAGATGATTCTCTTATTACTTAAATTAAAAGATAATAAATTGTTTCCGTAGAGGATTTGGAACATTCCAACCCTTTATTAAATTCAGAAGAAAAGACATGAGAATCATAAAGCACAGAAAAGTAAATTTGAGGCATATTAAGGTAGTCAGTCAATCCTCTTTCTTTTGTTGGACCTCTTGTAAGTTTTTTCATCTATGGGAACCCACTGTATGTTAGCCTCTACTCACTTCATGTCAGCCTCTATCCATTTCTTGTACCTCGAAGTTGGATAAAGGAATTGAGGGAAACAAATGCCTTTGTTCACCCTCTGTCGCGACCAAGACTCATAGATTCTGCCTAAGATGCTATCAGTAAATGCCAAGGTATGGAAGGAACCATCATCACTAAGAGCTCCTTAACGATCACCAAATTGCCTTGCAATGCAACATGTAGAGTAGTAAGAGCAACAACAAAGCCCAACCAAAGGGACATAGTTATCCTTAAAGCTGCGGTGGACCATGCTTGAAATGCGCCACCATTCCACTACCCATTGAATATTTGTGACATCAATGCACTTCATGAACTCAGTGAACTCATCAAAAGTCATTACAACGCGTTTGGGCCTACAGTCACGATAGTGCTTGGGGAGATATTGACTAGGAGGAATAATAGGGGGATGGAGTAATCGAAGCCTCTCGTACAACCATATTTATTAAAAAAATGAAATAAAACAAAATAAAAAAGAAGGGAGAAGAAAAAGAAAGCATGAGTGGAAAAATGAGAGATAAAAAGAAAAAAAAATGACAAAGATGATATAAGAAGCCTCGATGGGTTGAAAACCGAAAAACAATCCATGCAAAAATTAAAGGAATCCCACTAAGTTGAGAATCTGGGCAAAAATTAGGGATTATATCTAAAGAAGAAGAGGGCTTCCTGCAAAGCAATTTGCTTCCTTCCTATGAAATGCATCCAAGCCATTAAGTGTTTCAGCCAGGATCATGCCTACAAGGTTTCCACTCCTTAAATCGTTAACCACCAAGCACATTCTTTGATCTATGCATGCTGTCTCTTGTACCAAGAAGTATCTTGCAAGGATACATAAACAGAAAGCATTAAGATAGTAGGAACGTGGTCTACCAGTCACAAGAACAGTTAGCCAAGAGAAGTATGCAAAAATTGAGTGGATGTTCAACTTGTTAAACATGCACCAATGTTGTGCCATGTTAAGAAAAACACCTAAAAGAGCCAGGACCAAGGCAAGAAGATCCCCATCAATAGTAGGAGGGATAAGAGTGCTAACATCAAGTTTGCCCATGATTGCACTAAATTCTTCAAGAGTGGGGCATATCTCCACACTTTTAAAGTGAAAAACATGCCAAGTGGGAATCCGAAAGTTGGCAATAGCACAAAGGAGGGGTTCATCCACTTTGATTTGGTGATATGAAAAGATGCAAAAGAGTCCAAAAGGAATGAGAATCTCTTTGAAACTAGGGCCTAGCTTCCTAATCCATGCCAAGACTTCCAAAGGATAGAATCTTGTCAATAGAAAGCCTTGAAGAGTGTCTTTTGAGCTTAAAATACATTTGGTGAAGGTTTGGAGGCCCCTAATAGCTATTTTATACTTATATAGGGCGGCTAGGGTTTTTTTGACCTACGGCACACATATGCAGAGTCAAAGCCGTGTACACATGGTCAAGATATGCATACGCAGGCGTGCATACACATACGCATACGCATGAAGGGAGGCAGAGCCAAGTTCCTTCTCCTACTTGAAGTGTGATTCGTCCACCAAGACCCCTCCCATGATTCCTACGGCATAAAGGACTACTCAAGACACAATCAAGTTCAAATTTTCAAGCATCAAAGGTGAAGAAAAGCAAAATTGCATAGAATTGTCCTAAATTAAAACATAAATGTAAAAGATGTTCTTAAATACAACCCCATTTCTCAAATAAAAGTGAAAGTGCAGAAATACATGCTAATAAAAAGAAAAAAGAAAAATAAATAAATATATTGTGTGTCTATGTCTGTCTGTCTATCTATCTATAGGATCATTGGAAACGCCTCTTCCTTGGTTAGTAGCTAGGAGTCACCTCTGAATCACCACCACCACCACCACCACCATCATCATCATCATTATCATTATCACCCGAGTATGCAAACCCTCAAGGACCATAGATCTGCCAAGAATACTCCATCATCTCCAGCTTGAGGTTCCCCATTAGCCAAACTAGTTCCTCATGTTCCTGAATAGTGGGCTGAATTTTGAAGGAAAAAATTGTTAGAATAATTGTTGGGATGCAATAATAGAAAGGAAAGAAACAAGAATGAAGAAGAACTCACCGCTCATGTACCTTTAGGAAAAGGGTAGGCCAAGATATTTGTATTACTGCCCCCAAACACTCAAAAGCAAAGCCATCAAGACCGTAGACATAAACTGACCACGGTAAGTGAGAAGGGTCAATGAAAGTACGAGCAGCAAGGCCAACCTAACATGAATATACCATGTGAACATCATTATGCAAAGTAATGCAAATGAAGAAGGGAAATGAATGAGAAGAGAGAACACATACCGCAAGAGCGAGGGAAGGAATAAGACGGGTATTGTTGAGCTCTTCATAGTCCAGCTCATTTGAAACCCGCTGGGTATAAGGTATGCCACTCCTCCACAACTGGTATTCCACGTCCGTCATGGAAAGCAGGGTAAGCATAAACATCAAAAGGTCCATTGGAACCTGTGGGGCATCCTCACCTACCAACTGGCAATGTACCCTCTCCGCTAGGTAGAGCACCCTTAAGCTAGCACCCTTAAAGGGCTTAGTAATCATGGCAGCCACCTCCAAGTTTAGGTCCGCAACAGTGAGGGCACCCACACAAGGACTCCAGTTGACCTGTAATGGTACATAAGGTTAATGAAGAAAAACCCTAAGAGACATGCCGAAGAAATAACAAAAGGCATTAAAATCCTAACTCACCTCATTAGAAGATAGCCCATTGAAAAGAGCCCTGACCGAAGAGAAGCTCTTCATATCCACATTCACACCACAGGTAATGAAACCGTATTGAATGGCCCAACTATGGAGAAAAAAGAATGGATACAGTTTACAAAATGACAGTTCGTAATATGATAGTTTGCCAAATAACAATTTGAAAGATGACCGTTTGCAAGATGAATGGGTATAGCATGCAAGATACAGATATTAATAGGTATGAATAGTGTGCAAGATGATAGTTTGTAAGATGGAAACATGAATACAATTGCAAGAACATGATGCACAATTTAGCCTAATGACATACGAATGGGAAGTACAAGAGCTACAAAAGAAAGGGAAAAGAAACTGACCTCAAGGAGCTTTTAAGGCCCCACTAGCTGGCGCAAAGTCCCCCGACTGAGTGTGCCCAGAGAGAAATACAAGTAGGCAAGACACGCCTGCCCCTAGTTGGCATCCTGAGCCCTCTCAAAGTCATAGAAGAATGCCAACCACCTCAAAGACAGTGTCTTCCCTTCATTGGTGAAAAGATATGCCCTTAAAAGGTATAGCAAAAAGGTCTTTGGTGTAGTCGTCGGCTGTCACCTGTGGGAGAGGCCTATAATCCGCCCCGATGTCGAAATAGTGGATCATATCAGTGGTGTACCTCCTCCCAAGCAAGTCTATGCCCAACTCACCCTCCAAGTTTATGAGTGCCTCATCGCACATAAGGCCGGTCATGCGGTGGAAGTCATAAAGAGTCATAATCATCTCCTTATCAGCAATGTGGAAGGTGTGGGTAGTGTCCCACCACCTCTCAGCCAAAGTCTGCACCAAAACGGCACTAGCAAACCTCTCTAGTAGCAAATGGATAATCGGCTCGAAGCCCGCTACACGAATGTGGGCCTTTGTTTCTATGGTAAGGACCCTATACCATGCTGCCACACGGTTGGTGCTTCCTCTACCTAAAAATGGAGGCAAAGTCTACAAAATGATGAAAAAAGGGTGTTAGATTTGCATTTGGATAAGAACAAATGAAGCAAGATTTAAAATAGGGTTCCTAACTGGCAACATGCACATGCAGCCCTGTGTCTACGTAGGCACCAAGTGCGCATACGTAGGTTGGAAACTGTGTATGCATGAACTCAAGAATAGATACGCGTACACATGAATAGGTTCACTTACGCATAAATCCTAGTCGTGCATGCATGAATACAAGCCGTGTTCGCAAGCTTGAGTTCGCGTACGCATGAACATAGACAATGGGTCGTTCTTCAACATTTTTAAGCATGCTTCAATCAAAACTCATCCTAAACATGTTCCTACCCCTTCTAAGGTATCAAGTTTTCATCTAAACCCATCCCACAGCAAAACCCAAGCATTTATAGGTCCAAAAACATATTAAAATGGAAGATCAAAAGAAAATGAGAAAATGAGAAAAGTTTAAAATACTTACTGATCCGGTCCTTTCACCCTCTGAAAGATGATATTGTGGCTTGTATGTCAACAGAGGGGACTCATTCAGCCTTACTGCTCCATTCAAATGTGTGAGGTTGAAGGTATCACTAAAGAGCGCATAGGAGCTTTTCTTGGACTTAGGTGCCATGGAGAAAATGAGAGAGTTTGGAGAGGAAAAGAGTTTCAAATGAAGAGATTTAAGAGAGAGAAGTCAGATTATGAAAGGAAGTGAGAGAGAGGCCAGGAGTTTTGTAGAGAGAAAAAAAAAATGGAAATTGGAGAATTGGAATGTGAAAAAATGAGGGAAATGAAGAGAATGAAAAGAAAAAAAAATAGTTGGTAATCGTTGGGGAAAATTTGAAGAGGCGGGAATGTGCTAGTGGCTAAAAATAATAATAATAAAAATATTAAAAAAAAAAAAAAAAAAAAAAAAAAAAAAACCTTCAAAGGTCCCTAGTGGGTTTTTGAAAGGTAGAAGTGGAAAATAAAATTCAAGAATGCACCAAAATGACAGAAATACCCTCAAATGGATAAAGGACATAAAGACCCCTAAAGCATCCCCAATGAATGGAAAGTATAAAAAACATCCCTCAGCAGATCAGAAGTTACCGAGGAAACTCCCTCATGAGTTTAGGTCATCAACCAAATCCCTAGTAAAGTACAGTATCATGGAAGGACTACCCCACGGGTTCGAGACACGAAGGCAACCCCCTCGCGAGTTGTGAAGAAATTTCCCTATAGAGCAGACAAGACCCCCTCGTGGGTAGAATTAACACAAGTTCCCCAATGAGCCATGAAGAAAAAGAAGAATTTTCCCTAGTGGACCACACATTTCCGAAGACTTCCTTATAGGTCACAATCACCAACACGCTTCTTAGCAAGTTACCATCCCCAGTAAACTACATACCAAGAAGGCTCCCCTGTGAGTCACCAAAACTTCTTAGTAGATCATACTCCCCAATGAGTCTTTCGTCGTCCCCGGTGGATTCTTCACCTAAGACTCCCCGTGGGTGGGAATACCAAGGCTACTTGTGCATATATCCTACGGGAATTGAATATGCAAGCATGGGCCACACACCAGTCAAGCAAAGTCAGAGTGCAGAATTTGGGCATATATCCTCCGGGAATTGAACATGCAGGCACATCATACAGGACTTATGCACATATATCGAAGGAATTGAATATGTAGGCACAGTGGAAGAGGTAAAGGTAGAGATGGAGACCAAGATCACCCCGAAGCAAGAGCCTCACCAAAATAGGCTCTATGGAGTTGCACCCGGCCCTATGTATAAGTGTTATGATCCATGTATGTGGGTTGGGCTTGAGCCATACATCGAAACAAAATGTTTTTTCTCTTATTCTTTCGATTCCGTTAGTGAAGCTCACATATCAAAAGAGAGGCATTTGTAGACACCGCATTTTGTACCCCTTACGACTCGAGCCCCTATTCCCCAATGATGCTGAAATTCTAAGGTCCAAGGCTAATTTAGGGCCCAATTAGATTACAAATTGACTTAAGAGGTGTTAAAATGGAAAATATAACTTTTCATAAGCAAATAAATCTATTTTTGGAAAATAAAAGGCCAAGGAAACCCTCGGCCTGCTTACGTAGGTCTAATGCATGCGTACGCAAGCACGGGCCTATGAAAGGCAAATTTTCTATATTAATGTTGAGGTTTGGAATGAATCCCACATCATCTAGGAGCCGTTCCAAGCCCTATTTTCTCACTATATAAAGCCATACATGGCACCTTTTTAAAACACACAGAAAATTCCAAAGGAAAACCTAAAATTCACTAAGAAATTGTAAATCAAAGAGGTAGTTTTTTACAAAACATCCTCAAGTCACTTTTATTTGATTGAGACCTTTTTTGGTCTTGATCTTTCGAGTTTAAGATTAATAATCACTTTAACATTTGATTGTGAATAGATTGACTAAGGGGAACAGTCAAAATCAAGCTTGAAAAGCTTCTTGTTTGAGGTATTGAGTTCTAAGCTTTTCTTTTTCGTTTCTTTACCTTTTCTTGCTTTAATCTTTTTGTTTTTCTTGTTTCCTTTGTTTCTTTATATTATAACATGCTTGTTTAGCCTAGGTTTTCTTTGCTTTATGATTTTATGCATGTTAGGTTGTTAGATTTAAGTTTTGCTCTGTTTTCTGTGTTTTTGTGTTTCAGGGTTAGGGTTTAGGGCGTGTCTACATGCGCATGCACCTGCATGCGTACGCAAGCACGAAGTATGCGTACGCATACAACTGGCCTGCATACGCAAGCCTATGTATGCACACGCATACTCATGCCCTGAAACCCTACCTATTTAGAGTTTTTTTGCTTCTGTTTCTTTGTTTCTTTCATATCATATGCGTCTATTTGGTCCCTTTTTTATGCTTTCTAAGTCTCCATTCTTTTGTTTAGTTGTTTGTTTGTGTTTAACAAGCTAAATTAGGGTTTTCTCTTTATTTCTTGCTTTGATACCATGAACATGCATTAATATGATCGTGCATTAATGCCACAGTTGCTGTGATGTAGTGAGGTAAGTGAGGTAAGATATGGATTCACATGAACATGCATTTATTTGAATATAATTTTTTTTGGATGATGAACATGGGTGGGGTTTGTAATAACATGTTTGTTTGAATCTTCATGTGCTTCTTACCTTAGATATGATGTATGCTTGCTTGCTGCCATGCCTATATTCTACCTTGACCATGATATGATGCCATATGAGAAAAGATGCTTTGATGAGAACATGTTAAGGTTTGTGTTGGTTGATAAGCATGATAGATGAATGCTAGGATTTGTGATGTGAGGTGACAGCATGATAGATGTATGTTAGGTTTAGGATGAAATGCCATGTTGTATGCTTAGATGTATGTGTGTGTGTGTGTGTGTGTGTGTGTGTGTGTGTTAAGATGCAATGTTGAATGTGCCTTTAATAGGATTTAGACGTAGGACACAATGAGTAGAAGCCGACTCACAGATCGAGCAGTTTTGGGTGCCTAACACCTTCCCAAAATCGTACCTAAACTTCGAACCCATACTCAGGTAGTTAGATTAATCCTTCCACATAAAGGCACTATATTCATGATTCCTAGACCATAAAACTAGGTGGCAACTCCTTATTTTCTCTACCTCGGTCCACTCAGCCAAGGCATACTCCCCAAAAAGGCCAACCGCGCATTGTGCCCGAACTTAGCCTCTGAATTTAGATCAAAAGGTAGTAGATTATGTTTTTCTTTTTAATTTTCTCTTTCAAGATTGTAACTAGGAATCAAAGCAATGTACTTTTGTTTTAGATTGTATCTAGGAACAAAGTCATGAAAATTTTTGTTATTTTCAAAGAGATATACATTCAATTTCAATTCATCAATAAAAATAATGTATCTTTTTAGTTTCTTATTTTCTCTATTAAAACAAGTGACAACTCACTTGTAAAACTCTTGACCTAAGATGGATAATAACATCAATAAAACCTTCACTGTCTCTAAATGCACCAACATGACTCCACCCATTCACGTGGATTATGCCAAACCTCTTTTTCCCTTTTTACTTTGGAAAAAGGTTTGGGTCAAGGGCGCAATCTCTCACACAATATTTCACAAATATTTTATGTCCTCCCTTAGGAGAGGAGACCTCATATGCCCTTAACCTTGAACTAGTTACAAATATCTATTTGTTAGGTGACCAATTGTACCTAAAAATACTTTGTTTAATCAATGTCAACTTCATTCAACCAGATATCAATAGGGGGTCAGTCCAAAATTTGATATCAACAATAGAGAATTCCTTGAGTGTGTTTACGGTCAACAACGTTCGCCATTTGGTGATGGACAATAAGAGAAGAAATAACACAAAGTTTAAACTCAGGAACTGAAATAAGGTTTTGGAATTAACTTGGGGGTAGGGGTGGCAAATGGGCAAGTTGGGTCATAATTGGTTTAGGTGTGTAATTATCCATTTATCCATTTATGATCCATTTATATATAAATTAATTATCCATTACCCGCTCAACCTGTTTATTTAGTAACCCGCCCATTTAACCCAATATAACCCAAATATCTATAAAACTAATTGAATATCTTATTAGTTTTCAAAATTACCAAAATGCCCTTAAATACTCTCACTCGAGCTAGCTAATTCCACAAAAGAGTCAAATTTAAAACTTTCTTCCCTAAAGCTTTCTCGGCCACCAAACAGTCACCAAAGCAACGATTACCCTTGATTCTCGGCACAATGAACAACAACAATCAACCACAGCAGCAACAACCAAATCCAAATGTGAGTGTTGCTGACATTGGAATCAACACTGCTGGAACCAACCTTCAGGATTTTTCCAACGGCGTATGCATTGTGAACGGAGTGGCAGATGGTGGTGGCGATCAATTTCCAATGGCCATTCCGATTCCTTCTGGATTTTACAACCCAGGAAAGTTCGAATTTGGTGTTAGAGGTTCTCTCATTCTAGCCAACTTCCCATTTAGTCAAATTTGAAACTAAGCTTTCTTTCCTAAAGCTTTCTCAGGAACCAAACAGAGAGCGAAAACTTAAAACTTAAAAAAAAAAAAAAAAAAAAAAAAAAAAAAAAAAAAAGTTTCAAAATAAAAAAGGCAAAAGAGGAATAAATGCCTTTAGTAGAAGGAGGAGTCTCGAACTTGGATCCAACCTCCTTCAGCTAAAGCTGAAGCTTCTGAGCCATTCATTCCTTCCTTCTTTCAAAATGGCATCGTGATTTTGACTTCGCCTAAATTGTCTGCCGATTCGACTTCGAAGACTCTCTCCGATTCACCACTCTCCACTTCTCAGGTTTGGATTTCCAATCAATGTTTGGTTCCCGAGAAAACTAAGAAAAAAAATAGAATCTTGAATATTATTATGTTTAATTTTTTTGATGTTTGGTTCCCCAGAAACCTAAGGAAAAGGAAAGGTAACGGAATATTAAATATTTTTTTTCCTATTTTGGGGTTTTTAGTAATAAAAAGTTTACCTAATTAAGGAAAATAGTGTTTATTTAAGAGGTTATACTGTTTATTTGTTTTAGATTTTAGAAGGGTTTATTCGGTATTTGTGAGTTTATTTAATTTTAAATTTTAGATGGGTTTAGTGGGTATTAGTGGATTTATCCATTTAGACCCATCTAATTAAATAACCAAATGGTACTTTATCAATTTAACCCAAATATATAAATGGGTTGGGTTAAAACTTATCCAAATAAGGTGGGTAATGGGTGGGTTCATGGATATGGATAAAAATTGCCACCCCTACTTGGGGGATCGAGGGTATGAAATAAAATTAAGGCCTTCACGGAGCAAGTTTGTATCAGGATTCTCTAACTTGAATAAAAATGAAATGTAGGTGAAATATGTCAGGGAATAGCCAAAACTATACAAGAATTTTGAAGTGCAGCTGCGCGATGGAAGTCTGGACATTTTTTAATTTTAGTGGAAAATCTAGACTCTTGAGCCATTAGAATGAAGAGTGGGAGAAATCAGGAAGTTCAGTTCAGTTGGTCCTATATATGTCCAAAGAATCTTTATAGTACAGCTCCATGACCATGAGGTAAATGTGAAGATCAAAACTTCAGATGGAGCACCGCCGAATGGATGGGGTTTTTCTAAGAGACAAAATGCAATTGGGATTGGATTGGTGTGGAAGCAATTGCTAAAACATGAGCGATATAAGCTTGATAAGGATTATAAATCAGGATCGCATAATAGATGATGCAAAGTTGAAAAACCTCAAGACATAAACCATGGCGGTCAAAAAGGCTGTAAGTGCATGGCTCAGTGCCTGGCAATGAATGCTAGTTCATTCACATTCATTATACATTTATATATGGTTGGATGTAATTATATAAATGAATGAACAACTTATTTCAGCTTGGCAAGGTGAGAATCTTTTTTATTTATTTATTTTTAAATTTGATATATAAATTATGCTCTAAGATAATCTAAGTATATATGTGTGTAAACCTCTCTTTTGTAAACTTGAACCCCACCTCTTTCTCCCAATCCCACAAGAATTTATACTTATAGAGTACTCTAAGAATACGATGTGATATGACAAATTTTAAATGAAAAGAAGATTAGGTCTTACAATTATTTACAGGACAAATTAGGACAAATTTTTTATCCAATCTAATTTGGAGGAAAGGTGCCATAATCTACAATTTGATAACTTAATAGATTATCCTAGTATACTCGTAGTTATATAACCTTTAATTTTTTAATTTAAAAAAAAAATCAGGTTTAGCCTATTTAATACTCACTTAGTACAATTTTTTTGGTCTTATTAGAAAATCTAACTTTTTAAAAGAACACCATTTGATACATTGTCTTTTACATAAAAGGTACAAATTTTCAAAATTATTCTCATTAATTTAAACTTTACTGAAAGAGGGTATTGAATTTTAACATAAAGTAAAGGGTATGTTAGGAAATTTATATGTTTACTTTTCAAAGAGGATTTTATTTTGGGGCATCTCAAAATAGGATAAAGGTCTAACATTTTTTTTTTTTTTTTTGGAGGATCCAAAAGGTCTAACAATTTAGAATAGGAGTAATTATATAACATGCTAAATAATTTAACAAATCATGTGATTTAGAGCCTATTTGGATAGGCTCTTCATAAAGCCTTGACATGCGTTTTAGCCAAAACCTTGCTTCATGAAAGCAACAAGGTTGTGTTTTTTAAATGATAGTGTACACACAATTTTTGAAAAAAATAAATCATACAATCATGAAATAGTGTAACAAATTATCAACTTGTATTGATTTGTATATATGTGAGTACAATCCTCCGCATAAATCTTTACAATGAATGGGTATAATAAATTCCTCTGATTCAATCTTCAAGAAACTTTACGATCCAAATGGGCTATAAAGCTTGATCTTGAATCGTACTTTGATGTCTCCAAGTTGAATGAATATTTGAACATGCTTGATTTGATGCGAGGGCCGTTAGCTTAATCTCAGATTGGATTAAAGGAGAATCCCCACTTTGATTTGAAGAAGTAGGAATAAGCCTTGATGAACAATGAAATTCTTATGAACTTAAAAATGACTCTCTATTTTGGCAGAGTGTTAGTAGAATTTTCTCTCTAAGTGTCTCTTTTTTTCTCATATGAGAAGCTCTATTTATAGGCAACTTAATAGTATTTAATTTGAAATTTTCTCTCAGCATTTATTGAGAATTAATTATGAATTTAATTTAATCTTTCATTTAATAAGAATTTTCTAGTCTTTTCTCCTGACATTGTCATATGGCTTTCTTCATTTGACGTTGCCACGTGGCTTGATTTCATTTGTTGATCGTCTACATCATCAATTGGAGATTAATTTGATCACAAATATTTTATCACGAACAATCGGACAATTGTGAATACATCATAAATTTTTTGATGCCTATAGGTAGATTTTCACGTTTTAGGAAACTCAGCATTAATAAGCCAGGATGGTTACCACTACTTAATGAATTGAAATAAATTCCTCCAATATGATTTAAAGTAAAACTTTGTACTTAAATGCTTTTTGGGCATTATTTGTCAAACAATGATTCACAATTATGTGGCTTTTAGTATAGGATAATGTCTTAGGATTTCTGGCAATGTTGTAGGATTTCCACATTTGGTTATAAATCACATAAGAGAATTAAATGTTAGGGTATTTGGATTCTCACTCAAAATTTTTTTTTTCTTTTTTTTTGTATAAAAAATAAAAGTTGATTTTAGAAGGTGTGAATCCACATTCTCATGCTTGATAAAATTAGATTTTGTATAGACTAACAATTTTACCCCTCGTTCCTACCCTTTAAATAATAGAAATAATATATAAAAAAATTATTATTATAAATTGACAATTTAAATAATTATTTTTGTATTATACATGTCATTTAAAAAATGGTATACTATATTTCTATAGAATTATTCTTGATTTATAGTTTATATTTTGTTTCTCGTAATTTATTTGTAGGAGGAATTAAAAAAAAAATGATACTGTAATTACAAATCAAATGATATTTTGAGAAAAATATATAATTCTTATAAGATTCTTTACCAAATATAAGCATTTGATATTCTCATGATTTTTATTAGATTCTAAAGCAAATCAGACATAAAAATAATTACTTTCTCAAACATCCAGATTGTCAGGCATTACATTCCCATTTCCCAAGAACCTAGACATCAAGATAATGCGGATTTTCCCATACCAAACACCACCTTACGTGCTTACTAGTGCCTGTGACAAGCTAGAAAATAATACAATGTAAGTAACTACCAAAATCAATTGAATAGTAGGAATAATTCAAATACAACAAAAAAAGATAAAATAAAATAAGGAATCCATATTCAGTTTATGCTTTCGTGTATGATCAATTCATCTTTTCTCGAAAATCACAAATCGTTAGATTTGACTAGTCAGCATTTCCCAACCCTCCACCTGCCCTTTGATATATATAATATAAAAGTTCTAACCCACTGTACACTGCGCAAATTCCATTTCCTCTATGAAACAATATACAGTCCAAATTTTCCTAAAAGAAAGTTTGTCACGTTTTGATCTATTCTGCTTCCAATTCAATTGTAGCACACTAGAACATATCTTAAGTCATCGTTGTTGTGAAGTCAGGACCTACACCAGATCATCAAGATGGCACAAACTCTACTACCTGCACCATATTATCAGATTCTCTCTCTCCACGTCCACGATGTCAATGGGAATGGGAAAAAAAATCATGTTTTGATTGGTTCAAAACAATCGAGCTACCAGCTGCAGCCTTCAAAGTTCGCAGCTGCAAAGCACTATAAACAACCAAATGGAGGGAGATATGATTATGTCAAATATGAATTTCAAGATGATATCTAATTTCTCAAATCATATATATAAGAGAAAGCTGAGTGCCTAATATTAAGCCAAGAGACATAACAAACTCTGCACAATATTTGTATTACAGTAATCATACAACTAAAAGATTTCTATAGACCTAACTTTGCAAAAATAATTGCCCAAACTCTCTTCTGCCATGTAAGCTTCGCATCTATAGTTTGAAGTTTCAACAAATTTCCCATAGATGATGGGATTGTCCAGAGTTACGTCCAACTTAAGCCAAGATACCTCAGCTCAATCATGTTTCCTATGGTACAGGGCAATTGCAGGTGGAATACAAATTCAAGATCATGAACATGAAACCCTTAGAAGCATCCTAGGACAACTATGAAACAAACCTACAAGGCCACTTTGTGATATATCCTCTTCTCTCTCTCTCTCTCATACACCTTTTTTATTTGCATGGCAATCTCCAATTAACATCCATGTTGTAGCTGGTTCTAATGACAAAAATTTAGTACTTCCACATTTTCAATACTTCTCATGTTTCATTGGCCAAGAATGGATGAACCATGTACTGACAACTAATATTTAAAAGCAAGCATAAGAAGAAGAGCATGTGAGAAATTAAGCATGGATGAAGAGAACAGCGGTTTTTTTTTTTTTTACACGTATTTCTGATAAAACTTTTTTTTTCTCTGTAGATTATAAAGCAAGGCTCGACAAAAGGAAGTACAACTACCACATTAACCAAACATCTAAACAGTGGTAATTGCGTGAGTGCTCTTCTTAATCTTTTCAGTCAATTTAATGTTTCTTGGAAACCTATCTTGGCACAAGTTACATTATTATTATTAATTTTCTCTCTATTATGATTAAAGACATATCAGAAAAGGACTTAGGTTGTAAGTTGTATTAGTTGGCAACTTGGATGTTCATTTATTTGCTACTTTTCTGCTATGCTATCTTTTGTAAAAGCATGCGTTTTTTTTTCCCTCTATATCTTATAAAGCAACACTTGCCCAAGGGAAGTACAATGGCCGCTTAACCAAACATCTAAACAATGGTAATTTTCTGGGTGCTATTCTTGATATTTTGGGCCAATTTAATATTTCTTGGAATCCTTTCTTGGTACAATCTCTATCAAGATTAAAAATATATAAGACTACAAGAGTAGCTAGGTTGTGAGCTGTATTAGTTGGCAACTTGGCTATTCTTTTCTTTGTTGCATTTCCATTATGCTATCTTTTCTACATGTGAGTTCAGAGTTCAGGACTGGTACATTTGGTTGTTAATGGTGACCATCTCAAATGGTTAAGGTGAGTAACCTCTTTGAAAAGTGTTTGATGGCCAATTGACATTCAGTATTTGTTATTTTCAGATTTTATTTCGGTCCTCTAACTTTGCTTTCATTCATTTCAGTCCTCTAACTTTCAAGTTTATTCAGTTAAGGCTTTTTCATCAACTTTTGTTATATGTTGTTGTTATTTTTTTCAATTTTTCTTCAAATTTTTTAAATTAAAAAAATTCAATTAATGATTGAAAAATATTTTCTAGATTTTTTTTTTCAAAAAATTTTAACAAAAGTTGACGAAAATGCCTCAATTGAATAAATCTAAAATTTATAGAACTGAAATCAACTAAAGCAAAGTTAAATGATTGAAATGAAATCTAAAAAAACTTAGAGGGTCAGTTTTGCATTTTAGCCAAAAAAATTATGGTGAAAGCCAAATAAATATAGCTAAATTATTGCCAATAATAGAAAATAAAAAGAAGATATCCACACATAGGGCGGATTATAGGCTAGTTATAATAATAGCTGAAAGAGAGCTATCACATCTCATATTTTTAACTAGATATACAATATCATCACCTCCCTGACAATAGATTAAAATTCTAAAAGTTCCAACCATTACCTGGACAAAAATTTACATTTTTCTCCAAATGTTGATGATACCGTCTGCTAATGACTTCAGATTTCCCCACAGAGATGATTTCCTAGGAACTTCTGCATCATTTTTCTGTCTAGTAGAAACATCTCTGAACATGGAAAATGACACCTTGCCTTAAGATCCAACTCATAAGTGGTAAAAGGATAAAGAATTCATGAAAAAGAAAAATACAGGAACAGAAAAACAATCTTGGTTGTGGAAGATTCAAGGGCAAATAACATCTAAGATAGGAGACAGGTTCACAATAAAAAGAAGCTAGACCATTTTAGGTAGAAATAACCCATTAGGGCTTCAACGGTGTGCTTACACAACTTCTCTGAAAAGAGTATAAAAAGGACATGTACACAGCAGCAAATTCTTTTTTGGATAAGAAAATAACTTCATTGAAAAAGAAATGACAAAATACAATGAAAACAAGGCACACAGGCAGTGTGCTATGGAAACAGTAGAATATCTAAACTAACTAGCAGTGAAAGTACAAAAATCAAGTAAATCATGCAAAGATTAAGGTAGAAATCCTTACTTCACATTTTTGTGAAGGCAGCACCTTAACTAGGGATACAGCTATACTAATATGGTCATCAATAATTTACTGAGGAGAGTACTGCAGACTTTATAATTGGAACTACATAAGTAACAGTATGAATTTCTAATGATGATAATGATGATGACAATTCAGAGAGAGAGAGAGAGAGAGAGGGAAAAAACCCTTACTTCAAATTTTTGTCTAGTTCAATGGATCCTTGATCTTGCTCCGCTTTAGACCCTCGACCATCAACATTTGGCAAGTTGTGATCAACAGCTTGCTCTTGTTTATCATCCTCTGCTTTTTCAAGGCATGGATGCAAAACTTCCTCAATTTCCCCAACTAGCGGATGATTTTCAGTTGCAGCAAAGCCAGAATGATCACCCTGAGCTCCGTCATTTTCAATATCCCTCGATATTTCAAGACATGAATGGGAAACATCCTCAGTTTCTTCTCTTAGCAGACGACTTTCTGATGGAACAGAATCAAAATCATTGTGCTGAGCATCCTCCTTTTTGCCATCTGCAGGTTTCTCAAAACATAAGAGAGAAACTTCTTCAACATTAACATTCTCAGATGGTTCTAGACACGAAAGAGAAACATCCTCAGTTTCTTCTTTTAGCAGATGATTTTGCTGAGCTTCCTCCTCTTTATCATCCTCTGGTTTCTCTAAGCAAGGAGAAACTTCAGCATCCCCTTTAAGGACATCGCTTTGTTTTGCATCAATATCAGAGTGACTACCCTGAAAGCAAATAAGAGATGCTATAAGCCATACAGAAAGTGATATATACGTATATCAGAACATGTTTTAGGAAGCACCAATTTATATGAAATTTATGGGGAAAAAATCACAGAAAATGCACATATGGCAGCTTGATTTTCAAGTCTAGCACTTTGCTCTGAAAACATTTCATTTAATTTCATAATTGTGACTCTGATGATCTTAGGCTAATTACATCTTGGGCATCTAGAAACAAATGGTAAGACGAGCATTCTTGGTCAACTTATTTCCAGGATATGATACTACAAGCATTGTCTATAATTTTATAACACATTTAGCAAAAGCATCTAAAAAAAGCCAAAATTAATCATAATAGGCCATCTGAAATGGCATCAGGAATATCGCCTTGATAACTAGAAATATTATATTATGTTAGCGTAAGACGTGTGACTTTGAAGATGTACTAGTACATATAAAACCCCCCACCCCCAAAACCATATAATTTGTAATTAAAACTAATTTACTCACCGGCATTGCAGGCTTTACAAGGACTGGTTGAGACGGAAAGGATATATTTGGTTTTAAGAATGGAGTTCCTTTCCCGGTATCCGAGGAAGACAGTTTAGATTTGTATTGTAGCTCCTGAATGATTTTTCTAACAGTATAATAAGAGCCACCCACTTGCTTAACTGCAAAAGAAGCAGTTGGGAATTTTCCAGCATTCATTTCTCTATACCTGCAATTAAAAATACAAATATAAATGAAATCACACAACCGATATTAGGTTTAATTAATTAATTATAATATTATAAATAAACCTAGCTCATAATTCGTATATAAACTCAAACAAATATTACAGAGAAAAAATGGAAAGAAAGAAAGAGAAGAGAAGAGAGAGTGGTTACTTGCTAACAAAGGATTCGACCATAGCTTGACGTTCAAGTTTGGAGAGCCTGGTACGAACTACTCTGTCAGGAACAGAGGCAGCATTGGAATTGGAATTTCTACGCCACTGATCAATATTTTTTACTTTGTTAAGGGATTGGTTGTTGAATTTCAAGGACTGGGTTCCTGCTGCTGCTATTCTTGCGATCAGATTCTTTCCCATATTTGGAATCCGCTTCCACACCAACTACATTTACCTCTTTCTATTTCACTTTTCACTTTTCAGACAAAGGAACTGAAGGTTTTAGATTTTAGGGTTTTACAATTTTTTTTTTTTTTTTTTTCTCTCTTTTTTCGGGTTTTTATTTTAAGAAAGCAAATTGGCCGTACTGGTCGACAGGATATAAATGTAATAATCAAATTAAATTAAATATTCTTCTTCCTTCTGCACTTTTTTTTTTTGGCTAATAGGGATCTGGGTCTGGGTCAGGGTCAGACCTCACTTGGTCCAAGCCAGTCTGACCCGGCCCAAAAGTTTTTTTCCCTTTTTTTATTTTGATTTTTTTAAAATTTTCTTTTATTTTAAAACCGTTTTTTTTAATCAGATTTTTTATATCAAAAAGCACATTTTTTAAAACAAATTTTTTTAATAAATATTTTCTTTCTTTGAGACATAGATTTTCCTTTTTTTTAAAAAAAAAAACTTGTTTCTTTTTGACAAAAATATTGTAATACTTACATGAAGTTTATCCATTCGTTGTTATGTCCATTTTAATAATGTCTACCCGTAGTTTGGAAAGTTTCAATTAACCCATATGAGGTGGCCTTTGTTAGACTGTCTTAACATACCTCTCCTTTTCACCATTAAAAAACAAGAATAAAAATGTCTTTTCAATAATCTTTTATATCTCTTTCCTCCATCTCCTCCTTCGAATCCAGAACTCCTAAAGAGACTCAATTATCCTAAAATCCTAAGATCAAAATTTCACAAACCCCATTGCCCATCATCATCTTCTTCTACAAGTTCAATGCAAGTGCTTCTCCTTTTTCCTAGGGTTAGGGCTATGATTACAAAGAGAGAGGGCTTGAGTGGGATTCCATTTCCACTAAACAAAGAAAAACAAAAAATCCAATTCAATTTGGAGTAGAAAAGGTTGAAAGAGCCAAAGTTATCAAAGGTTTTGCTAACCTCAAAGGAAAATGCTTTGGCATCTAACTTTTTGTCTCTATTCTCTCTTTTCTTTTTCTCGATATGGGTTTTTTTATTCCCACAATCACAAACCAGTTCTTTTATACTTGATATGAGCCCCAAGCCCCATCAATTGATTTCTAGGTTTAATGGATTTGTGGGTTTAAGTTTTTTGGATTTGTGGATTTGAATTTTATGGGTTTAATGGATGATGGGTTTAAATTTTCTAGGTTTTATGGATTGGTGGGTTCGAATTTTTTGGGTATAATGGATTTATGGCTTCAAATTTTTTTAGGGTTGTGGTTTGAATTTCCTTTTCGTTTGATGTTTTTAGATGTGCTTTGATGAGGTTGAAATCTTGCAATTGATGGAGCACTTGCAAAAGTCCGCTGCTTAACTAGAAATAGGACAACAAGCTTAGCCCAAAAAAATTTGAATCAACCCAGAAAATTGGATTTTTGCTCTCTTTCTATTGTTGGGTTCTTCAAACACAAACATACCTGTTAGATACAAGATTGGCCACCCAAAGTATATCTCCTTGCTTGCAATTAGGAGAGTGAACTGATTCTTGAGTTGATTGAATGAGATTCGATTCATGATATGAGATTTGAGTTTGAAGATTTGTTTCTTAGATAAGGTTTCTATTGTATCTTATATACTAAAGATGTTTATCTAATGACAATGGGAGATATGGATTACAACTATCTAATGAAGGCCACCTTAAGTGCATTAAGTGGCACTTTTCAAATCACGGGTAGACATTATTAAAATGGGCAACTTTTCATTTTTGTCCATTAACTTTTGATTCTATGTGTCTAACAAAATGCTTAGGCAGCATTACTTAACTTGATATGGAGTACTAAATACGAAAAAGAAAAAAAAGAAAAAAAAAAAAACATTCTTTAAAACAACATGAATCAAAACATTTAAAATATTGTTGAGGGCCATTTTTTTTTTTTTTTTTTTTTTTGTGGAATCCAAATAGAAGAAAGAAAGCCCAATCCAGCAACACAGGCAGCAAAGAAATGGCAAACATAAAGCAAAACCATTAAGCTCAAGTGGCAGGAATAATGGATCATAGGCCCATAATATAAACAAATGGGTCTTGAGGAAAAAAATGGGCTTAAAGAGGCTCAGAAAGAGAGAAATAACACCCATGGGCAGTATATGATGTAGAAAAGTGAGAATGGGACACAACAGGCCCAAAGCATTGTAAACAAAGAAAATAAGGAGTTAATGGCAAGTACGTAAACCCTAAGGATGAGAAAAATGAAAATTAGGCCGGGGAAACCCAATGAAGTTAGTAAAAACCCATAAGAATGCAGAGTTAGTAAATAGGCCAAGGAAGCCCAAAGAAAGCAAATGGGCTAGGGATGCCTAAGGGAAAACAAAAGGGACGCTGGAGTCCATGAGTAAGAACACCAGTGGTCATGCTAAGCTACTGGGGGAAAGAATAAAACAACAGGCCTAAAGGAGGCCCAACATAAGTAAGTCATTACGGTAGGAATGACGAGTGATGTGGCAGGAAGTCAAAGTAATTAAGAAATGGGCTGAAAGGAATGTAAAGCCCAATACCAAATAAAGCCTAGTCCCTAGGAGGAGCGAAAAACCAAAAAAGTAGCTCACATAAAAGGTCAAGAATGGATGGCAGATAGTGCAGGTAAGCCTCCAAACCACGGCGGGCACATGAGCAGCAGACAGACTTTGGACACATGTGGAAGGCAGGCACGCACAAGGCCTAGACCTTACCAGCCTGTACCCAACCAATATGGGACATGGTAAGGTCATGAATCAAAGGTAAGAGGGCATAGTTTGGTGGTGGGGAGAAAGGAAAAACCTATTCGGGGTTCCTACTCAAGCTCTTTTGGGGGATACGTCCTGTTGAGATGACATACCTCCCAAAAGAGGCAAGGCTGAGCTGGAACCACCATGTACGTGCCATGAGAGAGAGAGAGAGAGAGAGAGAGCATTAGCACCATGGCAAGAAGAGGTGTCACGGCAGATTAACAAACAAAATAGTTGTTTTTGTCTGGTAATGGGGAGTGGCACGCAGACGGAATAGTGATGGTTGACAAGTACACCCAGACCAGATAAAGGTGGTTAAGGGGTAGAATAGTAAAATTCGATCACGACAGACACTATAAAAAGAAGGTCTTTGCCATGTACAGGGAAAGAGGAAAAAGATGGGACATACACAGAGGAGGAGGAAAAACAACACACAAGGGAGTTATAGTCGAAATAAAGAGAAATCACAAAAATAGAAAAGGAAAAGAAAGATTGAAAAGGAAACAAAAATAAAGAAAGAAAGAAAGAAGGAAAAATAAAGAGTTAGTCCGGCATGCACCGATAGGTTTCTTTATCTCTCTCCCTCTCAAAATCCTACTCTCTGCCAAGAGCAAAAGGGGTTCCTTTGAGCACTAGGCATTCAGGTCCGTTTCCCTCAACAGGATTTACCTAGGAGATTGATTGTGTTGAGAAGAAGCGTTCTTTCCTTTTTGGGCTTGCTCCTACGGACTATATTTAACTTGATTTCTTATCTCTTCTGATTAACTCATATATATTATTCTACTCCTTTTGCTCTTTTTGTAAAACAGTAATTATTATTACGATTACGTTGCTTAAATAAGGATCATTTGGTCATTTCTTATTAAATAGTTAGAATACTCTATTTTGTTATTATTATTATATCTGTCTGCCACAACCCATCTGAAATAGCTCTGCTTGCCGTAAGCACACTCCTAGCAGACGAGGCATAGTTTGTGCACAAGCTGGCCCAAATTGAGTTGCAGTTGGATCGGTCTCAACTCCCTTACTCAGAATACTTGGGTCTATTAATGCAGGAGGCAGCCCAGCCTAATACAACAAAAAAGGCCCCTACAAATATATATTTTTTTAAATACTTCTTTCAAATACTGTTTTCTTTGTTTTGTTTTTGTTTTTGTTTTTAATGTTTTTAACTATAAAAGTGATGAGGTGGGTAACCACTACATAGCAAAAGAATCTCAAGTGTGTAAAATAACATTTTTCAAACCATTAATAAATAACATGAAATTGAGCCTAACCACAAATGAGTAAACTGTAATTAATCATTATTACTATTATTATTAGTGATAAACTATCAATTTTAAATTTTAAGGAGGTCAAATTCTAAAATTTGAAAGGTGACCGTTATCCCAATATCCATTGGAATTTTCAAAAATTCCCGTGGGAATTTGTGGGCGTCTAGTTTTGGTCAATACAATTTGGTTATGATTTCTATCTTGTTTCTTGTTTTTAGTTCTTCATCATAGAACTTGGGCTATAAAGAGTTCATTTCTTTCTTTACATGAATTCATCGCCTCTATTCATGTAGAACTTTAATCATAACAACAAGAACAACGACAAAAATGATTATGTAAGTATGGAATGGAAAGTAGTTCTTAGATTCAAAATTTAAAGCATCATTTGTAAAGTAGGTTTTTGGTTTAGGCAAAATCAACACTCAAAACTCAATTTTCATCATCCAATTCTCAAAATTTGTAGGCCCATCTCAAGAAAATTTATTTGGGCTTTTGTTCTCAATTTTAATAACTCATTACTAAAAAAATTGAGTCAGAGTTATGAAAATTGAGAACAACTTTTGGAGTTTTTGAGTGATAGAAATTGAGTTTCAATGGAATATTTGTAAATCTGAGCAAATGTGTAAGACCCACAGTTATAAATTGTTTCCATCAAGTTAGACCATATTTAATTTTGTTTGTTTCAGGATAAAATAATTTTCGAAAATGTTTTTCAAATTTTTTTTTTTGGTTTAATTTACCTCCAGTATTCTTTTAACTGGAAGTGTTCTTTTATTTTAAATACACAATAGCAAGTAGTAGTGAGTTTTAATCTCCATATTCTATTTAGTTAGTGTGTGATATGACAATTTCTCATTAAAACAAAAAGAGATTCTAGTTAAAAAAGTACTAAAGGTAAACCAATTTTTTTTTTTTTTTGGTGGTGGTGGGGCTTAAATATTGCCTTGACATCCCTTCCTTGTGGTAAAGGAAAGGAAAAATTTTTAAGTAGTCTCAGAGTATAGTGAAATGGTACTCTCTCCTCTCATATTCATTGTGAATCTCACTATAAATTTAATAAGCGAATCCCACCATGAATGTGTTACGAAAAGGCTGTAATGCATGGCCCACTCTCATAATGTGATTGGCAGTGTGTACAAGGTTTGGGAACGAATTCACCGCTGTATTTAGTGAACAAATATAATTGTAACTCCTTATCAATTTCTTCTTCTTCTAATTCAATTTCATGATTAATTTGTAATTATACCAAAATGACACTTATTTTAAAAGCGTAAACCATTTTTGAAGAAAAAACAAACAAATGGATTTCATCCTTTCATCCCCACTACCCTCACCCCTTCTACCTTATGCCATCATTACCACCTCTACGCCGTCTACAACATCCACTACCACTTGTTTGTCATTTTCAACCCGACCCTGGTGCTACTGCTCGCCACCCACCACTGGCCTTTGCCACTTGCTGTCTACCACCACTTGCCTCCCCCTAACCGCCATTGTTGGAAAAATTTTAGGTAAACACTGGAAAAATATTTTTTGAATGACAACCAAACAAAAAACAAGTCATTTTCTTCAAAATGCACTTTTCACTAAAAATATTTTTCACAATCATTTTCCCCCAAAACAAATAGGGCCTTACCAATAAAACAAAAGCATTCCAAAGCATCCACAACATGGGCTTATCACTAGATCATGTTAGAGAACTGATTGGGGCTTGGAAAATGATTCATTTGATTAGGAGAAATTGACATAAAGCTCTTTTATCAATATTACAAATATGCGCATATAGAATATTCCGAACGTTTGAAAACTACCCTGCATGTTCTTTGTAGGTAATAATCACTCAAATGGTCTTAACAACTTTGCACCTTTCTTAGTCTTTTAATGGATGACAGGCTTGAGAGGATGAGCCCTCAGTTTTGACAAATCAAGATGAGCATCAAGCTCCTCATCGAGCTCCCCAACTACGCTTCTACAAGATTCAAGGAATTTAGATTATAATATAGCATGTAGTTTTTTTTTTTTTTTTTGTTTTGGGGGGGGGGGGGGGGGGGTGGGGGGTGTTGGGGGAAGGGAGGGGGTGTGGAATTCTCACTAAGGGAAAAAGAAAATGGATAAAAACAAAGTTCAAAGGTATTACATGTTGTCACCCCTGATTATGTACAAACCCAACACAAGCTGTTGAACACCTTCCTGCAAGTCAGAAGTGCGAAGTCAGGTTATGTTGAGAGAGAGAGACAGAGAGGGGGGGCAGTAAATGTGTAATTTGTTCCATTCAGTGAACTATCTATAGAAATTCCAAATTCAGCAGAATACACTTGCAAAAAGAATGTCTACTGGAAAGAAGCTAATAAAGTTCTCCATCTGGTTGGCCAAATGTTGAGAAATCCAGTGGAAAAAAAAAAATACTATATAAAATGTTTTAGATTCTGAAATTAACCTTCTCCAATTGACTCACACACCATAGGAGTAAAACAAACTGTGACTGAAGGCTTATCATAGTAAGGATACAAACCTTTGTGGAGTAGACACGCTCATGAGATTCATCAAGGATAATATTTGTAGCTTGGTCAAAGCCTTTTAAGACTCCCTAAATGAAAAATCAACTTTGTAAATACAATTAATCCATCATTCATAAGATTTAGCAAGCATTGGACTAATATCATGTAACATACCACTATGTTCCGTCCATCATTTGTGATAACTGATATTGTTTCTGCACACAGGAAATAATTTTAAAATTTAGTAAAGAAAACGAATAATAAATAAATGAAGCCCCAAACCATCTGGGCGAAAAGTGCAGGACAAAAAAACACTGAGAACTACCCAGGGTCTACATTACTCTTTTCCAGTCTTACACAGACACAGGCACAGGCACATGCGCACACAGAAAGTTTACTAACCAGCTTTGAAAAGATTTTACCTCTTGCTTTTAAACACAACTAAAGGAGTAAAGTGGGATCCTATGAAGCTCCAAAGTTAGAAGTTTAAGCAACAGTTCTATTAGGCATACACTTCAAAAGCCAAGGTGCACCAAGTTACAAGTATGAAAAGCTTACACCTCAACACACTACACCTAGACTCATACCTTGACTAAAATTTGGTAAAACACCCTGTAGATTGTTATATATACATGAAACACAGAAGCAATAAATAGGGTTTATCAGAAATTTGCTTACGATCTACAAGAGATTCAAGTCCAGGGCCACCTGACATTTTGAGGCTCCCAAAATCTATATGAGAGACTCCTCTACAAGATAGGTTATGAACCAATTTTCTGGAAAAAAAAAAAAAAAAAAAAAAAAAAAAAAAAAGATCGTAAGTTCCTCAATAGCCAATTTACATAAATTAATTAGAGCATATTATAAGCGCTATAAATGTCACGACCCAAACTATAATCCAAATTTGCAAGCATGAACAGCATGTTACTACTAAAGTTTTACTCGATATCAACATGAACTAAACTAAATTTGTACACAAAATACCATGCTCTTTATTTAATATCCAGAACATTAAAATTTCCCCAAAAGGTTTGATAACCATCAAATATAAAAAGGTTGTAGTCCGTGCACATGGCTCCCACTTCCTAACAAATACATACCAACTTGAGAGTTGAGCAAAACCATACCCCAAAAAAAAAAAAAAAAAAAGGTAAGAATGTCTAAACCAAACAAGCTCCTCAAGAACTCAACTAATGTTCCCACTGATTTCAATCAAATATAATTGGGAAGATATCATCCAAGTTCACACAAACTCAAAAATTTTAAAGGGAAAAGAAGAAGAAGAAGAAGAAGATGAAGAAATGTATTTATGAAATAGATTCAATTTATTAGACACCAACAATAAAAAAAGAAAAAAAAAAAAAAATAGTAATCCAAAGCCTTCTTCACACTGTCCATCAATGACTCAGCCTCAAATGATAACATCAATAATCCAGCCTTCCTCAGGCCATCAATCATTCATAACTTCTTTGCTGGCAAGAGATGGGAAAAGAAAAATCCAAAGAAAACTTAATATGCCTTGATTTGAAATATATATATATATATATAATGATATTTGTAACATACCCAAGGTGGGGTAGGGGCGAATAAAACATGTCCCCACCCCATACCTGCCTCAAGTTTTAATATTAAGCCTTACCTCTGCCCTGTCCTCTGGCCAGGACGGGCAGAAATTACCATCCCTTGCTAAAAAGCTCCATAAGGGTTAAGTGACATGGGAATTTAATATGAACATATGTATAATGAAGCATTTCATAGTTTGTGGATGTGCATACTAGAAAAATTTTTGGGATCTCAGACTCAGTAAACCTCGTTCATTTTTTTTTTTTTTTTTTTGTTAATGACACTACATTTTATATATATATATATATATAATCCATTCATCTAAATTTTCACAATATATCTCTCATGATTAAGATAACACAACCATTCATCAAATAATATTTTGGTTACTTTTTCTGATAAGTTTGTAAAGATTTGTAATGCATCCAACTCTCCTCACAACGCCATCGACTCCTGGGTATCTCATAATAAGATATCATCAACCCTTAAAGTTGGAATCTTCATCGATCATAGGGTGGTTGGCATCCACCACTGGTTGGATGTCACCAAACAAGCAATGTGGCAGCATCTCGCTACTTGGCGGCCAAAACAAAAATTTCCATGATAAGCTAATACTCTTTCCCCTTACTAATTGAGGTTAGAGCATGCCATAAGACTCAACCATAAAACCTTTTGAATTTAACATACAAATCACAATATCCACTAAACTCTTTAAATATTATTTTCAGGAATTATGTAAGAATTCTTACATAACTAAAATAATATTCATATATCAAAAGCGCATGAAAATGTATCAATTGAGACCAAGATCTCATTTCAATGAATAATAAGTTTTTAATAAATTCCTATAGCCTATTAAAAGCTCATATTACAAGCCCCTTAGCTGTAACTAAAAGAATCGAGAGCCCAAAATTGGAAGAGCTCAAACTTGGGCATTTACAATGCCTATCTTATAAATCCCAGGTTATTACTAATAACTTCGTAACCAATAAAAACTCAAAACTTGAATCTCAGAAGATAAAAATCTCTCTTAACTTAAGAAACTACTAATCCATCTAAAAAGTTTCCAACACATTTACATGCATCAAACAGCCACTGCTTGCTCCAAAGATTCACAAAACATTAAAAAAATTACATCATTCAAGGTTTATCAGACAATTACACAAATGGGGCAGCAACAGTAACAACCCTCTGCCTGCCAGATACCAAACAATAGGAACACGCCATAACCAAATTCATGCATGAAATTCAAATACCACACGGCACTCATGTAAAATTCTAGGTCAATCCAATTTACCAAAACCTGGAATTAATTCCACAATTTTTTTCAGCCTTTTCAAGCTACTGCCAGGTTAAATTTCCTGCAGGTCAGGCGTCTTTCAAAATTCGTTTGACGACCTTAGAAGTCTCAAAATAAGTTGTAATTATATAGGGATGAATTCCCATAAATATACACGTGGTGACTTATAAAACTACCCACGTGTATTTTTACCAAGTCGCATGACTCATTAAATAGTTCATGTGAGTAAAAGTATACACGGATAGCTTTACCAATAGCCATGTAGTGGGTTGATGGAAATTTCCTCCAAACTGGTTTGGAGGTAAACTTTTTCCTATACTATTTACAACTAAATAATTCAGCTCAAAGATCAGTTCTCTGGGATTTATTAAAAAATTCTAAAGCTAACAAACTCAAATCTGCTCCCTGACAGATTTAGTTTTTGAGAGTTAAACAAATAGTATACTCACAGACAGAAGTGTATTTTAACATGAAACTTGGTTCAAATTACAACTACACTTCCAAATGAATCTATACTTTTTACTATAATTTAAAACATATATGTATATATATTACAACACGTGTAGAAACTACCCGATGGACAGCGTTGTACACTAATATCCTAAATTATAGCCTATAGGAATAGGACAGAATTATCCTACTATAATTGTGAGTTCTATAGCACCTTAGCTAAACCAAAGCAAAATTTCTTACCATCTATTAGTAAAATCAACCTGAGTACAATAATTTATATAGGAAACCAAAGCAATAGCAGCTTGAACAAATAGCATGGAGTTGAAATATCAAAGCTTAATTTGTATAAGAAAATCCTGTAGTTGTTGTTTTTATTTGAATTGCAGAAATAGAAAATGTCGATTTATATAAAAATAATTATGGGCATGGGTAATGGGTAATGGGTAATGGGTTGAACTTGAAAGTTGAAAGTGTTAGGGAAAGGCTGATATTTTGTCCCACAAAGAACGAAAATGAAATACCTCTCTGTCTGTCACATTATATAAACCCTAGATATTCTCTCTCACACGCACAAATCATATTCATCTATATGAATGAATAAAATAAAAAGGTAAGCTTGAAATTGAAGAACCTAAATTTCAGAATCCAGAAAAATAAGGAAGAACAACACACAATATGAAAAGACAGAGTGTGTCAATAAAGAAGAAGAAGCTCACTTTTGCTTTTGCGTGCGAGCAAAAAGCTACAGTAATTGCCCAGCGCCGAGTTTCCCCTCCGTCTCAACACACTCTCTCTCCTTCTCTCCCTTTCGATTTTTGTTACAGCTAAGCCTAATTGCCTAAAGCTAACGGGCGAGAAGAAACCAATTCTGAATAACTATATATAGTGGCGGGCCAGGCCCAGGCCCAGGACAGAAAGCTTCATTGGGCTGGGTTCGGGTTTGTTTAAGTTCAGCTACTCTTTCTTTTGGCCAAAATGGCCCATTACCATCAATTTTGGTAATATATGGGCAAAAAGCACTGTTTCGGAAATAATTGAGGAAGTACCACGTTTTTAAGTACTCGAGTTTGGTGAACTCGAGTATCATGTTTTTTTCCCTCCACCGTGGCACGCTGACATGGCAGTTGGATTTGAATTTTCCACCTAATACTCGAGCTTCAGGAGCTCGAGTACTGTTCTACCCAATTACCACCGAATATTGCCCCAAACGCTTACCCACACACACTTAAACCAAACCAAGATTTGTTACCTTACCCACTCACCTTACTCCCTCTCAATCTCGCTACTCCCTGTCGCTCTCCGTCTCGGTCTCGGCCTGATTCTCCCTGTTGCTCACGCTCTCTACTCTCCCTGTTGGTCTGCATCTTCAGTTTGGAATCACAAGGTATGTCTCCTTATCTCAATATTTGTTTGAGCATTTGGTCTTTGTGGGTCTTTGTGGTTCTTTGTGTGTATTTTGTGTGGTGTGTGCGAGTGTTCCTGCATGCTGGAATCATGAAATTGGAGCTTGTTGGGATAGTGAAGCTTATATATTAAGGATTTGTTATTCTTTTGTTGGGATAGTGAAGATTATTTGTTATTCTCAAAAAATAATCTCAGGTGCGAAAAAGTGCTTGCTTGATTTGTTCATTCATTCTGAGAAAATTGCTTTTGCTTCTTCTCCCTTGCGTGCTCTTTATACATCAATCTCCTTTCCGCAGTCCATTAATTTACTCACTAGTGAAGGTAAGGATAAAAAGAAAAAAAAAACCTAATTTCACTCACCTCTGTTTTGTTTCCCCTTTTTCTTCGTTAGTTTTTCAGCGAATCCGTTTGAAAAAATATGCACTTTTTATTTCAATTGGTTGTTGATTGCGTATCACTGCCCTTTCTATTTGTCAAATATGGGTATTGGGTGCGGGGTGGAACTTGCTTAGGGTTCATGTGCAGGTTAAATATTAATTTACATTAGGCCATATGAGTGGACCATATGATTATGCTTCTCCATTTCCAGATTCTTTCATGTGCAGGTTAAATATTAATTTACATTAGGCCATATGAGTTTAATTTTTTATACCATATTTCATTTGATGTATTGTGGGTTTTGTTGGGGTTTTGTTCATTTGTTTGTGCGTTTTGTTTCATAGTATTTTCAATGATTTGTTTTGGGTTTGTTAACTTTTTGTGGGTTTGTAATGCAAATTATGTGTTTGATGCTTCTTGCTTTGCTCCACAAACAGTAAAGAATCATCAGCCAGTAGGGTTAGAACTCAGGACACAACCAGTCCTCTCTTATTGACGCTTTCCAAGGGCCCAATAACTCTTTTTTGTTACCATTGCAATTTTGGGATAATCCATGTTTCTGTCACATGCAAATGCTTATGATTTTTTTTAAATATTTTATAAAATTTTGCATAGTTTTTTATTTTTATTTTTATTTTTGTGTGTACTTGGATGAATTTTTATTATTTGTATTTTAAAATTTTCTTTTAATTTAGTTGCACAGATAGTATTTTAACCCAACAAGATATTGTCAAAACTTCCACTGTCACAACAATTTCGGTTGGATATGAATAGAAGCATTCTTTATGCATCTATTTAGTGATAACATATGAACATAAACTATTAATTTGTAATTCACAATTTGGTTTAGCATGATTCATACAACTAAGTTATATTCCAATCAAATTTTCTAAAATGCCCTTATATAATTATAATTATACTCATTGTAGTTTTCACTTATTATCTATAAATTAAAAAATTTTACAATTAATATATATCATTGTCCTTTGCTTAAAATTACTATTTCATAATTGTTTTAAAAAAAATAATAAACAAATAAACCTGACTAGATCCCCTGTAAATATTAAATTCTAATATATGATACATTTACTTTCTTGAAAAAAATATGATATATATATATATATATATATAAAAGTTTGATTAGGAATAGCTATTCCAAACGTGTTCTTAGGTTTAATTTATCAATCAACCAGCTCCAACAAGGTATTGTTTTTCTGTTTCATCGTCAAGCAATTTTGATTGATTGCTATCTGTTTGTTGAATTGACTGTGTGAAGTTTTTCAATGCATCCAACAGCTTTTGTAAATTGTGGTGGATGTGGACCTTTTTGAAAGATATCATGAGCATAAGGTTCTTTGGTACACATTAATACTTGAAATGATAAAGAAGATAATTTGAGTTCAGTGGATGTGTATTTAGCTTGTATCCTAAGAATAAGCAGTTGCTGACAAAGCCAATTTCTTTCTTAGCCTTTAAAAAAAAAATTGAGAGTAATTTTGTTGGGCAACCCATGTGGTTGGTAAAAGCTACTTTATATAGATCCTTATAAGTTTTACAGTAGAGGACCATAAAAAAATGGTAATACAAAAAGTTTTCATACCTAGATTGAGGGTTAATAGATAGGTCAGTGAGGGAAAAAAGAAGAAGAATAAAGAA
Source organism: Quercus gilva (assembly GCA_023621385.1). Taxonomy (NCBI): domain Eukaryota; kingdom Viridiplantae; phylum Streptophyta; class Magnoliopsida; order Fagales; family Fagaceae; genus Quercus; species Quercus gilva. The sequence goes on along the minus strand of CM042482.1, from coordinate 36,430,587 downwards.
TAAAGGATAAAGGTAACCTATTTATGCTATAATTTTTTTATATGGCTCATATTAAAACTTGTCACTTATTTAATAGCAGCACTAATTTTTGTGTTACTTTGTGTTCCTCTATGGTTTTGGCCAAATTTAATATGCAAGCTTGATTTTAAGCTGTACACTGTGCACACACCTACCAAATTCAATTTAATTAACTTTTGTGGGCCACTTAAGAGTTTAAATTCATGCCTGAGGCACACATGTAAAGTTTTGTCCCACTGCCACAGTACATTTGCTAGCAATTTAAATAATGATCAATCTTGGGACATGATACTCAATGAACAAGGTTTTCTTTCTTTCTTTCTTTGTTTTGATTGAATTATTGTATAGACAAAGTTGAATGAAAATTTCTATTATCTAGGTCATAACTAAGGCTGATACTGAATTGATAAATGTGAGAGCTGTGGTAAGTATTGGTGGGTGAGGGAAGATAGGTCGTTGTCATTGCAGTTTAGAGATTTTAGGTGTGAGGGCTCAATCCACATTCTTAACCATAAGTTTTTGAAGTATTTATATTTAATCAATAATCATGATTGATTGATTGTAGTCATATTTTTAATACCACCTAATGACTATTCTATAATTGTACTCTTTAAGATAAGTGGTTCATAGGGCTATTAAGTTGCAAAAGAATCTGAGAGACTGATTTTATAATATTGATCCTCAGTCACAACTTTGGTCAGTTAGAATATTATTTTCAAACAAAGACTAGGAAGTTTTGCTTACTATCGACGACATAAAATATGCAACTTCAAAATTAGTGGAGCTAGTTTTTGTATTTTCAAACAAAATATGCTTTGTATTTGACCTAATGGGCCATTAATCATTAATCACCTTTAATTTATGCCAGATATGGACCCACATAGAGCGGGACCCTCTATAGAGGATGTCTTGACGAGGCAGGATATGCATCGTTCAAGTTTGCTTTGGGATGCTCGTTTGGTAGGCGAGGTATGCACTTGTCCAAAATCGTTGTCAATATATGTAGTAGAAAGATTTTTGGCATTTAAGTTTGAAGCGTAATTATTCTGTGCTTAGTGAATGCTATTATTAATACTAAGTTGCTCTGTTTGCAAGAAGTGCCAGGTTTACTGACTTGCCGTCATCGAGAAAAAGGTTTGCTTGAAGGTCTGCTTGAAGGTGGGTTAGACCCACGTATCGCCGCTCATATCACGGATGCAGGATTAGATGGACTACTTCGGGTCCCAAATATAGACATTGACCATAGCTTGATCACGGCTTTGGTGGAAAGATGGCGGCCGGAGACACACTCATTCCATTTGCCCCTCGGTGAGATGACCATCACGCTGCAAGACATAGAGGTTATAATGGGGGTTCCTGTAGATGGGTTGCCGGTGGTGGGATATACCCATATTGGTGATTGGGGTGACCTATGTGCCAACTTGCTAGGGCATAGGCCGCCGAGAGGTGTTCGTGGAGTTACAGTTGTTAAGAACGGTGGAGTGATGGAAGGGCCAAGGATAAAAGCCAAATGGCTTGAGGATCAGTTTAGGGACCTTCTCCCGGCTGATGCCAGTGAGGAGCTTGTGCAGCAGTATGTTACATACTGGAGATGTTGGCTGGTATATTGTTTATGGACAAGTCTGGCGAACGGCACTCAATTAAGTATTTGCAATTTTTCAATCCAATTAGCAATGGAAAGAGATATAGTTGGGGTAGTGCAGCACTAAGTTGGTTATATAGACACCTTTGTAATGCATCAGAGAAGGGAGCCAAGCAGATTGGCGGTGCCGTGCTATTGGTGCAGTTGTGGGCATGGGAGAGGTTTCCACACATATGTCCTGTGATGAGGCATCCACACCAGGCACTGCCCCCAGGTCCACTTGCTATCAGGTATGTAGGATCTTAGATAGTTACCATTTTAAAATTTTGTATTATCTTTTGTCGCATGGGAATTATGTAAGTACCTAATATGCAGGTTATGTCTGTGTTGTTTGGTAGATGGAAAGGGGCTAAGATAACAACTGAACATCCAATGCACGTCCTACGCGCCTATCGTTTGTCGCTCACTTCGCTACGGCCAAATCAAGTATCGTGCGTTACAAGTAGGAATCGCTTTGGCATGTAGTTGTCGTACTTACAAGTGGCAATGAATAAACATTTTTTATTTCAGAGTTAAATATTGTTGCTATGTATTGTTCACATCCGTTACACATTTTTTCTAATTATATTGTTAATATGGTTGTTTGCATCTGTTGGATCATTGCAGATTGTCTGGGAGCCGTACATAAATTATTTGGGTTCCTTGCCCGCATATTGTACGGCAGGCCAACGCATATGGAGGTCTATCGTGCTGCTGATACATTTTTGGGTGGTCGAAGGCCATCACCCAGAACATGTTCTCCGATAGTTTGGGATAAAGCAAGACATACCGATCAATGTCGATACTTCAACTGAACTTCACAAGATAACACTTCAGGGCTAGCATGAAAAAAACTGGGCTGTTGAACATAGAATACATATTGCTAAATGGGCGGCGCATGCCACAATTGCCGATGCACCGCCCTTTCATGGGGAGATGAGCTACAATGACGATTATATGGTGTGGTTTCGTCCTCGCACTGTTCGCCATATTACGAGAGAGACCTCGTACTGGGACACTTTGGTAAGCTTACAAACACTTTTCTGTTATAAATGTACCTCGCTTCGCATAGTTTAGTTCAACCTACTAACACTATTCTTGTATACTTGTGACAGGTTGAATCACAGTTGAGGATTATGGAGAAGTGCGAACCAGGGTCTGAGATCTACAATGATTGTATTAATGCCTTGCGAGCTGTTGAAGAGCTCGGTCGGTTGACATTGGACGATGCACGCACTGCGGGCAACACAAGTGAACCAGTTGTAGGGTGTGGTCGGCAAGCAGGTAGACGTCAACGGCAAGGAGGCCGTCAATCTAGTCAGCGTCCCACCTCTAGTCGGCGTCAGACACCCGTGCCCACATCTGGTCGGCGTCACACACCCGTGCATGACCACACCATGAAGGAAGCAAGTCAGACAGCAGATGAGATGTGTTTGGACATTGGTTATGACATGGGCTCCATAGCGCACGATGATGCGGGTCCATCCCATACATTTGCCAATGGGGACACATCTCGGTCCCCATCCATGAGGAGCGATGATACCTGCCCACCCACATCCCCTACTACATCTCCATTGCCCACCGCCCGTATGTCTCCCCCAGTGACTACCGGCACTGCCCCCGCAGATGTACATGGTAGAGATGAGATGAGATTCATGCCCACTCCTAGGCGACCCACTCCTGGTGCTGTCCCCCTGAGTTTGTGCATACCGAGTTCATCCAGACACAGATACCCGCCGCCCCACCAGAGGCTTCACACATTCAGGATCGGCCGCGAAGCCCGCAACGGACACGGACACATCCTCCTGATTGTGGGACTGGACATGGTACGATACTTCGATTCAATACCGATTACATATAATAGATAAATGATTTGCATATTAATATTTGCTTGTGTTCTTTTCAGGCAAGGTGAGACCAGTCAAGCAACCAGTGAGGAGAAGAAAACGGGAATGATTTTCGATGGACAAGAATAACTTATGTAAGTTATTTTTCAGTTGCACAACTATATTACACTGTCCTTTATTTTCTTAGCAAAACTTTTGTCTACTTTATTCAACTAGTTGTTACTTATCTAAATAATGAAATGAAAAAAATAATTCAACTAGTTGCAGCATCAGTTGAAGTGTTCTTTTTATGATTATACGTTCATGTTTGCAAGACGACCGAGCTGTTTTTGTTCTTCTTTCAGAATGCTATAAGAAATAGTTCTCTGCAATTGGCCTCATTGGAGCAAGAAAAGGCTGATGTGAATGTATTGAAACTGGCTGAAGATCAAAAGGTTTGTGAGTTGTTTCTAAGTGCTTAAAGGATAACCTACACATTTCCTTGTCATTTTGGATAAAGATAGATTAGTTATACTCAGTGGCGGAGCCAGGATTTTAGTCTAGAGGGGGCAAAATTAAAAGATGATATTAAAAGTGAAATTAATCTAAAAAAAAATATTAATCAACAATAATAACAAAATAAATAAACAATTGTAAGCAAATATGAATATATTTCATATTATTAAAATAAATAAACAAAAATAACCAATTCATAGCTACTAAAAAATTTACAAACTAATGGAGTAAGAATGTGATTAGTGTTACTTAAAAAAATATAATGAATAAATGTTTGAAATGATTTTCTTTGTTATTGGTGACATGCCAATTTGTAAGACATAAGTTGAAAATTTTGTAATATCTCTAGCATCATTCAAGAATAAAATACTGTAAAAAAGTATTATAAATAGTAAAAATAGTGTAAATAATGATATAAAATAAAAAATAAAAAATAGTGAAATAGGTGCAAGTTGCAGTAGGACAAGACAAAAGCAATGATTTGGTCAGTTTCAACTAAGAAAAAGTCCTTTTTTTTCATTTTTTTTTCTCTCCATGTCAGCATATAACTACTCTAGACTACTATTACTAAAAAATTTGAGGAGTCAGGGGGGGCAGGTGCCCCCCCTCGCCCCCCTCTGGCTCCGCCAGTGGTTATACTTTACAATTGGTTTCTTACACAGAGGCAAAAGGAGAAACTCCATAAGAGAATAATTCAATTACAAAAGCAACTGGATGCAAAACAAGTTCCACCTACTTTTTTGCTTGATTTTATTGGGAAGGAGATATCTGGAGATGCATTCGCTATTGAGCGTGCGGCGATACTTTTTAACATATCTTGGTTTTCTTTGAAGAGTTACCATTCTAAGGATACCAGGTATCTGTAACAATAGGTGCTTGTGTCTTTTATGCATTTTATTCATGTGTATGGATCATTATGTGTCTATACTTCCCCTATTTCCTATGAAGAATTTTTAACAATGGCAATGGTATAAGTACTTAGATATGCTGATTTCTAGTTAGATGGGCTGCTGTTAACTTGTCTTTTTCTCATAGGAATGATCATAATTCCTGAACTTGCATTCATGACTTTTATGGGATTGAAAATTTTTGGACTGTGATTCTCAGGGGCATGAGATTTTTAGGTTATATTACCTTGTAATCTTTTCTTCTGTTTCTTAATATGCCTGTTAAATTAGTGATGATCTTTTGGTTTTACTGAGGACAATAATTTTTTTCCTACCTTTTCTAATATCCCCATTAAAGATGTGGTGTGGTAAGTAAAAATGTAAAATGAATGTTCAAAGGGTTGTTTTTGATATTTCATTCACCTCATCAAATTGTGTCCATATTTGTCTTGCATTGTTGCATATGTTGTTCATCTACTGAACTCTATCAGATTAAAAGATTGTTTTCTTTCTGGTCTTGTACTTGTCTGCTTGTGTGCGTACATGTTCACAAACACACACACACACACACACACTCACACTGTTCTCGCAGACAATAGGTTTGATAGATTACTCTCTTCACTCGGGGCTGTGTGCAATGACTTGACAGTATATTAAATTGTATTACATGACATAAGTATGTATCTATTGTTTAAATGATGAATTTTTGGATCTATAATAGCACTATTAGGCTCTCTATGCGATCAAAATTTGATAACTAACCTCCTTTGCCTTCTCTTTTTTGTTGGTTTTGTCACTAGGACCTCTTGCTGTGATCTATTTGATATTCATTTACCAAAATTAGTGTCTTGGTTGATGCTGGCCTTTGTTCTCTGCCGTGAGGTGCCTATACTTTTTCAGAAGGTGAAATTTGTTTAAATTTTCTGTCTTGATATTGATTTTTTGTGTTTGATCGTTGGTTGTTGGCAACTTTTTGCTGGGGCACATTCCTGAATTTAAAGGTGTTTAAGGCTTGTCATCCAATGATTGCAAGGAGTATATCCTGTGTCCTGGATTTCTAAAATTATCTTCTCCCCCTTTTGTAGATCTTTTGAACTAATTTATATCTAGTCCATGTATTTCTTTCTGTTGCATAATGACTTATATTCCCTAGTAGATGGGCCATCAATTTTTCTTCTAAACTAATCTAGTTTTTTTTGCAATTATGCCAATCCAGTATTTTTCCCCCTTATTAAAGCACAAACAAATTTGTAGTTATTTTTTCCCCTCGTGTTAAATCGTGTTTGAAGGATCGTAAATCTCATTATTGTAATCAAGAAACAATCTGGTTAATTTGTCCCATAAAACCTGGAATTGATCTAAATCTGGTTTTCTATTTATTGAGGTTGGCAATGGCAAAATAGATTGTGCAATTATTTTGGTTCAACTTTCAATATCTATTTTGTTAAATAAAATTATTAGGTCACGATTATTTTAATAAAATATACATACCTAAACTTGTGGCTTTCAATTAATGATCGTGACCACAAATCAAATCTCATTATGAATGTGACACTGAAACTTATGGGATATGTAATAGTTTTGAATCATCTGACTTCACCCCAAGATGCTGTTGCCCGTTTTGATCGGTGTCAAAGCTTCTTGCTGTTGTATGATCTTCCATTGATATTTACCTAGAAAGCTTGATTGACAAAATATGTGGTTGAGGGTTTATTTGAGAATCAAATGGATAATTTGAACAGACATAAATCAACTATAATTTGTCTTTTTTGGGATATGGGACTATACAAGAGTTTTTTGGAATTTTAATTGCGGTTTTTGTTTACCAACTAAATTTAGTTCGTTTATGTATTAGTCCTATTCGTGGATCTAAATATATTGTCATAATTGTGATTTATTTTTATCTAAATTTCCCTTATTAATTATAGGAAAAAAAAAAAAAAAAAACAGGTATTTGTATCGGATCTGGTTGCAATATGACCTTGTGGTGTAAGTAGAATTTTATGAGTTAGATACAAGGATATCAATATCTGGGTATCTAAAAATTGATTTGGCTTTCAGCTTGCAGTGTCAAGTTAAATATAGTGAAGTTCTGGTTTTATTTTTATTTTTATTTCTTTTCCTGCAAAAAATTCTGTTTTGGAATTTGGATTTTTAGAAATCTACTTGAGTTCATTCCACTTTTACCTCAGCTTCCATGTGTTGCAGTTGCAAGTAATTCCCTATTATTTTGATTTTTTTTTGTTTTTGTTTTTGTTTTTTTTTTTTTTGGATAAGTAACGAAACCCTCTTATTTTGAATTTTGAAAGCTGTGTTCTCTTGCTGAAGTAGACTTTGTTTCATAATTTCATGTAATCATGGAGATTATTAACTGTTACTTTTAATGACACTACAGGTTTCTAAATTACTTGCTACCATATATGTACTTTCTGCCTCAACTGAGTTTTTTCCGTTGTCCCCTTCTTGCAAAGCACTCTCTGAAAATCATTGGGCTTCATATTTTCATCAAGCTTCACTTCGCAGTCATCTTGATTGCCAGTTCTTTTCAAATATGATTGGGAGATGCAAAGTACAACCCCTTGTGGATGCTGAGGTATGTTCACACGCTTCTCTGTTTGCCTATAAATTTTTAATTATTGGACCAACCACAAGTTTTGTGAATTTTCCCCTTAGCTTGATTTTTATGTTCACTGGTTTTCCAATTTGTATTCTTTTTTTTATTTTAAATAATTGTTATTTTCCTGCTTTTCTAAAGCATTTTCAGAAAGCACATAGTTGCTGACCTTTAGGCCGTACCTCCTTAAATTGCATGTGATGAGTATTCCTCTTGATTCTGCGTGATAACAGAAAAGTACAACAAAAGTTTTCATTATTTATTTATATAACTGATGAGATTTGCATTGCAGAATGGAATGTCACATCTGAGGCCACTTAAGAAATTTCGAGGAATAAGTGACTCTCAATTCGCTTAGTCCATTGTTCCCTTCCACAATTATGATTTTGAAGAATTGTTAGAATTTCTTGCTGAAAGTCATAGCTGAAGATATGTGCTAGTTTTAAACTCTTATATTTATTTTTTTTCCCTTACTAGAGTTACATTTTTATAGCTTGTTACTCATGGTTTTGGCATCTTAAATTCTCTTACCTAATGCTCAAAACTCTTCGTTCTACCTTGAGGCCAAGAACAAATTTAGGCTGTGATAGAGATGAGTGATAGAGCTTTTTTGCATTCAAAGCTAAAAACTTGTTGTTCTAACCATTTAATCTTTTTTTATTTTATTAAAAGGAATCATTAAATCCATTTCTGAGGGTTTAGCAATTGCGTTGGATATTATGTTAATGAAAAATGAAGTTGTTTTTAGCTTTCATTGATAGACTCAAATTATTGCAGCTACCATTCATTTGAATAATGTATAAAGCGAGATGCTGCCATCAGCACAGTACTTGACTCTTATTAAAGGGGCATTAGTAATCTGCATGTGATGATACCAAAGCAAGATGGTCCATTAACATGATGGCATAATGTTGAAAACATTGAGCAAAAAGGTTTAATGGTGAATGTATAAAATTAAGTGCTTTAATCTTTTGTGTGGTGCACTCGTATACTTGGCTGTGAAGGTCTGCTTAGGGCATGGTGCACTTGAACTTTTGGCTGGAAAGGTCTGCTTTCCAATTGAAGCCTAAGCATTCCTAAACATGCACTGACTCTTGGTCCACAAGCCTAATGACTGCCCCTTATTCGGAGCTATGTATTGCTTTGAGTTTCATTGTTTGAATCTGTGGCCCTGACACCTGTAAGGTTGACACTTTTACAGAACTCATGGGGGATTGTATCTCTTGGATCATGTTTCGTTATATTACTGAGAGTCATCTGTATATACAGGATAGATAATCTAAGGTGGTCGTATTGAAACTATGGGTTTAATGAAGGGTGGGGGAGTTATGTCGACCACATTTAGCAGTAACTTAAAAGACTTTTGGTTGTTTTGGTTTATGTCATTTTCATGTTAGTTACTGTTTCAAGTACTGAAATTTTAATTATCAATTATCTTCATACACAGGACACAGTTAGGGAGGAGCCTGCAACTGTCAAGGTTGCTGCGAACCTCGTCAGGCTACTGGCCTATAATAACAAGGTCTGAGTTTACTGCTTTAGTTTGTTCAATATGATTGCTTTCTTGCTTTGGTCAGAGCAATATATAATTGTTTCATTGCCACTCTTTGAATGCACTGGTTTTCTTCTTTGAAAGTCATATATCTATTCATGTTATGGCAGATTGAGTATCAAAATAGGAATGATTTTGAGATTTAAAAAAAAAAAAAAAAAAATTCTGTTGGAGAAGAATACGACTCTTCATGAACACAAATATTAATACCAACATAAGCCGGTTGTGGGCTGCACCATGCAGTTTATGGCAATAAGAAAAATTTATTTGTGAAGGTTAAAGAATTTATATGTTGTGGTAGAAACATATATGTAGCAGTAACAGTATGATGACTATGATTAACCATTTGTTGGTACTAATGTAAATGTTTTCCCAATACAAACATTGCCCAAGTCCTTCGTACTATATATTTGATCATATTGCAATTTTATTTCAATCCAATAGAAGACATGTATGGAGTCACTCTTCTTGCCTCCTACTGAAGATCATGTTTCATTCTGCCCTTTTTTTTTTTATTACAGTAACTTAATAAACACAAGCAACTAATATATAATATTCTTACTTAAGGTTGAAAATTTAGCATCAATAAGAACTAAACGAGTTACTTAGACTTTCACTGCTGGTGGCGTTGGAGTGTGGTGGTTATTAAACTATTTCTAGTTTACCGAAATACTTGCTTTGTCACTTTGACTTGGCAGAACATGTTACAAACTGGCATGATTGTTGGTGGGTGGGACAAGTATGAAGGTGGTAAAATTTATGGAGTTCCTCTTGGTGGAACAATAATAGAGCAGCCTTTTTCAATTGGAGGTATGCTTTTTCAATTGGAAGAGTCATGATAACAGTTAATTCTTTTCTTTTCATTTGTCATTACTTATTACAAAAGGAGGAATATGTGTGTAAGGATGGAGTACGAGGGCTTCTCCATTTCTTGTAACTCATACTCTCTCATTGCTCATCCAATATATATAAGTATAAAACTGTTATTTTTTGCTGTGCTTTTTAGGCTCTTAATTATTTTTTGGTGTTTTACTGCAGCAATTTGTGGTTAAGGCTGTTTCCCTTGCCATTGCACGTGATGGAGCTAGTGGTGGTGTTGTTCGTACTGTCATTGTAAGATTTGTGCTAAGCATTTCCAAGTAGATTCTTTTTCACCGTTCACATGCTCACAAATTGACTGAAACCCCTTAGTCTTTGATGTTCCTGCAGATAAATTCCGAGAGAGTGACAAGAAATTTCTATCCTGGTGACAAACTTCCACTGTGGCATAAGGAATTGGAGCCACATAACTCACTGTTGGACATACTGAACTCAACTAGTCCTGAGCCAATGAACATATGAAGTGGAGGAATCATAATGTTGATAGGCCTCTAGCCTCACTTTATTTATTTCTCTTTACTCTGCTACATCTGTTTTCCAAACAGGAACGAGATTTTAATCATTTTATATTTCATAATGGTTCATGTACCATATCATAACCAATATATTTCTTATTCAATCTAGATGGGTTTAAGTTTATTGCCTGGTGTCATCATAATCTCCTCTCTGGGCCAATTAGAGGTCTGTGGAAACTGGAAATAGATATATTTGCACCTCATCGAGGGTGACGTTTTTGATTCATATTTGCACCCCATCTGATTTGATAATCTCATCCTATAAATGAAAGCTAGAATTTCATAGTCGAATTTCCTCTCTTTTTTCTCAATAGCCAAACAAAGATTATGCTAATTAATGAGCACAATGAAATCAAAGACTGAACAACTTGTATTACTCGGCTATTGCTTGATCTCCTATTGCTCTATTCGTTTCACCGATTCCAAAGAGGCTCAAATCATTTACACATCGTTAATTGATGTTAATGTCAGTTTAATTTCTTAGGAAATGCACAAAATAATGAAAACTGAACTTTTATAGCCAAACAAAGACTAGGCTAAGTAATGAGCAAAATGACATTAACAAGGTTCTAATTTTTATACAATAATAGGCGTGCAAGCGATAACTAATACTACAATTTTGCAAACAGTTTCTATATTAAAAAGGAAATTATGGGTAATTTTGTCAACCCCTTACTGGAACACGCGTCTTTAAGAGTGGAACTCGAGTCTTATGGGATGGGTAATTTTGTTCAGTGGAACACGCGTAGAGTGTGATTTTGTTCAGTGGAACTTGAGTCTTATAGACTCGAGTTCCTTGAAAATTTTCTTCAGAAAATCGAGTCTTAAAGACTCGATTTTCTTTCTGCACAAAACGAGTCTTTAAGACTCAAGATCCAAGTGTCTCATTTGTCTAGATCAGCACCAAAAAGTGATACGGCTCAAAAGAATCAGACAATAAAACTACCAGATACAGCTCAAAACGATCAGACAATAAAAGAATCAGACAATTGATTGAAGTAAAACATACCTTTTCAAATATAATTTACAATAACTTCTAATAAAAGGACTTATAGCAATCTATTGAAAGAAAGTTAATAAACTCAAAATAGCAAATATATTTTGTCTGTTAGCGCTATTGGATAGTGAAATTGCACAAACTTTATGAAATCAACTTTTATATAAGTTATTTCAATTCCTTAAAATCTTTATATAGTAAGTTTGAAAACAATAATGAATGGACAGTTATTTCAAAAATTCCTTGAGCCAAAAACGTTGAGGCAAGGGCAATAAGGCAGATTGGTACCCGAGTTTCTAAAACTCGAGTACCAATTTGACTTAATAAATATTTTTAAGCCAAAAAAAACCTTTACCCAAGTGTAATAAGGCAGATTGGTACCCGAGTTTGAGAAACTCGAGTACCAATCTGCCTTACAAATTTTTTTCAAAAATTCCTTGAGCCAAAAACGTTGAGGCAAGGGCAATAAGGCAGATTGGTACCCGAGTTTCTCAAACTCGAGTACCAATTTGCCTTAATAAATATTTTTAAGCCAAAAAAAACCTTTACCCAAGTGTAATAAGGCAGATTGGTACCCGAGTTTGAGAAACTCGAGTACTAATCTGCCTTACCAAATTTTTTTCAAAAATTCCTTGAGCCAAAAACGTTGAGGCAAGGGCAATAAGGCAGATTAGTACCCGAGTTTCTCAAACTCGAGTACCAATTTGCCTTAATAAATATTTTTAAGCCAAAAAAAACCTTTACCCAAGTGTAATAAGGCAGATTGGTACCCGAGTTTGAGAAACTCGGGTACCAATCTGCCTTACCAAATTTTTTTCAAAAATTCCTTGAGCCAAAAACGTTGAGGCAAGGGCAATAAGGCAGATTGGTACCCGAGTTTCTCAAACTCGAGTACCAATTTGCCTTAATAAATATTTTTAAGCCAAAAAAAACCTTTAACCAAGTGTAATAAGGCAGATTGGTACCCGAGTTTCTCAAACTCGGGTACCAATCTGCCTTACCAAATTTTTTTCAAAAATTCCCTGGGCCAAAAAAAAAAGCCTGAGCCAAAAAATTCCTTGTATGCCAATTTCTGGATAATGCACAAATCTTTACGTCCATCTAGTTCTGGGGTTGTGGCTGCCCATGTAACTAAGTCAAATTGGCTAGAAGCTCATGCTCTCTCTCTCAGTAAAAAAACAAAGAAACAAAAGTCACCATATATGCTATTATATATTCCTTGGAAAAAAGGCCCATGAGTAGCAAGATCTCACATTTCCTTAAAACAGAATCATACCACAGAACATGTCACATAAGAACTCTCTTTTTTGCTCAGGCATAGGAACTAAGTCACATTTGCTTAATACATTACATTGCATTTTATATTGTGCTCAGGCATAGGAACTAAGTCACATTTGCTTAATACATTACATTGCATTTTATATTGTGTTCATGTACAAGACGCACATGGCACATACACATGAAAAATATTAAGAGGAAGACTCAGGACCCATGCTTTCCCATGCATTTCTGAAATTTGAGACCCCTACTTTCAACATGTAATCAGCTGCTACAACCTCCAGGTCCTCCAGCTGGTATTCATCTTCAACACCATCATCCTCTGTCTCACCAGTGCTTGGATCAACCTAATAGTATCGCCAAATGCATTAGTTCAATAGCCAAATCCAGCTAACTACGAAAAGGTTTTGGATTATAGTTAAGTCAATAGCCTGCTTACAAGTTTTGCTTTCAATTTCACCAAACTTAGGCTTGTTAAAGATGGAACTGGAAAAATCAAATCGACATTAATCAAATATTATGTATATGAACTTGATAAACATGCAAAACCAAGGATCCCAACGTGATAAACTTGCCACATAAATTAGATCTAAACCATAGTCCAATATCTTTAGTAGATAATCACAAAAGCTAACAATGCAACTATGAGTTTGAAAACTGTAAAGGACCACTCATCGAAAAACAAAAAAAAAATTGTAAGAGACCTAAATAGACAAAGTTCTCAAAATGACATAAATGATTTGTCATACTTACCTGAATGTGGGCACCCTCTTTGTTGTACTGTCTTGCCTCTTATATATCCATATGAATTTTGTGTGTGCATGCTCTCTCTCTCTCTCTCTCTCTCTCTCTCTCTCTCTCTCTCTCTCGATATATATATATATATATATATGAAAAGAGAAATTTGAATAAACCATCACATCAAGGTCTGACTTATTATAACTCCCATATATATAACATATATGCACATGCATTGTAGAAGTCAGCCATGAACTTCTTCATTAACTTTGTCAATTAGGGGGCTGGTTATCGTCTTGTAGTGAGTTAACCACATTCAAACATAAATCTGATTCAGCAATACAAACATAAAGAGAACATCCGAAAGAAGAAAGTTGTATTTTAAGAAAGGAAATAGATAGGAATGTCCAAAAGACTAGTAGTAAGATAGGTATTTTAGATGAACATTTATGTAAGTATATAGTTGTCCAACCGAAACCAACAATAGAGACAGCAATACAAAGGCTTCTACTATATCTAAATCAGTTGTCATATCTATAATCTATCTAATGCCAAGCTTGAGGACACGTTTGAAGACAGCACATTATAAGTTCACTTGGTGTCATTATGCCTAGTTTCTTCAGGGCATAGTGGGATGGCTCAAAATGCCAAGCTTGAGGACAGCACATTACAATTTAAATAGAAACCATACACAAGTTCAATAATTTAAATATAAAGAGGAAGTCATCATCACCATAAGCATAATAATTTGAAGTTTTGAACTAGTGCAATCAAAGACATTTAGGAGGAACTAAAGTGTTCAATCGTGAGAGTGTAGGCAATTCCTTTGATTGGTAGCAATATTTAAGAACAAGTCAGAAGTTAGAACTTCTACGATCAGCATTAAAAAAATGGAAAAAATTTACATTTAAAAGGATGCCACGTTTGAAACTTAGCGTACCTAGTCCGCGAGACCACCACTCGTCCGTGCCTCGTTCCGGTTAGGGCATGTTCTTCGATTATGCCCCTCTTGGTCACACAACCCGCATTGCACCTTCCTCCCCCCCTCCTTCCATGGTGTGGTTCTCGGCCGTCTCCCACCTTCGTCCATCTCATTCCTGATTCGTGTTGAGACAGGGCGGCCTTTTTCTCGGATCAATCGGGGGTTAGGGAGGACTTTTTGAGTTTCTTCAGGATCCGGCCATGATAATCTATCTTTCAACACAGGGAAAACGGGAGCATAGCTCCGGAACAGTGCATCCACACTATAGCATGGGTCAATGTACTGCTCTGCATCATCGATACCTAATACAAACTGCAATGACATGTGAACATGGTATCTTGTACAGTTTCCATTTCTGACATGTGCAAGTTCTTTGCAACAGATTAACTCCATGTGTGTGATCCCCATGTCCAGCAGTCCCTGCATTATGCGATGTATCTACTTGATATGATTGTTGTTGCGTGCTCAATCTCGTCACCCTGTGATTCTCCACCTTCACCTTATTTCTCCTGAAGATATCCAAGGCATATTTAGTCCATCTTTGACCCGATTTCAACTGCGCTATGCTCTTATTACGATGATCATCAAAGTAGGCATTTAGTTTGAACCATGTGTATTTCACCATTTCCGTAATAGGCAGGCTACGAGCACCCTTTAGAACACCATTGAAGCACTCGGACACGTTTGTAGTCATCGCCCCATAACGGTAACCGTTGTCAAAAGTTAGAGCCCATTTCTCTTTGGGCACATCCTTCAGATATCGATGCGCATCCAGGTTGACATTCTCAATTGAATCGAAAGTGGCATTGAACTTTCGCTCTTGGGTAGCACTTGCTGCCCTCCATACTAGATTCTTTAAAGTTTCATTTTTCCATCTAGTGTTAACATTACTACATAGATGACGAAGGCAGTAACGATGTTTTGTCATGGGAGGTCGTAGGGAGACGTCTCGATTAGTGTCTCTGAAGATAGCTTGTATCCCAGGGTGTTTGTCAGATATGACACACAGGTCTCTCCGATCGGTAACATACGTTCTTCTACAAGCCAAGAACCAACCCCAAGTCTCTGTGCTCTCGCTCTCGACAACGGCGAAGGCTAGTGGATAAATCTTATTATTAGCATCTGTCGCCATTGCAATCATCAATTTCCCTTTATATTTTCCATAGAGATGGGTTGCATCAATGCTAATCACAGGCCTACACTTCTTGAACCCAACAATACATGGACGAAATGCACAAAATACAGACTTGAATGTACAGGTTCCCCGTTCATAATTATCGTCCAGTAGTAACTTATATTGTGTACCCGGACTTGCATCCGTAAGTCCTGCCAAAAAACGCGGCAACTCTGCATACGACTCCTTAAAATCTCCGTATATAGCTGCAACGGCCTTTTGTTTGGCATCCCATACCTTGTATGTGAACCATAATGATTACGTTAGAAATGAATACAAGTTAAATCATTATAGTTGAAGAAAACAAATGAAGACCTGTAAGGCTATAAGATGAATATAATATTTATTCCTCTTGATTCGTTTTTTTCTTTTTCTTTTTCAATTTCAATTTTCATAATATACAGTATTCATGGGTTTTCGGAAAAAGTATCTTGGTTATACTAGACTGGTCTGCATGTCTCTACATTGTATTAAAAAAAGAATGCAAATTAAATAATACCTTGTACTGAGATACTTCATGTTTTAAGTCTGCCAACACAACGTGGCGTAAGTTCTTTATCTTATACGCGGGGTCTTCTCGTATATAGCGCTCAAGTACGTATGCTAGGAACACCGAATCAATCATCCGACCATCGTGAGCATTTTGAATTTTGTCGCACGTGTGGGGGCCCTTGCATTTTGCGATCTTCCAGACATTGTCTCCCTTGCAACAAGTCGCACGGACTGACCATGGACAGGAATCATCCTCACAACTCACTATAAGCCTCTGTAAGTCTGAATGCTCAGTCTTGTAGCTAAAATTCTCTCGCAATGCATACCAAGTCAACGCAAATTTTACTGCCAATTTAGTGGCGAATACCATCCCTTTCAGTGGCTGCTCCCCAGGCGTCCAACTTGATACTTCTGCTTGCATAACCGGTGATGGATCAAACATATTATCCCAAGTGTTTGTAGTGAACCATTCTGGTGTAGGATCAGGACCTGGGCATGTGTCTCTATTCTCTTCTACAACCACATCTTCAATATGATCAACAACCTCATGTTCACCCATGGTATCTAGGAACTCCTTGAACTCATCCCTAGTAACGTCAATATGGGTTGCATCATCAGCAACTCTGTAATCATCTTCATTTTCGAATGTGCCCCCATGCAACTCATGAGATAAATGCTGTCCTTCGTGCACTTCCTGGGGCCCTGCCTCCTCCTCAGTTGAGTTCACACCAGGAAATGTCTGCCATGGTTCATTGCCATACCCATCTCCTGTGTTCTCTGCACACCCTTGATAAGACTGTAGTGGAATTGACTCGATGTGCTCATCTGTAGTTCCATCCAAAACAGTATGTTGTGAACCCTCTCCAGCCTCTACTATGGTGGGCTCAACAGTGACATAGAGCTCCGAAGCAACAAATCCTTTCACCACCATTTGTTCAACAACTTCCCACATCATCTTCACTTCAGTGCCACACGATAACTGTAGTGATTTGTAGACAACCTGGGTGCCTACAACCAGTTGAGGTGCTCGATACACGATGGAAATGTTATGCCTACACTGGTCTAACCCCATCGCCTTCAATATTCTTCGTTTCAAATTCATAAGGCCTATCCCACGCTTCACCTTAACACATTTTTGCTTTTGGTTTGAGCCTTGGTATGACAACCCATTTAACTCATGATAATACGTCTCTCCATTGTAGTACACATAGAAAAAGTGAAAATCCATCACCGACCTGTTATTAACAATATTAAAAGTTGTCATAATCTATAAATAGTTACATAAATTTGGCGTATAATAAAAACAATTTCTATTCAAACTCAACCTCCTTGACCATGTGTATAGACCAGGGGTAGAGTTAGGGGGGGTCGAGAGGGGGCACTTGCCCCTCCTGACCCTGCCCGAAATTTTCCTTTTTTATGTGTGTAGCCGTAAAAGGTGGAGACTTAATTGAAACTGTGATAAATAGTGCATGAGTAATTAAGCTGCATTAAAAACCTATTCAGCTACATGTTTTGAAATAAAATTGTAAAGTGGAGAGCCATAGTTGCTTACCGAACATCCTTTTTTGTGTGTGTGTATATATATATATATCCCTATCTTTTTGAAAAGTCAAACTCAATTGATTTATCATATATCTTCATATCTGTTTTTTACTTTATCAATATTTTTTAAAGTTCAAACTAAAAAAAGAAATAAATAAATAAACAATGATAAAAAATAAACTTAAATAAAGAATAAAAAGTCTCAATTGAAGAGACAAAAATACCACCCCAAAAAAAAAAAAAGTTTCCTTTCAAAAGTATTAAGCAATAAAATTTGGAAACAATTACATGAAAAATTCCATAAAATATAGTAGGGGATTATATTATTGGCTATATATTAAAAAAAAAAATAAATAAATAAAATATACGCAATATAATGATATGCAATGATTTTAGGGGATCTTTCAATATTGAATGATCACTTACTATTCATAATACTGGCATTTAATTGTCAAGTTTGGTTAATATTTTGTATATATAATGCATATGTTGTATGCTGCATACACAATATGTAGTTGCTTATGGAGACACATGTATATTAGTTATAAATTTTGTCCCCCCTAAGGTCAAATCCTGACTCCGCCACTGGTATAGACATATAAATAATTGAATCTCGATCATAATGTGCAGTTAACCATATATATATTCTGTACACAAATAAAATAATAAAATGTCAACCATTTCGACTTTATTTTATTAAGCCAATTTCTTTGATGAGTAATGAATTCATATTATATGCAAGTTTCATAGGTAAGGTAAGTATGAGAAGGAAAGATTATATTAAGAAACTGTACGGTATGAATTGTTATAAATATACCAAACTGTATATACAGCCCCACTTTTATATCAGATAATTTTAAATTGTGAAGAAATTGATAACTTGATATAAATAGAAAGAAAAAAGGAGTTTACGTAATTTAAAAGTTTATATTAATTGCATATTATTATTTTGTTTTTTACTTCGTCTAAAAAAATAGTTAATGTTATTAGAATTTAGTAGGAAATTTTTTTTTCAGTTTACCTTAATGATAAGAAGTTGACATTAGTGAAATACAATTTTGAAATTTCTAACCTTGAACGAGTAAATGCTATTGATATGATGTATTTTTTCATTGCTTTATTTATGTTTAGCATATAGCTAGAAAATACTTCTTGTCAATTTTCATATTAATTTTATATTGATGGTTCTAAACTATTAATGCGAATGAGTTATAGCTTACATTATACTCGCAGTTCTAGCCGTATATAGATTACAGGGCCAAGATTCAAAACCATCTGGATGTGTGACTATGTGGTAATAATAAAAAGATGTTTTAGTTGACATTTCTACTATTATATTATGTAATTAAATTTAATACTCGTTTTGAGGTGAAAATGGCCAAACTCATTACACAGTTAAATTTCTACTATATATATAGAACCATGTATGTATCAGCAGTTGTACACAGTTAATATTGCAAAACTCAATACATGAAAGTCATGCATAAAAATCTCCTACAAACACAATCCGAAAACTCAATGAGGTCATTTAACTCATGCAAAAAAATTTAAAAACTAAGCATTTAACAAATACCTCTATGTACTGGTCACAAGAGAATTGACCCAACGGTGAAAGGGATAGCACCTTGGTTGATGGAGACACTGACACAGCCCAAGGACTTGCAGATGGTGACCAAACAGTCAATGTTATGCTGAAAATATTTGCGTCGCACATGGAGTTTCTCAACAGCTTTGTACTGAAAATGTCTTAATGCTGATGGGTTGGTATATGGTTAAATGGTACTCAAGCTCACAGAACTCGAGTACCATTAACTAGCATTTACTCGGACCGTTGGAGCCAGTTCGTATGCGAGTAGGTGGGTAATTAGTGTCAGAGTAGGTACTCGATTTTGAAGGACTCGAGTACCTTGTTAAAACAGCCCATATTTCCCAGCGGGCTCAGTGTTTTTTGGCATACTTTTTTTTAAAAAAATATGTAAGGCAGATGGTACCCGAGTTTCAAAAGCTCGGGTACCAATCTGCCTTAAGAATTTTGCAGTCCAATATTTTTTTAAAATAGGGTTGGTTGAAGTTTAATTTTAGGTGCTGCAGTTTGTATTGATTGTATTTCTATACTCGGTGTGCAGTCAAAGTAAAAAACCTCCTGGGGAAGCTTTTTTGGGCTGAAGTAAAAGCTATGTTTCTTGTAATCTCTGAAGAGAAGAATCCTTCGGTTTGATGTCATTTTTGCAGGAAATTCTTGGAATCTAATCACTTGTTTGAGAGACTTATGTACCCCCAACTGGACTTAGTACCCCCCATCAGCCTGGCTGATGCCTCTGCCTCTTTAAATTTTTTGGATTTCTCTTCTCTTTTGTGCACATGGAAGCCAATATGGCTCCTCACTTGTTAGCCTGTTGGGCACAATTGTACATGAAAGGGCCTTATCTGAGTCATCCTAAATGGTTTAGGCTCCAAGGCTTCGTTTCTCAGTAATTGAAATTATTAGCTGTAAAAAAATGTTATGCTTTCCTTTTTCATTTGACATATACCTCCTGGATTAAAATGTTGATTATTTGAATTGACATTTACCAAAAAAAAAAAGATTATTTGAATTGACGAGAGGGCATGCATGTGTATGTGTGGTACGTAATTCTTCTCGTTACGTACAATTTTTGTATTAATGGCTATTTATTAATGTTGTCGATGACGATTTTCTGATCGATCCCCTCGACTCTCACTGACCAACATATGAATAAAAGCATTAAGATATGCTGATAATTTATTTAACATTCCCCCACCCCAATAGCTTCGAAATGACCCCTCTAAAAGGCTAATGCAGTCCAGCAATTTCCTAGTTATACTGGAATTTCCTAGTTATATTTCCTTAGTTAAAGAGATCTTGATAGATATTCGACAAAAAGAAAAAGAAAAAGAAAAAGAAAAAGAAAAAGGAGCGCTGTTGATTTTCTGACAAATCTGAAGCAAGAATCAAATAGCCAAAAGGAAAACAAAAAAAGAAACTAGAGATCGATCATACACCTCAAAAGCAGCAGTAGGATCGTAATTATGATCGTGGTGCAAGCATGAAAAGATCCACTAACTATTTACAATGTATAATACTAAAAATCTAAGAGTTTGAGAGGCCACAGAAAAAGGGACAGCAATTTGTTCATGGCAACTAGACTTGATTGGAGAAAGGAAATGCAAGCGAGAGAGAAAGTGACAGAGGCTCTTCATCACCATCTTTATCGTTTTTGTTTGTATGTGGCTCAGAATGCTTCTCCTGGTTAATTTTACTGTCCATTTTACCAAGAAAGGAAGGCATGACTCCCTGTTTCTTTAGTTTGTTTTCGGGTACCTGCCCCTCTGTTGAAGATTTAGACACATCATATTCCCCACACCTTCTGAAATTCTCCCTGGAAAAGGTAGTTGGACCGACACCACTTATACCAAATGGAAATCTATCTGCAGAATTCCTTGTGCCTCTAGAACCCACCATGTTCATACACCACACTCGAACTACTCTTCATCCTCTTGAATATGCGTTCTTGGTCCACAATATGTTCACTACTTTCTTTAAAACATGGTTTGAGATTCATATCCTGCCTCCTAGTATCTCTTTCTTGTCTCTGCCAGAAGAAAAACTTCATCAGTACTATACTGATTTTCTAAGGTAATCACCATGTTGCAAAATTATTTAAAACCGGAAGAGAAAAATAAATTGCATATTTGCCATGATTTTACAGTAAGGAACATAACATATTGGCCTTAGAATAAAAGTTACAGACATTTTGGTGATAAAAAAAAAATTTGGAGGTACTTAAGCTAAAACCAAATCAAGATGAGAAATAGATAAATCGATGATCGAAGAAGCATATATATTCCAATCAATCAAGCACCAAAACCTCACTTGGCATTGTGTACAGCTTATATGCTACATACAATGAATTCCCCAAATTCAGTAATTAACTTTTAAACAAAAACAACCAAGTGCATTCTAAAAATATAAAATGTAGACTGGAGTAGTACTTCTATAAACCAAGTCACTAAACAGAAGAAGAAATTAAAAAGTCTTCATTTAAACATTGGGTATTTACTGAATGTAATATATATATATATATGTGTGTGTGCGCGCGCGCGCACGCGCGTGTGTGAGATTACCATTTGGGAGTTCTGTATGTCTTGCAAACAACTAAGCCTTCTTCCTCGAAATACACCCCATAAAAACAACAATTTATTCCAACCTGCCAAGGACAAACAATGTAATTTAAAGATGTGAATGAAATTGTGTAAGTGGATCTCTATATAACATTTATCATTTTATCATTTATATGGGAGCAAATTAAGGCAAGTACAACTTACGCTGAGAATTTTCAGGAAGAAAATTAGATGAAAAATTAAATAGATCAACTTCGTCCAAAAGGTCAATTTTGTCACCTTCCCAAGGGCAGACAATGATGGAACACTCATGCAAGAAGTTTTCTTTTAAAATTTAATAAAAATGTGTATGTGTGTGTGTGTGTGTGTGAGAGAGAGAGAGAGAGAGAGTCAAAGATTCAGAAGATTAGTCATTTACATGTGCTCTGCCCCATCGCTGCATTTGCTACAAATAGCAAGCAACTCCTCACGTCCTGCATCTCCATATATATCACAAACTCTCACCTGTTCAATTGCAAAGGAAATTAGCCTGTCAATGTTTTTCTTATAGACAATAAATAAAAGGACTAGAGATCCTACATCCATGAAGAAGAAAAATGATTACGGACAAGTAAGCAGACAGACATATAGAATTACATGCAAAGGCGCACGTATGACTTAAGTCAAAACTATAGCTTGGCTTCATCCAAAAGCAAGTCAAAATATAATATTTTAAAATTTTAATTTTATTCATGCAAATATGTGTAAAAGTTTTGAATATATTTAATGGTGCAGTACCAGAAGTCATAATTTTGTTAATGATGGTTTTATCAAATTCTGTAAGTAACAAAGAATATCCAACATGTTGGTGTGATACCAACATGTTGGATATGTCCAACAAGTTCACATGTATCAATTTAAGTCTACTATATATACACTAATTTCATTAGTGTCAAATCTTGGTGTGATAGCAAGTGCTGTCCTCCAACATGATGAGTTGTAGGCGAGTTTAGGAATCAACCTTTCCAAATTTGCAGGTAAAGTTGCTTACCAATCAAATCTCCTATTTGCAAGTAAAGTTGCTTATCAATCAAATCTCCTAGACCAGAAAAAGTAATATATAGCCTTGTGTATTGGGAGCTTCATGTAACCTAATTTCATCTAGCCAGCACAGCAGTTGATAGCAGTGGTGGAAATAGTGATGACTGTACAACCTATTGAAAATTAGGTAAAGTATTTCAAAATAGGAGGAAGAACAAAAGGCTTGTTCATCACAGTGGTTGGAAGGGTTATAATTGTGGAGAATGGACTAGAGGCTGTCGCTCTAGATGGAATTTAATGGGAAAAATGCTTATGGAAGATGGCCTGTTCTAGATCTATGGCCTCGGTGAAAGCATTGAAACAGCTAAATGACCTAAATTTGATCAATGGACAAGTCTTTCAAATTTGTGAGTGGTATAAAAATGATCTTAAATACATTGCTAACGTAAGCTATTCATTCCAAACAGCACCTAGAAATTTGTTTATTGAAACATAATACTAGACTTTAAAACCTCCATCAAACAGTAAAAAACAATCAATGAATTTTTAGGTGAGGTAAAATTTAGGTGCAATATTTTAGGTGTATTACATTAGGTTCCCCAATTATATTCCAGCATATAATTGCATTATACTAATTATTTTTTTGAGAGAGTTGCATTGAATTTAATTGTCCTTGTAAATAATAATACTGCTTGTGTTTTATTGGTCAATGCAATAAGGTTTTTAAATATAATTGAGGAATCTAAAGTAGTGCACCTAAGTTAGTGTACCATTAAGCCTTAGATACTAAGATATTGAACCTAAACTTTGTCCTGTTAGGTGATATAGAAAATAGAATAGTAATAATTTAATACATTTTATAATACCAAAAAAGAAATTAAAACCAATCATATTCCACAACTGCTTATATGATTAACTCCAATTAACTCAATATAACCTTATGGCTATGCTCATTATATCAGCCACACAAATTCACCTTCGCAAATTAACTCCATATAGGGAAATATTTTATACTAAATCATTGGTTATATGGTCTATCCTCCTACCTCAAAGTTTACTCTTATTGAACTAGCCTATAAACATTCATACCATCCCACAAAATCATCATAGAACTATAAATTAATCACAATCACAATCTTAAAACCACTCAAATCAACTGCAAACTATAAAAATACAATTTTTGCACTCACACACACACACAAAAAAAAAAAAAAAAAAAAAAAAAAAAAAAACAGTAAAGAGAATACCTTTTCCCTTAATATGAAAGAAACCTATAAAACCCAACAACAATAACAAACCAAAAACAACAAACCTACACCAAATGGTCACAATCAAACTATAAATTTCATCAAAATCACAACTTGGAATCCAAACACGAACCAGACATAGAATGAACCACAGAAACAATAATAATTCAGAAAGAAACACAGAGAGAAGCAGTAAAAGTACATGCCATTGTTCATTTGATGGCGCAAAAAGTGCAACCATGGATGAAAACAACGCAATCGTTCAATACTTCTGAGTTGTACATCATCGGGAAAAATGGATGGTGGGTGATATCATACTTAATGATAAACCTACAGCACCATATCCAAGGCTACTTCACAAACCTAAGATCAACTGAAAGTACTCAAGGAGTGGCAGCTATGCAAACTTACAAATTGTAACCATAACTATTACTACATACTTAGCAATCATAATCTGAAATTTTATATAAAGCCAGTGTGAGGGAATAAAATAAAGTAAGACTGAAAGATATAATATATAACACTTCTGGAACCAAAACTTGTAAAAGAAAATGCTTCAAGGGAAAAAAATTAACTAAGCTTCAGCCCTCAAATCTCATAGCTATAATGATTCACCGACGGTGAAACTTATGATTCTCTTTAAAAGCCATTCAACTTATGATTCTCTTTAAAAGCCATTCAACGTCTGTTATGGCAATAAGAATCCCAACCTCTACCGCCTCTACCAAAACCAATAAACAAAAAATAAAAATAAAAAATAATAAGAAGAAGAAGAAGAAGAAGCAGCAGTAGCAGCATATTGATGATGGCGAGTGTGGCAGTAGAGATGGAGACTAAAAACGAGAAAACAAGAGCACCGCTCAACAGGACTATTTTCATCATTGGGCAGACATAAATATTGTGAAGCTCAAAGACTTCAATCATACAGAAGGCATAACTTAGACAAAGCAACATCATTTAAAAAATAATAAAAAATCTCTCCACAATTTAAGTATGTTAGTCAAAGACAGAAGATCATCTATATCCCAAATACCAACAATCAAAACATGATACAACAATTGTTTTAGGTAGATCCAGATATAGAGCTTTCTAGATCTAACTCCATCTAAGGAAGCAATATACCTCGCATAGCCGAGTGCACAAACCATTCAGCAAAAATATTCAGTCACATATGTAATAAATAAAAGCTATATAATATACAGTAAAAGAGGCAATTGAGACCATAACCTTGCCAAAGACCCTAATCAGTGCTTTTGGATCTGAAACATCCAACGAACTGCACATGCATGAGTCAAATTGAGTAATCAAGACAACTGCTTCCATTTGAAACAAGAATTTATGCAACAAAAAATTCAAAAAGACAAAAATACACCAGTTTAAAGGAGGAAAAAGGTTGGTTACGGGGAGAAGCTGCTGCAGCCCTCAGATCGTGTATTCAAGAATAGTGAAGCTTATGATTTTCATTTAGAGCCTTCCCACATTTTAAAACAAGAAAAATAAAAACAACAATAACAACAACAACAACAACAACAACAACAACAACCATCATCATCATCACCACCACCACCACCACCACCAACACCACCACAACCAGCAGCCAACAGCCAGCGGCAACTAGTAGTCTAGAACACATGCTGGTGGGCTCACTGGATGTGCCAATGGGGGTTCAAAATGAAAATCAAAATAACTATCACAATGCAATTTAAATTCATCATTGGGTAGATGAAAAAGTCTTCAATTCTCTTTCAATGCTATTTTGGGTTAAAGAAATCAAATAAGTGACGAAAAAAAAAAGTAGTCTAAAAATATCTAGCAAACTAGTAGAAATAGAAAAGGAATCAGGAATTACCAACTATAACTGAAAGCTCGAAAATGTGTTGAAAACACACGAGCGGTTTAGACCCCCAAATTAAAATTACGGCTTGGTTGATTTTACACTAACTTAATGATAAGTGCGGAATAGTGTAAACACAAGCGTATAAGCAAGACAACTACTCTAATCCATATTTAAAGCAACACAGCAGTAAAAATGAAATAAACAAGAGTAGGGAAGAAAGATGCAAACACAGATAACACCGAGACGTGTTATCGAAGAGAAAACCGAAGACCTCGGCGAAAAACCTCTCCGCCGCCCTCCAAGCGGAAATCAATCCACTAGACAATCAGTTGGGATACATGGGTTAGCAAAAGACCCTCCAAGCCTAGTCTACCCGCTGTATCTAAGCCCTCCAAGCTCCTACTCCAACAAGGCTTCTCGGAACCGTATCTTGTCCTAGTTATCCGGATCCCGCAACAAGCTCCATGTTGCATCTGCCATTCAAGGCTTCTTCCAATGCTTCCCAGCAGCACCAAAACGTCACACAGCACTCTTAAGGTGTGGTAAGTGTTTGGGCTATCAACCTTTCAAAGATATGGATAATAGAGAGGCAAGGGTTGAGGAGATACCACAAGCAATTGTATAGAGAAAGATGGGGAAGACAATCTCTAATTACCAATGTGTTTGGCTAGGGTTTTCTCTCTGAAGCATTCCTCAACAATTGTGGGTAATGATGGTATATATAGGATAGGTGCAAAAGGTGTGACTCAAAAAGTATAAGCTGGCAGAACAGATTGCCTCGCGGGTGTCTCGTGGGAAGGCCTTACCCGCGAGATACTCGCGAGACATAGCTGTCTCCACCTGGCCTGACCTTTCGCATTCCAGCATGTGCCTGGCACATGATTCACTTCGCGGGATGCTAGGTCGCGAGACACCCGCGAGAATTCTTCAGTCTTCAAATGCTTGAGTCTTCAAACACTCTCTCTATCACTCAACCCTTACAACAAATCCCACAACAAATACAGGGTTTAAACGATTGAACATAATTACAATCAAATTTGGCACGGAATAAAAGCTAACCAAAAACATAGTTGTAAATTACAACTTTACAATAACCATAGCCAAGCAAGGGCCACATACATTTTAGAAAAGGAACCAAAATGCATAAAATTAATGTTGATCTTAAGGCATGTGTGACCAAAATTTATAGTCAATTATTTGTTTACTACTATAACATTCCATAGTTTAGAAGAAACAACAATAAGCAAGCAAATATGAAAGAATTTCACTATTTAAAAAAATATATTATGACCCAACATTACATAGAATAATTCAAAGAACAAGAAATCTTGCAAATTTTACAATATGCTCAACTATATATACATTATACATATAAAAAATTATGGAGTATCAGAAACAATTTTCTAGGTTGCATTTCCATCAATAATGCAGTGATAAATTAAAACTGCTCAGAGCCCAGTGCATTTATCATCATTCACAACAACAGCAACAAAAACCCAAATCAAGACACATAATATAATATAATAAATGCATGTAAAGGAAAATAAAGAAAAGCACTCAGATCTCATAGCTTTGAAATGATCATCCACAGTTTTATAAGGCAATGGGCATTCATCAAAAGCCTTTGCAAACCACCACCAAAGAAAACCAAAATTGTGTGTGTGTATATATATATATATATATGTATGTTAAATGAAGAGTAGATGGTGGTTGTGGTGGTAGTGAAAGTGGTGGTGAGTAAAGGGCTGATAATGAATTAAAACCCATGCCAAACCGCTCAATTACATTTTGATTTGTACATCATTGGGCAAAATGAAGGACTATTCGACCAAACAATAATTAAAACAAGGATAGAGGAAAGCAAGATGAAAACTGAAGAGAGAAGCTAAAATTAGGGTTCCATGTGTGGACAGTCAAGATGGACCCTAGAATTTATAGTGGACAATTTTACCCAAAAAGAAACCTACCTTTCTGAAAATGGGTATTGTTTGAAGATTTAGGTGTTCCTTGGTCTCTTACAAAATAAGAAAGCCCGCTAAAATTGAGTTCACATGCATGGAACTTCCTTTTTTTTTTTTTTGATAAGTCACATGCATGGAACTTCCTAATTTCCAAAATAGGTTGCTAAGGCCCACTCAAGTGTTTTTGTTTTTGTTTTTGTTTTTTTTTTTTTTGCATAGGCGAAAAGTAAACAAAAACACACAGCCCAATCCATAATACAAGCCAAAACAAATAACCTATTCAACAGTTTCATGGTATTTAGTACAAATTACAATCATGGAATTGGAAAAAAAAAAAATTCACAAATTTTGCAACAAAACAAGGCCCAGATAAAAACAGCCTATAAATCCCACAAAAAAGGGATAATTTTCCTTCGTTTTCCTAGCAACCAAACATAGATTATTAAAAAAAATGAGACAGAACTTAAAAATCTAAAGAGGCAAAACAAGAGAGGAATGGGCATGGATTTAGGATATTCATCACCAAAGACAGAAGATCATCTATATCCCAAATACCAACAATCAAAACACAATACAGCAATTATTTCAGGTAGGTTAAGATATAGAGTTTTCTAGGTCTAACTCCATCTAAAGAAGCAATACTCTCAGAGCCCAGTGCATAAACCATTCAGGACATAATTAAATCTTAACATCTAATTAAAACTACAGTAATATACAATATTTTCACCTTCAGCCAGAATATTCAGTCACATATGTAATAAATAAAAGCAATAGAATATGCAGTAAAAGAGGCAATTGATACCATAAGTCCATAACCTTGCCAAAGGCCCTAATCAGTGCTTTTGGATCTGAAACATCCTGCCAACTGCACATGCACGCATGGGTCAAATTGAGTAATCAAGACAACTGCTTCCTTTTGGAACAAGAATCTATGCAACAAAAAAGACTCCGCACACCACCAAGGATACACAAATACATACCCTCATACACACACAACTACATAACGGAGAAGACAGGGTGGAGGTGCGCAAAGGCTATCGATAAATTGAAACCATACAACCGATGAATATAGTTCAGAAGTCCATCATAGTGCAATATAGAAATGTAGCATGCCAAAAACTTATTAAAATAGAAGGATAGTATAGTCAAACCATCCAAATAACTAGTTTAGGAAATCAAAATTATTAAGTTGCAAATAAAGCAAAACAAACTGACAAGAGTCAAGCATTAAAGGGAGAAAATAAAAATATATATACTTGTTTAACTCAACACATTAAGATAATTTGGTAACAATACAATGAAGAGAACACATAATTCAAACATTTTGTTAATGAAAAATCCAATGCTACTACAAATCTGCAATCAAGTAAATATGGTATAAAAAATTAAACTCATATGGCCTAATGTAAATTAATATTTAACCTGCACATGAAAGAATCAGGAAATGGAGAAGCATAATCATATGGTCCACTCATATGGCCTAATGTAAATTAATATTTAACCTGCAGATGAACCCTAAGCAAGTTCCACCCCGCACCCAATACCCATATTCGACAAATAGAAAGGGCAGTGATACGCAATCAACAACCAATTGAAATAAAAAGTACATATTTTTTCAAACGGATTCGCTGAAAAACTAACGAAGAAAAAGGGGAAACAAAATAGAGGTGAGTGAAATTAGGTTTTTTTTTTCTTTTTATCCTTACCTTCACTAGTGAGTAAATTAATGGACCGCGGAAAGGAGATTGATGTACAAAGAGCACGCAAGGGAGAAGAAGCAAAAGCAATTTTCTCAGAATGAACGAACGAATCAAGCAAGCACTTTTTCGCACCTGAGATTATTTTTTGAGAATAACAAATAATCTTCACTATCCCAACAAAAGAATAACAAATACTTAATATATAAGCTTCACTATCCCAACAAGCTCCAATTTCATGATTCCAGCATGCAGGAACACTCGCACACACCACACAAAATACACACAAAGAACCACAAAGACCCACAAATACCCACAAATACCAAATGCTCAAACAAATATTGAGATAAGGAGACATACCTTGTGATTCCAAACTGAAGATGCAGACCGACAGGGAGAGTAGAGAGCGTGAGCAACAGGGAGAATCAGGCCGAGACCGAGACGGAGAGCGACAGGGAGTAGCGAGATTGGGAGAATCAGACCGAGACCGAGACGGAGAGCGACAGGGAGTAGCGAGATTGAGAGGGAGATAGCGAGATTGAGAGGGAGATTTGAGAGGGAGTAAGGTGAGTGGGTAAGGTAACAGATCTTGGTTTGGTTTAAGTGTGTGTGGGTAAGCGTTTGGGGCAATATTCGGTGGTAATTGGGCAGAACAGTACTCGAGCTCCTGAAGCTCGAGTACTAGGTGGAAAATTCAAATCCAACTGCCATGTCAGCGTGCCACGGTGGAGGGAAAAAAACATAGTACTCGAGTTCACCAAACTCAAGTACTTAAAAACGTGGTACTTCCCCAATTATTTCCGAAACAGTGCTTTTCGCCCATATATTACCAAAATTGATGGTAATGGGCCATTTTGGCCCTTTCTTTTTCCTTTTTTTTCGATGGTTTCCTACAACAAGTGAAAACTTGAACCTAGTCATAAGGCACATTTGTGGAGAGAGACGATTAGTGCAAATTTCGTTTGATGAAAGCCAAATTAAGACAAAGAATAAATGAGAGAGCAAATTTGATTCTATAACAGACAAATTAGGAGAGATTCCTATCAAAAAAAAAAAAATTAGGAGAGAGAAAAAGTGACAATTGACACTCATCAACTCCCCAATTTTCTTCCACCATTGTTACTAAAAAAAAATTGAGCTCACAACGTTATTAAAAATTACACTTGGCTACATGCAAAACAAAGGCACAAATGGAATTTGGTAATTAAAGTTTTTTTTTTTTTTTTTTTTTGAGAAGCAGGTAATTAAAGTTTCTATTTAGGAGAGATGGGAGAGAATTTGGTGTTCAAAAATCATATTAGGAGAGAGACAAGTAATAAAAAAAAAAAAAAAAATCAATTTTCCGTAATTACATTGCCAAATTAGGAGAGAGGGTGAGAATTCAATGCTTAAAATATTGAATTAGGAGAGTAAAGTAAACTATTTGGCTTTTACAAAGCCGAGAGAATTTGCCTTCAGCAATTGGTTTTGAAAATGCTCATGTACTCACATGCAACATAGTAAAAAAAAGTGATGCATGCATGCAGAGAAATTCGTTTTCAATTTGCTCTTGCACTCAACATAGTAAAAAATTGTAGAGATTCAATAATTCAGCCTATGAAAGAATCGACCTATTTAAATCTATCTTCAGTAATAGGCTGTGTGAAGAGATTTCTCCTCATAACTGAAGCTCATCACACAATAAATAAAAAAATGTGATAGAGATTCTCAAGCATGTAGTTAGAGAGTTATACAGAGATTCCAACGTACAAGGTAAAAAAGTGAGAGAGATTCTAACGATGTATGTAATGTGTGCATGGTAGTTAGGGATTAGAGGCTAGTTTAGAGAGTAGCCAACCTAGTTTGCACTACTAAGGTCATTTGTGCACCGTTGATGCTTTGTGAATGGTTGACTCAAAGTTTTTGAGTAAATTGAAATGAGAGTAAGCACAGAGAACATGGTTGTTTATGTGGAAAACCCCTTGGTTATAGGGTGAAAAACATTGATGGATTCAACCTTTGCTCATAAGAATGATTCTATTTATGGTAAAAGAGACTATTTACAAAGATTTCAGAGCAAGAATACACATCTATTAAACCCTTTGCTTTTCTCCCCTCGTTCTTTCTTAGCTCTGTTTTTTTATTTCTTTTCCATACACTTACTAATGGTCAACCCCTCCTTTTATAGACCAAGGCAGTTAGGGGCGGCGCTACAGCCTATTCAAGGTTCAAATGAACTCCTTGACTTCAAATATATATATATATATATATATAATATTTTCTTTTTTGTTAGTTTAATATTTTAATTTATTCTTAAAAAAAAAAAAATTTCCACACCTTTATTACAAGTATTTTCGACTCTAAGAGTAAAGAGTAAGTGTTTGTGAATTATAAGTGTAATTTAAAAAAAAAAAAATTTATATAATATGTGTGTGTCTAATATTGATAATGTACATTACTTTATGTTATAATGTTTTTTGTGTAAATTATGATGTGTGTGAATGTTTTTGTGTACAATATAAATATAATATTACTTTATATAATTTAATAATTAGGAAATAGAGAGGTTTTTTTTTTTTTTTTTTTTTTTTTTTTTTTTTTTTTTTTTTTTTTTTTTTACATGTGTGTGTATTGTTATCATATTATAATAACCTTTTGTTATAAAGTTAGTTAAATTCAAGAAAAAAAATTGTTAAAGTTAGTGATTGTTCAAGCAATTGATTGGTTGAGTAGACACGTAATGCATAATTTTATGTATGAATAAGTGTGATTGTGTGCATCAATAATTAATATGGGGCCAGTGAGTCAAGATTAGTCATTTACAGTACGTTTGGTATGTTGTAATAGCTCCTGTAATGGAATAGTTATTCATGTATAATATCAATTCGGTTATTTGGTTGTATCTTTATTACAAAGATTAGTTATTACATTGGAATAACTATTCTTTAAATTGAAGAATAGCTATTCCTCTTTAAAATAGATGTAATAATTATTCCTTAGTGTATATAATAGGTTTTAAAATTAATATATTTCCAAAAATATAAAGTTTTCTTATACATCATTTTTTACAAGTTTTTCATATGTAACAACCAAACTTATGAATAGTAATAGTTATTCCATTACAATGTCTTATATTCCTAGTAATAAAGATTACTATTCCTAATGTAATCTACATTCAGTGTACCAAACGTAACCTTAGTCTAAAATATTTTTATAAAAACAAAGTCAAATAGATAATAACAACTGTATAAAGATAAAAATGTTAGGCAAACTTAACAAAATAAAATGGTCATATTTTCTCAAAATTTTTTTTTTTTTGGAAAACTTGTAAAATAAAATTGTAAAACTTCACGTGTTATTGTTGTTGTTGTTGTTATTATTATTATCTATCTATCTATCTATCTAAAACCAAAACCTCTGAAACTCCCACAATTTTCCATGTCAGCACAATATTAAAAAAAAAAAAAAAAAAACATAAACGCAAGGGGTTTTCTAAAACCTGAACCTGATATATACATTTTGCCTTTTCCTCTTTGCCTCTTCCATTCTCTCTGCCTCTCTCAATTCTCAAACCCTTAAACTATAGCCAACAGGCGTCGACTTCCCACTCCTTTAGTGGTTGAAAGTTTTTGATCTTGAGACTTTACCATCAAACTAGATTCTCTCCGCAAACATTACCTGTAAGTTTTTTATTTTGTTATATAATTTTGGCTGTTAAATATGATTTAGGGTTTCGTTTTTGGTTCTTTGCCTGTTCTGTTCTCCCCGCCTCTCTCAATTCTCAAACCCCTAAACTATAGTCAACGGGTGCCAGCCTCCCACTCCTTTAGTGGCAGAAAGTTTTTGATTTTGAGACTTTACCATCAGACCAAATTCTCTCTGCAAACATTACTGGTAAGTTTTTTTATTTTTTTATTTTGTTCTATAATTTAGGGTTTCGTGTTTGGTTGTTAAATATGATTTAGGGTTTCATTTTTGGTTGTTAAATATGATTTAGGGTTTCGTTTGGGAGTGTTTCTTTTGAATGAATAGCTTAGATTGATGGGTTTAGAGCCCGTAGTGGGTTTTACTAATTTCAATTACTGGTTGCAAGAAAATCCATCTGGGATTTTAGATTGAATTTTTATATGTGTAGATTGAAAATTGCATCAAGTTTGTGAGTTCAGGGGTTACTTAGTGGAAAAGTGATTATTTTAAAAGTATAAAAGTAACCACTGTGTTGGATTTGATTGTATGATGGCTTATATGGGTTTGATTCTTTGGATTGATAACATACCAGGGTCAATTTTAGTTTTATGTTTTATGGATAAGATTTATTTAGGCTGTTATTGGATGTTTTACTTAACTGTGAATTCTAGCTGAGCTTTTGGCTACAAGAATGAAGTCAGAATCTATTGTTGAATTGAGTGAGCAAGATACGGTAAGTCAGAGTTAGCAGTTCTTTATTTCTCCCTTTGTTGTGTTTTGTGTAAGGAGTTTTGCACCCAAAACAAGGTGATGGCTTGAATGAATAATACAAGTTAAGGTTTATACTATACTTGATGCTCTTCTTTTAGGACAGTAATGATATTTTCTGTCCTTTTATTAGAAGAGCATCCTTGGCATGCCCTTGATGTTTTTGTGAGTCATTTGTTTGTGTTTGGATTTAATTTAAGTTTTTGGGTTATGGTCAAGCTTGGTTTTATGTTTAGTTTAATTATTATTTCATCTCAAGTTTACCATTGTTTTTATTACTTCTTTATCTAATTTTTATGGGTATGTAGAATAGTACTGTGAAAAATACATGCATACATACATGAATTGATATTAAATCTCTTTTTTAGATGAAAGAATGTTTATTAACCAATAAAATCTAGACAGGGTCAAATTTTGCTACCAAAATCCAAAAATAAGGAAGAAAAATATCAACTTGAAATTACTTATTTAAGACTAACTACAAGCAGATTTGTTTCAGTGAAGGTTTAATCCATCAAATGCTAAATTTACTTTGAAATTGCCATATAACCTACCTATAATATCATTCATGTAATATGAAACAAAAGCAAAGTTCTCTGAATCCTGTACCTTAAAATTACTTTAGAATTTGCATAATATCATGAAAATTGGAGGAAAATAATGAAGCTAGAGTCTACTACATAATCCAATTCTCCCTACTTTATTAGTTCCATGCTACAATTCAAATCCAAAATAACTTGAAAATATTTAGAAGCCTATAATTGAACCTATTGAACTTAAATAATACCATATTCTCTCTGATTCATCAATTTAGAACCAAAAAAGAAAAAAAAAAAAAAAACAAAAACAAAGAAAAAATAATGGATTTGTCGCAATTTGAGCTATTTTATGTTTTAGAGACTATATATGTCTTTACTTCGAACATAGTGAAATAATGGATTTGATAAACAATTCAATAAGGTGATTTGCATTATGATGGAAATGTGCAATTCTATGTTAAGTATATTTTTTCTTATGTTTTTTATATTTTCCCTATTTACATGTATTGTGGTTTGCTTCCAACAATTTTATTTTCTGATTGTAAATAATTAGAAAGCAAAATAAATGTGTTTCATTTATTTTCTCTTTTGTGTATTTTATTCACATATTTCAATT
The DNA here is from genome assembly GCA_023621385.1 of Quercus gilva. Taxonomy (NCBI): domain Eukaryota; kingdom Viridiplantae; phylum Streptophyta; class Magnoliopsida; order Fagales; family Fagaceae; genus Quercus; species Quercus gilva. Next base: position 36,395,462 of record CM042482.1, on the reverse strand, counting down.
AGGTAGTCAAAAGTAATTTGGTTGGTAAAAAGTATTGTTCTTTAGTGCCAAATGTTTGTTTGAATTGGAAGCCTTAAGGAACAATTTTCATGAACAAGGAACCCTCATTTGTTTGGTATATTTTATGTTTAGCTGGCCTTTGGTGTTACCATTAGTTGGCTTGGTTTTAATAAAAGATTATTTCAAGGCAAAGTAAGTGGGATTTCTGTACTGTTATTTATCTCTGAGTTGAGGACTTCTTTCATTGTAATTTTGGATGGTTCTTGCTTCATGTTGAACAAAATTTCTTGAATTTGCTGCAAACCTTGATGGGTATTGCTTAATGAAAAGTTATTTGTCTCATATATGTGGTCGACTGCAACTATCACGGCCATTGCTCTTGCACGTGGAGGGGTAAGTCCATATGACTTCAGTTTTATTTTATTTTTCATCTATCTTTTATAGCAAGGTTAGCAATCTGACACAAACCCAAAAAAATTGAAATAAATATGACTCTAGGCTTACTTTATCTTGAAGATTTTCAGTTTTTTTTTTTTTTTTTAAATGTATTATCTATATGATATATGCTCACATAAATGATTTTTTTATATAGCAGATAATCCGTTTGTGTCTTTTTAAGAAATTTCAACGAGTATATAATATTTTTTTATAAATCCATTCCCATTCAAGAATTATAGGAGCTTTAAAAAAACAAACAGATTATTTGCAAGGTATTATTGTTACCTTTATATTTTATTACTTTGGTAGTGTGCTTAGCATTTTGTATATCATTTTTTTTAGGTATCATGGTGACATTGCTTCTGTTTTTGCTATTGTAACATTGTCATTTTGTAGAACTTTTAGAAGTCAACATGAATGATTATCATTAGGTTATGAATCAATAGTTCTGAATTTGTTGATGAAAGTTTTATTTTTGAGTGCTTTCAGTTTGTCAATGGAATGTTTTTAAAGTAAAAAAAAAAATTTAATGTATGATAGTCTATCATCCTAATATGATGCCACTCAATTTATTTGGTAGTTTAGACTTTAGAGCTCATTCATGATAAAAGTCTTTCAAATTATGACTGAGATTATGCTCCGACAAGTTTCCAATTATTTGAAGTATGTATAGTTTCATTCTTAAAGGTTCTTGCTTCATCATATTAAACTCGACCTGTTTGTGTTTTGAAATTAACTTGAACTCTTATTAAAAGCTTGGTTTTGTATCTACTCTATGTGAAACACTATAAAGAAGTAAACTTTGACTTTTTAGTTTTAAATTATAATTTTTAACTTCTGTAGTCAAACTAAGGAGGGTGAAGGAAAACTTTTCTAAAAAAAAGGAAAAAGGCTTATGGATTTTATGAGATGTGTACGTGTTGATTGTGATTTTTATGTTGTAGAATGATGAAAAGAACTGAGAAGGAAAAAAGGACTTTGTTTAGGATCCACTTGAAAAAGGGCAAAAGCCTAAAGGTTGCTTCTAATGTTGCTGCACTTGGATGATTCAAAAGCTATGTAGACAAGTGCTTATGCATTATAAATGATGTTTTGTTTAGCAAAATTTACATTTTTGAGGTTCTTCAATAAATGATTATTATTTAATTTTTTTTTTGGAGTTGTGTGGATATGTGTAATTGTTATTTATCTTAATTCTTACCTATCAAAAATATATCATCTATCCTGATACTGGAATATCAAGATGGAGGATTTGCACTTGATCCATTAAGACCAAATTCGAACATGCAAGTGATTTTGCTACTAATAAAAAGCTGGACAGTTTGTAACATGAAATTATTTCTTTTACCCAATTTTGTAGTATAATTTGCAAATGATTCTAATTGTAAAGCTTGACAATTTGTAACTTGCTTTGGATTCACTATATATATATATATATATTGAGTTGATCTCATTTTTAGCAGCTTTCCTTATTATTATTTGTCCATAATTCGATATATTTAAGTGCACTTTTTATTAAAATTTTTTAATGACCCCCCACCCCCAAACAAAATTGCTGGAGTTGCCATTGGAGGCAATTGGCATTATTCATGTGTCACTCTCCTAGAGGGGTCAAATATGCTATGACACAGTACATGGCAGGTGCGACGTTGTATGTTTTTGTGTACCAAAGGGTTGACGTTGTGTTGGTCAGTATCTTAGGCGCTCCTATCCTGACTTGGTTGAAGTCAGATTAGCCATATACCCTAACTCTGCATATATGTAGGGGTGATTATCTTCATGTGGTCGTTGAGAACTTGCAGTTGTAAGAAATGGCAGATTTAATTATAAGATACTCTGATCACATGTCATTGCTATATATATGTACTAGTCGCTAACCCGTGTGATGCATGGGAAAGCTGCTAAAAATGAGATCAACTCCAAGCATTGCAAAAGAAAGCTGCTAAAAATGAGATTAACTCCAATATATATATATATATATATATTTGCATCTTATATAAAACTGTAGGATCCAAAGCAAGTTAGACTACAAAATTGGGTAAAAGAATCAATTGCACGTTACAAACTATCCAACTTTTATTGGTAGCCGAATCACTTGCATGTTCGAATTTGGTCTCAATGGATCAAGTGCAAATCCTTCATCTAGATATTCCAGTATCAAGATAGATGATATGTCTTTGATAGGTAAGAATTAAGATAAATAACAATTATACATATACACAAAACTCCCCAAAAAAATCATTTATTGAAGAACCTCAAAAATGCAAAATTTTGCCAAACAAAACATCACATATAATGCATATGCACACGTCTACATAACTTTTGAATCATCAAAGTGCAGCAACATTAGAAGCAACCTCTAGGCTTCTTCCCTATTTCAAGTGGCTCCTATACAATGTCCTTTTTCCTTCTTAGTTCTTTTCATCATTCTACAACATAAAAATCACAATCAACACGTATACATCTCATAAAATCTTTAAGCCTTTTTTTCCTTTTCTTTTCCCCCTTCACCCTTCTTAGTTTGACTAGAGAGAAATCAAAGTAAATAAAAAACTGGAAAAACTGTTAAAAAAAAATTAATAATTTAAAACTAAAAAGTCAAAGTTTACTTCTTTATGGCATCTCACATAGAGTAGATACAAAACCATTTTTTATTTATTTATAAGAGTTCAAGTTAATTTCAAAACACAAATAGGTACAGTTCAATATGATTCAGCAAGAACCTTTGAGAATGAAACTACTACATACTTCAAATAATTGGAAGGGGTAATTACACTTTACCCACTTGTGGTTTGCCTTAAATTTAACTTACTCATCTATGATTTCATTTTTGACACTTTACCCACCTGTGGTTTATTTCGTTACTACTCCGTAACCCACCTCCCTATGTGACGTTACTCTAACACGTTTTGTATCAAAATCAAAATACAAAACAGATTAAAAACTCCTATCCCCCAAGACACTCTCTCACGCTTGTTCACCCACCTGAGATCTTAGATCTTTGTATGTGTTTTTCATGGTAGACGAAGTGGACCCAGTATCACTTTTCTTGAATCTAGAATAGTGGCAAGACTCAAAGAGTTTTCACGTCTGCAAGACTTTCCACAATCACAGCCTCCGCTAGAGACTTTCATGGTAGGTTTCATAGTTGTTAATATAGTTGGAATCCAATACTTCTCAGGCACTATAAGCAGTTGAGAAATGGTGGGTTTGGTTTGCGAGCCTCTCAATACTCATGACCTAAACGCTATCAAGGTTCTCAACACTCGCATTGTCCAAGTTGGCCACATCGGTGACTATAATAATGGGCTTCTTAAGTTCTTCCTTGGCTTCCTTTCTTTTTTTGGTTCTATTGCTCTTTATGGCAAATGGGTAGCCTCTGGTTATTGCATTGATCATATTTGGGGACTTTGTTGTTGATGTGGGTAACAACAACAACCTAAAGACCATTATAAAATCAAATTTCCTTCCTTATGGAAGAGACTTTGTGAAACACAAACCAACGGGAAGGTTTTGCAATGGAACGCTTGCCTCGGACTTCACTGGTACAAATGATTAATTCTCAAAAATCTCTCACTCTCTTACGCCAATGTCTTTTACTTTTTTGCTAATGAAGTTTGCATTTTTGTTTTTTCTTCAATCACAGCTGAAAACTTAGGCTTCACTTCTTATCCACCAACCTATCTTAGCAAAATAGCCAAAGGAAAGAACCTCTTGGGTGGTGCCTAGTAATCTCATAAACGGGTCTAAAATTTTAGGTGGGTGAGCAAGTGTGAGAGAGAGTGTGTTTTGGGAGAGAGGAGTGTTTGATCTATTTTGTGTTTTGATTTTGATACAAAACATGTTAGAGTAACGTTAGTTAAGGAGGTGGGTTACATAGTAGTAACAGAATAAACCACAGGTGGATAAAGTGTCAAAAATGAAACCATAAGTGGGTAAGTTAAATTTGAGGCAAACTACAGGTGGGTAAAGTGTAATTACCCCTAATTGGAAACTTGTCAATGCATAACCTCAATCATAATTAGAAAGACATTTATCATGAATGAGCTTTAAACTACCAAATAAAATTGAGTGGAATCATATTAGGACGATAAACTATCCTACATTAATTTTTTTTTATTATACTTAAAAAACATTCCATTGACAAATTGAAAGCACTCAAATAAAAATTTCATTAACAGATTTAGAACTATTGATTAAGAACCTAATAGTAATCATTCATGTTGACTTCTAAAAGTTCTACAATATGACGATGTTACAATAGTATCTAGCCAAACTTATTAGAGATGATCATACAAACAAAGAAGCAATGTCACCATGATACCTGAAAACAATGATGTACAAAATGCTAAGTACACTACCAAAGTAATAAAATATAAATGTAACAGAAATACCTTGCAAAGAATCTATTTGTTTCTTTAAATATTCTTATTCTGATGTCATATTTGTAAGCTTAGTAGAATTTAGTAGCGTATGATCCAAATCAAGAACCAAGTATAGCTTCTTATGACATAATAAATTCTTCTTTTATGCTTTTTTGAAATTGACAATTTCAACATTGTGAAGCCTTAGTCCGTGCAAAAAATGTTCAAGCTTAGTCGAATTACCATTTGAATAAAAGAAGAAGATCATGACTATACTTATGCTACAATTATTCTTGAAGAGGAATGGATTTATAAGTTCAAAGTTGGTTCACATCGTGCGACCACTAGTCATGGAGGACTCTATTCAGCCTTGCAGTAATAAGTGCAGTTGAATATCCAATAATGAAAACCCAATATGCACTTAAAGATATTTCATCAACATAAAAGTAGCATTCTAGGCAGCAAAAATCCAGACACTCTAAAAAAAATGATGAGAATCAACAAGCATTTAAGGATCCATTGCATGTTCCAGTTGGGCCTATTACTAGAGCAAGATCCAAGAAGATCAAAGAAGCACTTAATGGGCCGATTCAAGAGATTTGGGCTGATTCTAACACAGGACATTCCAAGCTTGGCTCAAAGGAAGATGAAGGTGTAATAAATTTAATCCAAGCTATTGAGGGCTGATCTAGCTTAATTGGCATGATTCATGGTGTGGATTAATGGCTAATTAACTTTCCAGCTCCATATCAGTTAATAGACATTTTTCCTATTTTGGAGCTTCTAATTTCAGAGCAGATCTACCTTAATTTTAGGCTTTTATTATTTAGAACGTTTTTTTTATAGCTATTTTCCTATTTTGGATATGGTAATTTTAGACCAAATCAACTTTTATTTAGGGTTTTATTCTTTAGTATGTTTTTTATATTTTCTATTTTCAGTCATGTCTTATAAATAGCATGCACTCATTGTAATAGAAGATTTATTGAATAAAAATCAGAAAAAGGTGAGGCTTTGCTCTTCTTTTGATTCTTCAAGGATTGTGAACTTATCAGGGATTCTTCCTTGTGGCGTTCAAACTTTATACTTTTAGTTCATGATTCAATTATAATCATTAGGTCAAGGTCTGTTACTTATACTTTTGGTTCGCGTTTCACTTATAAACGTGGGGTCAGGGTTCTATCAAAATCTAAATTTTAGCTTTTTTGGGCAATTATTCCATTATTATTTGTTAGGTCTTAAAGCGTGTTGATTGAGGTTCGCATCATTTGGTATCAGAGCATAGGTTCTAAAATCAGTTTTACAATCCCTCTATCTTTTTTTCCTGTTATCATCCTATCTTGTTCATTTTTTGTTCTTTATTCCTTGTTCTTGTTTTGTGACACGCACCAGGTTAAAATCATGCACCAAGCTCTATAAAATAAAATAAAAAAAAAAGTGAAAAAAAGAAGAGATTAGAAAAGAAATAGAAAACAGAAAAAAAAAATTTATTTGTCGTTTTAGTTCTCTAAGAACAAAATATTGTTTTCTTTTGTCCTCTTCCTTTGATTTATTGTTTTTGTAATATTTCTTGCCATTGGTATTAGTTTAAATACTACAAGCAAGGTTTTGAAATCCGGACCGTTCATTGAATCGTAAAAGGGAGAGGTTCAAAGTTTTTGAGGTCAAACTGGTGTCGAACTGTGATGACATCATAATTAATTTAATAATTATTTTAAATATATATAAATATTAAATTAGTAAAAATATAAAAAAAAATTGACTAAAATAATCTGAATAAATACTTTTTTAAATGCATTTTTATATCACTAATTTTATTATAATGTTTCAAAATCCAACTTAATAGTAAAAAAAAAAAAAAAAAAATAAATAATAATGATAAAGAAAAACCAAAAACGTCAAAATTTAAAAAACAATCATTTATTAATATTCACATTGGGGAGGGGCAATGAGTCAGAAACTTTCAAACTCATTTTTGTTATTTTCAAGACTTTGTCATGTCACACGTGCTAGGCTCACCAAACTAAAAAGCAAAAATAAAGTTGAAAGAAGTCATCTACTTAAACTGAAGTCAGGAAACCATGAAGAACAAAAGAAAAAACAGTGAATAAACAAAGAAGAAGAAGAAGCTGCGTCATTTGCGATGGGTTAGGTGTTTTTTTTTTTTTTTTTTTTTAAGAGCTTGGTCTGAGCCGTAAGACCCGTTCTCTGTTTTCTTGGCTCTCTGTTTCTTTTTCTCTCTTGCAATTTGTTTTTTTATTTTTTATATTCAAATTCTTTGTGGACTGAGATTTGTTTGCCGGCCAAATATAGTAAAAAAATGGAACCATGCAAACCTCTAAAATTGGCCACGATTCTCAGAATTGTACGGTTTGACCGCGGTTCGAGTTGTTTCTTCATATAGAGAGGTTCTTAGAGTTAAAAGAATCGGAATGATGAGGGGTTCACGGTTAACCGGGTTGGACCATACTATTCGGTCCGGGTCTAAGAACCTTGACTACAAGTTGAATTTCTTGATCAAGTTTATTAGTTTAATGTAGAACTGAAAAGGTCAAGCTACGAGTGGAAAAAGGCAAGAGAGTGTGAGACTAATATTGGGAAAAAGCCAATTTAAGAGTGAAACACGAGTGTGAGTGAAATAATTTGAGTGCAAACACGCGAGAGAGTGTTGTGAGGAATTATTTCTAACATTTCTTTGTAGTTTCAAAAGTATGTCTTCTAGGAACATCAAATAGGGAAGGAGGGGAGGAGTCATCCCTCATGTTTCAGGCTATGCAACAACAGTTTGAGCGCATGAACATGGTGTTTTATGAGATTCGTGATCAGATGGATAGGCAAGACGCTGTTATTACTACTTTGCGTGAGGAGCACCCCTAAAGAGTTCCAAATGTTAGATGGTAGGAAAGGCATGCCTGCATGAATAATTCTGATGACGACCACGAGGATGAGTTCAAAGATGAAGAGGATTAAGCTTCACTGAACAATGAGGGTAGGTTTGTGCCAAGGGGAGAAAGGCGTGGTACAGGTTTCCAAAGAAATCCGAGATGGGAAGATGAGACTGATAGAAACCTAGGAAACATCAAAATGAAGATACCATTGTTCCAAGGGAAAAACGATCCTGAAGCGTACTTGGAATAGGAAAAGAAGGTGGAGTTGATCT